>JAOPSE010000023.1:41331741-42531741 GCA_029449295.1 Zea luxurians
CCTCAGCCTGTGCCCTCTCCCTCTGCCCCACTTGCCAGCCGTATCGCGTGTGCAACCACCGTGCCCCGGAGCCGCCCTATGGACCTCACTCATTAGCGAGAGTGCGGTGAGTTTAAACTCGCGCCCCCCTGCCTGTAAGCCCCCCTCCCCCCCACCCACGTGAAACTGTCTCCTCCACCCCGCACGCACGCACATCGAGGAAGGCAGCCCACGTCGTGCCCTTGCGCAATAGCCGCTGCCCCGACTCCTTTTGACCCTCGCACACACCCGCCCCTTCCCCCTACCTCATTTCTCTTGCTCGTAGCCCACCTCGCGCAGAATGGTCGTCGCTCTGAGCTTACCGGTGACGCGCGCCCGCTGAGCCACCCACACACCAGAGCCTCACGGTGAGCCCTCCCCGCCATTCCTGCCCGAGGACTACCACCGCCGACCGAAGCCCCGCCCTAGCCGAGCCCCCACCCGAGGTAAAACCACTGGTCGTACTTCCTTTTCTCTCTCACTCGTTTCCTATTTTCTGTTGCATGCCCGACGATAAGGGCTGACGGCGAAGTTGCACCGCCGTGCCGTGATCCTCTAGCTAGCCGCCGCCGCCCCATGTCCCCCTTTCTGAGTGCACCGTTGGCCTCGGGCACAGCGCCTTCGACATGCACGGGCGAGAGGTAGATGGCGAGCCCGACATACGAGGCCCACTGTCAGCCTCCCCGTGCCGCCCCCTCCTTCCCCCTCTCTAGGTGACCGATAAGCGGACCCCGCCCATCAGCGTGCCCCCCGTGCCTCACCACACCCGTGTTTGTCCCATGCCGCTGACCAGCGGGCCAGTCACGCCGGGGTCCCCCTGTCATCCTGATAGCGCACTAGCGTCCCGCCGTGCACCTTGCCGCTCGCCCGAGCCGCTGGCCCTGCTCGTCAGCAACGCGCCCCCTACCCTTGGGCCCCACCTGTCAGTCGCCCGCTCGCCCCGCATGCTCGCCCGCCCGCCCCGCCGATCTAATCTCGGTTGTTGATCCGAGATCTAACGGCTGAGGGAACCAGATACCCCTTCGTGCGGTACTTTTATTAAAGAGACCCTCGGTTTCCTGAGAATTAACCTGCCGTCCATATTTCTTTCACTCGGGTCCCTAGAATTTTACAGAGAGACCCTCGGACTTTTACTTAATCAGGAAAATATATTTAAAATTGAGTTTTAAATCCCAAAACTTGTGAATTTCATAACTTTGTCAGATGAACTCCAAATTAGATGATTAAAATTGCAAAATATTCATCATGTTTTTGTTTACCTGTTAAAATAATGTTCACCTACTATTTTCATATCCCAATTTATAGATGATCTCTAGTTTAGAGTTGATGCTATTGGAACCTTAATAGAAATAAAATAAATGTATGAACCTCTAATAAATGTTCAAATACTTAAGTTTATAGACCTAACACTATCTAATGAGTAATTGAAAGGTAAATGTGCCCTTGGGCCATTTCTATAAATATTTTCGTGATTAGATTCTCAACACATATTGTTTTGTTTGATATAAGCTAAGTGTCAAAGAGAGGCAAATGGAAAAGCTAGGTATGATTCTAGCCTTAGTAAATTGTTTTTGGTACTAACATTATTCTACTAAGTGCTAGGAACCTTGTCAAATCGAGAGAAATCAGATTGGATAAGTTTGGCTCAGTCCAGCCAAACTTGCACCAGCCTGCGGTGCACCAGACTGTCCAGTGTGCACCCGACAGTGTCCGGTGCCCAGACTGGCGCCCTAGCGAACAGGCCGCTCTTGGGAAAATGCTGAGGACTCCACGGCTATAATTTACCGGACTGTCCGATATGCACCAGACTGTCTGGTGTGCACCAGATTGTCTGGTGTGCCAGCCTCGCACCCCGCCAACGATCAACCACGCGATTAGCGAATGACGCGTAGCTTAGCCAACGGCCAGAAGGTCACACCAGACTGTCCGATGTGCCACGGGGGCCGGTGGATGCAATGGCCAGCTTCGCTAGAAAAGGAAGGGAATCGTGCAGTTTTCACTGTCTAGTGGGGCACCGGACTGTCCGGTGCGCCCATAGACAGAAGGCAACCAAAGCCTTCCAAATGAAACTCTAACGGCTCCTAGCTGCCTTGGGGCTATAAAAAGGAACCCTAGGCACATGGAGTAGTACACCAAGCACTCTTTGAACATCCAACAACATCGAGACATCGAATTCACGCCATTGCTTTAGTAGATTGAGATTTGGGCACTAGTTTTGAGCTGTAACTCCGTTGTGCTATCTTTGTGCTCTTCTCTCTTGTTTTATGTGCGTGAGTCGCTGCAAGTTTGTCCCATGTGTGGTTCTATTCCCTTCCTTACTCTTGTGGTTTAATTGTGATCAATTGTGTAAGGGTGAGAGACTCCAACTTGTGGAGATTCCTCACTGAAAGTCGCCTAGAGGGGGGTGAATAGGTGGAAACTGAAATTTACAACTTTAAACACAACTACAAGCCGGGGTTAGCGTTAGAAATAAATGCGAGTCCGAAAGAGAGGGCGAAAATAAATCACAAGGAAATGAAGCGGATGACACGGTAATTTGTTTTACCGAGGTTCGGTTCTTGAGAACCTACTCCCCGTTGAGGTGGTCACAAAGACCGGGTCTCTTTCAACCCTTTCCCTCTCTGAAACGGTCACCTAGACTGAGTGAGCTTTCTCCTTAATCAAACGGGTCACTGAGACCCCTACAAGGACCACCACAACTTGGTGTCTCTTGCTTTGATTACAAGTGTCTTGAGAACAAGAATGAGGAAGAAGAAAGCCAACCAAGCAACAAGAGCAACAAGAAAACACAAGCGATCCTCTCTCAAGTCCTAGAGCACTAGAATTGAATTTGGGGACTCTGATTGGATCGGAGGCTTTGATTTGTGTCTTGGAGTGTTGCACTTTGCTCTTGTATTGAATGCACTATTGTGAATGCTTGGATAGTTGGAGTGGTGGTGGTTGTGGGGTATTTATAGCCCCCAACCACCAATTCAACCGTTGGGGAGGCTGTCTGTCGATGGGCGCACCGGACAGTCCGGTGCGCCACCGGACACTGTCCGGTGCGCCAGCCACGTCACCCAACCCTTAGGGTTCTAGCGGTTTCGACCGTTGGAGCGCTGACTTCTTGTCACATCGGACAGTCCGATGCAGCACCGGACAAGCACTGTTCACTGTCCGGTGCGCCTCTGGTGCTTGCTCTGACTTCTGCCACGAACTGTAGCTCTGTCAGGGCACTATGCAATCGACCGTTGCGCTGATAGCCTGATGCGTCACGATGCCCGATCTTCACGACGTAGGATCAATCTTCAGATAACTAGCTTCAAAGAAGCCAAGATAACTTGGTGCAAGCAGCGATAACTAGTGCAACCTGACAAATAAAACTCGAAGCCAGCCACCGTCTTTAACCGGCAGCCTGAATCGAGGATTCGCCCAACCACACTCTCAAAGAACCAACCAACACAGCCTACAATCAATCGAGGAGACCTCGAAGGAAGTAGGAGCACCAATTGGGAGCGGATGAAGCCGCCGCTTCTACAATCCCGCGAAGGAATTCACAAGAGCAAAGGGGTAGAGATCACTCTCAATATTTGTTAGCACACAGCTGAACAAAGGGGTTCTGTTTTAGATTATCATAAGCTGCCTTACATCATAGATATAGGGGGGTATTTATACTAGTAACAACCAGCCTTAGCGAGGTATAAACACAAAACAAAAGTATTTTCACGAGCTAATGTGAAGGAGCCTCTTCGGGAGATCTGCAGAGCTGATTTCCGTGTGGCTGTTTGACTTCTGCGCAGCCTTCAGTATTTTGACAATAACTTCTTCTAGGAATCTTCAAATGACGTGGGACTGGTTGCATTGGAAAGCTAACTTGATAAGCTTTCTCACCATATATAGCATGCTTAATGAAACTTCGTAGAATGATGCAGTTTAATACGAAAACTTGGTCATCAAGCAGACTGTTGACCTTCTGACCAGTCAGCACTAAAGTAGGTCGGCTGCCTTTCTGGTAGACGTGGTTAAGTCGGCTGTAGAAGCATTGGAAACTAGACTTCAAGAGCTTTCCAAAAAGTACTTATGGGCCTTCATAGCTTTTGGGGATCAAAAGATATGACTGTTTCTTCTGGACGGTTCTGTTGCGCTGGACTGACTCGGATTTTCTGACCAGTCGGCACTAAAGTAGGTCGGCTGCCTTTCTGGTAGATGTGGTTAAGTCGGCTTTAGAAGCATTGGAAACTAGACTTCAAGAGCTTTCCAAAAAGTACTTATGGGTCTTCATAGCTTTTGGGAATCAAAAGATATGACTGTTCCTTCTGGACGGTTCTATAGCGCTGGACTCACTCGGACATAACTCTTCTTGCTGATTTGCCTTTGATATGTTTTGTCCTTCCTCTTTGGTGAACCTAAGTAATATCAACATACACGACTTAGGTAGCATAAAGTTCTCATTAGTATTTAATTGAAATTCATAAAGTAGCGCGTGCACCTCTTGCTGTAGCTTCTTAGCTCGGCTACGTGTAATTGGTCCATCAAAGACTTGGGTTGGTGATGATGTTGGTTGTACTTGAGTTGATGTAGTATGACTTGGGGGTTGTAACATGTTGCTTAATGGCGTGGTCATATCATCCTCCTCCCCTTGAAAAGGAGTCGTCCTCGACTCTGAAATGTCTTCGCTTGTATATGGTAAGAGGTCAGCAACATTGAACGTGTTGCTCACGCCATAGCTTGGTGGAAGATCTATCTTGTATGCATTATCATTGATCTTGGCAAGAACACGAAATGGACCATCCCCTCGTGGCATCAATTTGGATTTGCGCTGATCAGGAAAACGCTCCTTGCGCAAGTGAATCCAAACCAAGTCCCCCGGCTCAAATAACACTTTCTTCCTATGCTTGTTCATACTTGCAGCCTTGCGCACTGCTTTGAGCTCAATTGCTTCCTTGGTCTTCTCATGTATCTTTTTTATATATGCAGCACGCTTGGAAGCTTCCATATTGGTTCTTTCCTGCAATGGAAGGGGCAACAAATCTATGGGAGCAATAGGTTTAAACCCATATACAATTTCGAAGGGGCATAAATTAGTTGTAGAATGTACTGCCCTATTATAAGCAAACTCCACGTGTGGCAAACATTCCTCCCAATCCTTCAAGTTCTTCTTTACCATTGTTCGCAGCAGCATTGACAATGTACGATTCACCACTTCAGTTTGGCCATCAGTTTGGGGGTGGCATGTGGTGGAGAACAAAAGTTTAGTTCCAAGCTTTGCCCACAATGTTTTCCAAAAATAGCTCACAAACTTCACATCACGGTCAGATACGATGGTCTTGGGCACTCCATGTAGTCTCACGATTTCTCTGAAAAACAAATTAGCAACATGTGAAGCATCGTCGCTCTTGTTGCATGGAATAAAATGAGCCATTTTTGAAAATCTATCAACCACAACAAAAATAGAATCTCTCTTTTTTCGAGTCATCGGCAGTCCTAAAACAAAATCCATGCTTATGTCTTCCCAAGGAATTTTAGGAGCGGGTAAAGGAGTATATAAACCATGAGGGTTCAATTTTGACTTAGCTTTGTGACAGGTGACACAACGCTCCACAAATCTGATGACGTCTCTCCTCATCTTGGGCCAATAGAAATGATCACTGAGCATTTCATAAGTCTTCCTTTGTCCAAAATGACCTGTTAGACCGCCTCCATGTGACTCCTGCAATAAAAGCAATCTAACCGAAGAATTTGGTACACAAAGTTTGTTAGCTCTAAACAAAAATCCATCATGTATATGATATTTTTCCCAACCTTTTCCATCTTTACAATGATTGTATGGTTCTGAAAATTCAGGATCATCATTATACATTTCTTTCAAATTTTCAAGACCCAAAACTTTTACCTCTAGTTGATTCAACAACACATTCCTTCGAGACAAGGCATCAGCGACCACATTGTCCTTACCTTTCTTATATTTCACAATGTATGGAAATGTTTCGATAAACTCAACCCATTTGGCATGGCGACGGTTCAGTTTGGCTTGCCCTTTCAAATACTTCAAAGCTTCATGATCAGAATGAATAACAAACTCTTTTGGCCATAAGTAGTGCTGCCATGTTTCAAGCGCTCGGACCAAAGCATACAATTCTTTGTCATACACAGAATAATTTAATTGAGCACCTCCCAATTTTTCACTAAAATATGCTATAGGTTTTCCTTGTTGCATTAAAACTCCTCCTATCCCAATCCCACTAGCATCACATTCTACTTCAAAAGTTTTAGTGAAATCAGGAAGAATAAGTACAGGTGCTTCAGTCAAACGTTTCTTCAATTCTTGAAAAGCATCTTCTTGTGAGTTTCCCCATTTAAATTCAACACCTTTCTTTGTCAATTCATTTAAAGGAGAAGCGATGGTACTGAAATCTCGCACAAATATTCTATAAAAACCAGCAAGACCATGAAAACTTCTTACTTGACTTACATTCGTTGGAGCTGGCCAATCCTTGATGGCTTTCACCTTGGATTCATCCACCTCTATTCCTTTTGCTGAAACAACAAAACCAAGAAACACAACATGGTCTGTGCAAAAACTGCACTTCTCAAGATTAGCAAATAATTTCTCCTTTCTAAGCTCATCTAAAACTTGTCGAATGTGTTTCACATGTTCATCAAAAGACTTGCTGTAAATTAGAATATCATCGAAGTAGACAACAACAAATTTTCCAATGAAAGTTCTTAAGACATGGTTCATTAATCTCATAAAAGTACTAGGAGCATTAGTCAACCCAAAGGGCATTACTAACCATTCATACAACCCAAATTTTGTTTTAAATGCAGTCTTCCATTCATCTCCAGTTTTCATTCTTATTTGATGGTATCCACTTCTCAAATCAATTTTAGTAAAAATTGTGGAACCACTTAATTCATCAAGCATATCATCTAGTCGTGGAATAGGATGGCGATAGCGAACGGTAATATTATTTATAACTCTACAATCAACACACATCCTCCAAGATCCATCTTTCTTAGGTACTAAAATCACAGGAACAGCACAAGGGCTTAAGCTTTCACGAACAAAACCTTTATCAAGAAGTTCTTGTACTTGCCTTTGTATTTCCTTAGTTTCTTCGGGATTGGATCGATATGGTGGACGATTAGGAAGTGCAGCCCCTGGAATAAGATCGATTTGATGCTCAATCCCTCGAATTGGAGGTAGTCCAGCCGGTGTTTCTTGTGGAAATACGTCTTCATAGTCCTGCAAAAGATCAGCCACAACACTAGGAAGAGATGTTATGTCGTTAGGAGAAATCAAAACATCTTTGTTCACAAGTACAAAGAGCACTTGATATGGGTTGTTCCTCACTTCTCTCAGCTCGGATTTTATGGCTAGCATAACTAGGTGTTCTCCCTCTTCCTTCTTTTTATCTTTGGAATTTGGCTTGTAGCACTCACTCACCGAATTGTGGATGGCACTCAATTTCTTTTGCTCTTCTCCTCCTCTACTTGCTGTACTAATTTCAGTTTTCTTTTGTAAGTGTTCAGCCATGATTTGTTGAGGGGTCATAGGCTTGAGTACAAACTTTCTCCCTTTCAGATCTAGCGTGTATTGATTTGTTCTTCCACAATGTTGAGAATATCGGTCATATTGCCAAGGTCTTCCTAGCAGCATGTGACACACAGACATGGATGCAACATCACACTCCACTATGTCAACATACTCTCCAATCTTGAACGGAACTTTCACTTTATAACCAATCTTGATATCTCCCGATTCATTCAGCCATTGGACATGATATGGATGAGGGTGTCGCTGCAACTTCAAACCAAGCTTGTCAACCATCTCACGACTTGCAAGATTATGGCAGCTCCCTCCATCAATGATCACCTTTACTACTTTGTCTTGTACTTTGGCTCGCGTTTGAAAAAGATTATGTCGCTGTCCAATTTCAGCTTCTTTCATTTGAACACTCAAGATTTGTGTAACCACAAGAGTAGTACCATGCTCAAATTCACATCCCGTATGTTCTTCAGATTTATCAATGTCATCTTCATTTCCTGCTTTAGCTTCCTCTTCACTAGCTGATGTATATTCTCCATCATCAGTCACAAGGATCACACGATTATTTGGACATTCCTTTATGACATGACCACGACCTCCACACTTGAAGCACTGAATACCACTACTCTTGGCTGTAGAGCCCACTGATGTAGAAGTGGATGCTGCTGATTTAGAATCCGTGATTGGAGCAGCAGCGTTCTTTCCACTATAATTGCTTTGATTGTGGGATCGCAAGTCTCCAGTTGAAACTTTTGACGCTAAGGGTGCAACAGTAAACCTTGAGCTTCCTCCAGTCATGGTTCGTACACCATATGACAAAGGTTTGTTGTTCTTAGCATCTTGTTGCAGCTGGCGTTCAGCTTTGGTGGCTTGATGTACCAAATCAATAAGACTTTGGTACGGCTGAAACTCAACAATACGCTGAATGTTGCGGTGTAACCCAGCCATGAAACGTGCAATGGTTTGCTCTTCGTCTTCATACACATTGGCTCTAATCATGGCCTTCTCCATCTCCTTATAATACTCCTCAACAGAGAAACTTCCTTGCCTCAAATTCTGCAATTTATCAAAAAGATCACGCCGATAATGCTTCGGCACAAAACGAATTCTCATTTCTCGCTTCATCTCTTGCCAAGTAACAATAGGGTCCTCTCCATCTTCTTCACGATCACGAAGAAGTTGCTCCCACCAAATCAGAGCATATCCCTCAAACTCAAGAGATGCCATTGCGAGTTTCTTCTCCTCTGAATAATTATGTAGGCGGAAGATTTTCTCCACCTTCAATTCCCATGTGAAACAATCTTCAGGATCAGATCTACCATCAAATTTTGGCATGGTAAACTTAAGTTTCCCAAATCTCTCTTCTTGGTTGACACCTCTATGATGACGACAACCATAGCGATGTTGAGACTGATCATCCCCAAATTCAGATTCTTCATTGTCATTATTTCTTCGATTCCGGCCTCTTCCTCTACCATATGCAGCACCTTGATTTCTCCTCCCATGTTCACTTGCTCTTCTAGAATAATTTCCTTCATCTTCATCATGGTTTCTTACACCGTCGGGGAGTCGACGACGACCTCTGATTTCAGCCATAAGTGTCTGAAGATCTTGTGCCAACAGATCTTGCTTGGCTTCTATGCTTTGTTTGAGCTCATTGAATTGTATCAGGGTGACACATTCTTCAATCTCAACATTGGGATCCATCTTCCTGCGAAGTTAGTGACAACAAGGCAACAAATATAGGTGGAATATGAAGCTATATATAATCTCACAACCTCACCACTCTTACCAACCAAAGCTCTTATGAGTTCCCTGCGGGTTGCAAGAAAATGTGTGGTGGTAACAAGAAAGTGGTGGTTAAGCGAATACAAGACCAGAGTACCGATTACGATGGCTTATATGTGGAGCTTGGTGGGGATTAATAAACAAGGGATACAATCTGAATTCTAGTTGTTGTTAAGTTAAATAACCATCCGACTAGAAGTTCCCTGCTGTAACACCCGGATTTTAGGGATCCAAAACCCGGGGTTAACATAAACACCAGGTATGCTGGGACCAAGTCTCATACATATGATGTATAGTGGCACAGGATCGAATGTCACATCTTTATACATAACAGGAGTTCTATACAAAATAATTAATTACATTATAAGGAGACAACGGTCCAGCAACCCAAAAGTTGACTGGGAGACGACGACCTAGACCTCTCACGAACTCATCACAGCATCCTCCATGAGCATCATCCTGCAGTACCTGTTCTTGACCTGTGGTGTATGTGAGACAGCAAGAGTGAGCTCACATACGTTCATCGCTCAACAAGTTGTGGGGAAATAATGTGCATGAACTCGCCAAAGGTGGGAGCTCACGTGAAGTGTAAGGCTTACCAAAGAAGATGGTTAGAGCTGAGCATTGCTTTTAAGGTTGGTCAAAATTTTATTAGCAATTACTAAGTATAAGTAAATACCAAACCCAATTAAGTAATAGAACAAAAGTAACAACACCACCTGCAATGCAATGCATATGACAAATTGAATTTAGTTCCATAAATTAATCATGTGAGTGTCCGAGCTGCTCATGACCGTGAGCACGGCTAGTATACCAGTTTTACACTCTGCAGAGGTTGCGCATCTTTACCCACAAGTCGTGTATCCCATGTCGCCAGGGTTTGCAAAGCCCTTAGACACTTCCGAGGTGAATGGCTAGGGATCCACTACGAGGCCTTTACAAAGTTCCACTAGCTTCCGAAAACCCGCTACAGTTTATAGGAAGATCCAGTGCAGGAATCCCTTGCAGGACCGCCATCGCAGCAAAATCCTCCCGAGGGCCTCCCTACACTGACCTCTCCCCTACTGCCCTTGCCCCTTTCGGGTAAGGTAGTCTTCCACTAGCTTTCCTAATTAATCAGCCAAGGGCGTCCCATTCCACCCTCATGGTAGCACTGTTTTCCCGGGTGGTTCTCCATGTTCCAATTAACATAATGATCTTAACATGAACCATAAATAACAACTGATAACAAAAGTATAATCATGAATGGTGTATCTCCATACCCAAAACCACATATAGCACTAGCAAGTACTACCCAGAAAGTTCAGTGGTAAACAAGGTATAAAGATAGACAAACTAGGGTAACCTATTGGGTCCCATCAAAATTAACCTATGCAGATCATTATGATTAATTAGAACATGAGTAGGTGAAAAGAAGTGATCAAGGGCACAACTTGCCTGGGCCTAGAGATTCCAGGTACCAACTTGCTTTTCAGGTGGCTCGTGACCTCACTGCTAGTCGTAGCATTACAAACAAACAGTGTATAGGCAAAATTAACATTACACCAAACATATATGCAAAATACATATTAATAATCTACATGATGAAATATGATCACAGGAACAAGAATTATTAATTTTGGAGTTATAGGTTTTAAGTTATGAATTTCCAAAGATTCTATGTGCGTATTACAAGATTAATTAAGATAACAATTTTAATGTGACTTTTATGTCAAAACAGTGGCACTAAATGATAAACAATAATATTACAAAATTATAGGAACTGGAATGGGCCAATTTGGACTTAATATGAATTTTCTATGGATTAAACAAATTATATCAATTATTTTTATATTAAAAATTCCTTTCCAAATTAATTTTCTCTGATTTTACCAACTCTCAGTACGGCGAGCCAATTACAGAGAAGTCCAGGGGTTAAAGCGCAAGACTTCCCAAGACACAGAGCACTGCAGATGAGGATGGCGGGTTGATTTCATTTATCCCGAGGGGCTCATATGGAAAACTACCAGGACGAAAGGTATTGGAGGGTTCTGGCCGCTGGATTTTGCGCGGACGGCACGGATTAGATTCCACCTGCGACGAACAGGTATGCAACGGGATCCCTCGGATTCTAAATCAACGGTGTAGATTTTTATGTGACTAAGGTCTGCTCTCGTTCAATCGCGATCGTCGTTGATCAAACCAACGACCAGGATCAAATCCCGAACTCCCCTTATCGGGCCCGCTCCCCTGAGATCGAACGGCTGAACGGGTCGGCCCCAACCCGTGGCCGAACAGACAGCCGCCCCGTCCACCTCCCCCTTGGCGGTGACCATGGTCGGCGACGGCGACCCTAAGCGCCAGTGAGATATTCCATAGTGCCCAGGTACGCGCGATGGCCCCAACCCGGTTCCCGGTGTGCCCAGGAGGATGCTCGCCGAGGCCAAGGAAGAGGCACAGGAGCAGGTTGGTGGCGGCCATTCCCTCCCTCTCCTATATCTCGCTCGGCTTCATCGCAGCGGCCACGGCGTTCTCCCTCCTCTCTTTTCTCCAGTGATCCAGTCAACACGTCGCGGCCGAGCACCAGGGATCCGACAGCGACGACCCATGGAGACACCTTCCTAGCGACACCAACCGCGGTGTCGAGCTGCTCGCAGCGGCGAGTTCATCACCGCACGACCAACCCGCAACCAGGTGTACTAGGCGGACTACGGCGAGGCGATGCAAGATGTGCGGGCGGACGCGAAGCGGCTGGTGGAAATCTTACTGGCGCGCGGAACAAGGGTGGAAGCGAGCCACGACGGGGTTCTGGACGACGAAGTGCGGCGGCGCGCCTAGCAGCTCTGGTAGGTGATTTTCCCCCCCGCCCATGGATGCTCACCCCGCACGACACCAGGGGCGCGGTGATGAATAGCATCAGGTTGACAATGGCGGACGTTCTTCTCTCTGTGCTCTCGACTCTCACTCCGCAAGCACGATAATGGTGTTAAGACCCCAGATTCGATAGGGATAGGATTCGGTGTTCGCTGGACGGATACGCCGGTCGTGGTTTGCTTTTATGCAGGCGGATGGCCGAGGGTCGGGTTCAGGATTTCCGGGGTCCGCGCAACCCAAGCAATGTTAGTTCCGATTTCGGCGCGAGATAGACGGTGGACCTGACATACGGCCCCACAAGTCGGCGAGAAAAGAGAGGAGGCATGCTGGTCAGCGCGGTCTGGGTGCGTGGTCACGGGAAATCCGGATGGGCCGAGGACTGAAGCCGAAACGGGCCGCGCAGAGTCAAGGAGTTGGGCCAGAGAAGGGTTTTAAGCCCAGCATGCACCAGAAAAACTTCTTTCTTTTTTTTTCCTTTATTTTATTTTGTTTTGTTTTCAAGTCTCAAATTCAAATTTCAACCTCAATTTATATTTGAGTGGAGATCTAGAATCTAACTAAATTCACAATCAAGGAAATACTCCATACGATGCATATCCCTATTCATATATATTAGTAGTTGTTTAACCCCCCCCTTTTTTTAATCAACATGCTTTGAAACATGAAATACAACTATTTTCACTTCTAAAGGAATATTGTTTTAAACTTATATTCAATTAATGGTTTATCCAAGACACAATAATTGTTTGTAGTAGATATAAATTCTCCACTCAAGAGGTGTTTTCGATTTAATCATATCAGAGAAGGCTCTCTAGCTACACAATTCATCATTTAATAATTATAAACATTCCTACTTTCTCAAAAATGTATTTTAGGGTTTACAAATCCTACCCCCCTTAAAAATAATCTCGTCCTCGAGATTTGTAAGAAAAGGGTTACAGAGAGATTGGTTTGAAGTCTATATTTCAGTGTCTAAGTGGTTTTAGTACCAAAAGATTTTTTTTTTAAGTCTAAACCCAAATTGGCAGGTGATTAGGAAAGCATGGGTGTATGCATGTCTACTTTATTATGTAGGATAGAAGATGTCTTTAAAGTATAGATAGGTTTGGGTAAGAAAGTGTAAGGTAAGGAAAGACTTCCATCCGAGATTGTGGATCTTGACTCATCTTGGTGACCTCACTTGATCCTTGAAGACTTGAGTTGGTGCTCATCCTTCCTTGATGAAGTTGATCATCTTCTTCGGTCTTGTCTCATTGATTAGGAGTTAGTGTATATTATTGGGCTGGGGAATATGGTTAATATAGGTATGGATGAGATAGACTTCATGATGTAGGCCAAAAGTTTGTTTGATGTTAGGTGGGGATAAACAGATCATGCAATCCATTATGAATCTATTGGTTGAGTTAGATCTTCTGCCCATGGTTGAGTTAGTCTAATGTGCTAAGTTAACACTTGACTAGTAAGGTCTAATCCCTTCTTACCTGTATCATTAGTCTGATTAAGTAGGCCACACTAGATTAGTTTAGTAGATGGCTATGAGTTAAATGAGATTAGTCAGAATCTGGTTTGATTGTTTTGCTTTTGTATGGTTTGGATAGGGTATGTAACCTGGGTATGGCTGAACTGATCTAAGTTACCAATTTAGACTTAAGTGAATTAGGAGCATGGCCATATCTTTTGTACCAGCATTAAGTAACACACACTAGCTTAGATCATATTGGATTAGATAGAATCCAGATTAGGTTGGTATGACTAGATTAAACTAGTTAAGATTAGCTTAGATCAACCAGGGTAGAATAAATATTATTAGGATATGATAGAATCTTTTAAGATAGGATGGATTATATGATATAGGTAGGCCATTGTTCAAGGATGAGTTGGTATAAGACATTAATTTAGGTTAAGATATATTTGTAGAGACAGTGTCTAACCTATATCACCAACTTAACCAACCTGTTAATAACTTACTTTAGATTGTGTCATATTTAGATTAGATAGAATCTGGATTAGGTTGGATATAACTAGATTAGACTAGATAATATCTAATTACTTTGGATTAGATCTTGGTTGTTACTAGGGTGGGGTAAATATGCTTATTAGGATAAGACAGATCCATAAAGATAAGGTAGAGTCTTTTAAGGTCAGTTAGTTCTATCAAGATGGGATAAGTAAAGTGGTTAGGATAAGATGAATTCTTCAAGATAAGATAAATAAAAACCTCTTAAGATAAGATGGATCTAGATACATTAGGATAAGTTAAGACCTTTTGAGATAAGATAGATCTAAGAGTGTAGGATAGAATTTCTTTAAGATGAGATGAATCTATTAAGATAGGGGAGAATCTTTTAAGATAAGATGATTTGGTTAGAATGAGATCTTTTTAGGATAAGATAAATCTCTTAAGCTAGATATGTTCCAATGGGGACATTCTAGGTTGTCTAGTTATTTTATAATTATATATTTTTTTATACCTATGTGTATATGCAGATGCAATTGTGGACATTACTCCATAACTCATCACACTCAATCAAAAATCCAAATCAAACATGTATCATAAGAACAAACATTCAAACTCATAAAAAAAAAAATAGTTTTGTTTTTGTTCCTAAGATTAGGTCTCCTATTCCTAAAGGTCACTTTAGGCACAGGATTTCAAAGTGTGAAATCCACATTTGTCTTTAGAAGGAAAAAGGTAAGAATAATCAGAGTAAAGCGGAAATAGATGAGAAAAGATTAAGAAAAGTTTAGAAAAGAATCAGAGTAGCAAAGGTAAGTAGACAATGGTTGTCCAGTTCTATCTAGGTTTCGTCCTACAGTCAACATTCCTCTGATACCACTTCTGTAACACCCGGATTTTAGGGATCCAAAACCCGGGGTTAACATAAACACCAGGTATGCTGGGACCAAGTCTCATACATATGATGTATAGTGGCACAGGATCGAATGTCACATCTTTATACATAACAGGAGTTCTATACAAAATAATTAATTACATTATAAGGAGACAACGGTCCAGCAACCCAAAAGTTGACTGGGAGACGACGACCTAGACCTCTCACGAACTCATCACAGCATCCTCCATGAGCATCATCCTGCAGTACCTGTTCTTGACCTGTGGTGTATGTGAGACAGCAAGAGTGAGCTCACATACGTTCATCGCTCAACAAGTTGTGGGGAAATAATGTGCATGAACTCGCCAAAGGTGGGAGCTCACGTGAAGTGTAAGGCTTACCAAAGAAGATGGTTAGAGCTGAGCATTGCTTTTAAGGTTGGTCAAAATTTTATTAGCAATTACTAAGTATAAGTAAATACCAAACCCAATTAAGTAATAGAACAAAAGTAACAACACCACCTGCAATGCAATGCATATGACAAATTGAATTTAGTTCCATAAATTAATCATGTGAGTGTCCGAGCTGCTCATGACCGTGAGCACGGCTAGTATACCAGTTTTACACTCTGCAGAGGTTGCGCATCTTTACCCACAAGTCGTGTATCCCATGTCGCCAGGGTTTGCAAAGCCCTTAGACACTTCCGAGGTGAATGGCTAGGGATCCACTACGAGGCCTTTACAAAGTTCCACTAGCTTCCGAAAACCCGCTACAGTTTATAGGAAGATCCAGTGCAGGAATCCCTTGCAGGACCGCCATCGCAGCAAAATCCTCCCGAGGGCCTCCCTACACTGACCTCTCCCCTACTGCCCTTGCCCCTTTCGGGTAAGGTAGTCTTCCACTAGCTTTCCTAATTAATCAGCCAAGGGCGTCCCATTCCACCCTCATGGTAGCACTGTTTTCCCGGGTGGTTCTCCATGTTCCAATTAACATAATGATCTTAACATGAACCATAAATAACAACTGATAACAAAAGTATAATCATGAATGGTGTATCTCCATACCCAAAACCACATATAGCACTAGCAAGTACTACCCAGAAAGTTCAGTGGTAAACAAGGTATAAAGATAGACAAACTAGGGTAACCTATTGGGTCCCATCAAAATTAACCTATGCAGATCATTATGATTAATTAGAACATGAGTAGGTGAAAAGAAGTGATCAAGGGCACAACTTGCCTGGGCCTAGAGATTCCAGGTACCAACTTGCTTTTCAGGTGGCTCGTGACCTCACTGCTAGTCGTAGCATTACAAACAAACAGTGTATAGGCAAAATTAACATTACACCAAACATATATGCAAAATACATATTAATAATCTACATGATGAAATATGATCACAGGAACAAGAATTATTAATTTTGGAGTTATAGGTTTTAAGTTATGAATTTCCAAAGATTCTATGTGCGTATTACAAGATTAATTAAGATAACAATTTTAATGTGACTTTTATGTCAAAACAGTGGCACTAAATGATAAACAATAATATTACAAAATTATAGGAACTGGAATGGGCCAATTTGGACTTAATATGAATTTTCTATGGATTAAACAAATTATATCAATTATTTTTATATTAAAAATTCCTTTCCAAATTAATTTTCTCTGATTTTACCAACTCTCAGTACGGCGAGCCAATTACAGAGAAGTCCAGGGGTTAAAGCGCAAGACTTCCCAAGACACAGAGCACCGCAGATGAGGATGGCGGGTTGATTTCATTTATCCCGAGGGGCTCATATGGAAAACTACCAGGACGAAAGGTATTGGAGGGTTCTGGCCGCTGGATTTTGCGCGGACGGCACGGATTAGATTCCACCTGCGACGAACAGGTATGCAACGGGATCCCTCGGATTCTAAATCAACGGTGTAGATTTTTATGTGACTAAGGTCTGCTCTCGTTCAATCGCGATCGTCGTTGATCAAACCAACGACCAGGATCAAATCCCGAACTCCCCTTATCGGGCCCGCTCCCCTGAGATCGAACGGCTGAACGGGTCGGCCCCAACCCGTGGCCGAACAGACAGCCGCCCCGTCCACCTCCCCCTTGGCGGTGACCATGGTCGGCGACGGCGACCCTAAGCGCCAGTGAGATATTCCATAGTGCCCAGGTACGCGCGATGGCCCCAACCCGGTTCCCGGTGTGCCCAGGAGGATGCTCGCCGAGGCCAAGGAAGAGGCACAGGAGCAGGTTGGTGGCGGCCATTCCCTCCCTCTCCTATATCTCGCTCGGCTTCATCGCAGCGGCCACGGCGTTCTCCCTCCTCTCTTTTCTCCAGTGATCCAGTCAACACGTCGCGGCCGAGCACCAGGGATCCGACAGCGACGACCCATGGAGACACCTTCCTAGCGACACCAACCGCGGTGTCGAGCTGCTCGCAGCGGCGAGTTCATCACCGCACGACCAACCCGCAACCAGGTGTACTAGGCGGACTACGGCGAGGCGATGCAAGATGTGCGGGCGGACGCGAAGCGGCTGGTGGAAATCTTACTGGCGCGCGGAACAAGGGTGGAAGCGAGCCACGACGGGGTTCTGGACGACGAAGTGCGGCGGCGCGCCCAGCAGCTCTGGTAGGTGATTTTCCCCCCCGCCCATGGATGCTCACCCCGCACGACACCAGGGGCGCGGTGATGAATAGCATCAGGTTGACAATGGCGGACGTTCTTCTCTCTGTGCTCTCGACTCTCACTCCGCAAGCACGATAATGGTGTTAAGACCCCAGATTCGATAGGGATAGGATTCGGTGTTCGCTGGACGGATACGCCGGTCGTGGTTTGCTTTTATGCAGGCGGATGGCCGAGGGTCGGGTTCAGGATTTCCGGGGTCCGCGCAACCCAAGCAATGTTAGTTCCGATTTCGGCGCGAGATAGACGGTGGACCTGACATACGGCCCCACAAGTCGGCGAGAAAAGAGAGGAGGCATGCTGGTCAGCGCGGTCTGGGTGCGTGGTCACGGGAAATCCGGATGGGCCGAGGACTGAAGCCGAAACGGGCCGCGCAGAGTCAAGGAGTTGGGCCAGAGAAGGGTTTTAAGCCCAGCATGCACCAGAAAAACTTCTTTCTTTTTTTTTCCTTTATTTTATTTTGTTTTGTTTTCAAGTCTCAAATTCAAATTTCAACCTCAATTTATATTTGAGTGGAGATCTAGAATCTAACTAAATTCACAATCAAGGAAATACTCCATACGATGCATATCCCTATTCATATATATTAGTAGTTGTTTAACCCCCCCTTTTTTTTAATCAACATGCTTTGAAACATGAAATACAACTATTTTCACTTCTAAAGGAATATTGTTTTAAACTTATATTCAATTAATGGTTTATCCAAGACACAATAATTGTTTGTAGTAGATATAAATTCTCCACTCAAGAGGTGTTTTCGATTTAATCATATCAGAGAAGGCTCTCTAGCTACACAATTCATCATTTAATAATTATAAACATTCCTACTTTCTCAAAAATGTATTTTAGGGTTTACACCTGCCTAGTGCTGACCACAAGATTCGAGTGATGTAAATAGATCAAACACACGCGCAAGAAATTTCAGATTTGATGCAGACAAGGAGTATGATTGGAATGCAAGTGTTGCAATCAGATCCAACCAAAATTTTGCACCAAATGACAATAGCAAACTGGTTGAATAACTTGATAAAATTTTTAGCACTTGTGCACATAAACAAACTGATTGTTCTACTTTTCTTTCACAATCTTGTTCAACACTTTTTTTTGGTACTTTTCTTTCTTCTCTTTTTTTTCGATACTCTTTTTTTTATCGAACTAAACACAGAGATCTGATATGATATTGCACACTTTATAATACTTAACAAAGAACTCAACCAGCAGCTATAACTTAAATAAGATCAAAGTTAACGCGAAGGAAATGATGAGAGTTTTCAGATTTTTCTTTTTGTGGATATTTTCAGATATATATAAGAGGCTCAAAGGGAACACAAATGATAGAGTGACCAGCAACTAAACAAAGACTCTAAGGACTGAAACTTAACAAAACTCACTGGAACAACAGATTGAAACAATGGCTATGGCAAAAATATTTTATGGCTTTTGGGTGGATAGGACGAACACAAAATATATGTAGCTAAGGGTAAAGAATCCTACCGTGGCAACTGAGGCTCTGATACCAGATGATGCGTCACGATGCCCGATCTTCACGACGTAGGATCAATCTTCAGATAACTAGCTTCAAAGAAGCCAAGATAACTTGCTGCAAGCAGCGATAACTAGTGCAACCTGACAAATAAAACTCGAAGCCAACCACCGTCTTTAACCGGCAGCCTGAATCGAGGATTCGCCCAACCACACTCTCAAAGAACCAACCAACACAGCCTACAATCAATCGAGGAGACCTCGAAGGGAGTAGGAGCACCAATTGGGAGCGGATGAAGCCGCCGCTTCTGCAATCCCGCGAAGGAATTCACAAGAGCAAAGGGGTAGAGATCACTCTCAATATTTGTTAGCACACAGCTGAACAAAGGGGTTCTGTTTTAGATTATCATAAGCTGCCTTACATCATAGACATAGGGGGGTATTTATACTAGTAACAACCAGCCTTAGCGAGGTATAAACACAAAACAAAAGTATTTTCACGAGCTAATGTGAAGGAGCCTCTTCGGGAGATCTGCAGAGCTGATTTCCGTGTGGCTGTTTGACTTCTGCGCAGCCTTCAGTATTTTGACAATAACTTCTTCTAGGAATCTTCAAATGACGTGGGACTGGTTGCATTGGAAAGCTAACTTGATAAGCTTTCTCACCATATATAGCATGCTTAATGAAACTTCGTAGAATGATGCAGTTTAATACGAAAACTTGGTCATCAAGCAGACTGTTGACCTTCTGACCAGTCAGCACTAAAGTAGGTCGGCTGCCTTTCTGGTAGACGTGGTTAAGTCGGCTGTAGAAGCATTGGAAACTAGACTTCAAGAGCTTTCCAAAAAGTACTTATGGGCCTTCATAGCTTTTGGGGATCAAAAGATATGACTGTTTCTTCTGGACGGTTCTGTTGCGCTGGACTGACTCGGATTTTCTGACCAGTCGGCACTAAAGTAGGTCGGCTGCCTTTCTGGTAGATGTGGTTAAGTCGGCTTTAGAAGCATTGGAAACTAGACTTCAAGAGCTTTCCAAAAAGTACTTATGGGTCTTCATAGCTTTTGGGAATCAAAAGATATGACTGTTCCTTCTGGACGGTTCTATAGCGCTGGACTCACTCGGACATAACTCTTCTTGCTGATTTGCCTTTGATATGTTTTGTCCTTCCTCTTTGGTGAACCTAAGTAATATCAACATACACGACTTAGGTAGCATAAAGTTCTCATTAGTATTTAATTGAAATTCATAAAGTAGCGCGTGCACCTCTTGCTGTAGCTTCTTAGCTCGGCTACGTGTAATTGGTCCATCAAAGACTTGGGTTGGTGATGATGTTGGTTGTACTTGAGTTGATGTAGTATGACTTGGGGGTTGTAACATGTTGCTTAATGGCGTGGTCATATCATAGCCGTTGCTCCGCTTGGTGCACCGGACAGTTCGGTGGCACACCGGACAGTCTGGTGAATTATAGCGGAGTGCGCCTGGAGAAACCTGAAGCTGAGGAGTTCAGACTATACGGTCCCTGGTGCACCGGACAGTCCGGTGCGCCAGACCAGGGCAGCCTTCGATTTCTTTTGCTCCTTTCCTATTGAACCCTAACTTGATCTTTTTATTGGTTTGTGTTGAACCTTTAGCACCTGTAGAATGTATATTCTTGAGCAAACTAGTTAGTCCAATTATTTGTGTTGGGCAATTCAACCACGAAAATCATTTAGGAAAAGGTTTGTTATTTCCCTTTCAATCTCCCCCTTTTTGTGATTGCTGCCAACACAAATCAAAGCAAATATATTAGTGCATAATTGAATTAGTTTGCATAATTGTAAGTGCATAGGTTGCTTAGAATTAAACCAATTTATAATTTCAATGGATATGCATTGGTTGCTTTCTTTTTATTTATCATTTCGGACCACGTTGCACCACTTGTTTCGTTTTGCAAATTCTTTTGGAAATTCTTTTCAAAATTCTTTTGCAAATAGTCAAAGGCATATGAGTAAGAAGCATTTTCAATATTTGAAATTTTCTCCCCCTGTTTCAAATGCTTTTCCTTTGACTTAACAAAATTCCCCCTAAATGAAATTCTCCTCTTAGTTTTCAAGAGGGTTTTGAGATATATATCAATTTGAAATATAGACACCAATTGAGATACTCTTATTAGAGAAATACCAATCTGAAAGATACTAATTTGAAAACTTTATTTCGAAAATTTTAAAATTGGTGGTGGTGCGGTCCTTTTGCTTTGGGCTAATACTCTCTCCCCCTTTGGCATTAATCGCCAAAAACAGAGACTTTGTGAGGCCTTTGAAATTCTCTCCCCCTTTGGTAAACAATATATGAGTGAAAGATTATACCAATGTTGAGAGTGATGTGAAGTAACGACAAAGGGTAAATGATACTGATAGAGTGGAGTGGAAGCCTTGTCTTCGTCGAATACTCCATTTCCCTTTCAATCTACGACTTAGCACAAGAATACACTTGGAAACGCATTAGTCGTAGCAAATGAAAGAGATATGATCAAAGGTAAATAAATGAGCTATGTGTGCAATGTTTCAATCAAAATTCCTAGAATCAAGAATATTTAGCTCATTCCTAAGTTTGGTAAAGGTTTTCTCATCTAATGGCTTGGTAAAGATATCGGCTAATTGTTCTTTGGTGTTAATATAGGCTATCTCGATATCCCCCTTTGTTGGTGATCCCTCAAAAAATGATACCGAATGTCTATGTGCTTAGTGCGGCTGTGTTCAACAGGATTCTCCGCCATGCGGATAGCACTCTCATTGTCACATAGGAGAGGAACTTTGCTCAATTTGTGCCTGAAAGTCGCCTAGAGGGGGGTGAATAGGGCGAAACTGAAATTTACAAAATTAATCACAACTACAAGCCGGGTTAGCGTTAGAAATAATAATGAGTCCGAGAGAAAGGGCGCAAAACAAATCGCAAGCAAATGAAGAGTGTGACACGCGGATTTGTTTTACCGAGGTTCGGTTCTCGCAAACCTACTCCCCGTTGAGGAGGCCACAAAGGCCGGGTCTCTTTCAACGCTTACCCTCTCTCAAACGGTCCCTCGGACCGAGTGAGCTTCTCTTCTCAAATCAAAACCGGGAACAAAACTTCCCCGCAAGGACCACCACACAATTGGTGTCTCTTGCCTCAGTTACAAATGAGTTTTGATCACAAGAACAAGTGAGAAAGAAAGAAGCAATCCAAGCGCAAGAGCTCAAAAGAACACGACAAATCTCTCTCGCTAACCACTAAAGCCTTGTGTGGAATTGGAGAGGATTTGATCACTTGAGGGTGTCTAGAATTGAATGCCTAGCTCTTGTAAGTGGTTGAGAAGTGGAAAACTTGGATGACTTGAATGTGGGGTGGTTGGGGGTATTTATAGCCCCAACCACCAAACTAGCCGTTTGGGTGGAGGCTGTCTGTCGTATGGCGCACCGGACAGTCCGGTGCACACCGGACATGTCCGGTGCGACAGCCACGTCACCCGACCGTTGGGGTTCCGACCGTTGGAGCTCTGACGCTGGGCCTGTCTTGATGTCAGGTGGCACACCGGACATGAACTGTAGGGTGTCCGGTGCGCCAGCATGGGCGTGCCTGACCTCTGCGCGCGCTGGCGCGCATTTAATGCGCTGCAGGTAGCCGTTGGCGCCTGAAGTAGCCGTTGCTCCGTAGTTACACCGGACAGTCCGGTGTACACCGGACATGACCGGTGAATTATAGTGGAGCAACCGTTGCGAATTCTCGAGGCTGGCGAGTTCGGAGCCGCGCCTCCTTGGAGCACCGGACACTGTCCGGTGTACACCGGACAGTCCGGTGAATTATAGCGCGCCGGCCCTGAGAATTCCCGAAGGTGAAGAGTTTGAAGACGATCTCCCCTGGTGCACTGGACACTATCCGGTGGTGCACCGGACAGTCCGGTGCGCCAGACCAGGGTGCCTTCGGTTGTCCCTTTGCTCCTTTGTTTGGACCCTTTTTCTTGATCTTTTTATTGGCTTATGGTGAACCTTTGGTACCTGTAGTACTTATAAACTTGGGCAAACTAGTTAGTCCAATTATTTGTGTTGGGCAATTCAACCACCAAAATTAGTTTAGGAAATAGGTGTAAGCCTAATTCCCTTTCAATCTCCCCCTTTTTGGTGATTGATGCCAACACAAACCAAAGCAAGTATAGAAGTGCATAATTGAACTAGTTTGCAAAATGTAAGTGCAAAGGTTACTTAGAATTGAGCTAATAAATATTACTTACTAGATATGCATGGATTGTTTCTTTATTTTTAACATTTTGGACCACACTTTGCACCACAAGTTTTGTTTTTGCAAATTCTTTTGTAAATTCTTTTCAAAGTCCTTTTGCAAATAGTCAAAGATAAATGAATAAGATTTTGAGAAGCATTTTCAAGATTTGAAATTTTCTCCCTTTGTCTTAAAATGCTTTTCCTTGACTAAAACAAAAACTTCCCCTCAATAAATTCTCCTCTTAGTGTTCAAGAGGGTTTTAAGATATCATTTTTGAAAATACTACTTTCTCCACCTTTAGAACACAAAGAGATACCAATTTGAAATTTACCAATTGAAAATCATTAATTTTAAAATTAGGGTGGTGGTGCGGTCCTTTTGCTTTGGGCTCATACTTTCTCCCCCTTTGGCATGAATCGCCAAAAACGGATACTTTGAGTGAGATATAAGCCCTTGTATAACTACTTTCTCCCCTTTGGTAAATAAAACATATGAGTGAAGATTATACGAAAGACGGAGAGTGAAGCGGAGCGTCGGCGAAGGATGAGTAGTAGAGTGGAGTGGAAGCCTTTGTCTTCGCCGAAGACTCCAATTCCCTTTCAATATACCTATGACTTGGTTTGAAATGCACTTGAAACACATCAGTCATAGCATATATAAAAGAGATATGATCAAAGGTATACTTATGAGCTATGTGTGCAAATTAGCAAAAGAAATTCCTAGAATCAAGAATATTGAGCTCATGCCTAAGTTTGGTAAAAGTTTGTTCATCTAGTGGCTTGGTAAAGATATCGGCTAACTGATCTTTAGTATTAATGTATGCAATCTCGATATCCCCCTTTTGTTGGTGATCCCTAAGAAAATGATACCGAATGGCTATGTGTTTAGTGCGGCTATGCTCAACGGGATTATCCGCCATGCGGATTGCACTCTCATTATCACATAGAAGAGGAACTTTGGTTAATTTGTAACCATAGTCCCACAGGGTTTTCCTCATCCAAAGCAATTGTGCGCAACAATGGCCTACGGCAATATACTCGGCTTTGGCGGTAGAAAGAGCAACCGAATTTTGCTTCTTTGAAGCCCAAGACACCAAGGATCTTCCCAAGAACTGGCAAGTCCCCGATGTGCTCTTTCTATTAATCTTACACCCCGCCCAATCGACATCCGAATAACCAATCAAATCAAATGTGGATCCCCGAGGGTACCAAAGCCCAAACTTAGGAGTACAAGCCAAATATCTCAAGATTCGTTTTACGGCCGTAAGGTGTGATTCCTTAGGGTCGGCTTGGAATCTTGCACACATGCATACGGAAAGCATAATGTCCGGTCGAGATGCACATAAATAGAGTAATGAACCTATCATCGACCGGTATACCTTTTGATCCATAGACTTACCTCCCGTGTCGAGGTCGAGATGCCCATTTGTTCCCATGGGAGTCTTGATGGGCTTGGCATCCTTCATTCCAAACTTGGTTAGAATGTCTTGAGTGTACTTCGTTTGGCTAATGAAGGTGCCCTCTTGGAGTTGCTTGACTTGGAATCCTAGAAAATACTTTAACTCCCCCATCATAGACATCTCGAATTTTTGTGTCATGATCCTACTAAATTCTTCACATGTAGATTCGTTAGTAGACCCAAATATAATATCATCAACATAAATTTGGCATACAAACAAATCATTGTCAAGAGTTTTAGTGAATAAAGTAGGATCGGCCTTGCCGACTTTGAAGCCATTAGCTATAAGGAAATCTCTTAGGCATTCATACCATGCTCTTGGGGCTTGCTTGAGCCCATAAAGCGCCTTAGAGAGCCTATAAACATGGTTAGGGTACTCACTGTCTTCAAAGCCGGGAGGTTGCTCAACATAGACCTCTTCCTTGATTGGTCCATTGAGGAAGGCACTTTTCACGTCCATTTGGTAAAGCTTGAAGCCATGGTAAGTAGCATAGGCTAATAATATGCGAATTGACTCAAGCCTAGCTACGGGTGCATAGGTTTCACCGAAATCCAAACCTTCGACTTGGGAGTATCCCTTGGCCACAAGTCGGGCTTTGTTCCTTGTCACCACACCATGCTCATCTTGCTTGTTGCGGAAGACCCATTTGGTTCCTACAACATTTTGGTTAGGACATGGAACTAAATGTCATACCTCGTTCCTCATGAAATTGTTGAGCTCCTCTTGCATCGCCATCACCCAATCCGAATCTTGAAGTGCTTCCTCTACCCTGTGTGGCTCAATAGAGGAAACAAAAGAGTAATGTTCTCAAAAATGTGCAACACTAGATCTAGTGGTTACCCCCTTATGAATGTCGCCGAGGATGGTGTCGACGGGGTGATCTCGTTGTATTGCTTGGTGGACTCTTGGGTGTGGTGGCCTTGGTTCTTCATCCTCCTTGTCTTGATCGTTTGCATCTCCCCCTTGATTATTGCCGTCATCTTGAGGTGGCTCATCTCTTTGATCTTCTCCTTCATCAACTTGAGCCTCGTCCTCATTTTGGGTTGGTGGAGATGCTTGCGTGGAGGAGGATGGTTGATCTTGTGCATGTGGAGGCTCTTCAGATTCCTTAGGGCATACATCCCCAATGGACAAGTTCCTTTGCGTGATGCACAGAGCCTGTTCTTCACCTATCTCATCAAGATCAACTTGCTCTACTTGAGAGCCGTTAGTCTCATCAAACACAACTGTCGGGGACCATAATTAGGGGTACCCTCAAGACTCCTAATTCTCAGCTGGTAACCCCCATCAGCATAAAGCTGCTAAGGCCTGATGGGTGCGATTAAGTCAGGGATCAGTCCATTCGAGCGACTCGATCACGCCTCGCCCGAGCCTAGCCTCGGACAAGGGCAGCCGACCCCGGAGGATTTCCGTCTCGCCCGAGGCCCCCCTCCAACGGCGGACATATTTCCGGCTCGCCCGAGGCCCTGCCTTCGCTAAGAAGAAACCCTGACTAAATCGCCGCACCGACCGACCAAGTCGCAGGAGCATTTAATGCAAAGGTGACCTGACACCTTTGTCCTGACGCGCGCCGCCCGGCAGAGCCGAAGTGACCGCCGTCACTTCACAGCTCCACTGACCGGCCTGACAGAAGGACAGCGCCGCCTGCGCCACTCCGACCGCAGTGCCGCTTGGCAGAGTGAGACTGACAGGCAGTCAGGCCCTGCCAAAGGCACCATAGGAAGCTTCGCCCGACCTAGGGCTCGGACTCGGGCTAAGTCCCGGAAGACGGCAAACTCCGCTCCGCCCGACCCAGGGCTCGGACTCGGGCTAAGTCCCGGAAGACGGCGAACTCCGCTCCGCCCGACCCAGGGCTCGGACTCGGGCTAAGTCCCGGAAGACGGTGAACTCCGCTCCGCCCGACCCAGGGCTCGGACTCGGGCTAAGACCCAGAAGACGGCGAACTCCGCTCCGCCCGACCCAGGGCTCGGACTCGGGCTAAGTCCCGGAAGACGGCGAACTCCGCTCCGCCCGACCCAGGGCTCGGACTCGGGCTATGTCCCGGAAGACGACGAACTCCGCTTTGCCCGACCCAGGGCTCGGACTCGAGCTCAGCCCCAGAAGACGACGAACTCCGCTCCGCCCGACCCCAGGGCTCGGACTCCGCCCCGGCCTCTGCCGAACGACCTCTGCCTCGCCCGACCCAGGGGCTCGGACTCGGCCTCGGCCATGGAAGACAGACTCGACCTCGACTTCGGAGGAGCCTCCATGTCGCCCAACCTAGGGCGCAGGCCAGCCACGTCAACAGGAAGCGCCATCATCACCCTACCCCGAGCTGACTCGGGCCGCAGAGAACAAGACCGGTGTCCCATCTGGCTAGCTCCGCCGGATAGGCAATGATGGCGCCCCGCATGCTCTGTGACGACGACGGCTCTCAGCTCTCTTACGGAAGCAGGAGGACGTCAGCAAGGACTCAACCGCCCCGACAGCTGTCCCTCCGCCAGGCTCCATCGCTCCTCCGACGGCCACGACATCACACCAGCTGGGTGCCAAAATCTCTCCGGTTGCCACATCGTCATGTACTTAGGGCGCTAGCTCTCCCCCGCTAGACACGTAGCACTCTGCTACACCCTCATTGTACACCTGGATCCTCTCCTTACGCCTATAAAAGGAAGGACCAGGGCCCTCTTAGAGAAGGTTGGCCGCGCGGGGACGAGGACGGGACACGTGCTCTCTTGGGGCCGCTCGCTTCCCTCTCCCGCGTGGACGCTTGTAACCCCCTACTACAAGCGCACCCGACCTGGGCGCGGGACGAACACGAAGGCCGCGGGATTTCCACCTCTCTCACGCCCATCTCCGGCCACCTCACTTCCCCCCTTCGCGCTCGGCCTCACGTCGACCCATCTGGGCTGGGGCACGCGGCGACATTCACTCGTCGGCTTAGGGACCCCCCGGTCTCGAAACGCCGACAGTTGGCGCGCCAGGTAGGGGCCTGCTGCGTGTTGACGAACAGCTTCCCGTCAAGCTCCAGATGGGCAGTCTCCAGCAACCTCTCCAACCCGGGACGGTGCTCCGTTTCGGGAGTCTTGAGTTCATGTCCTTCGACGGCAGCTACGACATGATACTCCTTCCACCGCCGCGCGACAACGACGATGGCGGCCGACAGCCCGCCCGCCGGTGGTGGAATCGACGACGTCTTCCCCGCGTGGTGGGAGAACAACATTTGAGCTCGCCCCGTCCTCTCCCCCCGACAATGGAGGAGGAGGCGGGGCAACCAAGGCCAAGCGGGAGGCCGCGCCTCGTCGGCTGTCGAGCGAGTCGACGTCCCCAGCGCTCCAACGGGGGGCGCGTCGGGCGTCGACCTCGCGTTTGAGACGAAAGCGAGCGCCGTCTCCCCGTGACACGCCAATCCTGAGCAAGTGGACGACGCAAGTGCACTCGCAGAGAGCCTGTAGGACGTCGCCCTCATACCCGAGACGACGGTGCAATCAGCCCCCGACGTGACTATGTCGCTGCTCGTCGACCGAAAGGTACCTACCGATTCCCATCCTACGTCATTTAGATTCAGCCTCAACCCGCCTAGCGACCTTGCTTTGGCGGGCGCTCTCGTAGAGGCGAGGTCAAACCCTCTAGGGTTTCGCATGCGGTCGCCTTGGGACCGGCTGACGGACGTCTCGACCTACGGGCCCTCTGGGTCCGAGGAAGATGACGACCCCAACATCTGTTGGGATTTCTCTGGATTTGGCAACCCTAGTGCCATGCGGGACTTCATGACCGCATGTGACTACTGCCTCTCCGACTGTTCCGACGGTAGCCGCAGCCTCGACGACGAGGACTGCGGCCCAAGCCGCGAATGTTTCCACGTCAATCTAGGGGGTCCCTCTGAAGGCAATCATCTCGGTGTGCCGGAGGACGGTGATCTCCCTAGGCCGGTGCCCCGCGCTGACATCCCGCGGGAGCTAGCTGTGGTCCCCGTTCCGGCGGGGGGTCACGACCCACAGCTCGAGCAAGTCCGCGGGGCGCAGGCCAGGCTCGACGAGGGAGCAGGAGCGCTTGAGCCGATCCGCCGGGACGTCGGGCAGGCATGGGCGGGCCAACCCCCGGCCGGGGAAATACGTCACCTGCCCCAGGGTCTCCCACTCCGCGTCGCCAACGACGTCAGGGTCAGGCCGCCACCCGCATCCAGCGGGGTCGGTCAGAACCTGGCTGCAGCAGCGATGCTTCTCCGCGCAATGCCGGAGCCATCAACCACCGAGGGTCGGCGAATCCAAGGAGAGCTCAAGAATCTCCTGGAAGGCGCTGCGGTCCGACGGGTCGAGAGCTCTGCCTCCCGAAGGCAAGGATACCCCTCGGAACCTCATGCCGCGACTTCCCGATTCATGCGGGAAGCCTCGGTCTACACCGGGCGCACGCACAACACCGCGCCTGCGGCCCCGGGCCACCTCGGCAACGAGCACCATCACCGCGACCGTCGGGCCCACCTCGACGAGAGGGTGCACCGAGGCTATCACCCCAGGCGTGGGGGACGCTACGACAGCATGGAGGATCGGAGTCCCTCGCCCGAACCACCCGGTTCGCAGGCCTTCAGCCGGGCCATCCGGCGGGCACCGTTCCCGACCCGGTTCCGACCCCCGACTACTATCACAAAGTACTTGGGGGAAACGAGACCGGAATTGTGGCTCGCGGACTACCGCCTGGCCTGCCAGCTGGGTGGAACGGACGACGACAACCTCATCATCCGCAACTTCCCCCTGTTCCTCTCCGACACCGCTCGCGCCTGGTTGGAGCACCTGCCTCCGGGGCAGATCTCCAACTGGGATGACCTGGTTCAGGCCTTCGCCGGCAATTTCCAGGGCACATATGTGCGCCCCGGGAATTCCTGGGACCTCCGAAGCTGCCGACAGCAGCCAGGAGAGTCTCTCCGGGACTACATCCGGCGATTCTCGAAGCAGCGCACCGAGCTGCCCAACATCACCGACTCGGATGTCATCGGCGCGTTCCTTGCCGGCACCACCTGCCGCGACCTGGGGAGCAAGTTGGGTCGCAAGACCCCCACCAGGGCGAGCGAGCTGATGGACATCGCCACCAAGTTCGCCTCTGGCCAGGAGGCGGTCGAGGCTATCTTCCGAAAGGACAAGCAGCCCCAGGGCCGCCCACCGGAAGATGCACCCGAGGCGTCTACTCAGCGCGGCGCCAAGAAGAAAGGCAAGAAGAGGGGCATGCATTGCCCGTTCAGAGGCCAGTTTACTTCGTCAGCGAGGTGCTGTCCGAAACCAAGATCCGCTACCCACAAGTTTAGAAGCTGCTGTATGCAGTGATCCTGACGCGGCGGAAGTTGCGACACTACTTCGAGTCTCATCCGGTAACTGTGGTGTCATCCTTCCCCCTGGGGGAGATCATCCAGTGCCGAGAGGCCTCGGGCAGGATTGCAAAGTGGGCAGTGGAAATCACGGGCGAGACAATCTCGTTCGCCCCTCGGAAGGCCATCAAGTCCCAGGTCTTGGCGGACTTCGTAGCCGAATGGGTCGACACCCAGCTACCGACGGCTCCGATCCAACCAGAACTCTGGACCATGTTTTTCGATAGGTCGCTGATGAAGACGGGAGCCGGCGCGGGCCTACTCTTCCGAATTTTTTGCATTTTGGTCCTTCATCGGAAAAAAATTCACGTTTAGACCTTAGAAAATTTTAATGTCATTTTTGGACCCTTTACTCGGCGCCGTAGCCCGTGGCGCCGAGGTAACACAGCTCGGCGCCATAGGCTATGGCGCCGAGGTACGTGCTGCGTTGGCACAAACGGACGTCGTGGCGCCGACGTGGTACCGAGCTCGGCGCCATAGATCTTGGCGCCGAGCTCTATTTTGTACAGAAAACTTGTCTAGCTCAGTTGGTAAAATACAAGGCTCTTAACCTTGTGGTCGTGAGTTCAAGCCCCACGGTGGTCGTTTTTAATACTTTTTGTCTTTTTCACTTATTTGTTTTTTTGTTGTCCATATTTTTCGTTTATGTCGCTGATTTGTCTGTCCTGATTTATTTTATTTTTGTGACTGATTTGTTTATTCGTCCAGATTTTTTATCCGGCGAGCACAGCAGCTGTGTGCTACGGTGCTCACAAGCCGTCAACTTATCCCCTTGTTTGCTCAGCTAATCACAATAAAAATCAAATGAGAACACTCTTACTTCAATCGTGATCAAATAAAAATATTATATTTTCATTGAGTTCTTTTGAACATAAATTTTAAATACATAATAACATATTCCCAGTAAAAAGAAGCACACATATTCATCTTTTTTTCTTCTGCACTAAATAAAAGTATACTCCATTATATACTTGTCTCATGGATGATATATTTTAGAATTTACTGGATATACAGCTGCTGTGCTCGCCGGATAAAAAAAATATGGATGAATAAACAAATTAGTCATAAAAATAAAACTGGATGAGAAATAAATCAGGACGGACAAATCAGCGACATAAACGAAAAATATGGACAACAAAAAAAATAAATAAGTGACAAAGACAAAAAATATTAAAAAATGCCAACCATGGGGCTTGAACCCACAACCACAAGGTTAAGAGCCTTGTATTTTACCAACTGAGCTAGACAAGTTTTCTGTACAGAACGGAGCTCGGCGCCAAGATCTATGGCGCCGAGCTCGGTAACACGTCGGCGCCACGACGTCCGTTTGTGCCAACACAGCACGTACCTCGGCGCCATAGCCTATGGCGCCGAGCTGTGTTACCTCGGCGCCACGGGCTACGGCGCCGAGTAAAGGGTCCAAAAATGACATTAAAATTTTCTAAGGTCTAAACGTGAATTTTTTTCCGATGAAGGACCAAAATGCAAAAAATTCGGCCTACTCTTCATCTCACCCCTCGGGAAACACCTACGCTATGTGCTACGCCTCCATTTCCCGGCGTCCAACAATGTGGCTGAGTACGAGGCTCTGGTCAACGGGTTGCGGATCGCCATCGAGCTAGGGGTCAGACGCCTCGACGCGCGCGGTGACTCGCAGCTCATCATCGACCAAGTCATGAAGAACTCCCACTGCCGCGACCCGAAGATGGAGGCCTACTGCGATGAGGTTCGGCGCCTGGAAGACAAGTTCTACGGGCTCGAGCTTAACCACATCGCTCGGCGCTACAACGAGACTGCGGACGAGCTGGCAAAAATTGCCTCGGGGCGAACAACGGTTCCCCCGGACGTCTTCTCCTGGGATCTGCATCAACCCTCCGTCAAGATCGACGACGCGCCCGAGCCTGAGGCGCCCTCGGTCCAGCCCGAGGTGCCCTCGGCACAGCCGGAGGCACCCTCAGCTCGGCCCGAGGCGGCCTCGGTTCAACCCGAGGTACCCTCGGCCTCCGAGGGTGAGGCACTGCGCATCGAGGAGAAGCGGAGCGGGGCCACGCCTGATCGAAATTGGCAGACCCCGTACCTGCAATATCTCTGCCAAGGAGAGCTACCCCTCGACCGAGCCGAGGCTCGACGGGTAGCGCGACGCGCCAAGTCGTTCGTCTTGCTGGGCGATGAGAAGGAGCTCTACCACCGCAGCCCCTCGGGCATCCTCCAGCGATGCATCTCCATCGCCGAAGGTCAGGAACTCCTGCAAGAGATACACTCGGGGGCTTGCGGCCATCACGCGGCGCCTCGAGCCCTTGTCGGGAATGCTTTCCGGCAAGGCTTCTACTGGCCAACGGCGGTGGCTGATGCCACTAGAATTGTCCGCACCTGCGAAGGGTGTCAATTCTATGCGAAACAGACCCACCTGCCCGCTCAGGCTCTGCAGACGATACCTATCACCTGGCCCTTTGCTGTGTGGGGTCTGGACCTCGTCGGCCCCTTGTAGAAGGCGCCCGGGGGCTACACGCACCTGCTGGTCGCCATCGACAAGTTCTCCAAGTGGGTTGAGGTCCGACCTCTGAACAGCATCAGGTCCGAGCAGGTGTCACACCCGGTTTTTAGAAGGTAAACCGAATGCGAACCATGTACGTGCCAGGATCAGTTATTCACGTACACAGCAGTTACATAACATGGACATCATCACACAGTGCTCAAATAGTATTAAAAGGGAAATAATAGTCGATTACATCATGTTGGGGACTTGTTCTCAAGTGCTATGAATTAAGAACAAGGCAACACAAAAGAGGTTAATGATTAATGCCCTTCGTCCTTCAGAGCATTATCTCCCTTGGGACATAATGATCTTCAGACGAAGGTCATGAAGGACGTACCTTCGGCATTATAATATATCTCAATGGAAGGAGAAACATATGATACATGAGAAATAACATGAATAATCTCGTGTCGTCGTTAATATCATTTAATTATATAGTCATGAATGTACTTGAACAATATTGAATTACATTTTTACCTTCGGCTCGACAGAAGGCAAAAGTCCAAGCGTGACGCGCGAGTGAATACAAGTCAGCGTGAACAGTACGGGGGTACTGTTCATCTATTTATAGACACAGGACACAGCCTGTGACGAATTACAATTATGCCCCTCATAAAAGTTTACAATCATTGACTCATACCTTTATGGATTAAAAGGTCATTCTATTTCTATGTCGGTTTGTAATGCCGAAGCTTCATGAAAAGGAACCTTCGGTCATCTCCTGGGGACAACTTCAGCCGAAGCTGCTTCTTTCCGTAAGACCTTCGGCGCAACGAAGCATGGCCCCAACAGTAGCCCCTTTCGCGGTGCTAGATCGTTTTTCGTAACGAGCTTGATCCGTGAAAAAAGCCTCTCAAGCTTCGGGAAGCCGAAGGTCCAAAAACACCTTCCCTGAGCTCGTTGCCGAGAAACGATCCAGTTTCCGAGCGCGTGCCAGGCCCACCTTGCAGAGTTACTGTTTGATCTTTGCGGTCCACCGCGCAGCGAGTGCAAGTGACTGCCCGCCTGGTGTAAAAATCCTGGCGCTTCGCCTTCTTACCTGCAGCACTATATAAACAGACGGGTAGGTGTGAAGTTACCACAGCATTCATTGCTATTTGCACTGTTTTGCTGCCAAAATTTTTAACTGTAGCCGAAGCTTGATTCTCAGAATCGAACGAAGGTCTATCTCGAAGTCTGCTTCGTCAGAGAGAAAGGCTTCGGGAGAAAAAGAAAAAGAAAAAAGTATTCAATTTCCCCAAACTCAGAATCAAATGGCCAGAGTGCGATCCACTGCCAGGGTTGAGCGTGAAGGGAACGAAGCTGAAGGTTCGGAGACTGTTCCCATCTCCGAAGCAATGCAACGATCCGGACTAGTAACCGCAGAAGAAACCCCCGCCGCTGAAGCAGACCCGACAACTGCCGAAGGAGAAGAAGAGAACATTGAAGAAACTGATCCCGAAGATGATTATCGCATTGCCATGCCCAGCAAGCCCAGCCACTTAGACTTCGGAAAGTCGACCATTTCAAAGGCTGATCTCTCCAAGATGGTAAAATCTGGTTATTTCAGTGAAAATCAGAAGAAACTACTTCGCTTCGGGGGAGAAGAGACTACCCCGAAGCCAGAGAAGGACGAGATAGTTATTTTCAAGAGCTTTTTAAAGGCTGGGCTGAGATTCCCCCTTCATGGAATTATTGCAGATGTATTGAAGAAGTTTGGTATTTACTTTCATCAATTGACTCCTAACGCTATCGTTAGGCTTAATGTTTACATCTGGGCCCTCCGAAGCCAGGCTGTGGAACCGTTTGCCGACAGTTTTTGTCGAGTTCATGAGTTACATTACCAAACGAAGGCCAGAAAAGATGGATTACATGATAACTTTGGTTGCTACAATTTTGCCTACCGGAAAACAACAAAGTTTCCTGTTATAAGCTACCGAAGCAAATGGCCAGCAGGCTGGAAGTCTGATGGTTTTATGTGAAGGTTGACGAAGACGAAGAAAAGTTGGTACAAAGCCCACTTGAATTAATCTTCGGAGAAACAAGGCCGCGATGCCACATGACATTAGAAGGTCCCACCTGGGCTGCACTGGGTGAGTTTGAAATTATTTCAGAGCATATCGGTACCAGGGATCTGGTTCAAGAATTCTTGGCGTTCAGAGTTTTCCCTACTCTAAAAGAATGGGAAATGCCAAAGCTAGAGGGGGAGAAGAAGAAGGGGGAACTTGTCCGGCTTCCTTACCATTTCAAATTCAAGAAATACTTTAAAAAACCTTGCCAAGAGTGGTTGGACACAGTTGAGGTAATGTGCAATGAAATTCTTGGGAATTATTCCAAAAAAGAAGATCAACTGATGACCGCGGCCTTCGGCACCCGTCCGAAGCGAAGGCTGAACCGAGTGTTTGATGCCCTGGGTTTCGAGTACCCTGACTATGAACGGTTGAACAAGGGTGCTGAGGGCCAAAAAAGAAAAAGAGTGGCCGAAAGTTTGAACAAAGATGAAGAAGAACCAGCAAAAGAGAAGAAAATTCCAAAGAAGAGAAAAATATCATCTCCAAAGCGAAAATTATCCGATGAAGAGGGGACTCCTGCACCACCCTCTACCAGCGACGTGGAGGAAATCTTAAAGGTAATGACTGAACCCCTGCCCGCGAAGCTAAGTCCATTAGGGCCTCAACTGACGAAGCTTTTTCGAAAGGTGGAGAAGCCGGAAAAAATGAAGATAACCAAAACAAAGAGGCAAAGAATTATTGCAGTGACCGAAGTTATTGACAAGACGCCACCGAGGGCTTCAACTCAGAAAACGCCAGCGGTTGAGGGCACAACAAACGTCGAAGTCGCACCTTCGGAGGTCGCGGCTACCGAAGCCGCTTCAGCCGAAGATGTGAACTTGGAAACTACAATTGAAGACATCGACAAAATTTTACTAGACATGGCTGCAGAAGAAGCTGCCACTGCTGCTGAAACAACCATGGCCACAGTGCCTGGAAAGGGAAAAGAAATAGCCGAAGATACTTCGGAGGACGAAGCCTACTTATTTCAAAATTTAATTGGGCAAGAACTGTCGAAGGCCGAAATAGAAGAGCTTAAGGACTATGCCAAATCTTGCGGATACAAGCCAGGAGCTCTTCTATTCGGCGGCATTGACGATGAGAAATTGGGCTGCATCCGGGACCAAACTGGGGCTAAGGTCATCGGTACTCTATCGAAGAGTATCGGTTTTCCAAAGCTAGAAACAGATATCAGCCGCTACCGACGACAACATATCGTCGGCAGCTTATTTTATTCCAATTTCAAGGTAAACAACTTTTCTCTGAGTTATATTGTTTTTAATAATGGAAATATTCCTAACGAAGGTTGCTTGTGTGCAGAGCATGCTACTAAGCAAAGCTTTGAAGATGCAGCAAGATCTAGAGGACAAGAAACACGAAGCTATAATCGAAAATCTAGAGAGCAAGATAAAAGAGCAATCAGCTATTATTGAAAAGAAAGACTTTGAACTCCAAACAACTGAAGGCTTGTTGGCAGAGACTGAAGCTAAAGTATCAGAATTGAATTCGAAGCTTATCTGCCAATCAAAACAATTTGAACAAGAGAAGCTAGAGCTTAATTCAAAACTTGAGGCCGAAGTCCAAATCAACTCAGATTTGAAGAAATCATTAACAAGCCTTCAAGACAAATGCTTGAAATTTAGTAACAGCTGTATTCAACAATTAAAGAAGATCTTTTACTCAGTTGGAGCCAGCAGTGGAAAGTTCACCCCTGCAGCTGAAAATTTGCCAAGAGCCTTCGAACATATTGAAGCTGAAATTGAAGAGCTTGACGAAGTTATAGCCGGGCACGGTGACTTCTGTGCCTGGGTAGCTTCTCGAGGCACTGCTGCAGCGTTCCTGAAGGCCGGCTGTGAGCATGGAAAAATCGTCAACAGACCGAATTTCACTCTGTCTCCATCAATTCTAGACGATATTCCTGACCTCGCCCGAAGCATTTCAAACAGATTTATAAAAATGATATGGACAAAAGGCGGGCGGGAGAAGGCTGGAGACGAAGCTCGAAGTCATCTTGAACCAGTAAGAAATCCTACCTTGTGCTTACCTTCTCCTTCACACTTGATTTTTACTCACAATACCTTGATTCATGTAGGATGACGAAGCTGAAGGTGATGCTTAAAAAATATGCCGCCGAAGCTGAAGCTCGGTGAAGATCAGTAGGAGTACTTTGTAGAAAAAACTCAGTAGACTTGTGCAACAACTTTTGTAAATACAGCTGAACTGTTCTTAATAAATTCTGTCCATACCTTGTAATATATCCTTACCCTTCTTTTGAGGTGCTTTGATGTGGACGAAATTAGTATTTTGAGCTGAAGGCGAAAAAACACCTTCCCTTCTTTTCGTACACAACGAAGCATAAAAGACCGCTTCTTCTTTTTTGCCGAAACCTCTCTTTTTTATACACAACGAAGCATAAAAGACCGCTTCTTCTTTTTTTTTTGCCGAAACAACCACGTATGCCATGAATGAATGTTTATGAATGCGAATGCTATGATGCCATGTGATGTGCGAATGAATGTCCAAACACATGTCCGAAGCCATACCCTCAGCCATTATTTCCTTAGAAACAACCACACATTAGCTCTGCATTCCCTTAGGAACGTCTTTTGAGCTTCTTCGCCTTTTACTTTCGGCGGAATCAGCGTTGACTTTTCGCTGTAAGCTCTGCATTCCCTTAGGAACGTCTTTTGAGCTTCCTCGCCTTTTACTTTCGGCGGAATCAGCGTTGACTTTTCGCTGTAAGCTCTGCATTCCCTTAGGAACGTCTTTTGAGCTTCTTCGCTTTTTCAGTTTCGGCACTCGATGGTGCGTTCTCAGCTTCTACATTTACATTCTTTGGGGGATTTTGCTCTTATAAGACTAAAAAGGAAATTACATATGATGGCCCCATTAAAAACCTTTCTCCCCCTTTAGAAAGGAAAAGGGTGCCATGAAAAAGAAAAGAAAAAACATAAAAAGTTACATCAAGTTATACATAATATCGCCGAAGCTCATCCGCATTCCAAGATCTTGGAATTTCGTTGCCGTCCATGTCCTTTAATCTGTACGAACCAGGCCTTGACGAAGATACTACTAAGAAAGGTCCTTCCCATTTCAACTGTAACTTGCCCACTGTGTCTGGGTTGGCCACTCTCCGAAGCACCAAGTGTCCCGGCTCAATATTTTTTAGCCGGACCTTTCTATCTCGCCATTTGACTGTTTCAGCCTGGTATTTATTGATATTCTCCACAGCTTGAAGCCTGATCCCTTCTAAAGCATCTTTTTCCACAAAACAGGCATCTTCAGGACTTGGTTCTGCCGAAGCTACTACTCTTATTGATCCAGCTTTAGCTTCTTCCGGAGTTATTGCTTCGTCACCGAACAATAACTTGAATGGAGTAAAGCCTGTAGACCTTGATGTTGTTGTATTGTGGCTCCACACCACTTTGGTTAACTGATCTGGCCACTTTCCCCTGGGTTGATTGAAGATTAACTTCATTATTCCTGTCATTATAATGCCGTTGGCCCTTTCAACGAGCCCATTCGACTCCGGATGCCTGACTGATGCAAAATGGATCTTCGTTCCAATTTGATCACAGAAATTTCTGAAAGCTTCGGAGTCGAATTGCGTTCCATTATCTACAGTGATGGCCTTCGGTACCCCGAAGCGACAGACAATATTCTGCCAGAAAAACTTTTGGACAGTGGCCGAAGTTATTGTGGCTAATGGCTTCGCCTCAATCCATTTAGAAAAATACTCCACAGCCACTATAACATATTTTAGATTCCCTTGAGCCGGTGGTAATGGACCTAACAAGTCAAGGCCCCACCTTTGCAATGGCCAGATGGGTTGTATCAGCTGTGTCAAAGACGAAGGTTGCTTTTGATCTCTTGCACATTTCTGACAACCTTCGCACTTTTGAACTAACTCCGCTGCATCCGAAGCTGCCTTCGGCCAATAAAACCCTTGGCGGAAAACTTTTCCAAGTAACGGCCTAGATCCGATGTGGGATCCACATAGGCCTGCATGTATTTCTTTCATCAACTCTATACCTTCGGTTCTAGATAAGCACTTAAGCAGCGGAGCGCAAACTCCATGTTTGTATAACTCCCCTTCTATCATGACATACGGACGAGCTCTTGCCTCTATCCTTTTATTATAAGCTTCGTCGTCTGAAAGGAACTTACCCTGAAGGTAAGAAATGATTTCAGTTCTCCAATCTTCGCTGTAAACAGGAGATATATTGAGGACTGCTCTTTCAAGGAGCTCCACTGAAGGTGCCTTTATTGTTTCGAAGAACACATCCGAAGGTAACGGCAGCCCCTGTGCTGCAGACTTGGCTAGCAAATCAGCATGCTCATTTTGTCCTCGAGGGATATTCTTGACAGAAAATCCTTCGAAGGAGGCTTCGATCCTTCGGACCGTGTCTAGATATTTTTCAAGCTTCGGATCTTTAGCCTTGCAACTTTTGTCAATATGACCCGAAACAACCTGGGAATCAGTTTTAAGAATCGCCCTTCTGATTCCCATTGCCTTTAATTTCCGAAGGCCCAGGAGCAGGGCTTCGTACTCAGTAATATTGTTTGTACAGCTGAAGTCAAGTCTTGCTGCATAACAAGTTTTAACCTTGGATGGTGAGACCAACACAGCAGCTGCACCTGCTCCGAAGGTTCCCCAAGAGCCATCACAAAACACTGTCCACACTTCGGCATCTTTATTTGCTTCTTCATCCTGAGCCCCTGGCGTCCAGTCGGCAATGAAATCTGCCAATGCTTGAGACTGGATCGAGGATCTATGCACATAATCAATGTAAAATTCATTGAGCTCTGCAGCCCATTTTCCAATCCGTCCAGTAGCTTCTCTATTTCTCATGATATCCTTCAACGGCTGCGAAGAAGGAACAACAATATTGTATGCTTGAAAATAGTGCCGAAGCTTCCTGGATGCCATTAAGACGGCATATAATACCTTCTCCAGCTCCGTATAATTTTTCTTTGATACACTAAGGACTTCAGATACGAAATATACTGGAACCTGCTTCTTGACTTGTCCATCAAGCTTCTCCTGGACAAGTGCTGCACTTACTGCCGAGTGCGAAGCTGCCACATATAACAACAAAGGAGCCCCTGGCGTTGGTGGAGTTAATGTTGTTAGATGTATCAAATATTGCTTCAGCTCTTCGAAGGATTTTTGTTGGCTTGGTCCCCATTGAAAGACTTCAGCTGACTTTAGCACCTCGAAGAATGGTAAATTTCTTTCTGCTGATTTGGATATGAATCTGTTGAGAGATGCCAGCCTTCCTGTCAATCTTTGGGCCCCCTTTCTTGTAGTTGGCGGCTCCATTCGAAGTATAGCTTCGATTTTATTTGGATTAGCTTCAATTCCCTTTGTTGAAACCAAGCATCCAAGAAATTTCCCCTTCTTTACTCCGAAGACACATTTTTCTGGATTCAGCTTCAAACCAGCTTGTCTGAAACTGGCGAAGGTCTCCTGCAAATCAGCAATATGATTTTCCTGCTTCGTGCTTTTTACAATGATGTCATCGACATAAGTCAACACATTTCTGCCTATCTGAGACTGGAGGACCTTCGCAGTCATTCTGCTGAAACTTCCTCCAGCATTTTTGAGCCCCTCAGGCATCCGAAGATAGCAATATGTGCCACTCGGGGTTATGAAGCTAGTCTTCGGCTCATCTTCCTTCTTCATCCAGATTTGATGATAGCCTGAGTAGCAGTCCAGGAGACTCATGAGCTCTGAAGAAGCTGCTGCATCGACTAAAGAGTCTATCCTTGGCAGCGGGAATTCGTCCTTCGGACAAGCCTTGTTGAGATCTGTGAAATCGATACACATTCTCCACTTGCCATTAGCCTTCTTCACCATAACAGTGTTAGCTAGCCACTCTGGATACTTTACTTCTCTGATAACTCCTGCACTAAGGAGTCTTTTTACTTCATTGCGAGCCCCTTCGGCCTTGTCATCAGACATTTTCCGAAGCCTCTGCTTTCGGGGTCTGAAGGATGGGTCAACATTGAGCGAATGTTCAATAACATCCCGATTTACTCCACAGAGATCATTAGCTGACCATGCAAAAACATCTTTGTTGTTGAACAAAAACCTTATCAAGGTTTTCTCCTGGTCTTCAGATAATTGCGAGCCCAACAGCACCTTCTGCTCTGCTATATCCTCACACAATAGCATGGGCTTCGGCTGATCTGCTGAAGCTGCTTTCTCCCTTCTGAATTTGTACTGTTCACAAGCTTCAGCTCCATCTATGTTATGGATTGCTTTGGAGTCAGTCCAGCTTCCTTCGGCCCTTCTAGCAGCTTCCTGGCTTCCATGAATAGCAATAGGCCCTTGGTCCGAAGGTATCTTCATGCAGAGGTAAGCTGGGTGAAGAATTGCTTCGAAGGCATTGAGAGTACCGCGACCAATGATAGCATTGTAAGGATACTCCATGTCAACAATATCAAACACAATTTGCTCAGTCCTTGTGTTATTAACAAATCCGAAGGTTACTGGCATGGTAATCTTCCCAAGTGCTGCAATCTACCGTCCTCCGAAGCCACAAAGAGGGTGCGTAGCATCATGGACCTTGTCTTCAGGCTCTTGCATTTGTCTGAAGGCCTTAGCAAATATAATATCAGCTGCACTGCCTGTATCAACTAAGACATTGTGGACCAGAAATCCTTTGATCACACAAGAGATAACCATGGCATCATTGTGAGGATAATCCTTAAGCTGAAGGTCTTCCTGAGAGAAAGTGATTGGAATGTGAGACCATTTTGACTTGATGAAGGGTCCCTGTACTCCAACATGCTGCACCCTTCTCTGAGCCTCCTTCTTTTGCTTCTTGTTAGCCGGCTCTGAGCAAGAACCGCCTGTTATCGGGAGCACCAGCTTCGAAGCCGAAGCAGCTTCAGCTTGATTGTTGAACGAAGCCATCAGCTCAGAAAAGTGGAAGTGAGTTCACCGGAGGTGGGCGCCAATGTTGGGGACTTGTTCTCAAGTGCTATGAATTAAGAACAAGGCAACACAAAAGAGGTTAATGATTAATGCCCTTCGTCCTTCAGAGCATTATCTCCCTTGGGACATAATGATCTTCAGACGAAGGTCATGAAGGACGTACCTTCGGCATTATAATATATCTCAATGGAAGGAGAAACATATGATACATGAGAAATAACATGAATAATCTCGTGTCGTCGTTAATATCATTTAATTATATAGTCATGAATGTACTTGAACAATATTGAATTACATTTTTACCTTCGGCTCGACAGAAGGCAAAAGTCCAAGCGTGACGCGCGAGTGAATACAAGTCAGCGTGAACAGTACGGGGGTACTGTTCATCTATTTATAGACACAGGACACAGCCTGTGACGAATTACAATTATGCCCCTCATAAAAGTTTACAATCATTGACTCAGACCTTTATGGATTAAAAGGTCATTCTATTTCTATGTCGGTTTGTAATGCCGAAGCTTCATGAAAAGGAACCTTCGGTCATCTCCTGGGGACAACTTCAGCCGAAGCTGCTTCTTCCCGTAAGACCTTCGGCGCAACGAAGCATGGCCCCAACACATCATACGTCTGAGACGTCCATATAGTCCTTACAATAAATCAAAGTGCGGAAAAGAAACGTAGATAACCCGGCCTTCACAGGCAGCCGACTGGGGGTTGCCGCTAACCCACACCTAGAACTCGTCGTAGTCTTGGAACTCCTGGAAGTCTCCTTCCACAGCTTCATCTTCTCCAGAGTAGTGGTTGCAATGCTGACAACCTGGGGGGGATTGGTGTGTAGAGCAAGGGTGAGTACACATCAACATACTCAACAAGCATCCTGTTTGGCTGTAGTGGACTAGCTTTATGTGGGGATAAGTCAAGCAGTTGCTTTTAGTTGGTCAGGTTATTACTTACTAGTAGAAAGCCAGGTTTTAACATTAACCCAAGTTATTAGCCCAATGTATCCTTTCCAAACGGAAAGAATACCACTTACCAGCACCATAATCATAACCAGAATCATCAATCTCATTGCCATCTGTACCAAAATATCTCTGATCAAGTATCACTAATCTCTGGAGCTCCCTTGGCCGCTCATAACCGTTTGCACGGCTGATATATCAGTTTCATAACACTCTGCAGAGGTTGTGCACTTTACCCATAAGCCGTGATTCCCTCTCTAGCCCGGGCTTGCAAGACCCTTATTCACTCCCAAGGTGAATGGCTAGGGATTCACTACGAAGCCTTTACAAAGATTCCCCGGGGCTGTAGCCACCCGTTAGGTTTCCTAAATGTACCGCACTCCTCCCCAAGGGACAAATCAACCTTGGCAGAGCGAGCCGCATACACCGAGCCCCATTGACGGCACGACGGCTAAGTGATCTACACCCCGGTTCCTCCAATTATTCAGCTAAGGGCGTCCCATTCCACCCTCATGGTTGCACTGTTTTCCCGGGCGGTCATCCATTGAACAGGTCCTTACGGAGAGGCACTCGAGAAACCGCTCGAGTCCCCTTAAAGGTCACAAATATAATCATAAATAAGAAGGGAAAACAACGTATCATAGATAATCACATCATGTTCATTGATTTGAGTTGAGCAATAGCATCAGACTAAGCAGTAATAATCCGACCCAAATAGGTAAACAAGGACATGAATAACAAAAGCTAGTCAATCCTTAGGTATAAATGTGTAATGCGGGAGGTGAATTAAAGAATGAATAGGACAGCAATAGGTCAAAGGACACTTGCCTCCACCAACCGACTGCTGCTCAGGGGCTTCTCCTGCGAATTCCTCGGGCTCTTCGACCGGATCGTTCTCTATGTGATTGCAAACATACATACATCCATCCATTCAAATTAGGAAACAAACAGTACACCATACAAGGGAACAAACAAAGTGAATATGCATCAAGTATGACATTCGATATCGCATTTGTTATGGTTAGAAAGAAACGGGGAAAGGTCTCGCAGGGGGTTAAAGCTTATGCACTAATGATTAGTTACAATTGGTTCTTAACAAAAGAATTCTGTTATATGCACTAATGGAAACCTAGTCATTTTTAGTTGATCAACATTGAACGAGATAAACAATTAACTATATAAATCAACTAGCGCAACGAAATTCTAAATTAAGCTTCCTATTTCAATAACATGAACAATGATTAGCCTGCCTAAAATAAAATAACTATGATAACCGAAAGTAAAATAAAATAAAATAAATAAAATAAATAAAAAAAGGGGGGGCGGTTGAACCGGCCAGGGGGCGGTTGAACCGGCCTGGGGCAGGGGCGGGGGCGGCCAAGCCGGCGGCGGGCGGCCGAGCTGGCGGGGGGGGGGGTGGGGGCGGTTGAACCGGGCGGCTGGGCTGGCGGGGCGCGCAGGGGCGGCTGGGCCGGCCGAGGCGGGGGCAGGGGCGGCCGAACCGGGCGGGGCTGGGCGCGGGGCGGCGGCGGCCGAGCCGGCCAAGGGCGGCCGAGCTGGGCTGGGGCGGCTGGGCCGGCCAGGGCGGCCGAGCCGGGGGCGCGCAGGAGCGGCGGCGGCCGAGCCGGCCATGGAGGCGGCCGAGCTGGCTAGGGCGCGGGGCGGTTGGGCTGGGGAGGGAGAGGAGGGGAGAGGGGAGAGGAGAGGAGAGGGGGGAGGGCTCACCGGGGACGGGGACGGGCGAGCGAGCGGCGAGGGGCGGCGGCGGTTGGGCCGGCGGCAGGGGCGGCCGAGCTGGGGTAGGGGGCGGCGGCGGCTAGGGTGGGGAGAGGGAGAATGGGGGAAAGAGAGAGAGAGTTGGGGGGAAAAGGGGAGGGGCGGCTAGGGGGCGGCCAGGCGGCTGGGCCGGCCAAGGAGAGAGGAGGGGAGAGGGGAGAGGGAGGGAGGAGGGGGAGGGGGCTCACCGGGGATGGGGACGGGCAAGCGAGCGGCGACGGGGGGCGGCCGAACCGGGGTAGGGCGGCCGAGCTGGGGGTAGGGGGCGGCGGCGGCTAGGGTGGGGAGAGGGAGAATGGGAGGGAGAGAGAGGGAGTTGGGGGGAAAAGGGGAGGGGGGGAGGCGGTTGGGCCGGCTAGGCCCAAGAGGGGCGCGCGGGGGCGGCTGGGCCGACCGGGGGGCGGCTGGGCCGGCCAGGAGGCGGCCCACGGCGCGGGAGAGAGAAAAGGGAGGGGAGAGAGAGAAAAAGAAAAAGAAAGAAAAAAAGAAAAGGTTTCTTCTCATTTTCGAAATCCGATCTTCCTAGATGAATGCATTTACACTTTCAAGCAATCAAAAAAATGCATAGTTCGGCATGGTGCATCAAACAACATAAAGCAATTTAGGGTTTTTCTTTACACGGGAATTCCAAACCGAATCCCGCTAGCTTTCGAAAAGGTCAAGGTCTAGCGAGGGGAAAAAGAAAAAGAAAAGGTAACGCCCGAATTTGGCGAGTGAAGAAAAGAAAAAAAATTCAACTGCAAAATTCGGGGCGTTACAAACCTATCCCCCTTAAAAGAATCTCGCCCTCGAGATTCAGGGCTGGCTAGCAAAGAGCTCTGGGTACTTAGCCACTAGATCATCTTCACGCTCCCAGGTTGCTTCTTCCTCAGAGTGGTGATTCCATCTGACTTTGCACATTCTGATGGTCTTCCTTCGGGTGACTCTGTCTTAATTCTTCGACAACTATCGCACATAGCCACGTGCTCTGCGATTTCCCTCTTCATTCCGTACCACCAGAATTTCTTCTTCAGATCCTGATACATCTTCTCACTGCCAGGGTGAATCGAATAGGCTGTCTCATGAGCTTCCTTGAGAATCAACTCCCGAATGGACTGGACATTGGGAACACACAAGCGGTCTTTGAACCATATCACGCCTTCTGCATCTTCTCGAAAATCTTTTCCTCTGCCATCTAGAATCAGTCGCCGAATCTCACTGATCTTTTCATCATTCTTCTGCGCTTCTTTGATTTCTCGCTCCAAGGTAGGTTCCAACTCAACTGTGACTCCTCGCAAATTGTTCAGAAATCCGAGACTCAACCTGTCGAACTCCTTGGCCAACTCATAAGGCATCGGACGAGCGACCATCAGATTGACTTGACTCTTTCTGCTCAAAGCATCTGCCACTACGTTCGCTTTGCCTGGATGGTAATGAATCTCCAACTCATAGTCTTTGATCAACTCTAACCATCTTCGCTGCCTCATATTCAATTCTGACTGAGTGAATATGTACTTCAGACTCTTGTGGTCTGTGTAGACATCGCATTTCTGTCCATACAAATAGTGCCTCCATGTCTTCAGTGCGTGAACCACTGCTGCCAACTCTAGGTCATGGATTGGGTAATTCTTCTCATGAACCTTCAGCTGTCGGGACGAGTAAGCCACAACTCTTCCCTCTTGCATCAATACGCATCCCAAACCTGTGTAACAAGCATCACAATACACCGAGAAGGGCCTGTGCACATCAGGCAAGACTAAGACAGGCGCTGTTGTCAACTTCTCTTTCAGCGCTTCAAAGGCTTCTTGGCATTTCTGGGTCCACTTGAACTCAACCTTGTTGCCTAGCAACGCTGTCATTGGTTTCGCAATCTTCGAAAACCCTTCAATGAATCGCCGATAATATCCGGCCATTCCAATGAAGCTCTTGATTCCTCGAGCATCCGTTGGCGCTTTCCAGTTCAGAATGTCTGCCACTTTCTTCGGATCCACAGCCAATCCTTCTTTGTTGATTATGTGACCCAAGAACAGGACTTCACTGATCTAGAACTCATACTTGCTCAACTTTGCATACAACTGGTGCTCTCGCAATCTCTGCAATACCATCCTCAAATGATCTGCATGCTCTTCTTCGCTTTGAGAATAAACCAGAATGTCATCAATGAATACCACCACAAACTTATCGAGATAATCCATGAATACATTGTTCATCAGATTCATAAAGAAGGCTGGTGCATTGGTCAAACCAAAAGACATCACTGTGAACTCATACAAACCATACTTGGTAATGAATGTCGTCTTCGGAATGTCCGAAGGTCGGATCCTGAGCTGATGATAACCTGACCTCAGATCAATCTTGTAGAACACACTGGCTCCTCTCAACTGGTCGAACAGATCTTCTATTCTGGGCAAAGGGTACTTGTTCTTAATCGTGACTTCATTCAAAGCTCGATAATCGATACACATCCTCTTGGTGCCATCTTTCTTTTCCACAAACAGGACAGGAGCGGCCCAAGGCGAGGTGCTTGGCCGGATGTAACCTTTCTCTGACAGCTCATCAATCTGCTTCTTAAGCTCAACCAACTCTGGTCCGGATATTCTGTAAGCTCTCTTAAAGATAGGGGCGGTTCCAGGAAGAAGCTCTATGGCAAACTCAACTTTCCGCTCTGGTGGCATACCCGGTAAGTCCTTTGGAAACACATCTGGGAATTCAGACACAACCTTGATACTCTCAATCGGGTCTGCTTCACTGCTATCGACAGCCATCTGATAACAACTTCCTCTCTTCGGCTCAGGCGGGACTAACTCGGTCACCACTTCCTCTCCTAGTGGGGACACCAACTTGATTGTCCTTTTATCACAATTGATAACTGCCTGATACTTATCTAGCCAATTCATCCCTAGGATGACATCTATTCCCTGAGTACCCATTACTATAAGGTTAGCGGGAAACGCTATCCCCCTTATTTCCACACTTACATTCAAACAAATGCTATCGGCTCGAATTCTACCACCGGCTGAGTCAATTTGAATGGGGGTTGATATGGTAGTAATTGGAAGATTATGTGCTTCTACCCATGATGCAGTAATGAAAGAATGCGTTGTTCCAGTATCAAATAACACTTCTGCAATATGGGAATCGACTGGGAACATACCTACTGTCATGCCGGGGGTCTCCTGAACTGCTTCAGCCTCCAAGTGATTCAATCTTCCGTGATTATAGCGCTGCTGAGGGCGGTTGCCTGATCCAGGCTGGGACACATTCTGCTTTGCCGGGGCATTGGGGCCTGACTGCTGCTGGGCTGCTTTCTTCGGATATTGCATCACCCAATGGCCTTGCTCTCCACAGTGGAAACATGCTCTGTTTCCAACCTGAGCTGGTGCTGCCTGATTGTTCTGCTGGCTTGCTGGGGCAGGAAGACGAGGTGTCTGCTGATTCTGCCTCTGAAACTGACCTCCTGATTGATTGCTCTGACGGTTCTGGTACTGATGTTGAGGATACTGCCTTTGGAACTGCTGATGTTGCTGAGGTGGACGCTGATTCTGCCTGAACTGCTGAGGTTGATTGCCTAAAAAACGAGGACGACTGCTGCTTCCAGGTTGGGGTCCACTGATCTTGCGCTTACGATCCTCCATCTCCTTACGCTTCCTTTCTGTCATGATTGCTCTGTCAATCAGGTGCTGGAATGTCGGGAAGGTATGATTCATCAGTTGGTACTGAAGAGGGTCAACCAAGCCTCTCAAGAAACGGTACTGTCGCTTGGCGTCGGTGTTGACATCTTCAGGAGCATAGCGAGACAACTGCAGAAACCTGTCTCGATACTCACTGACAGACGATGACCCTTGCTTGAGGGCCAGGAACTCCTCCTTCTTCACTGTCATCAGGCCTGCTGGCACATGGTACTGACGAAAGCTACATCTGAACTCTTCCCAGGTGATGGCTTCGGGGTTGGCATGGGTGGCGAGGTAAGACTCCCACCATGATTGGGCTGCTCCTCTCAACAGACGGGGACCATACAAGACTTTCTCCCTGTCATCACACTGAGCGGTATGCAACTCCCGCTCCACAGTGCGCAGCCAATCTTCAGCATCCATGGGGTCAGAAGAGTGAGCGAACGTTGGGGGATGACCTCTCATGAATTCAGCATGCTTGTCCCTGGGCATCTGAGGCATCTGAGGCTGGGGTGGTGCTTGCTGCTGTTGCTGCTGCTGCTGCTGAATGGCGGCCAGAGTCTGACCGATGGCTTGAACTGCCTGAGTCTGCATCAGAAACATCTGCTCGATGGACATCGGGGGCGGGGGCGGCAGCTGCTGTTGCTGGGGCGCCTCATCCTGCGGAGCGGCTTGCTCCTGCTGAGCACGCCTTCCTCCTCTGCGCCTGTTCTCTGACATCTGCAGAACGCAACCACGCATCAGAACTGATCTGGCAAATCTTGCAGCATAAGAAAAGAGTATAGAATCCTTCAACAGCACTGAACAGATGAGCATCTTCACTGATCTCCAACACAGACCACGCAGCTTCTCAGATAAAGAGGAAAGTAGAATAAAGGGTTTCCCAACTATATAACTAACTCCATTAACATAATAGATAAGCCAAAATGCAGGGGATACCCACATTCTGGTGACAATCATTACAAAGATCCAAACCAAACATAGTTCATCATGACAAACATAAATGCACAGGATATAGCAAACTACCCTGTCTAACTAAGACTAACTAAGACCGAGATTAACGCTAAGACTGAAGCTTCTATGTATATATATTTCGTATTAATTACAATATCCAACTCTAACGAGCTATGGTCCTAGATTTATCTTGGTCTTGCAGTCGGGATTACCATAAGACTGGAGTCCACGCCGAGGTGAGCGGTACGGGTGCTGAGTCCCAACGGGAGCGGGGGAACCATCATCCAAGTGACGACGTTCCGCGCGCTCAGCCCGCAGCAGGGCGATCTCAGCACGAGCCCTACTCAGCTCGTCTAATGCATGGTCCAGCTCCGTGTTTAGCACGGCGGCTAGGTTGACTGTGCTGCTCAACCTAGGATTGTCCTCACCAGCAGGTGAAACAATCACGCCTCCTGTGCTGCCAGATGGACGGCGGGGGTAATACTTCAGGTCGAGACCATCAGCTACCCCACCGAGAACCGAGCAGTAGTGCGAAAGCGCACGCCGTGCAGCATCCTGCATGGCTGCCTCAACTGAGTCCCGCTCAGAGATAGAATAGTGCTCTGAGCAAGCCTCCGCGCCCTGGAGACTGTTCTCCGGACGGCGCACCAAGCAGGTCGCCTCCCAGCGGTCCGGGTAGACCCCGCGACTATGCTGGTAGACCACACAGCGATACTCGATGGACCAAGTACGCCGGTCAAGTGCCTGACGTAGCAGGGTGTCGAGCGCATCGTGGAAGTGACACCCGCGAGCAGCGTCGCGAGTGATGGGTCGAGCAACCCATCCTTCCGGCTCATGGTCAGCAGAGAAGTCGGTGTCGTGGCTCAAGCTGTCGTCGCCATCTCCGTCGTCTGGGTCTCCTCCAGCAGCTATTCCAGAAGCTGGGGCGCCCAGTGGTGGTGCAGGGGGCGCCTCACAGACTCTATCTCCTGCTGGAGCGAGAAGGAAGAGCCCTGCTGCTCCTGTCGTCGACGTTCCTGCTCCTCATGCAGGCGGTGGTGTAGTCTCTCCAAGTGGCTGGACTGTCCGGCCACGGGACGGCGAAGCGGACGCTCAGCAATGCGGGAGGGTAAGAAGGGGATGACGGACTTTCGTGCAGTGTGTCTAAGACGAGCCATCTACAAAAGATATCGCAAGCAAAAGGGTGAGAACAGAATTAATATGACCAGCAAGTAATGAATCATAAATAAATGAAGGATCATAATAAAACATAATTTTCAGCAAGGTATAATATATAGTAGAACATAGGTTTGGTCGGTATGACCAACTTTTGAAGGGATATCAAAGTCAAGGCAGGGACAGAGGTCTATAATCCTTAGAACGACCATTCTACTCTAGGTTAGCGGTCCTACAGTCAGCACGGCTTTGATACCACTTATGTCACACCCGGTTTTTAGAAGGTAAACCGAATGCGAACCATGTACGTGCCAGGATCAGTTATTCACGTACACAGCAGTTACATAACATGGACATCATCACACAGTGCTCAAATAGTATTAAAAGGGAAATAATAGTCGATTACATCATACGTCTGAGACGTCCATATAGTCCTTACAATAAATCAAAGTGCGGAAAAGAAACGTAGATAACCCGGCCTTCACAGGCAGCCGACTGGGGGTTGCCGCTAACCCACACCTAGAACTCGTCGTAGTCTTGGAACTCCTGGAAGTCTCCTTCCACAGCTTCATCTTCTCCTGAGCAGTGGTTGCAATGCTGACAACCTGGGGGGGGATTGGTGTGTAGAGCAAGGGTGAGTACACATCAACATACTCAGCAAGCATCCTGTTTGGCTGTAGTGGACTAGCTTTATGTGGGGATAAGTCAAGCAGTTGCTTTTAGTTGGTCAGGTTATTACTTACTAGTAGAAAGCCAGGTTTTAACATTAACCCAAGTTATTAGCCCAATGTATCCTTTCCAAACGGAAAGAATACCACTTACCAGCACCATAATCATAACCAGAATCATCAATCTCATTGCCATCTGTACCAAAATATCTCTGATCAAGTATCACTAATCTCTGGAGCTCCCTTGGCCGCTCATAACCGTGAGCACGGCTGATATATCAGTTTCATAACACTCTGCAGAGGTTGTGCACTTTACCCATAAGCCGTGATTCCCTCTCTAGCCCGGGCTTGCAAGACCCTTATTCACTCCCAAGGTGAATGGCTAGGGATTCACTACGAAGCCTTTACAAAGATTCCCCGGGGCTGTAGCCACCCGTTAGGTTTCCTAAATGTACCGCACTCCTCCCCAAGGGACAAATCAACCTTGGCAGAGCGAGCCGCATACACCGAGCCCCATTGACGGCACGACGGCTAAGTGATCTACACCCTGGTTCCTCCAATTATTCAGCTAAGGGCGTCCCATTCCACCCTCATGGTTGCACTGTTTTCCCAGGCGGTCATCCATTGAACAGGTCCTTACGGAGAGGCACTCGAGAAACCGCTCGAGTCCCCTTAAAGGTCACAAATATAATCATAAATAAGAAGGGAAAACAGCGTATCATAGATAATCACATCATGTTCATTGATTTGAGTTGAGCAATAGCATCAGACTAAGCAGTAATAATCCGACCCAAATAGGTAAACAAGGACATGGATAACAAAAGCTAGTCAATCCTTAGGTATAAATGTGTAATGCGGGAGGTGAATTAAAGAATGAATAGGACAGCAATAGGTCAAAGGACACTTGCCTCCACCAACCGACTGCTGCTCAGGGGCTTCTCCTGCGAATTCCTCGGGCTCTTCGACCGGATCGTTCTCTATGCGATTGCAAACATATATACATCCATCCATTCAAATTAGGAAACAAACAGTACACCATACAAGGGAACAAACAAAGTGAATATGCATCAAGTATGACATTCGATATCGCATTTGTTATGGTTAGAAAGAAATGGGGAAAGGTCTCGCAGGGGGTTAAAGCTTATGCACTAATGATTAGTTACAATTGGTTCTTAACAAAAGAATTCTGTTATATGCACTAATGGAAACCTAGTCATTTTTAGTTGATCAACATTGAACGAGATAAACAATTAACTATATAAATCAACTAGCGCAACGAAATTCTAAATTAAGCTTCCTATTTCAATAACATGAACAATGATTAGCCTGCCTAAAATAAAATAACTATGATAACCGAAAGTAAAATAAAATAAAATAAATAAAAAAATAAAAAAGGGGGGGCGGTTGAACCGGCCAGGGGGCGGTTGAACCGGCCTGGGGCAGGGGCGGGGGCGGCCAAGCCGGCGGCGGGCGGCCGAGCTGGCGGGGGGGGGGGGCAGTTGAACCGGCCGGGGGCGGTTGAACCGGGCGGCTGGGCTGGCGGGGCGCGCAGGGGCGGCCGAGATGGGGCGGCTGGGCCGGCCGAGGCGGGGGCAGGGGCGGCCGAACCGGGCGGGGCTGGGCGCGGGGCGGCGGCGGCCGAGCCGGCCAAGGGCGGCCGAGCTGGGCTGGGGCGGCTGGACCGGCCAGGGCGGCCGAGCCGGGGGCGCGCAGGAGCGGCGGCGGCCGAGCTGGCCAGGGCGCGGGGCGGTTGGGCTGGGGAGGGAGAGGAGGGGAGAGGGGAGAGGAGAGGAGAGGGGGGAGGGCTCACCGGGGATGGGGACGAGCGAGCGAGCGGCGAGGGGCGGCGGCGGTTGGGCCGGCGGCAGGGGCGGCCGAGCTGGGGTAGGGGGCGGCGGCGGCTAGGGTGGGGAGAGGGAGAATGGGGGAAAGAGAGAGAGAGTTGGGGGGAAAAGGGGAGGGGCGGCTGGGGGGCGGCCAGGCGGCTGGGCCGGCCAAGGAGAGAGGAGGGGAGAGGGGAGAGGGAGGGAGGAGGGGGAGGGGGCTCACCGGGGATGGGGACGGGCAAGCGAGCGGCGACGGGGGGCGGCCGAACCGGGGTAGGGCGGCCGAGCTGGGGGTAGGGGGCGGCGGCGGCTAGGGTGGGGAGAGGGAGAATGGGAGGGAGAGAGAGGGAGTTGGGGGAAAAGGGGAGGGGGGGAGGCGGTTGGGCCGGCTAGGCCCAAGAGGGGCGCGCGGGGGCGGCTGGGCCGACCGGGGGGCGGCTGGGCCGGCCAAGAGGCGGCCCACGGCGCGGGAGAGAGAAAAGGGAGGGGAGAGAGAGAGAAAAGAAAAAGAAAGAAAAAAAGAAAAGGTTTCTTCTCATTTTCGAAATCCGATCTTCCTAGATGAATGCATTTACACTTTCAAGCAATCAAAAAAATGCATAGTTCGGCATGGTGCATCAAACAACATAAAGCAATTTAGGGTTTTTCTTTACACGGGAACTCCAAACCGAATCCCGCTAGCTTTGGAAAAGGTCAAGGTCTAGCGAGGGGAAAAAGAAAAAGAAAAGGTAACACCCGAATTTGGCGAGTGAAGAAAAGAAAAAAAATTCAACTGCAAAATTCGGGGCGTTACAGCAGGCGGTGACGTTCTTCACCAACATCATCCATCGCTTCGGGGTCCCGAACTCCATCATCACCGACAACGGTACCCAGTTCACCAGCAAAAAATTCTTGGACTTCTGCGAGGATCACCACATCCGGGTGGACTGGGCCGCCGTGGCTCATCCCATGTCGAATGGGCAAGTAGAGCGTGCCAACGGCATGATTCTACAAGGGCTCAAGCCTCGGATCTACAACGACCTCAACAAGTTCGGCAAGCGATGGATGAAGGAACTCCCCTCGGTGGTCTGGAGCCTGAGGACAACGCCGAGCCGGGCCACGGGTTTCACGCCGTTCTTTCTGGTCTACGGGGCCGAGGCCGTCTTGCCCACTGACCTAGAGTACGGCTCCCCGAGGACGAGGGCCTACAGCGATCAAAGCAACCAAGCTAGCCGAGAAGACTCGCTGGACCAGCTGGAAGAGGCTCAGGACAAGGCCTTGCTACACTCGGCGCGGTACCAGCAGTCCCTGCGACGCTACCACGCCCGAGGTGTCCGACCCCGAGACCTCCAGGTGGGCGACCTGGTGCTTCGACTGCGGCAAGACACCCGAGGGAGGCACAAGCTCACGCCCCCTTGGGAGGGGCCATTCGTCATCGCCAAAGTTCTGAAGCCCGGAACGTACAAGCTGGCCAACAGCCAAGGCGAGGTCTACGGCAACGCTTGGAACATCCAACAGCTATGTCGCTTCTACCCTTAAGATGTTTTCAAGTTGTTCATATACCTCGCACCCATGCAAAGTTTAGTCATCAAGGAAGGGTCGGCCTCGCCTCGGCAAAGCCCGACCCTCCCTCGGGGGCTAAAAGGGGGGGACCCCCTCTGCGTTGAAATTTTCCTCGAAAAAAGATCTCTTCTGCCAGAATAACTTTCGTGCTTTCTAACTATTTCGAAAAGTGGACCCTGAAAACGACGGAGTACACGTAAGCACCAAGGCTGACCGAGCCGAGGGACTCCTACGCCTCCGGGATACGGATACCTCACTCATCACCTTCTGCGATAAGTAACTCGCGTTCGGATAAAGTGATTCCGCAGACCGAACAAGTCTTCACGTTCGGAAGCTCTTCTGCCGAAGCGATCCTTCGAGCCTTCTCGACTGAGTCGGTGACAGGGCCTCATGGACGGGTGAAAGTGCGCGTAAGCGGCAAGGCCGACCGAGCCGAGGGACTCCCACGCCTCCGGGATACGGATACCTCACTCATCACCTTCCGCGAGAAGCAACTTTCGCTCGCACAAACATCCCTGTTACCGACAAAAAAGCCCAGATACTCGAAACAAGAGGAAAGGAGACGCAGCTTTACAACACAGCGAGGGTGTGTAAATTCTGGCCTCGGCGGCCGCAGAAGGCACATGCTACAAGACACTCTGATCCTGCAGGCTCGGGTCTTGACGCTGGAAGGGGGCAGTAGCACCCTCGGCATCGACGACACCTTCAGCGAGGTCCGACCTAGCCTCGGACGGCGACGCGGTCCAGGGATCCCCACTCTGGAGGACGACGTCATCGTCACGCCCGGACAATCGCTGCCAGGGACTTCTCCGGGAATCCGGCCCGAGCAGGCGGCTCGGCCGGGTACCCCTGGGGCCTCGGCCAACCATCTCCCAAGGGCGCCAGCCCGACCCGAGGCCTCGGCTGATCAACTCCAGCGTCGGTCCCGCTAACGGACAACCCGGCTAGGCTCCGGCCGACCAGGTTTCATTTTCGAGCCAACTCTGCCTCTGTTCATGCTGATATCGCTACCCCTGGCCTCGGCTCGTCGAAGAGCGGCCAGGGGGTCCCTTTAACTAAGCTAGAGGAGCCTCAGACAACAAGGCCGACCGAGCCGAGGGACTCCTACGCCTCCGGGATACGGATACCTCACTCGTCACCTTGACACAGGGCAACTCATGCTTGGTGAAGCGGTTCAGATAATCAACAGGCGAGTCTTAATGCCCGAAAATGAGGAAAAAACATGGCTCCGTGCCAAAATTACATACATGTTCAGGCCTCGACATCCATGATGAACAAAAACACTGGCATTCAAAGTGCCATTACAAACGGAACTCCAGTTCCCCCTCCGCAGGTATGAACAACCCCACTCCATGGGGGAGGGCCTGCGGAACAACAGAAGACCGACGAACGGCGCGCCGTCACCCGCTCCAGCAGCGGCGACGACGACGACTTCTGCCCCGGGGGGCCGAACAGCGGCGGCACTGACCTCAGGGCGGATGCTGCTACTAGGAGGCCCCCGCCCATGCCTAAATTCGTGAGGCAAGGACGGGCAGAAGGCCGTAGAGTTGGAGGTCGGTCCATGGCCGGCCTTGGCTATCTCGCTGGCGAGAGAACCTCTTCCAGCTGCCGTGGCAGACGCCGGCGCCGCGAGCAGCTCCGAAGCCACTCGCGTCCGAGAGCCAGGCACGGTGCAGCTGCCAGCGCCACGGACGACGACCGCCCTTCCCTCCGATCACTGAGTGAAGGAGCGGGCCATCGCCCACAACAGGGGTCGACCCCAACTCGGCACACTCCCCTCCCCAGCCCTGGTGATGAAAATCCTTGAGGCTGAGGGAGGGGCAGAGGCCGCGGCCTGGCTTGCTTTCCCCCACCATCAAGCTGGAGGTCACCATCTTGGGTGACCGCCGGTGGAGGGGTGCAGCCGGGCTGCATGATGAAAATCCTTGAAGCCGAACGATGGCTGAAAGGTACCAACACCTACAGAGTTGCGTTCCTCCAGCGATGAGGCAAAAAGACGGCGGGTATCCCCCATCCGGGGGCTTGGAAGGTAGAAAGACGCAATGCATAAGGGAGCGAGAAGACATGGTCGCCTTCCGAAGGGGGTCACCCTCCTTTTAAAGGCAACTCTCCCTACTTGCGCCCCCAACCGCCACGGGCTGAGTCTTCTCCAACACGCTCCAAGGCCCTCCCTGCGGCGCGGGGGCTGGGTCCCGCATGTCAAGCAAACCGGCTCAGAGCAGAAGAAGCCAAACCGCCGCGCGTGATGCACACAACCGCCCAGCGGTTACAAGTGACCCTCCACTTTTACCCGGACCAACGGGCAAAAGAGGCGGGCAGCCATGCAGGCGGCATGCAACCGCGCCAAGTGGACGCGCTCCTCCGACTCCCGACACGCCAGCATGGAGGCCCAGGCCCACGCGTCACGCAACCGGCGCGCCGGATGCCGCATGCAAGCAACTGCACCGCCACTTGCGCCACCACCGCGCCTCCTCGATTGCGGAATCAATACCGCGACTCGAGGCGACCAGGCGCACGACCCAGCAGCGCCAGCCTGACGCCGCGGTCAATGCGGCCAAAAGTGGGCCGGCAGTGATGACGGTGGCAGGCGGGCGGGAGCAGCGGTCACATCGTCAGCCAAGCTCACGTCCCATCCGGGGGCAGCTAGAGAACCCCCTCTCACGGCGTGAAGACAACGCGCCCGTGATCCGTTCCTCAAACGGCTCGCGCACGCGCAACGGCCGCCCTGCCAACAACTCGCCCCGTCGCATTAACTCCGCGGAGGGATAGACGGCGCTTCTGGCAGGAGAAGCGGGCGACGCTTCGCCTTCGCCGTAAAAACCGTGCCAAAAAAGGTACGCCACGTCGTTCGATTTCGTATCCTTTTCCTTTTTTCCTCTTTCTCTATCTCTTGCAACAGGGTCCGGGAAAGGGGGATACCCCGAAAAGGATCCTTCCCCGTGAAGGAACCAGGCTCCGAGCCTCCTTACTGATCAGAGGTTCGAAGGCTGGCCCCCCCCAAAGGGTTTCAACAGCCGCCTCAGATCGCGTGGGCCCTACACCCACTACTGGTCAGAGGTTCGAAGGCCGGCCCCCCGAAGGGTTCCACGGCCGCCTCAGGCTACTCGGGCTCCGCGCCCATTACTGATCAGGGGTTCGAAGGCTGGCCCCCGAAGGGTTCACAGTCGCCCCAGACGCCGAGCGAGGGATGACCAGGGGTACGTTCGATACATAACCAAGGCTCGGGCTGCGCTCCCGAGGTACCCTAGGACATTTCCGAGACCAGCGGGAGCAATCTTGTAACGGAATCCCATCAGAGGGAGGCATCGAGCCCTCGGACCCCGTCGCCAGGGGACCGGGTCCGGTAGATCACCCGCAGGTACTTTTGGGCGTGCCTCTGGGCCCCTAGCCGACCCCTAACGAACGGGGCACGGACGTCCACTCGGATTACCCGCTTGCAGCTCACCGGAGACACCATGTTCGGCGCCCATCGAGGGTAACATGGCGCTTTCCCCCCCCCCCTCCTCCTTGCGGAAAGGTGACGCAGGGGCGTATGTAAAAAAGCCGAGTCTGTCCCTGATCGCCCTCTCGCCCTGTGCGGAGGCTCGGGGGCTGCTCTCGCAAACTCGGCTCCGACCGAACCGTTGACAGCGTCAACATACCAGCCCGAGAGCTTGGGCCACGACCGTACACCCGGGCTACGGCCAGTTTGCATGAGGGAACAACCAGACCGACCGAAGCATTACGCGAGGCATTAAGACCTCGAAGGAGTGAAACCACTCCTCCGAGGCCTCGGGGGCTACACCCGGCGGGTGCGCTCGCGCGCACCCACCGGATCAAAATGCAACCAAGAAAGGCTGGTCCCCTTGCAAAAAGTGCGACGAAAGCCTCCAAGCGAGTGCTAACACTCCCTTCGAGGCTCGGGGGCTACTGTCGGGGACCATAATTAGGGGTACCCTCAAGACTCCTAATTCTCAGCTGGTAACCCCCATCAGCATAAAGCTGCTAAGGCCTGATGGGTGCGATTAAGTCAGGGATCAGTCCATTCGAGCGACTCGATCACGCCTCGCCCGAGCCTAGCCTCGGACAAGGGCAGCCGACCCCGGAGGATTTCCGTCTCGCCCGAGGCCCCCCTCCAACGGCAGACATGTTTCCGGCTCGCCCGAGGCCCTGCCTTCACTAAGAAGCAACCCTGACTAAATCGCCGCACCGACCGACCAAGTCACAGGAGCATTTAATGCAAAGGTGACCTGACACCTTTGTCCTGACGCGCGCCCCCCGGCAGAGCCGAAGTGACCGCCGTCACTTCACCGCTCCACTGACCGGCCTGACAGAAGGACAGTGCCGCCTGCGCCACTCCGACCGCAGTGCCGCTTGGCAGAGTGAGACTGATAGGCAGTCAGGCCCTGCCAAAGGCACCATAGGAAGCTTCGCCCGACCCAGGGCTCGGACTCGGGCTAAGTCCCGGAAGACGGCAAACTCCGCTCCGCCCGACCCAGGGCTCGGACTCGGGCTAAGTCCCAGAAGACGGCGAACTCCGCTCTGCCCGACCCAGGGCTCGGACTCGGGCTAAGTCCCGGAAGACGGCGAACTCCGCTCCGCCCGACCCAGGGCTCGGACTCGGGCTAAGACCCGGAAGACGGCGAACTCCGCTCCGCCCGACCCAGGGCTCGGACTCGGGCTAAGTCCCGGAAGACGGCGAACTCCGCTCCGCCCGACCCAGGGCTCGGACTCGGGCTATGTCCCGGAAGACGACGAACTCCGCTTCGCCCGACCCAGGGCTCGGACTCGGGCTCAGCCCCAGAAGACGACGAACTCCGCTCCGCCCGACCCCAGGGCTCGGACTCCGCCCTGGCCTCTGCCGAACGACCTCCGCCTCGCCCGACCCAGGGGCTCGGACTCGGCCTCGGCCATGGAAGACAGACTCGACCTTGGCTTTGGAGGAGCCTCCACGTCGCCCAACCTAGGGCGCAGGCCAGCCACGTCAACAGGAAGCGCCATCATCACCCTACCCCGAGCTGACTCGGGCCGCAGAGAACAAGACCGGTGTCCCATCTGGCTAGCTCCGCCGGATAGGCAATGATGGCGCCCCGCATGCTCTGTGACGACGACGGCTCTCAGCTCTCTTACGGAAGCAGGAGGACGTCAGCAAGGACTCAACCGCCCCGACAGCTGTCCCTCCGCCAGGCTCCATCGCTCCTCCGACGGCCACGACATCACACCAGCTGGGTGCCAAAATCTCTCCGGTTGCCACATCGGCATGTACTTAAGGCGCTAGCTCTCCCCCGCTAGACACGTAGCACTCTGCTACACCCCCATTGTACACCTGGATCCTCTCCTTACGCCTATAAAAGGAAGGACCAGGGCCCTCTTAGAGAAGGTTGGCCGCGCGGGGACGAGGACGGGACAGGCGCTCTCTTGGGGACGCTCGCTTCCCTCTCCCGCGTGGACGCTTGTAACCCCCTACTGCAAGCGCACCCGACCTGGGCGCGGGACGAACACGAAGGCCGCGGGATTTCCACCTCTCTCACGCCCATCTCCGGCCACCTCACTTCCCCCCTTCGCGCTCGGCCTCGCGTCGACCCATCTGGGCTGGGGCACGCGGCGACATTCACTCGTCGGCTTAGGGACCCCCCGGTCTCGAAACGCCGACAACAACGTCACAAGAAACTTCAACTAGTCCTGAGGACTTGTTAAAGACTCTATATGCCCTTGTGTTTGAGTCATATCCTAGTAAAAAGCCTTCTACAGTTTTAGGACCAAATTTAGATTTTCTACCTCTCTTAACAAGAATAAAGCATTTGCTACCAAAAACTCTAAAATATGAAATATTGGGCTTTTTACCAGTTAGGAGTTCATAGGATGTCTTCTTGAGGATTCGGTGTAGATATAACCGGTTGATGGCGTAGCAAGCGGTGTTAACCGCCTCGGCCCAAAACTGATCCGGCGTCTTGTACTCATCAAGCATGGTTCTTGCCATGTCCATAAGAGTTCGATTCTTCCTCTCCACTACACCATTTTGTTGTGGGGTGTAGGGAGAAGAGAACTCATGCTTGATGCCCTCCTCCTCAAGGAAGCCTTCTATTTGTGAGTTCTTGAACTCCGTCCCATTGTCGCTTCTAATTTTCTTGATCCTTAAGCCGAACTCATTTTGAGCTCGTCTTAAGAATCCCTTTAAGGTCTCTTGGGTATGAGATTTTTCCTGCAAAAAGAACACCCAAGTGAAGCGAGAATAATCATCCACAATAACTAGACAGTACTTACTCCCGCCGATGCTTATGTAAGCGATCGGGACGAATAAATCCATGTGAAGGAGTTCCAGTGGCCTGTCACTTGTCATGATGTTCTTGTGTGGATGATGAGTGCCAACTTGCTTCCCGGCTTGGCATGCGCTACAAATCCTGTCTTTCTCAAAATGAACATTTGTTAGTCCTAAAATGTGCTCTCCCTTTAGAAGCTTATGAAGATTCTTCATTCCAACATGGGCTAGTCGGCGGTGCCAGAGCCAACCCATGTTAGTCTTAGCAATTAAGCAAGTGTCGAGTTCAGCTCTATCAAAATCTACCAAGTATAGCTGACCCTCCAACACTCCCTTAAATGCTATTGAATCATCACTTCTTCTAAAGACAGTGACACCTACATCAGTAAAGAGACAGTTGTAGCCCATTTGACATAATTGCGAAACGGAAAGCAAATTGTAATCTAAAGAATCTACAAGAAAAACATTGGAAATGGAATGGTCAGGAGATATAGCTATTTTACCCAAACCTTTGACCAAACCTTGATTTCCATCCCCGAATGTGATAGCTCGTTGGGGATCTTGGTTTTTCTCGTAGGAGGAGAACATCTTCTTCTCCCCCGTCATGTGGTTTGTGCACCCGCTATCGATGATCCAACTTGAGCCCCCGGATGCATAAACCTACAAAACAAGTTTAGTTCTTGACTTTAGGTACCCAAACGGTTTTGGGTCCTTTGGCATTAGAAACAAGAACTTTGGGTACCCAAACACAAGTCTTGGAGCCCTTGTGTTTGCCCCCAACAAACTTGGCAACTACCTTGCCGGATTTGTTAGTCAAAACATAAGATGCATCAAAAGTCATAAATGAAATGCCATGATCATTTGATGCACTAGGAGTTTTCTTTCTAGGCAACTTAGCACGGGTTGGTTGCCTAGAGCTAGATGTCTCACCCTTATACATAAAAGCATGGTTAGGGCCAGAGTGAGACTTCCTAGAATGAACTCTCCTAATTTTGCTCTCGGGATAACCGGCAGGGTACAAAATGTAACCCTTGTTATCCTGAGGCATGGGAGCCTTGCCCTTAACAAAGTTAGACAAATTTTTAGGAGGGGCACTAAGTTTGACATTGTCTCCCCTTTGGAAGCCAATGCCATCCTTGATGCCAGGGCGTCTCCCATTATAGAGCATACTTCTAGCAAATTTAAATTTTTCATTCTCTAAGTTATGCTCGGCAATTTTAGCATCTAATATTGCTATATGATCATTTTGTTGTTTAATTAAAGCCATATGATCATGAATAGCATCAATATCAACATCTCTACATCTAGTGCAAATAGAAACATGCTCAACAGTAGATGTAGAGGGTTTGCAAGATTTTAATTCTACAACCTTAGCATGTAATGTATCATTTTCACTTCTAAGGTTAGAAATAGTAACATTGCAAACATCATAATCTTTAGTCTTAGCAACTAATTTTTCATTTTCAATCCTAAGACTAGCAAGAGAATCATTCAATTCCTTAATCTTAGCAAGCAAATCATCATTATCATTTCTAAGATTGGGAATTGAAACATCACAAACATGAGAATTAACCTTAGCAATTAATCTAGCATTTTCGTTTCTAAGGTTGTCAATAGTCTCATGGAAAGTGCTTAGCTCACTAGACAATTTTTCACATTTTTCAACTTGTAGAGCATAAGCATTTTTGACCTTAACATGCTTTTTGTTTTCCTTAATAAGGAAGTCCTCTTGGGAGTCCAAGAGATCATCCTTCTCATGAATAGCACTAATCAATTCATTTAATTTTTCTTTTTGTTGCATGTTTAGATCGGCAAAAAGAGTACGCAAATTATCTTCCTCATCACTAGCATTATCATCACTAGAGGACTCATATTTAGTGGAGGATTTGGATTTAACCTTCTTCCTTTTGCCGTCCTTTGCCATGAGGCACTTGTGGCCGACGTTGGGGAAAAGAAGTCCCTTGGTGACGGCGATGTTGGCGGCGTCCTCGTCGGAGGAGGAGTCGGTGGAGCTCTCGTCGGAGTCCCACTCGCGGCACACGTGGGCATCGCCGCCCTTCTTCTTGTAATGTCTCTTCTTCTCCTTTCTTCTCCCCTTCTTGTCGTCGCCCCTGTCACTATCACTAGATAATGGACATTTGGCAATAAAATGACCAGGCTTACCACACTTGTAGCACACTTTCTTGGAGCGGGGTTTGTAGTCTTTCCCCCTCCTTTGCTTGAGGATTTGACGGAAGCTCTTGATGATGAGCGCCATCTCCTCGTTGTCGAGCTTGGAGGCGTCGATGGGTGTTCGACTTGGTGTAGACTCCTTCTTCTCCTCCGTCGCCTTGAATGCGACCGGTTGTGCTTCGGGCGTGGAGGAGGTGCCTTGCTCGATGATTTTCTTTGAGCCCTTAATCATTAGCTCAAAGCTCACAAATTTTCCTATAACCTCCTCGAGAGACATTAGCTTATATCTAGGATCACCTCGAATTAATTGAACTTGTGTAGGGTTAAGAAATATGAGGGATCTAAGAATAACCTTGACCATCTCATGGTCATCCCATTTTTCGCTCCCGAGGTTGCGCACTTGGTTCACCAAGTTCTTCAAGCGGTTGTACATAGCTTGTGGATCCTCCCCTTGGTGAAGCATGAAGCGACCGAGCTCCCCCTCGATCGTCTCCCGCTTGGTGATTTTTGTCACCTCGTCTCCTTCGTGCGCGGTCTTAAGTACGTCCCAAATCTCCTTCGCACTTTTTAACCCTTGCACCTTGTTATACTCCTCTCGACTTAGAGAGGCGAGGAGTATAGTGGTTGCTTGGGAGTTAAAGTGGTGGATTTGGGCCACCTCGTCCGAGTCATAGCCTTCATCCCCTACGGATGGTACATGTACACCAAACTCAACAACATTCCATATGCTTGTGTGGAGTGAGGTTAGATGGTGCCTCATTTTGTCACTCCACATATTATAATCTTCACCGTCAAAAACCGGTGGTTTGCCTAATGGAACGGAGAGTAAAGGAGTACGCTTTGAAATGTGGGGGTAGCGTAGGGGGATCTTACTATACTTCTTGCGCTCTTGGCGCTTAGAAGTAATGGACGGTGCGTCGGAGTTGGAGGTCGATGTTGATGAAGTGTCGGTCTCGTAGTAGACCACTTTCCTCATCCTCTTGTGCTTGTCACCTCTCCGATGCGACTTGTGGGAAGAGGATTTCTTCTCCTTCCCCTTCCCTTTTTTGGAGTAGCTCTTCTTCTTCTCCTTCCTCTTGGTACGGGACTCTTCTGATGAAGTGCTCCCGTGGCTCGTAGTGGGCTTGTCGCCGGTCTCCATCTCCCTCTTGGTGTGATCTCCCGACATCACTTCGAGCGGTTAGGCTCTAATGAAGCACCGGGCTCTGATACCAATTGAAAGTCGCCTAGAGGGGGGGTGAATAGGGCGAAACTGAAATTTACAAAATTAATCACAACTACAAGCCGGGTTAGCGTTAGAAATAATAATGAGTCCGAGAGAAAGGGCGCAAAACAAATCGCAAGCAAATGAAGAGTGTGACACGCGGATTTGTTTTACCGAGGTTCGGTTCTCGCAAACCTACTCCCCGTTGAGGAGGCCACAAAGGCCGGGTCTCTTTCAACCCTTACCCTCTCTCAAACGGTCCCTCGGACCGAGTGAGCTTCTCTTCTCATATCAAAACCGGGAACAAAACTTCCCCGCAAGGACCACCATACAATTGGTGTCTCTTGCCTCGGTTACAAATGAGTTTTGATCACAAGAACAAGTGAGAAAGAAAGAAGCAATCCAAGCGCAAGAGCTCAAAAGAACACGGCAAATCTCTCTCGCTAATCACTAAAGCCTTGTGTGGAATTGGAGAGGATTTGATCACTTGAGGGTGTCTAGAATTGAATGCCTAGCTCTTGTAAGTGGTTGAGAAGTGGAAAACTTGGATGACTTGAATGTGGGGTGGTTGGGGGTATTTATAGCCCCAACCACCAAACTAGCCGTTTGGGTGGAGGTTGTCTGTCGTATGGCGCACCGGACAGTCCGGTGCACACCGGACATGTCCGGTGCGACAGCCACGTCACCCGACCGTTGGGGTTCCGACCGTTGGAGCTCTGACGCTGGGCCTGTCTTGATGTCAGGTGGCACACCGGACATGAACTGTAGGGTGTCCGGTGCGCCAGCATGGGCGTGCTTGACCTCTGCGCGCGCTGGCGCGCATTTAATGCGCTGCAGGTAGCCGTTGGCGCCTGAAGTAGCCGTTGCTCCGTAGTTACACCGGACAGTCCGGTGTACACCGGACATGACCGGTGAATTATAGTGGAGCAGCCGTTGCGAATTCCCGAGGCTGGCGAGTTCGGAGCCGCGCCTCCTTGGAGCACCGGACACTGTCCGGTGTACACCGGACAGTCCGGTGAATTATAGCGCGTCGGCCCTGAGAATTCCCGAAGGTGAAGAGTTTGAAGACGATCTCCCCTGGTGCACCGGACACTGTCCGGTGGTGCACCGGACAGTCCGATGCGCCAGACCAGGGTGCCTTCGGTTGTCCCTTTGCTCCTTTGTTTGGACCCTTTTTCTTGATCTTTTTATTGGCTTATGGTGAACCTTTGGTACCTGTAGTACTTATAAACATGGGCAAACTAGTTAGTCCAATTATTTGTGTTGGGCAATTCAACCACCAAAATTAGTTTAGGAAATAGGTGTAAGCCTAATTCCCTTTCAGTGCCATAGTCCCTGAGGGCTTGGCGTCCTTCATCCCAAACCGCTTTAGCAAGTCTTGCGTGTACTTCGTTTGGGAGATGAAAGTGCCGTCCTTGAGTTGCTTCACTTGGAACCCAAGGAAGTAGTTTAACTCGCCCATCATCGACATCTCGAATTTCTGCGTCATCACCCTGCTAAACTCTTCACAAGACTTTTGGTTAGTAGAACCAAATATTATGTCATCGACATAAATTTGGCACACAAAAAGATCACCATCGCAAGTCTTAGTGAAGAGAGTTGGATCGGCTTTCCCAACCTTGAAAGCATTAGCAATTAAAAAGTCTCTAAGGCATTCATACCATGCTCTTGGGGCTTGCTTAACTCCATAGAGCGCCTTAGAGAGCTTACACACGTGGTCGGGGTACCGTTCATCCTCGAAGCCAGGGGGTTGCTCCACGTACACCTCCTCTTTGATCGGCCCGTTGAGGAAAGCGCTCTTCACATCCATTTGGTACAACCTGAAAGAATGGTGAGCATATGCTAGCAAAATACGAATTGATTCTAGCCTAGCCACAGGAGCGAATGTCTCCTCAAAGTCCAAACCTGCGACTTGGGCATAACCTTTTGCCACAAGTCGAGCCTTGTTCCTTGTCACCACCCCGTGCTCGTCCTGTTTGTTGCGGAACACCCACTTGGTTCCCACAACATTTTGCTTGGGGCGAGGCACCAGTGTCCAAACTTCATTGCACTTGAAGTTGTTGAGTTCCTCCTACATGGCCAACACCCAGTCCGGATCCAGCAAGGCCTCTTCTACCCTAAAAGGCTCAATAGAAGAGACAAAGGAGTAATGCTCACAAAAATTAACTAATCTTGAACGAGTAGTTACTCCCTTGCTAATATCACCCAAAATTTGGTCGACGGGATGATCCCTTTGGATCGTCGCTCCAACTTGGGTTGGAGGTGCCTGAGGTGCTTCTTCCTCTTCAATTTGAACATCCTGTGCTCCCCCTTGATCATGTGCCTCCACTTGAGGTACCTGTTCGTCATCTTGGGCTGGGGGATGCACCATAGTTGAGGAAGACGGTTGATCTTGCTCCAATTGTTCCTGAGGCCGTACATCTCCAATCGCCATGGTGCGTATCGCGGCCGTTGGAACGTCTTCTTCATCTACATCATCAATATCAACAACTTGCTCTCTTGGAGAGCCATTAGTCTCATCAAATACAACGTCGCTAGAGACTTCAACCAAACCCGATGATTTGTTGAAGACCCTATACGCCTTTGTATTTGAATCATAACCTAATAAAAAACCTTCTACAGCTTTGGGAGCAAATTTAGAGGTTCTACCTTTCTTCACAAGAATATAACACTTGCTCCCAAATACACGAAAATAAGACACATTGGGTTTGTTACCAGTTAGCAGCTCATATGAAGTCTTTTTGAGGAGGCGGTGAAGGTAGACCCTGTTGATGGCGTGGCCAGCCGTATTCACGGCTTCCGACCAAAAACGCTCGGGGGTCTTGAACTCTCCAAGCATAGTCCTCGCCATATCAATAAGCGTCCTGTTCTTCCTCTCTACCACACCATTTTGCTGAGGTGTGTAAGGAGCGGAGAACTCGTGCTTGATCCCTTCCTCCTCAAGGAACTCCTCCACTTGAAGATTCTTGAATTCGGACCTGTTGTCGCTCCTTATCTTCTTCACCTTGAGCTCAAACTCATTTTGAGCTCTCCTGAGGAAGCGCTTGAGGGTCCCTTGGGTTTCAGACTTATCCTGCAAAAAGGACACCCAAGTGAAGCGGGAAAAGTCATCAACAATAACTAGACCATACTTACTTCCTCCTATGCTCAGATAGGCGACGGGTCCGAAGAGGTCCATATGCAGCAGCTCCAGAGGTCTTGAAGTGGTCATCACATTCTTGCTGTGATGTGCTCCTCCCACTTGTTTACCTGCTTGACAAGCTGCACAAGGTCTATCTTTTTCGAATTGCACGTTAGTCAAACCTATCACGTGTTCTCCCTTTAGAAGCTTGTGAAGGTTCTTCGTCCCCACATGTGCTAAGCGGCGATGCCACAGCCAGCCCATGCTAGTCTTAGCAATTAAGCATGCATCTAGACCGGCCTCCTCTTTTGAAAAATCAACTAAATAAAGTTTAACGTCTAATACACCCTTAAAAGCTAATGAACCATCACTTCTTCTAAAGACAGACACATCTATATTTGTAAATAGACAATTATATCCCATATTACATAGTTGACTAACAGATAGTAAATTATATCCAAGAGACTCAACTAAAAACACATTAGAGATAGAGTGCTCATTTGATATTGCAATCTTGTCTAAACCTTTCACCTTGCCTTGGTTCCCATCGCCGAATATGATTGAATCTTGGGAATCCTTATTCTTGACGTAGGAGGTGAACATCTTCTTTTCCCCCATCATATGGTTCGTGCATCCGCTGTCGATAATCCAGCTTGAACCCCCGGATGCATAAACCTGCAAGGCAAATTTAGGCTTGGGTCTTAGGTACCCAACTCTTGTTGGGTCCTACAAGGTTAGTCACAATTGTCTTAGGGACCCAAATGCAAGTTTTATCACCCTTGCATTTTGCCCCTAATTTCCTAGCAACTATCTTCCTATCCTTTCTACAAATAGCAAAGGAAGCACTTAAAGCATGATAGATTGTAGAGGGTCCATTCACAACTTTCCTAGGAACATGAACAATATTCTTTCTAGGCACATGATGAATATTTTTCCTAGGCATATCTCTACCATGCATATAGGAAGAACTGGGAGCAAACATAGCATAAGAATCATAGGCATGTGAATCAAAAGCATTACAACTCCTATGAGACTGTCTTCTATCATTGTACATAAAAGCATGGTTCTTTTTAGTACTACTTGCCATAGGGGCCTTCCCTTTCTCCTTGGCGGAGATGGGAGCCTTATGGCTTGTTAAGTTCTTGGCTTCCCTCTTGAAGCCAAGCCCATCCTTAATTGAGGGGTGTCTACCAATCGTGTAGGCATCCCTAGCAAATTTTAGTTTATCAAAATCACTTTTGCTAGCCTTAAGTTGGGCATTAAGACTAGCCATTTCATCTTTTAACTTTGCAATAGAAGCTATGTGTTCACTACAAGCATCAATATCAAAATCTTTACATCTATTGCAAATAACAACATTTTCTACACAAGTTGTTGATTTACTAGCTATTCCTAACTTAGCATTCAAATCATCATTAATGCTCCTTAAGCTAGAAATCGTCTCATGGCAGGAAGATAATTCACAAGAAAGCATTTCATTTCTCTTAACTTCTAAGGCATGAGATTTTTGTGCTTCTACAAATTTGGCATGTTCTTCATACAACAAGTCCTCTTGTTTTTCTAAAAGCCTATTCTTATCATTCAAGGCATCAATCAATTCATTAATTTTATCTACCTTGGTTCTATCTAGGCCCTTAAATAAACATGAATAATCTATTTCATCCTCATCACTAGATTCATCCTCACTTGAAGAAGCATAAGTAGAGTTTCGAGTACATACCTTCTTCTCCCTTGCCATAAGGCATGTGTGACGCTCGTTGGGGAAGAGGGATGACTTGTTGAAGGCAGTGGCGGCGAGTCCTTCATTGTCGGAGTCGGATGAAGAGCAATCCAAAACCCACTCCTTGCCAAGATGTGCCTCGCCCTTTGCCTTCTTATAGTTCTTCTTCTTCTCCCTCTTGTTCCCTTGATCCTGATCACTATCATTGTCGGGACAGTTTGCAATAAAATGACCAAGCTTACCACATTTGAAGCATGAGCGCTTCCCCTTTGTCATGGTCTTGCTTGGCTGCCCCTTGTGACGCTTTAGCGTCGTCTTGAATCTTTTGATGATGAGGGCCATCTCTTCATCATTAAGTCTGGCCGCCTCAATTTGTGCTACCTTGCTAGGTAACGCCTCCTTGCTCCTTGTTGCCTTGAGAGCAACGGGTTGAGGCTCATTGATTAGACCATTCAGAGCGTCGTCCACGTACCTCGCCTCCTTGATCATCATTCGCCCGCTTACGAATTTTCCAAGGACTTCTTCGGGCGACATTTTGGTGTACCTGGGATTCTCACGAATATTATTCACCAAATGAGGATCAAGAACGGTAAAGGACCTTAGCATCAGTCGGACGACGTCGTGGTCCGTCCATCGCGTGCTTCCGTAGCTCCTTATTTTGTTGATAAGGGTCTTGAGCTGATTGTATGTTTGTGTCGGCTCCTCGCCCCTTATCATCGCGAATCGTCCAAGCTCGCCCTCCACCAACTCCATCTTGTTGAGCAAGGTGACGTCGTTCCCCTCATGAGAAATCTTGAGGGTGTCCCAGATCTGCTTAGCATTGTCCAAGCCGCTCACTTTATGGTACTCGTCCCTGCACAAGGAGGCTAATAACACAGTAGTAGCTTGTGCATTTCTATGAATTTGTTCATTAATAAAAATGGGACTATCCGAGCTATCAAACTTCATTCCATTTTCAACAATCTCCCATATGCTTGGATGGAGAGAGAATAGGTGACTACGCATTTTGTGGCTCCAAAATCCGTAGTCCTCCCCATCAAAGTGTGGAGGCTTGCCGAGAGGAATGGAGAGCAAATGTGAATTTGAACTTTGCGGAATCCGAGAGTAGTCAAAAGAAAAGTTCGAATTGACCGGTTTCCTTCTCTCGTAGTCGTTGTGGTCGTCGTCCTTTTGGGAAGAAGTAGACTCATCACTGTCGTCGTAGTAGACCATCTCCTTGATGCGCCTCGTCTTCTTCTTCTTCCCATCTTTCCGTCTATGGCCCGAGCCCGAGTCGGTAGGCTTGTCATCCTTCGGCTCGTTGACGAAAGATTCCTTCTCTTTATCGTTGATCACAATACCCTTCCCCTTAGGATCCATCTCTTCGGGCGGTTAGTCCCTTTGTGAAGAGAACGGCTCCGATACCAATTGAGAGCACCTAGAGGGGGGATGAATAGGTGATCCTGTAAAACTTGAAAACTTAAGCCACAAAAACTTGGTTAAGCGTTAGCACAGTAAATGCCAAGTGGCTAGATAGGAGTCTCAACAAAACACAATAACCACAAGAAATCAATCACAGAGATGGCATGGTGGTTATCCCATGGTTCGGCCAAGACCAACGCTTGCCTACTCCACGTTGTGGCGTCCCAACGGACGAGGGTTGCAATCAACCCCTCTCAAGCGGTCCAAAGACCCACTTGAATACCACGGTGTTTTGCTTGCTTTTCTCAATCCCGTTCGCGAGGAATCTCCACAACTTGGAGCCTCTCGCCCTTACACTTGAAGTTCACAAAGAAGCACGGAGCAAGGGAGGGATTAGCAACGCACTCAAGACAAGAAATCACAGCAACACCATGCACACAAGTCGCAACAAGAGCTCACAACACAACTCAATGAGTTCACCACTCAACTAGAGCTCTAATTGCTATCGCAAAGAATCAAAGGCGCGGAATCGATGGCTTAGTGCTTAGGAATGCTTAGTGGATGCTTGGTGTGCTCCTCCATGCGCCTAGGGGTCCCTTTTATAGCCCCAAGGCAGCTAGGAGCCGTTGAGAGCATTCTAGGAAGGCTGATCTTGTCTTCTGTCGACTGGCGCACCGGACACTGTCCGGTGCACACCGGACACTGTCCGGTGCCCGATTTCTTTCCTTCTATGGCGAAGCCGACCGTTGGCAGTCTTGGAGCCATTGGCGCACCGGACAGTCCAGTGCCCCCTTCTAGCCGTTGACTCGGCCACGTGTCCCGCGCAGATCGCGCGGCCGACCGTTGGCCCTGCCGACCGTTGGCTCACCGGACAGTCCGGTGCACACTGGACAGTCCGGTGAATTATAGCCGTACGTCGCCGATGAATTCCCGAGAGCGACGAGTTTGCCTGTGAACGGCCCACCGGACAGTCCGGTGCACCACCGGACAGTCCGGTGAATTATAGTCGTACACCGCCGTCGAAGTCCCGAGAGCAGCCTGTTCGCCAAAGCCAGCCTGGCACACCGGACAGTGTCCGGTGCACCACCGGACAGTCCGGTGCTCCAGACTGAGCAAAGTCTTGGCTGCTCGAGCCAAGGCATTTTCAATTGGATTTTTCCTGTTTCCAGCACTTAGACACAGTACATTAGTGCATAAAACAATGTACTAAGTCTGAGAAACATACCTTTATCCTTGATTTGTACTTTGTCCACCTTTTTACACTAGGGCACTTGTGTTGGACACTAAATCACCAAAATACTTAGAAATGACCCAAGGGCACATTTCCCTTTCAATCTCCCCCTTTTTGGTGATTTATGCCAACACAACATAAAGCAAGTAGAACAAGTACAAAATCAATTCAAGTAAGAACTCAAAATTGTTTTGATTCAAATTTGACATATATGGATCACTCTTTGCCACCACTTGGTTTGTTTTTGCAAATCAAACTCAAATTTCTATCTCTAAGTCAAACACACATGTTAAGACATAAAGAGAGTCATTCCAAGAGAAATTGATTCAAGATTTCAAAAACTCCCCTTTTTCCCATAATCAACACTTCTCCCCACAAGAAGCCAACTTTTGACAAGAGAGACAATAAAAGAGTTTTGACAAACCAAAAGCTCTATTCTACTTCTATTCTACTCTTTTCAAAATTTCTCAAGTGGTAGCTGATCCATCTATTGCTTTGGCCTTTATTTTCTCCCCCTTTGGCATCAAGCACCAAAACAGGATCAATCTTGGCCTTTTAACCCTATTGCCTCACCAAAATCTTCAACTAAGAGCAAATAGGCAATAAGAGGATAAAGATGAACTTGGAGAAGTTACTCTTTTCATCGGAGTGCAGTGGAAGTCTTGCACGGTCCAAGTCCACCTTTTCCCTTTCAATCCTCCTTTGAGACTAAAACAAGCAAACTCAAGCATATGGTTAGTCTCAAAGGGTCAAGTTGTAACACAACTCCCCCTAAACATGTGCATCACTTGCACAAGGACTTGTGAGGTCCGGGAAGTGTTTGTACAACTTGAGCACCATAGTAAGCAACAAAATGCATAAGGAACATGATCAAAGGCATAAACACATGTATGCTATAAATCAATCCAAGTTCCACGAATCTAGGACATTTAGCTCACTACGCAGCCTGCAAAAGGTCTTTTCATCTAAAGGCTTAGTGAAGATATCGGCTAGCTGGTTCTCGGTGCTAACATGAAACACTTCGATATCTCCCTTTTGCTGGTGGTCTCTCAAAAAGTGATGTTGGATGTCAATGTGCTTTGTGCGGCTGTGCTCAACAGGATTTTCTGCTATTCGGATAGCACTCTCATTGTCACATAGGAGTGGGACTTTGCTCAGATTGTAGCCAAAGTCCCGGAGGGTTTGCCTCATCCAAAGTAGTTGCGCGCAACACTGTCCTGTGGCAACATACTCGGCCTCAGCGGTGGATAGGGCAACGGAAGTTTGTTTCTTAGAGTTCCACGACACCAGGGACCTTCCTAAGAATTGGCACGTCCCCGGTGTACTCTTCCTATCGACCTTACATCCAGCATAGTCGGAATCTGAGTATCCAGTCAAGTCAAAGTTAGACCCCTTTGGATACCAGATCCCGAAGCAAGGCGTAGCGACTAAATATCGAAGAATTCGCTTCACGGCCACTAAGTGACACTCCTTAGGATCGGATTGAAATCTAGCACACATGCATACGCTAAGCATAATATCCGGTCTACTAGCACATAAATAAAGCAAAGAACCTATTATGGACCCGTATGCTTTTTGATCAGCGGACTTACCTCCTTTGTTGAGGTCGGTGTGTCCGTCTGTTCCCATCGACGTCTTTGCGGGCTTGGTGTCCTTCATCCCAAACCGCTTTAGCAAGTCTTGCGTGTACTTCGTTTGGGAGATGAAAGTGCCATCCTTGAGTTGCTTCACTTGGAACCCAAGGAAGTAGTTCAACTCGCCCATCATCGACATCTCGAATTTCTGCGTCATCACCCTGCTAAACTCTTCACAAGACTTTTGGTTAGTAGAACCAAATATTATGTCATCGACATAAATTTGGCACACAAAAAGATCACCATCGCAAGTCTTAGTGAAGAGAGTTGGATCGGCTTTCCCAACCTTGAAAGCATTAGCAATTAAAAAGTCTCTAAGGCATTCATACCATGCTCTTGGGGCTTGCTTAAGTCCATAGAGCGCCTTAGAGAGCTTACACACGTGGTCGGGGTACCGTTCATCCTCGAAGCCAGGGGGTTGCTCCACGTACTCCTCCTCTTTGATCGGCTCGTTGAGGAAAGCGCTCTTCACATCCATTTGGTACAACCTGAAAGAATGGTGAGCGGCATATGCTAGCAAAATACGAATTGATTCTAGCCTAGCCACAGGAGCGAATGTCTCCTCAAAGTCCAAACCTGCGACTTGGGCATAACCTTTTGCCACAAGTCGAGCCTTGTTCCTTGTCACCACCCCGTGCTCGTCCTATTTGTTGCGGAACACCCACTTGGTTCCCACAACATTTTGCTTGGGGCGAGGCACCAGTGTCCAAACTTCATTGCGCTTGAAGTTATTGAGTTCCTCCTGCATGGCCAACACCCAGTCCGGATCCAGCAAGGCCTCTTCTACCCTGAAAGGCTCAATAGAAGAGACAAAGGAGTAATGCTCACAAAAATTAACTAATCTTGAACGATTAGTTACTCCCTTACTAATATCACCCAAAATTTGGTCGACGGGATGATCCCTTTGGATCGTCGCTCGAACTTGGGTTGGAGGTGCCTGAGGTGCTTCTTCCTCTTCAATTTGAACATCCTGTGCTCCCCCTTGATCATGTGCCTCCACTTGAGGTACCTGTTCGTCATCTTGGGCTGGGGGATGCACCATAGTTGAGGAAGACAGCTGATCTTGCTCCAATTGTTCCTGAGGCCATACATCTCCAATCGCCATGGTGCGTATCGCGGCCGTTGGAACGTCTTCTTCATCTACATCATCAATATCAACAACTTGCTCTCTTGGAGAGCCATTAGTCTCATCAAATACAACATCGCTAGAGACTTCAACCAAACCCGATGATTTGTTGAAGACCCTATACGCCTTTGTATTTGAATCATAACCTAATAAAAAACCTTCTACAGCTTTGGGAGCAAATTTAGAGGTTCTACCTTTCTTCACAAGAATATAACACTTGCTCCCAAATACACGAAAATAAGACACATTGGGTTTGTTACCAGTTAGCAGCTCATATGAAGTCTTTTTGAGGAGGCGGTGAAGGTAGACCCTGTTGATGGCGTGGCAAGCCGTATTCATGGCTTCCGACCAAAAACGCTCGGGGGTCTTGAACTCTCCAAGCATAGTCCTCGCCATATCAATAAGCGTCCTGTTCTTCCTCTCTACCACACCATTTTGCTGAGGTGTGTAAGGAGCGGAGAACTCGTGCTTGATCCCTTCCTCCTCAAGGAACTCCTCCACTTGAAGATTCTTGAATTCGGACCCGTTGTCGCTCCTTATCTTCTTCACCTTGAGCTCAAACTCATTTTGAGCTCTCCTGAGGAAGCGCTTGAGGGTCCCTTGGGTTTCAGACTTATCCTGCAAAAAGAACACCCAAGTGAAGCAGGAAAAGTCATCAACAATAACTAGACCATACTTACTTCCTCCTATGCTCAGATAGGCGACGGGTCCGAAGAGGTCCATATGCAGCAGCTCTAGAGGTCTTGAAGTGGTCATCACATTCTTGCTGTGATGTGCTCCTCCCACTTGTTTACCTGCTTGACAAGCTGCACAAGGTCTATCTTTTTCGAATTGCACGTTAGTCAAACCTATCACGTGTTCTCCCTTTAGAAGCTTGTGAAGGTTCTTCATCCCCACATGTGCTAAGCGGCAATGCCACAGCCAGCCCATGCTAGTCTTAGCAATTAAGCATGCATCTAGACCGACCTCCTCTTTTGAAAAATCAACTAAATAAAGTTTGATGTCTAATACACCCTTAAAAGCTAATGAACCATCACTTCTTCTAAAGACAGACACATCTATATTTGTAAATAGACAATTATATCCCATATTACATAGTTGACTAACAGATAGTAAATTATATCCAAGAGACTCAACTAAAAACACATTAGAGATAGAGTGCTCATTTGATATTGCAATCTTGCCTAAACCTTTCACCTTGCCTTGGTTCCCATCGCCGAATATGATTGAATCTTGGGAATCCTTATTCTTGACGTAGGAGGTGAACATCTTCTTTTCCCCCATCATATGGTTCGTGCATCCGCTGTCGATAATCCAGCTTGAACCCCCGGATGCATAAACCCGCAAGGCAAATTTAGGCTTGGGTCTCAGGTACCCAACTCTTGTTGGGTCCTACAAGGTTAGTCACAATTGTCTTAGGGACCCAAATGCAAGTTTTATCACCCTTGCATTTTGCCCCTAATTTCCTAGCAACTATCTTCCTATCCTTTCTACAAATAGCAAAGGAAGCACTTAAAGCATGATAAATTGTAGAGGGTCCATTCACAACTTTCCTAGGAACATGAACAATATTCTTTCTAGGCACATGATGAATATTTTTCCTAGGCATATCTCTACCATGCATATAGGAAGAACTGGGAGCAAACATAGCATAAGAATCATAGGCATGTGAATCAAAAGCATTACAACTCCTATGAGACTGTCTTCTATCATTGTACATAAAAGCATGGTTCTTTTTAGTACTACTTGCCATAGGGGCCTTCCCTTTCTCCTTGGCGGAGATGGGAGCCTTATGGCTTGTTAAGTTCTTGGCTTCCCTCTTGAAGCCAAGCCCATCCTTAATTGAGGGGTGTCTACCAATCGTGTAGGCATCCCTAGCAAATTTTAGTTTATCAAAATCACTTTTGCTAGCCTTAAGTTGGGCATTAAGACTAGCCATTTCATCTTTTAACTTTGCAATAGAAGCTATGTGTTCACTACAAGCATCAATATCAAAATCTTTACATCTATTGCAAATAACAACATTTTCTACACAAGTTGTTGATTTACTAGCTATTCCTAACTTAGCATTCAAATCATCATTAATGCTCCTTAAGCTAGAAATCGTCTCATGGCAGGAAGATAATTCACAAGAAAGCATTTCATTTCTCTTAACTTCTAAGGCATGAGATTTTTGTGCTTCTACAAATTTGTCATGTTCTTCATACAACAAGTCCTCTTGTTTTTCTAAAAGCCTATTCTTATCATTCAAGGCATCAATCAATTCATTAATTTTATCTACCTTGGTTCTATCTAGGCCCTTAAATAAACATGAATAATCTATTTCATCCTCATCACTAGATTCGTCCTCACTTGAAGAAGCATAAGTAGAGTTTCGAGTACATACCTTCTTCTCCCTTGCCATAAGGCATGTGTGACGCTCGTTGGGGAAGAGGGATGACTTGTTGAAGGCAGTGGCGGCGAGTCCTTCATTGTCGGAGTCGGACGAAGAGCAATCCAAAACCCACTCCTTGCCAAGATGTGCCTCGCCCTTTGCCTTCTTATAGTTCTTCTTCTTCTCCCTCTTGTTCCCTTGATCCTGATCACTATCATTGTCAGGACAGTTAGCAATAAAATGACCAAGCTTACCACATTTGAAGCATGAGCGCTTCCCCTTTGTCATGGTCTTGCTTGGCTGCCCCTTGCGACGCTTTAGCGCCGTCTTGAATCTTTTGATGATGAGGGCCATCTCTTCATCATTAAGTCCAGCCGCCTCAATTTGTGCTACCTTGCTAGGTAATGCCTCCTTGCTCCTTGTTGCCTTGAGAGCAACGGGTTGAGGCTCATTGATTGGACCATTCGGAGCGTCGTCCACGTACCTCGCCTCCTTGATCATCATTCGCCCGCTTACGAATTTTCCAAGGACTTCTTCGGGCGACATTTTGGTGTACCTGGGATTCTCACGAATATTATTCACCAAATGAGGATCAAGAACGGTAAAGGACCTTAGCATCAGTCGGACGATGTCGTGGTCCGTCCATCGCGTGCTTCCGTAGCTCCTTATTTTGTTGATAAGGGTCTTGAGCCGATTGTATGTTTGTGTCGGCTCCTCGCCCCTTGTCATCGCGAATCGTCCAAGCTCGCCCTCCACCAACTCCATCTTGGTGAGCAAGGCGACGTCGTTCCCCTCATGAGAAATCTTGAGGGTGTCCCAGATCTGCTTGGCATTGTCCAAGCCGCTCACTTTATGGTACTCGTCCCTGCACAAGGAGGCTAATAACACAGTAGTAGCTTGTGCATTTCTATGAATTTGTTCATTAATAAAAATGGGACTATCCGAGCTATCAAACTTCATTCCATTTTCAACAATCTCCCATATGCTTGGACGGAGAGAGAATAGGTGACTACGCATTTTGTGGCTCCAAAATCCGTAGTCCTCCCCATCAAAGTGTGGAGGCTTGCCAAGAGGAATGGAGAGCAAATGTAAATTTGAACTTTGCGGAATACAAGAGTAGTCAAAAGAAAAGTTCGAATTGACCGGTTTCCTTCTCTCGTAGTCGTTGTGGTCGTCGTCCTTTTGGGAAGAAGTAGACTCATCACTGTCGTCGTAGTAGACGATCTCCTTGATGCGCCTCGTCTTCTTCTTCTTCCCATCTTTCCGTCTATGGCCCGAGCCCGAGTCGGTAGGCTTGTCATCCTTCGGCTCGTTGACGAAAGATTCCTTTTCTTTATCGTTGATCACAATACCCTTCCCCTTAGGATCCATCTCTTCGGGCGGTTAGTCCCTTTGTGAAGAGAACGGCTCCGATACCAATTTAGAGAACCTAGAGGGGGGTGAATAGGTGATCCTGTAAAACTTGAAAACTTAAGCCACAAAAACTTGGTTAAGCGTTAGCACAGTAAATGCCAAGTGGCTAGATAGGAGTCTCAACAAAACACAATAACCACAAGAAATCAATCACAGAGATGGCACGGTGGTTATCCCGTGGTTCGGCCAAGACCAACGCTTGCCTACTCCACGTTGTGGCGTCCCAACGGACGAGGGTTGCAATCAACCCCTCTCAAGCGGTCCAAAGACCCACTTGAATACCATGGTGTTTTGCTTGCTTTTCTCAATCCCGTTCGCGAGGAATCTCCACAACTTGGAGCCTCTCGCCCTTACACTTGAAGTGCACAAAGAAGCACGGAGCAAGGGAGGGATTAGCAACGCACTCAAGACAAGAAATCACAGCAACACCACGCACACAAGTCGCAACAAGAGCTCACAACACAACTCAATGAGTTCACCACTCAACTAGAGCTCTAATTGCTATCGCAAAGAATCAAAGGCGCGGAATCGATGTCTTAGTGCTTAGGAATGCTTAGTGGATGCTTGGTGTGCTCCTCCATGCGCCTAGGGGTCCCTTTTATAGCCCCAAGGCAGCTAGGAGCCGTTGAGAGCATTCTAGGAAGGCTGATCTTGCCTTCTGTCGACTGGCGCACCGGACAGTCCGGTGCACACCGGACACTGTCCGGTGCCCGATTTCTTTCCTTCTATGGCGAAGCCGACCGTTGGCAGTGTAACACCCAGATTCTGAATTTGGAATTGGTAGAAGAAATCTGAACAAAATATCATTGGGAAATAAGAAAATGAGGAGAAAAAGAATTTTTCTTTTAAAACCATTTATACATTTCATGAAATAAATAAACAAGGAGAATAAAACTTAAACTAGTAATAATAAAATAGTATGGTTTATATTCACCCTTGGATTTCAATTGATACATTTGAAAAATCTGAAAACTAAAATAGAAGTATAAATTTGAATTTGGAATAGAAAATAGAAAATAAAAGAGAAGGGAAGAACTAAGAAAAATATTACATAAAATAAAATAAATAAACATCCTTCACACTTATATTAATAAATTATACCTTTCAAACTAAGGACAAGTTATTCACAAAGTTTAAACTCAAACTTGAATTCAAATTGGATTTGAAATTAGAGAAAAGAAAATACAAAATAAAAAGAAAAAGGAGAAAAACTTAACTGGGCCACCAACCTGGTATTTGGCCCACTTCAGCTTTTACCTCGCGCGGCCCAAGCACCAGGAGAACCAGGCGCCGACATGGAGGGCCCACGGGCCAGCCACCTGCGGTCTCTAGCTTCGCACCGGTCACTTACGGGCGGGTCCCACATGCAGCCTCCCACGCGCGCGCTCGCTTGCCTTTCCCTTTCGCTGACCGCGGGGCCCGCTTTGTCAGCCGTCGTCTTCCCGGACTCCGCGACCGAGCTCAACGGAATTATGTGCGAGATTCTCGCCGGCCACCCATCGGAGACCGTGAATCAATCCCCGAACCAACCGGCCGAGATCCTCGTCGCCTGCCTGCCCTATTTAAGCACCGGTCGAGGCATTTGCCCTCACCACAAGTCAACCGTGAAGCTCCCAGTGCCGCCGCCGGTGAACTCCCTCGGTGAGGGAGGTTTTGCTTCGGTGCGTGTCCAGGGGTGATCGTAATCGTCCGGGGAGTCTGTCCGCGCCTTCAATTTGGAACCGCGTGGCCTTGGGGTGGCTCGAATTGCTCACCGTCGTTCGAGCACCGCCGCGGGTCCGCCCCTCTCCGTGGCCAGCTCCCTCCACTGCCCTCCATCCGCGGTACGTGCTCTAATCGTGTTCGCCATCATTCCCTCTAGGTGTAGCACCGGTTAATTTGGGGATTTGTGGCGTTCGGGCGCGGATTTGGTTTGCTCCGGCGAGGTCGCGGCCGTCGATTTGGGCGGCGCCGCCGCGGGTGTGCTCGGGGTGATGACGATGGCGTTGGGCCGTTGGATCTAGTATGTGCGGCTAAGATTAGATCAGGCGATACCCTTTCGCGTGGATGATCTGGGCCGCTGATCTGCTAATAGACGAACCCGGTTGGATCTCGTTTCATAAAATCGTGATCGTAGGATTTGGATCGTGCGGTTATAAATGCGTACCGGTTCGCGGGGCTCGGGATCTAATCTGGGCCGTCCACTCTTGATCGGATGGTGCAGATTAGCGCGTACCCCTTCGGCCCAGCATTTTTGCTAAAGAGTCCCTGCGTTTAGTTGAAATCAACCCGCCGTCCAGGGACCCTGTTCCCTGTGTCTGGGAATTCTTGCGCCGAGCCCCCTGCGCTTCTGTTTAATTGAGGCGCAGTCCAGTGGATAGGAAAATCATAGAAAATGATTTAGAAAATGATTTTTAGTATAAAAATAAATCTTAAAACTTGTATAATTCATATTTAATTCATTTTAGCTCCAAATTGAGTCATTCCAATTCCTAAAATTTTGTAATAATATTCTCTACCATGTAGAATCACTGTTTTGACATGAACTCTGTCAGAAAATTTATTTATCATTTAATCATATTATAATCACCTTAAAACTTAGGAAATTCATAACTTGAATTCTATGACTCAGAAATTAATAATTCTTTTTCCTGTGATCTTATTTTAATATGTAGATTATTAATATGTATTTTGCATATATGTTTGGTGTAATGTTAATTTTGCCTATACCATGTATGTTTGTATTGCTACGACTAGCAGTGAGGTCACGAGGACCTGAAGATCATCCTGGTACCTGGATTCTCAAGGCCCAGGCAAGTTGTGCCCTTGATCACTTCTTTTTACCCAGCCATGTTCTGATTAATCATAATGATCTGCATAGGTTAATTTTGATGGGACCCAATAGGTTACCCTAGTTTGTCTATCTTTATACCTTGTTTACCACTGAACTTTTTGGGTAGTACTTGCTAGTGCTATATGTGGTTTTGGGTATGGAGATACACTATTCATGATTACACTTTTGTTATCAGTTGTTATTTAATGTTCATGTTAAGATCATTATGTTAATTGGAACATGGAGCGACCACCCGGGAAAACAGTGCTACCACAAGGGTGGAATGGGACGCCCTTGGCTGATTAATTAGGAAAGCTAGTGGAAGACTACCTTACCCGAAAGGGGCAAGGGCAGTAGGGGAGAGGTCAGTGTAGGGAGGCCCTCGGGAGGATTTTGCTGCGATGGCGGTCCTGCAAGGGATTCCTGCACTGGATCTTCCTATAAACTGTAGCGGGTTTTCGGAAGCTAGTGGAACTTTGTAAAGGCCTCGTAGTGTTACCCTGCCTCGCTTCCTTGGTAGAGGTGTATGGGATTCATGACCCCTTGGCAGATGGGTAACACGACTTGTGGGTAAAGATGCGCAACCTCTGCAGAGTGTAAAACTGGTATACTAGTCGTGCTCACGGTCATGAGCAGCTCGGACCCTCACATGATTAAATTATGGAACTTAAACTCAATTTGTCATATGCATTGCATCGCAGGTGATGTTGTTACTTTTGTTCTATTACTTAATTGGGTTTGGTATTTACTTATACTTAGTAACTGCTAATAAAATTTTGACCAACTTTAAAAGCAATGCTCAGCTCTAACCATTTTCTTTGGTAAGCCTTACACTTCACGTGAGCTCCCATCTTTGGCGAGTTCATGCACATTATTTCCCCACAACTTGTTGAGCGATGAACGTATGTGAGCTCACTCTTGCTGTCTCACATACACCACAGGTCAAGACCAGGTACTGCAGGATGATGCTCATGGAGGATGCTGCGATGAGTTCGTGAGAGGTCTAGGTCGTCGTCTCCCAGTCAACTTTGGGTTGCTGGACCGTTGTCTCCTTATAATGTAATTATTTATTTGTATAGAACTCCTGTTATATATAAAGTTGTGACATTCGATCCTGTGCCACTATACATCATATGTTTGAGACTTGGTCCCAGCATACCTGGTGTTTATGTTAACCCCGGGTTTTGGATCCCTAAAATCCGGGTGTTACAGAAGTGGTATCAGAGGAATGTTGACTGTAGGACGAAACCTAGATAGAACTGGATAACCCTTATCTACTTACCTTACTCTGATTCTTTTCTAAACTTATCTTAATCTTTTCTCATCTATCTCCGCTTTACTCTGATTATTCTTACCTTTTCTTTCTAAAGACAAACTTGGATTTCACACTTGGAAATCCTGTGCCTAAAAGTGAATTTAGGATTAGGAAACCTAATCCTAGGAACAAAAACAAAACTATTTTTATAAGTGTCTATGTATTTGAATGTTTGTTCTTATGATATCTGTCTGATTTGGATCTTTGATTGAGTGTGATGGGTTGTGGAGTAATGTCCACAACTACATCTGCATATACATCTAGGTATAAAAGATAGCATTTGTAAGATAACTAGACAAACTAGATTATCCCCTTAGAAAATATATGTAGTATTCCGTATCTATCTCATCTTGACATATTCTATCTTACCTTTGGACATTCACCTCGTACAACTAATTTCCCTAGTCTTGACATAGAATATCTGGCCCAGCCCTGCCAAAGAAATTCCAGTACATAACCAACTATTAGCTTATTCATTCTGTCTACTAAATGATTCCCTTGCAAAGCTATCTTACCATATGCTTCTAACTTAGATGGTCAATACCAGGCGGGGTGGTGGAATTGATTTACCTGCTAATCAACAACCTCAACCACAGTCAGCAGTGATGAATCCTCCTAATCCTCCACAAGGCGGAGTCGATCCTCTAGTCGCAGCTCAAATGAGAATGATGCAGCAAATGGCGGACACTATGGCAGATATGCGCACCCAAATGCAGCAAGAACGCCAAGAAATGCACCAGGAAAGAGAGGATGCACGTCGGGAAATGCGCCAAGAACGGGATGAGATACGCCAGGAGAGGAGGGTACAACAACAGCAGCTGCAGCAACAACTTCAACAACAGCAGCAACAACAACAAGTGCCATTGCCTCCACCTCCACCACCAGTTCCACCCCGGGACAAGCACCGGGAATTCATGAGCCACAAACCACCAACCTTCTCCAACTCCGCAGATCCGCTGCAAGCAGATGACTGGTTAAAGTCCATAGAGAAGATGCTCAACATAGCTCAGTGCTCGGATAGAGAAAAAGTACTCTATGCATCAGGTCGTCTTGCTGGTCCCGCTGTAGATTGGTGGGATGCGTACTGTGCAGCTCATGCTGCTGCCGATACAGTTACCTGGGCAGAATTCTCCGCACAATTCAGGAATTACCATATTCCTGCTGGACTCATGAAGATTAAGAGAAAGGAGTTTCTCTCCCTCAAGCAAGGAAGTATGTCCGTAAGTGAATATAGAGACAAATTCATCCAGTTATCTCGATATGCTCCCAGAGATGTTGAGGATGATGAGCAAAAGCAGGAGCTCTTTCTGGATGGTTTGATTGGACCCTTGCAATATCAGCTGATATCACACACATTCCCATCCTTCCAAAGGTTATTGGATAAAGCTATTGCTGTAGAAAACAAGAGGAGTATATTTGGAGAGAAAAGAAAGGCTGCTAACCAAGGGCAGGCTGGAAGTAGCTCCCGTCCTCGCTATACTACCACTCCAAGTACACCAGCTAGTGGCAGTTCTGGACAACAAACTCAACAGACACCAACTGCTCCTCCAAAGGCAAGCACTCCAGTAGGAACCGTTGCTCCCAACACAACCGCCATCAGGACATGCTTCAAGTGTGGACAACCAGGACACTACGCCAACTACTGTCCCAATAGAGCTGCCTACACTACACCGGCTCCGATGAAGCAAGGACAAGCCTCGGCAGGAAAGAGTCAGCCCCTATCCATCAACCGGGGATATGCCCATCATACAGAAGTAGAAGCTGAACCCAGTGAACTTGAAATTCAAGAAGAAGAGCCGGTTGAAGATGAAGTAGTCGGGGAAGAAGTCAACGAGCAACAAGAATAGAGAGATAAACATAAATATAAATACATATATATATATTTTACTATTTGTAAGACCTAAATATTAGCTTAGCTATTAGTAGTATTTTCCAATTTTAGTAATAATAATAAGGTTCATTGGACCCTGTGTTTTGCTAATAAGATATGCATCATGCCGAGATTTTGTTTATGCATATGTGTTGAAACCATATGAACATACATCCTTTTCTTACAAATCTCGAGGACGAGATTATTTTTAAGGGGGGTAGGATTTGTAACACCCAGATTCTGAATTTGGAATTGGTAGAAGAAATCTGAACAAAATATCATTGGGAAATAAGAAAATGAGGAGAAAAAGAATTTTTCTTTTAAAACCATTTATACATTTCATGAAATAAATAAACAAGGAGAATAAAACTTAAACTAGTAATAATAAAATAGTATGGTTTATATTCACCCTTGGATTTCAATTGATACATTTGAAAAATCTGAAAACTAAAATAGAAGTATAAATTTGAATTTGGAATAGAAAATAGAAAATAAAAGAGAAGGGAAGAACTAAGAAAAATATTACATAAAATAAAATAAATAAACATCCTTCACACTTATATTAATAAATTATACCTTTCAAACTAAGGACAAGTTATTCACAAAGTTTAAACTCAAACTTGAATTCAAATTGGATTTGAAATTAGAGAAAAGAAAATACAAAATAAAAAGAAAAAGGAGAAAAACTTAACTGGGCCACCAACCTGGTATTTGGCCCACTTCAGCTTTTACCTCGCGCGGCCCAAGCACCAGGAGAACCAGGCGCCGACATGGAGGGCCCACGGGCCAGCCACCTGCGGTCTCTAGCTTCGCACCGGTCACTTACGGGCGGGTCCCACATGCAGCCTCCCACGCGCGCGCTCGCTTGCCTTTCCCTTTCGCTGACCGCGGGGCCCGCTTTGTCAGCCGTCGTCTTCCCGGACTCCGCGACCGAGCTCAACGGAATTATGTGCGAGATTCTCGCCGGCCACCCATCGGAGACCGTGAATCAATCCCCGAACCAACCGGCCGAGATCCTCGTCGCCTGCCTGCCCTATTTAAGCACCGGTCGAGGCATTTGCCCTCACCACAAGTCAACCGTGAAGCTCCCAGTGCCGCCGCCGGTGAACTCCCTCGGTGAGGGAGGTTTTGCTTCGGTGCGTGTCCAGGGGTGATCGTAATCGTCCGGGGAGTCTGTCCGCGCCTTCAATTTGGAACCGCGTGGCCTTGGGGTGGCTCGAATTGCTCACCGTCGTTCGAGCACCGCCGCGGGTCCGCCCCTCTCCGTGGCCAGCTCCCTCCACTGCCCTCCATCCGCGGTACGTGCTCTAATCGTGTTCGCCATCATTCCCTCTAGGTGTAGCACCGGTTAATTTGGGGATTTGTGGCGTTCGGGCGCGGATTTGGTTTGCTCCGGCGAGGTCGCGGCCGTCGATTTGGGCGGCGCCGCCGTGGGTGTGCTCGGGGTGATGACGATGGCGTTGGGCCGTTGGATCTAGTATGTGCGGCTGAGATTAGATCAGGCGATACCCTTTCGCGTGGATGATCTGGGCCGCTGATCTGCTAATAGACGAACCCGGTTGGATCTCGTTTCATAAAATCGTGATCGTAGGATTTGGATCGTGCGGTTATAAATGCGTACCGGTTCGCGGGGCTCGGGATCTAATCTGGGCCGTCCACTCTTGATCGGATGGTGCAGATTAGCGCGTACCCCTTCGGCCCAGCATTTTTGCTAAAGAGTCCCTGCGTTTAGTTGAAATCAACCCGCCGTCCAGGGACCCTGTTCCCTGTGTCTGGGAATTCTTGCGCTGAGCCCCCTGCGCTTCTGTTTAATTGAGGCGCAGTCCAGTGGATAGGAAAATCATAGAAAATGATTTAGAAAATGATTTTTAGTATAAAAATAAATCTTAAAACTTGTATAATTCATATTTAATTCATTTTAGCTCCAAATTGAGTCATTCCAATTCCTAAAATTTTGTAATAATATTCTCTACCATGTAGAATCACTGTTTTGACATGAACTCTGTCAGAAAATTTATTTATCATTTAATCATATTATAATCACCTTAAAACTTAGGAAATTCATAACTTGAATTCTATGACTCAGAAATTAATAATTCTTTTTCCTGTGATCTTATTTTAATATGTAGATTATTAATATGTATTTTGCATATATGTTTGGTGTAATGTTAATTTTGCCTATACCATGTATGTTTGTATTGCTACGACTAGCAGTGAGGTCACGATGACCTGAAGATCATCCTGGTACCTGGATTCTCAAGGCCCAGGCAAGTTGTGCCCTTGATCACTTCTTTTTACCCAGCCATGTTCTGATTAATCATAATGATCTGCATAGGTTAATTTTGATGGGACCCAATAGGTTACCCTAGTTTGTCTATCTTTATACCTTGTTTACCACTGAACTTTTTGGGTAGTACTTGCTAGTGCTATATGTGGTTTTGGGTATGGAGATACACTATTCATGATTACACTTTTGTTATCAGTTGTTATTTAATGTTCATGTTAAGATCATTATGTTAATTGGAACATGGAGCGACCACCCGGGAAAACAGTGCTACCACAAGGGTGGAATGGGACGCCCTTGGCTGATTAATTAGGAAAGCTAGTGGAAGACTACCTTACCCGAAAGGGGCAAGGGCAGTAGGGGAGAGGTCAGTGTAGGGAGGCCCTCGGGAGGATTTTGCTGCGATGGCGGTCCTGCAAGGGATTCCTGCACTGGATCTTCCTATAAACTGTAGCGGGTTTTCGGAAGCTAGTGGAACTTTGTAAAGGCCTCGTAGTGTTACCCTGCCTCGCTTCCTTGGTAGAGGTGTATGGGATTCATGACCCCTTGGCAGATGGGTAACACGACTTGTGGGTAAAGATGCGCAACCTCTGCAGAGTGTAAAACTGGTATACTAGCCGTGCTCACGGTCATGAGCAGCTCGGACCCTCACATGATTAAATTATGGAACTTAAACTCAATTTGTCATATGCATTGCATCGCAGGTGATGTTGTTACTTTTGTTCTATTACTTAATTGGGTTTGGTATTTACTTATACTTAGTAACTGCTAATAAAATTTTGACCAACTTTAAAAGCAATGCTCAGCTCTAACCATTTTCTTTGGTAAGCCTTACACTTCACGTGAGCTCCCATCTTTGGCGAGTTCATGCACATTATTTCCCCACAACTTGTTGAGCGATGAACGTATGTGAGCTCACTCTTGCTGTCTCACATACACCACAGGTCAAGACCAGGTACTGCAGGATGATGCTCATGGAGGATGCTGCGATGAGTTCGTGAGAGGTCTAGGTCGTCGTCTCCCAGTCAACTTTGGGTTGCTGGACCGTTGTCTCCTTATAATGTAATTATTTATTTGTATAGAACTCCTGTTATATATAAAGTTGTGACATTCGATCCTGTGCCACTATACATCATATGTTTGAGACTTGGTCCCAGCATACCTGGTGTTTATGTTAACCCCGGGTTTTGGATCCCTAAAATCCGGGTGTTACAGGCAGTCTTGGAGCCGTTGGCGCACCGGACATGTCCGGTGCACACCAGACAGTCCGGTGCCCCCTTCTAGCCGTTGGCTCGGCCACGTGTCCCACGCAGATCGCGCGGCCGACCGTTGGCTCACCGGACAGTCCGGTGCACACCGAACAGTCCGGTGAATTATAGCCGTACGTCGCCGATGAATTCCCGAGAGCGACGAGTTCGCCTGTGAACGGCCCACCGGACAGTCCGGTGCACCACCGGACAGTCCGGTGAATTATAGCCGTACACCGCCGTCGAAGTCCCGAGAGCAGCCTGTTCGCCAGAGCCAGCCTGGCGTACCGGACACTGTCCGGTGCACCACCGGACAGTCCGGTGCTCCAGACTGAGCAAAGTCTTGGCTGCTCGAGCCAAGGCATTTTCAATTGGATTTTTCCTGTTTCCTGCACTTAGACACAGTACATTAGTCCATAAAACAATGTACTAAGTCTGAGAAACATACCTTTATCCTTGATTTGTACTTTGTCCACCTTTTTACACTAGGGCACTTGTGTTGGACACTAAATCACCAAAATACTTAGAAATGGCCCAAGGGCACATTTCCCTTTCACCTCTCCACTACACCATTTTGCTGAGGTGTGTAGGGAGAAGAGAACTCATGCTTGATGCCCTCCTCCTCAAGAAAGCCTTCAATTTGAGAGTTCTTGAACTCCGTCCCGTTGTCGCTTCTTATTTTCTTGATCCTTAAACCGAACTCATTTTGAGCTTGTCTCAAGAATCCCTTTAAGGTCTCTTGGGTTTGTGATTTTTCCTGCAAAAAGAACACCCAAGTGAAGCAAGAATAATCATCCACAATAACTAGACAGTACTTACTCCCGCCGATGCTTATGTAAGCTATCGGGCCGAATAGATCCATGTGGAGTAGCTCAAGTGGCCTGTCAGTCGTCATGATGTTCTTGTGTGGATGGTGGGTACCAACTTGCTTTCCTACTTGACATGCGCTACAGACCCTGTCTTTCTCAAAATGAACATTGGTTAGTCCCAAAATGTGCTCTCCCTTTAGAAGCTTGTGAAGATTCTTCATCCCAACATGGGCTAGTCGGCGATGCCAGAGCCAACCCATATTAGTCTTAGCAATTAAGCAAGTATCGAGTTCAGCTCTATTAAAATCAACTAAGTATAGCTGACCCTCTAATACTCCCTTAAATGCTACTGAATCATCACTTCTTCTAAAGACATTAACACCTATATCTGTAAAAAGACAGTTGTAACCCATTTTGCATAATTGAGATACAGAAAGCAAATTGTAATCTAAAGAATCTACAAGAAAAACATTGGAGATGGAATGGTCAGGTGATATAGCAATTTTACCAAGTCCTTTGACCAAACCTTGATTTCCATCCCCGAATGTGATAGCTCTTTGGGGATCTTCATTTTTCTCGTAGGAGGAGAACATCCTTTTCTCCCTAGTCATGTGGTTTGTGCATCCGCTATCAATAATCCAACTTGAGCTCCCGGATGCATAAACCTGCAAAATAATTTAGGTCTTGCTCTTAGGTACCCAAACAGTCTTGGGTCCTTTGACGTTAGTGAAAGGGAAATATGCCCTTGGGCAATTTCTATAATGTTTTGGTGATTAAGTGCCCAACATGTTTAATTAAGTTCACATGTGCCAAGTAAAGTGAGAAGTGCAAATCAAAGATAAAGGTACGTTTCTAGACTTAGTATATTGTTTTGAGTACTAACATATTTTGTCTAAGTGCTAGAAACAGGGAGAAAAGAATTGGAAAAAGACTTGGCTCTGTGCAGCTAACTCCAGCTCGGCTTGGCACATCGGACTGTCCGGTGGTGCACCGGACAGTGTCCGGTGCGCTAGGCTGGTCCGCGTGAAAAGGCTGCTCTCGGGACTCGACGGCGGCGTACGACTATAATTCACCAGACCGTCCGGTGGTGCACCGGACTGTCCGGTGAGTCATCCGTGGCGAACTTGTCGCCCTCGAGAAAAGCAAAGGGGCGACGTGGCTATAATTCACTGGACTGTCCGGTGAGCCAACGGTCGACAGCACCAATGGTCGGCTGCGCAATCTTCGCGCGACGCATGGCATCTCCAACGGTCGGCGCGGTGCGCCAACGGGCCCGGAGTTGCAATGGTCGGATGCACCAGAAATGGAAGGAGATCGTACATCAGACAGCTACAGGGACTGTTCGGTGGTGCACCGGACTGTCCGGTGCACCACCCGACAGAAGGCAAGTTTGGCCTTCCAAGTTGGCCTCCAACGGCTCCTAGCTGTCTTGGGGCTATAAAAGGGACCCCCTAGGCGCATGGAGGAGCCACCCAAGCATTCACTAAGTATTCTAAAGCCTCCAGACTCTGCTCCTGCGCATTTGCTTTGTTGTGTTAGAAATTTGAGCTCCATTCGAGTCACGAACTCCCTGTGTGGTCATTTGAGCTTGAGTCTTCACCTGTGTGTGTAGGTGTGCTGCGTATTTGGGTCTTGTATGTGTTGCTCTTCCCAACCTTACTCTATGCATTCTTTGTGATATCTATTGTAAGGGCGAGAGATTCCAAGTTGTGGAGATTCCTCACAAACGGGATAAGACTCTAAAGGAAGAAAGCCATGGTATTCAAGTTGATCATTGGATCGCTTGAAAGGGGTTGAGTGCAACCCTCGTCCATTGGGACGCCACAATGTGGAAGTAGGCAAGTGTTACTTGGCCGAACCACGGGATAAAATTGCGTGTCTCTTGTGATTGCTCTCTCTGTGATTATTTGTGTTTGCAAGAGCTCGCCTCATAGACTTGATTAACTTGCGCTAATATCTCTTTAATCAAGCTTGTTGGAATTTATTGTTGAATTTTACAGGATCACCTATTCACCCCCCTCTAGGTGCTCTCAATTGGTATCGAAGCCGTACTCTTCACATAAGGGACTAATCGCCCGAAGAGATAGATCCTAAGGGAATGGGGATGATGGTAAACGATAAGGAGAAGGATTCCATCTTCAACGAGCCAAGAGATGACAAGCCCACTGACTTTGGCTCGAGTCATAAGAAGAAGGATGGGAAAAAGAAGAGGCGCATCAAGAAGATCATCTACTACGACAGCGATGCATCTTCTACTTCACTAAGAGACGACGACGATGACGATTCTTCGTCAAAGAAAAAGACGCTTAATCAAAATTACTCTTTTGACTATTCTCGCATGTCGTACAATTCGAATGCACATTTACTTTCTATTCCACTAGGAAAACCTCCACACTTTGATGGAGAGGACTACTCATTTTGGAGTCATAAAATGTGTAGTCATCTATTTTCTCTCCATCCTAGCATTTGGGAAATAGTGGAAAATGGGATGCATTTTGATAGCACTGATAACCCTGTATTCATTAATGAACAAATTCATAAGAATGCCCAAGCTACTACTGTCTTGCTAGCTTCGCTTTGCAGGGATGAATACAATAAAGTAAGTGGCTTGGACAACGCCAAGCAAATTTGGGACACCCTCAAGATCTCACATGAGGGAAACGATGCTACAATGATCACCAAAATGGAGTTGGTGGAAGGCGAGTTGGGAAGATTTGCCATGATCAGGGGAGAAGAGCCAACACAAACCTACAACAGGCTCAAGACCCTGGTCAACAAGATTAGAAGCTATGGAAGCACAAGATGGACAGACCACAATGTCGTCTGACTCATGCTCGGGTCCTTTACCGTTATTGACCCCCATCTTGTGAATCTTATCCGTGAAAATCCTAGGTACACAAAGATGACACCCGAGGAGATACTCGGAAAATTCGTGAGCAGGCGCATGATGGTAAAGGAGGCACGATATGTGGATGATGCCTTGAACGGTCCACTACCCGTCTACGAGCCGTAGCCCGTTGCGCTCAAGGCAACAAGCAGCAAGGAGGCGCTACCAAGCAAAGTAGCGCAAGTAGAGGCTGCCGGGCTCAATGAGAATGAAATGGTGCTTATCATCAAGCGCTTCAAGACCACACTCAAAGGACGCAAAGAATATCCCTCCAAGAGTAAAACAAGGGGGAAGCGCTCCTGCTTCAAATGTGGTAAGACTGGTCACTTTATTGCAAATTGTCCTGATAATGATAGTGACCAGGGACAAGAAAAGAGCGGGAAGAAGGAGAAAAAGAAGAGCTACAGGAAGGCAAAGGGCGAGGCGCACCTTGGAAAGGAATGAGACTCGGATTGCTCTTCTTCCGACTCCGACGACGAAGGACTCGCTGCCTCGGTCTTCAACAAGTCTTCTCTCTTCCCCAACGAACGCCATACATGTCTTATGGCCAAGGAAAAGAAGGTACATGTTCGAGATACCCCTAAGTACACTACTTCTAGCGATGATGATTCTTCCGATGATGAAGTAGATTACTCTAGCTTATTTAAAGGTTTAGATAGAGCTAAAATAGAGAAAATTAATGAATTAATTGATGCTCTAAATGAAAAAGATAGATTGCTAGAAAAGCAAGAAGATATTTTGTATGAAGAGCATGACAAATTTATTAGTGTTCAAAAATCTCTTGTTTTAGAAACTAAGAGGAATGAAATGCTATCTTCTGAGTTATCTGCTTGCCATGAAACTATATCTAGTTTAAAGAGTTTAAATGATGAATTAACTACTAAGCTAGAGGAAGTTAGTAAAATAAACTCATGTGTAGAGCATGTTAGTGTTTGTAATAGATGTAAGGACTTTGATGTTGATGCATGTAATGAACATCTTATTTCTATTACTAAGTTGAATGATGAAGTGGCAAGTCTTAATGCTCAACTTAAGATTTGCAAAAATGATTTTGATAAATTAAAGTTTACCAGGGATGCCTACACTGTTGGTAGACACCCCTCAATTAAGGATGGACTTGGTTTTCGAAGGGAAACCAAGAACTTAACAAGCCATAAGGCTCCCATTCTCAACAAGGAGAAAGGGAAGGCCTCTATGGTAAGTAGTCCTCAAAGGAACCATGCTTTTATTTATGATAGGAAAATTGCTAATCGTGCTCATTATAATAGGAGTTATGATCATGATGCTTTTGATTCACATGCCATGTTTGCCTTTAGTTCTACTTTTATTCATGGTAGAAGTAGGCCTAGGAGAAACCACGTTGTGCATCATGTGCCTAGAAAAATGTGTAATATACCTACTACTATTTTCCATGCTTGCAACACTACTTTTGTACTTTCATGTAAGAATGAAAAAGTGGTTGCTAGGAAGTTGGGAGCCAAATGCAAGGGAGACAAGACTTGTATTTGGGTTCCAAAAACTATTGTGACTAACCTTGTAGGAGCCAACAAGAGTTGGGTACCTAAAACCCAAGCTTAAATTGCCTTGCAGGTTTATGCATCCGGGGGATCTAGCTAGATAATCGACAGCGGATGCACAAACCACATGACGGGGGAGAAGAAGATGTTCACCTCCTATGTCAAGAATGAGGATTCCCAAGATACGATTATTTTTGGAGATGGGAATCAAGGCAAGGTCAAAGGTTTGGGAAAAATAGCCATCACAAGTGAGCACTCTATTTCAAATGTATTTTTAGTAAAGTCATTAGGATACAACCTCCTGTCTGTAAGTCAATTGTGCCACATGGGCTACAATTGTTTGTTTACAAATGTTGATGTATTTGTCTTTAGAAGCAGTGATGGTTCATTAGCATTCAAGGGTTTATTAGACGGCAAGCTCTATTTAGTTGATTTTTCGAAAGAGAATGCCGATCTAGATGCATGCTTAATGGCTAAGACTAGTATGGGCTGGCTCTGGCATCGCCATCTAGCACATGTTGGGATGAAGAACCTTCATAAGCTTCTAAAGGGAGATCATGTGTTAGGACTAACCAATGTCTGTTTTGAGAAAGATAGACCTTGTGCAGCATGTCAGGCAGGAAAATAGGTGGGAAGCACTCATCACTGCAAGAATGTGATGACAACATCAAGACCACTGGAGCTTCTTCATATGGACCTCTTCGGACCCGTCGCCTACCTTAGCATCGAGAGAAGTAAGTATGGTCTTGTAATTGTTGATGACTTTTCCCGCTTCACTTGGGTGTTCTTTTTGTAGGATAAATCAGAAACCCAAGGGACCCTAAAGCGCTTTCTAAGGAGGGCTCAAAACGAATTTGAGCTCAAGGTGAAAAGATAAGAAGCGACAACGGGTCTGAGTTCAAGAATCTGCAAGTGGAGGAGTATCTTGAGGAATAAGGTGTCAAGCACGAGTTCTCGGCTCCCTACACACCATAGCAAAACGGTGTGGTAGAGAGGAAGAACAGGACACTTACCGACATGGCGAGAACAATGCTTGGAGAATTCAAGACGCCCGAGCGGTTTTGGTTGGAAGCTGTGAACACATCTTGCCACGCCATAAATCGGCTCTACCTATATCGCCTTATCAAGAAGACCTCGTATGAACTCCTTACCGGTAACAAACCCAACGTCTCTTACTTTCGTGTATTTGGGAGCAAATGTTACATTCTGTTGAAGAAAGGTAGACATTCTAAATTTGCTCCCAAGGCAGTAGAAGGGTTTTTACTAGGATATGACTCAAATACAAAGGCGTATAGAGTCTTCAACAAATCATTGGGTTTGGTTGAAGTCTCTAGCGACGTTGTATTTGGTGAGACTAATGGATCTCCAAAAGAGCAAGTTGTTCTTGATGACATAGATGAAGATGATGTTCCGACGGCCGCAATGCACACGATGGCAATAGGTGATGTGCGACCACAGGAACAACAGGAGCAAGATCAACCATCTTCCTCTACAATGGTGCATCCCCCAACTCAAGATGATGGACAGGTTCCTCAAGAAGAGGCACGTGATCAAGGGGGAGCACAAGAAGAACAAGTTATGGAGGAAGAAGCACCACTGGTCCCTCTAACTCAAGTCCGAGCGACAATCCAAAGAAATCACCCAGTCGATCAGATTCTAGGTGGCATAAGCAAGGGAGTAACAACTCGCTCAAGATTAGCTAACTTCTGTGAGCATTACTCGTTTGTCTCTTCTATTGAGCCTTTCAGGGTAGAAGAGGCCTTGCAGGATCCAGATTGGGTGTTGGCCATGCAGGAAGAGCTCAACAACTTCAAGAGGAATGAAGTTTGGAGCCTGGTGCCACGTCCAAAGCAAAATGTTGTGGGAACCAAGTGGGTGTTTCGCAACAAGCAAGACAAGCACGAGGTGGTGACAAGAAAAAAGGCTCGACTTGTGGCAAAAGGTTATGCTCAAGTCGCAGGTTTGGATTTCGAGGAGACTTTTGCTCCTGTGGCTAGGCTAGAGTCTATTCGAATATTATTAGCCTATGCCGCTCACCACTCTTTCAGGTTGTTTCAAATGGATTTTAAGAGCGCTTTCCTCAATGGGCCAATCAAGGAGGAGGTATACGTGGAACAACCCCCTGGCTTTGAGGATGACAGGTACCCGACCATGTATTTAAGCTCTCTAAGGCACTCTATGGACTTAAGCAAGCCCCAAGAGCATGGTATGAATGCCTTAGAGATTTCTTAATTGCTAATGCTTTCAAGGTTGGGAAAGCTGATCCCACTCTTTTCACTAAGACTTTGATGGTGATCTTTTTGTGTGCCAAATTTATGTCGATGACATAATATTTGGTTCTACTAATCAAAAGTCTTGTGAGTAGTTTAGCAGGGTGATGACACAAAAGTTTGAGATGTCGATGATGGGCGAGTTGACCTACTTCCTTGGGTTCCAAGTGAAGCAACTCAAGGACGACACCTTCCTCTTCCAAATGAAGTACACTCAAGATCTTCTCAAGAGGTTTGGGATGAAGGACGTCAAGCCCACGAAGACACCGATGGGAACCGACAGACATGTCGACCTCAACAAAGAAGGTAAGTCTATTGATCAAAAGGCATACCGGTCTATGATAGGGTCATTACTTTATTTATGTGCTAGTAGACCGGACATTATGCTTAGTGTATGCATGTATGCTAGATTTCAATCCGACACTAAGGAATCTCACCTTGTGGTCGTTAAGCGAATTCTTAGGTATTTAGTTGCTACGCCTTGCTTCGGGATCTGGTATCTAAAGGGGTCTACCTTTGACTTTATTGGATATTCAGACTCTGATTATGCCGGGTGCAAGGTTGATAGGAAGAGCACAACTGGGACGTGCCAATTTCTAGGAAGGTCCCTGGTGTCGTGGAGTTCAGAGAAACAAACATCCGTTGCCCTATCCATCGCTGAGGTCGAGTATGTTGCCGCAGGACAATGTTGCGTGCAACTACTTTAGATGAGGCAAACCCTCCGGGACTTTGGCTACAATCTGAGCAAAGTCCCACTCCTATGTGACAATGAGAGTGCAATCCGCATGGCGGATAATCCTGTTGAACACAGCCGCACTAAGCACATAGACATCCGACATCACTTTCTGAGAGACCACCAGCAAAAGGGAGATATCGAAGTGTACCATATTAGCACCGAGAACCAGCTAGCCGATATCTTTACCAAGCTGTTGGATGAGAAAACTTTTTACAGGTTGCGTAGTGAGCTAAATGTCTTAGATTCACGTAACTTGGATTGATCTATAGCATACATGTGTTCTATGCCTTTGATCATATTACTTTATGCATTTAAATCCATTATTGTTTATTTGTGGTGCTCAAGTTGTACACATGATCCCCGGACCTCACAAGTCCATTTGCAAGTGATGCACATATTAAGGGGGACATGTGCTACAACTTGACCCTTTGAGACTAACCTATGTGTTTGAAGTACTCTTGATGTAGTCTCAAAGGTGCATTGAAAGGGAAAATGGACTTGGACGTTGCAAAGACTTCCACTGCACTCCGGTATTGGTGTATTTACTTCCAAGTTCATACTTATGATCGTATTGCCTTTTTGCTTAATTGACATTTTTGGTGAGGCAATGGGGTTAAAGGGCCAAGAATGATCCTATTTTGGTGCTTAATGCCAAAGGCGGAGAAATTAAGGCTAAAGCAAATGGATCAGCTACCACTTGTGAATTTTGAAAACAATAGAGTTAGAACTTTTGATTTGTCCAAAATACTCTTATTGCAAAATTTAGTCTCTTGTGGGGGAGAATTTTTGATCATGGGAAAAGGGGGAGTTTTTGGCACTTGATCAATTTCACTCTTGGATTATCTCTCTTTGTGCCCAAACAAGTGAGTTTGACTTATAGATAGGAAAATTAATTTGATTTGCAAAAACAAACCAAGTGGTGGCAAAGAATGATCCAAATATGCCAAATTATAGTCAAAAACAATTTGGTCCTCATTTGTGTTGATGTTGCACTTATTTTCGTTGTTTTTTGATGTGTTGGCATAAATCACCAAAAAGGGGGAGATTGAAAGGGAAATATGCCCTTGGGCAATTTCTATAATGTTTTGGTGATTAAGTGCCCAACATGTTTAATTAAGTTCACATGTGCCAAGTAAAGTGAGAAGAGCAAATCAAAGATAAAGGTACGTTTCTAGACTTAGTACATTGTTTTGAGTACTAACATATTTTGTCTAAGTGCTAGAAACAGGGAGAAAAGAATTGGAAAAAGACTTGGCTCTGTGCAGCTAACTCCAGCTCGGCTTGGCACACTGGACTGTCCGGTGGTGCACCGGACAGTGTCCGGTGTGCCAGGCTGGTCCGCGTGAAAAGGCTGCTCTCGGGACTCGACGATGGCGTACGACTATAATTCACCAGACCGTCCGGTGGTGCACCGGACTGTCCGGTGAGTCATCCGCGGCGAACTCGTCGCCCTCGGGAAAAGCAAAGGGGCGACGTGGCTATAATTCACCGGACTGTCCGGTGGTGCACCGGACTGTCCGGTGGGCCAACGGTCGGCCGCGCAATCTTCGCGCGATGCGTGGCAGCTCCAACGGTCCGCGGGGGGCACCGGACTGTCCGGTGTGCACCGGACAGTGTCCGGTGCGCCAACGGGCCCGGAGTTGCAACGGTCGGATGCACCAGAAATGGAAGGAGATCGCGCACCGGACAGCTACATGGACTGTCCGGTGGTGCACCGGACTGTCTGGTGCACCATCCAACAGAAGGCAAGTTTGGCCTTCCAAGTTGGCCTCCAACGGCTCCTAGCTGCCTTGGGGCTATAAAAGGGACCCCTAGGCGCATGGAGGAGTCACCCAAACATTCACTAAGTATTCTAAAGCCTCCAGACACTGCTCCCGCGCATTTGCTTCGTTGTGTTAGAGATTTGAGCTCCATTCGAGTCACAAACTCCCTGTGTGGTCATTTGAGCTTGAGTCTTCACCTGTGTGCGTGGGTGTGCTGCGTATTTGGGTCTTGTGTGTGTTGCTCTTCCCAACCTTACTTTATGCATTCTTTGTGATATCTATTGTAAGGGTGAGAGATTCCAAGTTGTCGAGATTCCTCGCAAACGGGATAAGACTCTAAAGGAAGAAAGCTGTGGTATTCAAGTTGATCATTGGATCGCTTGAAAGGGGTTGAGTGCAACCCTTGTCCATTGGGACGCCACAACATGGAAGTAGGCAAGTGTTACTTGGCCGAACCACGGGATAAAATCACGTGTCTCTTGTGATTGCTCTCTCTATGATTATTTGTGTTTGCAAGAGCTCGCCTCATAGACTTGATTAACTTGCGCTAATATCTCTTTAATCAAGCTTGTTGGAATTTAGTGTTGAATTTTACAGGATCACCTATTCACCCCCCCTCTAGGTGCTCTCAGTTAGAAACAAGCACCTTGGATACCCAAACACAAGTCTTGGAGCCCTTGTGTTTGCCCCCAACATATTTGGCAACTACTTTGCCTGATTTGTTAGTTAGCACATAAGAAGCATCAAAAGTCTTAAATGAAATAATAGGCTCATTTGATGCAAAAGGAGTTTTCTTTTTAGGCAATTTAACATGGGTTAATTGATTAGAACTAGATGCCTCATTCTTATACATAAAAGCATGATGAGAAACAGAATGAGACTTCCTAGCATGAATTCTCCTAATCTTGTGTTTGGGATAACCAGCAGGATATAAAATATAGCCCTCGTTATCCTGAACCATGGGAGCCTTGCCCTTAACAAAATTAGACAATTTCTTAGGGGCATTAAGCTTGACATTGGTTCCCTGTTGGAAACCAATGCCATCCTTAATGCCAGGGCGTCTCCCATTATAAAGCATGCTACGAGCAAATTTAAATTTTTCATTTTCGAGCTCATGCTCGGCAATTTTAGCATCTAATTTTGCTATATGATCATTTTGTTGTTTAATCATAGCAATGTGATCATGGATAGCATCAACATTAATATCTCTACATCTCATACAAATAGAAACATGATCAACAGTGGATGTAGAGGGTTTGCTGGATTTTAATTCATCAATCTTAGAATATAAAATAGCATTTTCATTTCTAAGACTGGAAATAGCATCATTGTAAACATTCAAGTCCTTAGCCTCAGAAATTAATCTAGCATTTTCATCTCTAAGGCTAGAAAGTGTAACATTCAATTTATCAATCTTAGCAATCAGACTAGTATTTTCATTCTTAAGACTGACAATTGAATCATCACAAGCATTTAACTTCTCAACCTTAGCAAATAAATTGGCATCTCAGTTTTAAGGTTGGAAATTGAATCATGGCAAATCCTAAGCTCATTAGACAAATTTTCACATTTTTCTACTTCCTGAGCATAGGCATTCTTCACCTTAACATGCTTTTTATTTTCCTTAATGAGGAATTCCTCTGGGCTATCCAAGAGTTCATCCTTCTCATGAATAGCACCTATCAATTCATTTAATTTCTCTTTTTGTTGCATGTTGAGGTTGGCAAAAAGTGTGAGCAAATCATCCTCATCGTCACTAGAGCTAGCTTTATCACTAGATGTTGTATACTTAGTGGAGGCTCTAGATTTTACCTTCTTCTTTTTGTCATCTTTTGCCATGAAGCATTTGTGGCCGACGTTGGGGAAGAGGAGGCCCTTGTTGACAGAGATGTTGGCTGCGTCCTCGTCGGAGGAGTTGGTGGAGCTCTCATCGGAGTCCCATTCCCGACACACGTGGGCATCGTCGCCCTTCTTCTTGTAGTATCTCTTCTTTTCCTTTCTCTTTCCCTTCTTGTCGTCGCCCCTGTCACTATCACTAGATAATGAACATTTAGCAATGAAATGACCGGGCTTACCACATTTGTAGCACACCCTTTTGGAGCAGGGTTTATAGTCCTTCCCCTTCCTTTGCTTGAGGATTTGGCGAAAGCTCTTGATGATGAGCGCCATCTCCTCATTGTCAAGCTTAGAGGCGTCGATTGGGATCCTACTTGGTGTAGAATCCTTCTTTTCTTCTTCTGTTGCCTTGAATGCAATGGGTAGCACCTCGGGTGTGGAGGGAGGTGCCGCCTTGCTCCAAGTTGATGATTTGTTTGGAGCCTTTGATCATCAATTCAAAGCTCACAAACTTTCCTATAACTTCCTCAGGAGACATTAACTTATATCGAGGATCACCACGAATTAATTGAACTTGAGTGGGATTACGAAAGACAAGTGATCTAAGAATAACCTTGACCATTTCATGGTCATCCCACTTGGTGCTCCCGAGGTTGCGCACTTGGTTCACCAAGGTCTTGAGCCGGTTGTACATTGCTTGTGGCTCCTCTCCTTGGTTGAGGACAAATCGACCGAGCTCCCCTCGATCGTCTCTCGCTTGGTGATCTTGGTCACCTCATCTCCTTCGTGCGCGGTCTTGAGCATGTCCCAAATCTCCTTGGCACTTTTCAACCCTTGCACCTTATTATACTCCTCTCGACATAGAGAGGCGAGGAGTATAGTAGTTGCTTGGGAATCAAAGTGCTTGATTTGGGCGACCTCGTCCGAATCATAGCCTTAGTCCCCCGTTGATGGTACCTGCGCTCCAAATTCAACAATGTCCCATATGCTAGCGTGGAGTGAGGTTAGATGGTGCCTCATTTTATCACTCCACATACAATAGTCTTCACCATAAAAAACAGGTGGTTTGCCTAGTGGGACGGAAAGAAGAGGAGTGCGTCTAGAAATACGGGGATAACGAAGTGGCATCTTACTATACTTCTTGCGCTCATGGCGCTTAGAAGTGACGGACGGCGCGTCGGAGCCAGAGGTGGATGGCGACGAAGAATCGGTCTTGTAGTAGACCACCTTCTTCATCTTCTTTTTCTTGTCGCCGCTCTGATGCGACTTTACATGTGAAGGGGATCCCTTCACCTTGTTGCCGGACTCCCCCGATGGAGCCTTCCCGTGGCTTGTAGACTTGTCACCGCCGGTCACGATCTCCTTCTTGGCGTGATTGTAACTCCCTGAATTTGGGGGTATAAAATTTTCTTTTCTAAAACTCACCAAATTCAGGTGTTACCCTCTCTTTTCCTTACTTTTCTTTTCATTTTTTTTTAAATATTGTAGAGTTATTTTGTTATGTATATAGGTGTAAACCTAGTAAAATAAAATTCTAAGGAAGCTTCGATTGATGCATCATGCTGGAGCATATGTTTTTGTTTGATGGAGAAACTTGTTGTGGATTCATTTAATTTGTAGCTCTTTCTGTGTATAACTATGATTAGAGAGAATAGAAACAAAAGAACGAGAAAAAAGAAAAGGAATAAATAAAAGGGCCTAGCTCCCTTCCTTTTTTTCCGCCGGCCCAGCTCGCCTTCCCCTCCCCGCAGCCCAGCAGCGCGCGCGGCCCACCAACAGCGCCAGCCCAGCGCGCGCGGCCCAGCTCCCCGCGCGGCCCAGCCGCCTGCGCCCCCCCCCCCCCCGCAACCCTAGCTGCTGCGCGCGTTCCAGCCGCCGCCGCGCTCGCCTTCGCTACGGCCTGGGGCCCACCTGCCAGAGCGCCGGCCTCCACTTCCCCAGCGCGGCCAGCCGACCCAGCGCCGCCGCTGCCTGCGAGTGGGCCCCATATGTCATCCCTGCCAACCGCCTCCCCGCGATGTGCGTGTCCATCTTGCCCACATCGCCCAAAAACAGGAACTGGCGCTCCCGTTGCCTCGTTCCTCGCCCCAGTAATCGCCAGATGCGCCCTCGTCCACCTTCCGAAGCTGATTTGGTGCCCCATCGTCCGTGGAGCTCGCCTTGTTCGTACTCTATCTTCGTCGTCCGAGGTGAGCTCCATTTCTCCATTTTCTTCCCGAGCTCCCCCGCGCGTGAGTCTCAGCCGAGCAGCCACAACCTCGGTCGTGGTCGACCCTGCCGCGCCCCATTCTCCTCCTCTTCTCTGTCATCGGCGAACTCAACCATGGCCGTCACGGGTACTTGCTCTGCGTTGCGCGACTGGCAATCCCGCCCCCGCTATGGCGCCCCTGCCACTCGCCTTGCTGCCGGCGAAGCCTGGCCAGGCATAGCCCCGCCCAGCCCCACTGAGTCGTCAACCCCGCTGAGCTTGTTGTCGTGCTAGCCTCGCCATCGTCGAGTCGTCCCTATGCTGAGCCTCGTCGTCGTCGCCTGGAGCTCGCCATCGCCATTGTCTGAGCACTCGTCCTCGCTGTGCGATGTCCCGTGGTGAGCATGGAGGCTCGTCTACCCCCCTCGTGCTAGTCTACCCCTAGACAATGTTGTCTACCCCCTCTTTTGCGTGTGCATAGCCTCGTCGTTGCGTTCTCGCGCATCGTCGTCGCGCATTGCGCGCATTGTTTTGCTCGTCGCTCGCTTCGCCGCACAACTCCAATTTGCTTCACCTAGTATCGCTCGTGTTAATTAGACCATGCATTTAACGATGATCGTTCACATAACAAAATAGTCGGAACTAAATAATTAAGATTTGTTGTTTAGTTGCCGGTTATTAAAAATAGAAATTCAATCGAATTTAATTTATAGTTTAAATTCGAGAAATGTTATTAATTCCATATAGTTTGCGTCGAAAACCCGTCATGACTCGTCCCAATTGCGTTAACTTCGTAACAACATCAATTTCGTATTAGTAACATTATTTTGGTATGTCGCGGATCTCAAGTAATTAATTATTTGTTCATTCAATAGTGATTAAAAATGGCTTTCCAATTAAAACTAATTTATAGTTCCAACTTGCGCTTTACAAATACTCGTTAATTTGATTAATGCAAATTCAAATATTTTACATTAATACTCGCTTATTGTATGCGCGTTATCTATTTAAGTATTTATCGTATGTCGCGCATACTGTACCGCGCGCGATGGCGTGCTGGATTGCGCGTGCTGTTTTGCGCGCGTCACCACACGTGGTCTTCACGTGTCGCGCGTGCGGATCGTGCGCATCACCGCATATTGTCTACGCGCTAAGTCGCGTGTGTCCGTGCGTCGTTGCATATTATTCGCGCGCTGTTTGCGCGTCGTCGGGATTCTGACGACCTTCGTCTACCCCTTCGTCTACCCTTCGTCTACCCCCCCTATACCCCTGGAACATCGTTTTGATTTTAAAATCTAATTTAAGAATTCGATTTGCACTAACATGATTAATCTTAACTGAAATATTCTTTGCTAATAATTGGTTAGATTAATCATGCTTTTGTTTATTAGTTTCGCATGTCGGTTCGCGCGTGTCGTGCGCGTGCCGTAGCGTTGTTTTGCGCGCGTCAACTCATTTCGTTCGCGTGTATCTCTCATGTCGATCACGTGTATCCTGTGGCGTCCACTCGTGATAATAAATTGTTTCCGCTTACGAACACTCACGTTAATAATGCTAATTTGTCGGGTCATATATTTTAGATACTTAACCTAAGACTCGCTTGGTTAATATTTATCAGATTAATATTCTAATCAGATTAAATGTGTAGGGTTCAACTTGGGATTTTATAATAAATACTAACATGGATAATATTAATTTAACTACCTTCGATTTATGTAACATTCGTTTAGTATAAACATATCACATGATCGGTTATTCTCGTCTGTCGCGGGTGCTGTTCCGCGCAGTGGCGCGCTGCTTCGCGCGTCGTTCACGTGCTGTCTGCGCGTTGTTCGTGCGTGATGGGATCGTGGTCGCGTGCTGGTTCGTGCCGGTTCGCGCATCATTCGCGCTGGTCGTGCGCATTATTTCATGTGTCGTCAGCGTGCTGTGTCGCGCGTGTCCGCGTGTCGTTTGCACGCTATCGTACTGTTTCGCTTGTCATAAATTCGTCTCGCTTAGAATCTCTTGTGTTAATTAAATTACTTATTTATTGGACAGTTGTTACTGTAGCAGATTAATCAAACTAAATAGTAGATATAATTTATAATTGATAAGGTCGAATTAATTGTTAGCGTTAATACTTGTTTAGCGTAAACGCGATATTTTCCCGGCCGTCGCTTCGAGTTCGACATTTCTTTCCCTCGTGTGACCATAGAATAGAGCCCTGTTTTATGCTGCATATCTTTATATCATTTTATCTTGTATGGTGTAATGTTATTATGTATTTATATATGTTTGTTTGCTTGTGCTTGTTCGTCTTCGCTTCGTGTTGCGATTAGATCGCAATTTGTTCCCGCGCTTCGGGGAATCGATGATCAAGCTTCGGCGAGCAAGTGATCTAGCTCTTCGAGTTCTATGAGGCTGAAGACCCTGAGCATCTGTTTGGTGAAGGCAAGTGTCCTCTGACCCATTATGTCCCATTCACTTTTAATGCACTATCCCGCATTACTTAATTGAAACCTAAGGATTGACTAGCTTTCCATTTACCTTATCCTTGTTTACCTTTTGGGTTATCATGGTTAGCATTATGCTATTGCTTTACTTGAATCAATGAACATGATGTGAATACTTATGATACTATGATGTTATCCCGATGATGTTCCTGTGATACTTTAGGGGGCTCAGGCTGTTTCCTGAGTGCCTCTCCGTAAGGACCTGTTTGGGGAGTGACAACCCGGGATAACAGTGCAACCATGAGGGTGAAATGGGGCGCCCTTAGCTAATTAATTAGAGGAACTAGAGGTGTAGTTGCTTCGCCGTCGTGCCATCAATGGGGTCCAGGCACAGTGCTTGCTCTGCCGAGGTTGGGTGCCGAGGTTCTTTCGTTTTGCTTTTGTTAGTCACCCTCCTGCGGGGAGGGGTACTGTGTTTATCAAACTGGAGAAACCTAACGGGCGGCTATGACCTCTAGGGAATCTTTGTAAAGGCTACGTAGTGATACCCTGCCGGACCACCTAGGAAGTGATCAATGGGGAGTCATGATCCCCAGGCAAAATGGGAATCACGGCTCATGGGTAAAGTGTGCGACCTCTGCAGAGGGTAATGAAACTGATATATCAGCCGTGCTCACGGTTATGAGCGGCCTTGGGATCCTCTTTGATTAGAGATACAAATGATCTGAGATACAATGGTTCTATTTATTATTTTGGTTCGATGACGATAATGATGTTCCTCGATGAGGAAATGATTCATGGGTTGGTTATATGATAAAACTTGGCTTCCACTAATAATAAATACCTGACCAACTAAAAGCAACTGCTTGAGCTTAACCCCACATAAAGCTAGTCCACCTCAGCCAAACGAGACATTTGCTGAGTACGTTGATGTGTACTCACCCTTGCTTTCACAAAACACCAGGTTGCCTTTGGTGCAATCTATGCTCAGGTAAAGAAGAAGGCGTCGAGGCAAATCCCCAGGAGTTCCAGGACTTCGACGAGTCCGAGGATTAGGCTAGCGACCTCCCCCAGTCAGCTGCCTGTGGTGGGTTTGTTTACGTTGGCTACATTTCAATTCTGTGTACTTTGATTTATATTATGTAAATGACTCTAGTATTTAATATTATTACTTATTCTTTATTGTCATTCGAAGCATTGTGCTATGATGAGTCATTTATGTAATCGCTGTGTACGTGAATTTCTGATCCTGGCACGTACATGGTTCGCATTCGGTTTACCTTCCAAAACCGGGTGTGACATAAGTGGTATCAAAGCCGTGCTGACTGTAGGACCGCTGACCTAGAGTAGCATTGGCCGTTTTAAGGACTCCTTGACTGTTACTTCACCTCATCCTTGATTCTGCTTCAAAATTTTAGTCATCTCGACTAATTCTATGTTGTGCTCCTATATGTCCCCTTGTCAAAAAGTATTTTATTCTAGCATGGTCTATACTTCTCTCAGTCTATTAGAACTTATCTCACTCTTGTGCTTGCGACACCTTTGTAGATGCCCCCTGACCATAGCCTTTAGTATTTTGGGACTCTTGCCTCGTCCATTATTAAATTGCTACCATTTGACCATCTTTATTCCATTTTGTTATTGACATGCTCTTCTCCTTGCAATTTTAATACCCTTATCCCTTAATCTAAAGTACTTACCCTTGTACCTCTATTGCCTATTTAAATAATTCAGTTTATGTGTCCATGATCTTCTTGTCTTCTGAGATCATTTATTATTCTGTTGTTAAGTCGCTATCTTTCGACAAGTTCTATGCACTTGGTCTTAGCATGCTCGTATCACTAGATTCTTTAATACTCTGATTTCAATACCTACCTCTAATAAAAACTCTGCTGCCTATTTAAACATTTCAGTTTATATGTCCATGATCTTACTGTCTTTTGAGACCCTTTCCTATTCTATTGTTAAGTCGCTATCTTTTTGGCAATTTTTTCTCTCTTGGTCTTGGTATGCTCGTACCATTGGAATCTTGCATACCATTATTTTTATATATGCTTACCTTTATATCCCAATATCTGTTTGAGACATTTCAGTTTACATGCCCTTGACCACCCTTGTTTCTCGATGAACCGTGAGCGGTCATTTTATTTCACACATTCCTGCTAATCTTGTTGTTCCTTATAACATCCCTTGGTAATGAACTTCTTTACTTCAACCATTCTGTTGCAGCCTTACATATCTTACCCTTGATTGTTTTCTCCACTTCGCCACTACGCGAGTCTTGCCTTAACTCTATCATTTGTCATGACTTTTGTTATTATCACCTTCACCTTAGACACCTCTATATCTTACTTGAGGTTTATCTTATACCGGCATTTAAAATCTTCTCCCTTTCCATCTCAATTTGAGCATCGTACTTTACCTACTTTTCCCTTGGTCGTATCCTCTTCTTTGTCACCTGCGAGTTTTTAACTCTATCCTTTGTTGTGTTTCTGTTTGTTATTTCCGTTACCCTTCTCATCACTCTATCCTGCCTTGTGATTACATTATGTCTGTTATCTAAAATCTTCAGTCTTCTATCTCAATTTGAGAGTGGTGTTTTACTTACCTCACCCTTGGCTATATCCTCTTCTTTACCAAGTGTAAGCTTGGGCGCAACTCCATTCTTTGTTGTACTCATACCACGAGCTCTTCTATGCCTTCATCTGTTCTCTCATACCCTTGTCCGTTATCGCGTTTGACTCTTGCGATATTTATGTATTCTACCTAAATGCTTACCTTGAACTTGTCCTTTGAAAGCCTCCACTTTATTTCAACCCAGTTTGAGAGTTGTGAGGTACCTACCTCTCCCTTGATTTCTTTTCACTTCTTGTCGCCTTACAAGTTTTGTGTTAATTCTATCCCTTGAGGTGTTTTTATTTTCTATCACCCTCACCTTGTCGTCCATCGATCTTGCCTTGATACTCATCTTTATTTCTACTATTTAAAAATCCCCTCTTCCACCTCAATTTGAGAGTAGCAGTTTACCTATCTGGCCCTTGGACGTATCCTCACCTTTTCCATTTACAGGTCCTATCTTAACTCCATCTTGTATGGTACTTATATCCTTTGTCTTATGCCTATTTACCTCCTCCCCTACATCCTTGTCTGTTATTACCTCCAAAACCCTCGTGATATATGCCCTTGCCTTCCTGCTTACTTTGAACCTACCCTTTAAAGCACCCCTTTTCCATCCCTGTTCGAGGATAAGGCCTCATCTATTTCATCATTGACTGATCGCCTTCTTTGACACCTTGCAATTTTATCTAAAATACATCTGTTTGTTGTGCGTTTGTTTGTTATCACTTAACCCTTGTTATCCCTCGATCTTTACCTTGATGCTTATCCTACACCTACATTGCATTTTAAAGCCTCCTCTCCCGTTTTAGTTCAAGAGTGTTGTCTTACCCATTCTGCTCTTGGTCGTTCCCTTTTTCTTTATGGCATTGCAAGTCATAGCTTTTTATTGACACCACCCTTACCTTTGTAATCACTAGATCTTGCCTCAATGCGTATCTTAGGTCTGCTTTTTGGAACCTCTCCTTTTATATATCAACGCGAGAGTGGTGTTCTGCCCATTATGCCTTGGGTCGTATCCTTATCCTAGTCGCTTACATTGCTGCTTTAACTCCATCCCTTATTATGCCCGCGCCCCTATCCTGCACATACTATTCTTCTCCTCCTTCGACAACCTTAGAGAGTAGTTATTCCCTTCTTAAGAAAGTCCACCATTTAATTAAAAGGAACGTATAGCAACGAAATGTTTGTTGTTGTATGCTTGTGTTGTTTGTCTTTGTGTTATGACTGATTTGCCTCTTTGTGATGAGTGTTGATGTGTTGTGGCCCTTGGTCCGCAATGACATCAGTTCACTAACTGAGTGCCATAGAGTTAGATAGCTAGGTGCTCTCCCTTTTCTCTCTTTAATCCATCTACGCTTACCTTTTCTATCTATACCCTTCCTCTTGCACCTGTCCGGTTGGCATCCTCCAACCTCTCTTAATCAGTCAAGATCAGAGTTGGCAGCATCTTCATCAAGTGCGTATCAATCCTGTTAAGGGGGTTAGCTGCTAACCCCAATGAAGACAATACGATCAACATCAACCAACAAGATCAGAGTGGCGCAGCGAAAGCATGTGTGGGTCCTAACCCACAGGTCCAGGAGATCCTCAAGAATTGCATCAATCAGTCTCAAGCATCTGATGGTCAAAGCAACCAATTCACAAGTCAAGCCGGCGGAGGCAAAGTTGAGTTAGAAGAAGCTATAAAAAAAACTAATGAACCAATCTCATTTTCATGCTAGCCTCTTCTTGAATCTCGAGGGCGAGATTCCTGTTAAGGGGGTTAGATTTGTAACACCCTGAATTTGGGGGTATAAAATTTTCTTTTCTAAAACTCACCAAATTCAGGTGTTACCCTCTCTTTTCCTTACTTTTCTTTTCATTTTTTTTAAATATTGTAGAGTTATTTTGTTATGTATATAGGTGTAAACCTAGTAAAATAAAATTCTAAGGAAGCTTCGATTGATGCATCATGCTGGAGCATATGTTTTTGTTTGATGGAGAAACTTGTTGCGGATTCATTTAATTTGTAGCTCTTTCTGTGTATAACTATGATTAGAGAGAATAGAAACAAAAGAACGAGAAAAAAGAAAAGGAATAAATAAAAGGGCCTAGCTCCCTTCCTTTTTTCCGCCGGCCCAGCTCGCCTTCCCCTCCCCGCAGCCCAGCAGCGCGCGCGGCCCACCAACAGCGCCAGCCCAGCGCGCGCGGCCCAGCCGCCTGCGCCCCCCCCCCCCCCGCAACCCTAGCTGCTGCGCGCGTTCCAGCCGCCGCCGCGCTCGCCTTCGCTACGGCCTGGGGCCCACCTGCCAGAGCGCCGGCCTCCACTTCCCCAGCGCGGCCAGCCGACCCAGCGCCGCCGCTGCCTGCGAGTGGGCCCCATATGTCATCCCTGCCAACCGCCTCCCCGCGATGTGCGTGTCCATCTTGCCCACATCGCCCAAAAACAGGAACTGGCGCTCCCGTTGCCTCGTTCCTCGCCCCAGTAATCGCCAGATGCGCCCTCGTCCACCTTCCGAAGCTGATTTGGTGCCCCATCGTCCGTGGAGCTCGCCTTGTTCGTACTCTATCTTCGCCGTCCGAGGTGAGCTCCATTTCTCCATTTTCTTCCCGAGCTCCCCCGCGCGCGAGTCTCAGCCGAGCAGCCACAACCTCGGTCGTGGTCGACCCTGCCGCGCCCCATTCTCCTCCTCTTCTCTGTCATCGGCGAACTCAACCATGGCCGTCGCGGGTACTTGCTCTGCGTTGCGCGACTGGCAATCCCGCCCCCGCTATGGCGCCCCTGCCACTCGCCTTGCTGCCGGCGAAGCCTGGCCAGGCATAGCCCCGCCCAGCCCCACTGAGTCGTCAACCCCGCCGAGCTTGTTGTCGTGCTAGCCTCGCCATCGTCGAGTCGTCCCTATGCTGAGCCTCGTCGTCGCCGCCTGGAGCTCGCCATCGCCATTGTCTGAGCACTCGTCCTCGCTGTGCGATGTCCCGTGGTGAGCATGGAGGCTCGTCTACCCCCCTCGTGCTAGTCTACCCCTAGACAATGTTGTCTACCCCCTCTTTTGCGTGTGCATAGCCTCGTCGTTGCGTTCTCGCGCATCGTCGTCGCGCATTGCGCGCATTGTTTTGCTCGTCGCTCGCTTCGCCGCACAACTCCAATTTGCTTCACCTAGTATCGCTCGTGTTAATTAGACCATGCATTTAACGATGATCGTTCACATAACAAAATAGTCGGAACTAAATAATTAAGATTTGTTGTTTAGTTGCCGGTTATTAAAAATAGAAATTCAATCGAATTTAATTTATAGTTTAAATTCGAGAAATGTTATTAATTCCATATAGTTTGCGTCGAAAACCCGTCACGACTCGTCCCAATTGCGTTAACTTCGTAACAACATCAATTTCGTATTAGTAACATTATTTTGGTATGTCGCGGATCTCAAGTAATTAATTATTTGTTCATTCAATAGTGATTAAAAATGGCTTTCCAATTAAAACTAATTTATAGTTCCAACTTGCGCTTTACAAATACTCGTTAATTTGATTAATGCAAATTCAAATATTTTACATTAATACTCGCTTATTGTATGCGCGTTATCTATTTAAGTATTTATCGTATGTCGCGCATACTGTACCGCGCGCGATGGCGTGCTGGATTGCGCGTGCTGTTTTGCGCGCGTCACCACACGTGGTCTTCACGTGTCGCGCGTGCGGATCGTGCGCATCACCGCATATTGTCTACGCGCTAAGTCGCGTGTGTCCGTGCGTCGTCGCATATTATTCGCGCGCTGTTTGCGCGTCGTCGGGATTCTGACGACCTTCGTCTACCCCTTCGTCTACCCTTCGTCTACCCCCCCTATACCCCTGGAACATCGTTTTGATTTTAAAATCTAATTTAAGAATTCGATTTGCACTAACATGATTAATCTTAACTGAAATATTCTTTGCTAATAATTGGTTAGATTAATCATGCTTTTGTTTATTAGTTTCGCATGTCGGTTCGCGCGTGTCGTGCGCGTGCCGTAGCGTTGTTTTGCGCGCGTCAACTCATTTCGTTCGCGTGTATCTCTCATGTCGATCACGTGTATCCTGTGGCGTCCACTCGTGATAATAAATTGTTTCCGCTTACGAACACTCACGTTAATAATGCTAATTTGTCGGGTCATATATTTTAGATACTTAACCTAAGACTCGCTTGGTTAATATTTATCAGATTAATATTCTAATCAGATTAAATGTGTAGGGTTCAACTTGGGATTTTATAATAAATACTAACATGGATAATATTAATTTAACTACCTTCGATTTATGTAACATTCGTTTAGTATAAACATATCACATGATCGGTTATTCTCGTCTGTCGCGGGTGCTGTTCCGCGCAGTGGCGCGCTGCTTCGCGCGTCGTTCACGTGCTGTCTGCGCGTTGTTCGTGCGTGATGGGATCGTGGTCGCGTGCTGGTTCGTGCCGGTTCGCGCATCGTTCGCGCTGGTCGTGCGCATTATTTCATGTGTCGTCAGCGTGCTGTGTCGCGCGTGTCCGCGTGTCGTTTGCACGCTATCGTACTGTTTCGCTTGTCATAAATTCGTCTCGCTTAGAATCTCTTGTGTTAATTAAATTACTTATTTATTGGACAGTTGTTACTGTAGCAGATTAATCAAACTAAATAGTAGATATAATTTATAATTGATAAGGTCGAATTAATTGTTAGCGTTAATACTTGTTTAGCGTAAACGCGATATTTTCCCGGCCGTCGCTTCGAGTTCGACATTTCTTTCCCTCGTGTGACCATAGAATAGAGCCCTGTTTTATGCTGCATATCTTTATATCATTTTATCTTGTATGGTGTAATGTTATTATGTATTTATATATGTTTGTTTGCTTGTGCTTGTTCGTCTTCGCTTCGTGTTGCGATTAGATCGCAATTTGTTCCCGCGCTTCGGGGAATCGATGATCAAGCTTCGGCGAGCAAGTGATCTAGCTCTTCGAGTTCTATGAGGCTGAAGACCCTGAGCATCTGTTTGGTGAAGGCAAGTGTCCTCTGACCCATTATGTCCCATTCACTTTTAATGCACTGTCCCGCATTACTTAATTGAAACCTAAGGATTGACTAGCTTTCCATTTACCTTATCCTTGTTTACCTTTTGGGTTATCATGGTTAGCATTATGCTATTGCTTTACTTGAATCAATGAACATGATGTGAATACTTATGATACTATGATGTTATCCCGATGATGTTCCTGTCATACTTTAGGGGGCTCAGGCTGTTTCCTGAGTGCCTCTCCGTAAGGACCTGTTTGGAGAGTGACAACCCGGGATAACAGTGCAACCATGAGGGTGAAATGGGGCGCCCTTAGCTAATTAATTAGAGGAACTAGAGGTGTAGTTGCTTCGCCGTCGTGCCGTCAATGGGGTCCAGGCACAGTGCTTGCTCTGCCGAGGTTGGGTGCCGAGGTTCTTTCGTTTTGCTTTTGTTAGTCACCCTCCTGCGGGGAGGGGTACTGTGTTTATCAAACTGGAGAAACCTAACGGGCGGCTATGACCTCTAGGGAATCTTTGTAAAGGCTACGTAGTGATACCCTGCCGGACCACCTAGGAAGTGATCAATGGGGAGTCATGATCCCCAGGCAAAATGGGAATCACGGCTCATGGGTAAAGTGTGCGACCTCTGCAGAGGGTAATGAAACTGATATATCAGCCGTGCTCACGGTTATGAGCGGCCTTGGGATCCTCTTTGATTAGAGATACAAATGATCTGAGATACAATGGTTCTATTTATTATTTTGGTTCGATGACGATAATGATGTTCCTCGATGAGGAAATGATTCACGGGTTGGTTATATGATAAAACTTGGCTTCCACTAATAATAAATACCTGACCAACTAAAAGCAACTGCTTGAGCTTAACCCCACATAAAGCTAGTCCACCTCAGCCAAACGAGACATTTGCTGAGTACGTTGATGTGTACTCACCCTTGCTTTCACAAAACACCAGGTTGCCTTTGGTGCAATCTATGCTCAGGTAAAGAAGAAGGCGTCGAGGCAAATCCCCAGGAGTTCCAGGACTTCGACGAGTCCGAGGATTAGGCTAGCGACCTCCCCCAGTCAGCTGCCTGTGGTGGGTTTGTTTACGTTGGCTACGTTTCAATTCTGTGTACTTTGATTTATATTATGTAAATGACTCTAGTATTTAATATTATTACTTATTCTTTATTGTCATTCGAAGCATTGTGCTATGATGAGTCATTTATGTAATCGCTGTGTACGTGAATTTCTGATCCTGGCACGTACATGGTTCGCATTCGGTTTACCTTCCAAAACCGGGTGTGACAGTGATCTCCCGACATCACTTCGAGTGGTTAAACTCTAATGAAGTACCAGGCTCCGATACCAATTGAAAGTCGCCTAGAGGGGGGTAAAAGGCAAAACTGAAATTTACAACTTTAAACACAACTACAAGCCGGGGTTAGCGTTAGAAATAAATGCGAGTCCGAAAGAGAGGTCGAAAACAAATCACAAGGAAATGAAGCAGATGACACGGTGATTTGTTTTACCGAGGTTTGGTTCTTGAGAACCTATTCCCCATTGAGGTGGTCACAAAGACCAGGTCTCTTTCAACCCTTTCCCTCTCTCAAACGGTCACCTAGACCGAGTGAGCTTTCTCCTTAATCAAATGGGTCACTGAGACCCCTACAAGGACCGCCACAACTTGGTGTCTCTTGCTTTGATTACAAGTGTCTTAAGAACAAGAATGAGGAAGAAGAAAGCCAACCAAGCAACAAGAGCAACAAGAAAACACAAGCGATCCTCTCTCAAGTCCTAGAGCACTAGAATTGAATTTGGGGACTCTGATTGGATCGGAGGCTTTGATTTGTGTCTTGGAGTGTTGCACTTTGCTCTTGTATTGAATGCACTGTTGTGAATGCTTGGATAGTTGGAGTGGTGGTGGTTGTGGGGTATTTATAGCCCCCAACCACCAATTCAACCATTGGGGAGGCTGTCTGTCGATGGGCGCACCGGACAGTCCGGTGCGCCACCGGACACTGTCCAGTGCGCCAACCACGTCACCCAACCGTTAGGGTTCTGGTGGTTTCGACCGTTGGAGCTGTAACACCCTGAATTTGGGGGTATAAAATTTCTTTTCTAATATCCACCAAATTCAGGTGTTACTCTCTCAGTTCTTCGCTTTCCTTTCTCTTTTCCCTAAAAATGGGGAATTATTTTGTTTTATATTAGCGTAAACCTAGTGGAATGAGCCCTAGAGGCACTTTGGTTGTTGCATTCATGCCGTTGCATGTTGTTTCTAAGTGCAAAATATGTTTGAAACAAGTTAACATATCTTATAGAAGCGCTCGGTAAATTTTCATATTTTTCGGAATATTTTTCTATTTTCCGGAAACCAAAATCTATTTATTTGTTGAACTTAAAAATGTTTTTAGAAATTCTAATTATGTTTTTTGAGTTCATTAGGTGCCAAAACATTTATAGGAATTTTTCTGGAATTTTTGAAAGTATCTATAATATTTTGAGCACAAAATATAGATTTCTAGGCTTTTTCGAATTTTAAAAATAGTAAAATCCGATTTTTTTAACTGAATTTTCATCTCATCCAAACCCTAGATATATATACATGTCCGGCTTCATCTCGTCGAGCCCGTTCCAGAACACAAAACGTTTTCTCCAAATTCAATCCCTAGCTCCCGGTATTGCTCGCCGAAGTTCGGGGCGGTTCCAACTCCGGCGACAACTCCGGCGAGCAATTACTCCCAATCCGTGCATCGTCTGCCGAATCCGAGGGTACCACTGCGTTCGTCTCGTCGAGGGCTTCGTCGCAGCGTATTCGGTTCGTCGATTGGATCCCTGAATCTCCGGCAATCGACGGATTTCCTCTCGGCTCCGGCGAGGGTCTTCTTCCCCGGTGAGAACCTCCATTGTTGTACCTAGGGTTTCTTCGTGTTCTTTGTTTTCCCGTCCGCGTAGGGCCTCCCTCACTCTCCCCTCACCTTCCCCGGCGGCGGCACCCCTCCCCCCTCCATTTACCCTCCCCGGCGACGCCCCTTTCCCCCTCCCAGGCGGCGGCGGCGGTGGCCGGCGGTGGCGCCCGCGTTCCCGCGCCCGCGCGCCCCTCCCCGGCGGCTGTGGCCGTGTCCCGCGAGCCCGGTGCGGCCGCGCCCGCCCCCGGCCGGCCCGGTCTCGTCCTCCCCTGCGCAGCCCCCTCCTCTTCCCCTCCTCTCTCTTCCATGGATGGGAGGAAGAAGATGAGAGGAAGAAGACGATGGTAGTCTCGTAAATTTAGTCCGCGCGAATTAAAATATGGTTTAAAACATTTATAACTTTTGCGTTTTAAACCCGATTCGATCCATTCAAGTTGCGTTAGATTTGTATTATAATTATCTTAATTTAGATATATTTATCCCAATTTTTGCATATTTTATTTAATTTAGTTAAACGTTTGTTTAACCAGTGGCTACTAGAACGATGTTTCAATTTAAAAACCTAATTTAGGAATTCGATTTGCGCATTTATAATTAGTCACCAATATGATTAACCTTAACTGAAATGTTATTTATTAATAATTGTTTAGTTTAATCACGTTGTCATTTATTTATTAGATTCGCATGTCGGTCCGCGAGTACCGTGCGCGTGCCGTGGTGCTGTTTCGCGCATGTCGTCGCGTGTCGTTTGTAAGTGTCGCACGTGTTGTTCGCACGCGTTGTCCCACGCCATTCGCGTGTGTCGCGCGCCTTGCCGCGTGCCGTTCGCGCGTATCGCGCGTTGTCCGCGCGCTAAGTCGTTTGTGTCCGCGCGTTGCGCACATCGTGTTTGCACGTCGTGCGTCGTTAATTCGTCTCGCTTAGAATCGCTCATATTCATTAAGTTACTTGCTTAACTGTCAACTATTAAAATAGTAAGTTAGTCAAAACTAAGTAGTGGTATTAATTTACATTTGATTAATATCAATTAATATAATTATGTTGAATTGGATGTTCTAATTAGTACTTGTTTAACGTAAACGCGTTAACCCCTCGACCGTAGCTTCGACTATCGTGGTTCTTTTCCTCGCGTAACCGTAGAGGCGCTCTCTATTTTATATTGCTCGCTTTTATAACATTTTATCTTGTATGGTGTAATGTTCTTATGCATATGTATATGTTTGTTTGCTTGTGCCTGTTCGTATTCGCGTCGCGTTGCGATTATATTGTGGTTCGTTTCTGAGCTTCGAGGAATCGATGGTCAAGCTTTGGCGACCAAATGACCCAGCTCTTCGAGTTCTACAAGGCTGAAGATCCTGAGCATCTGTTTGGTGAAGGCAAGTGTCATCTGACCTATTATGTCCTATTTACTTTATAATTCATCAACCCGCATACCATGACAACCTAAGGATTGACTAGCTTTCTATTTACCTTGTCCTTGATTACCTTTTTGGGTTACTATGGTTAGATTCATGCTATTGCTTTACTTTAATCAATGAACATGATGTGAACACTTATGATACGATGTTGTCTCTATGATTATGATGTTGGACTTAGAGCTGTACATTTGGGCCGGGCCTGGTGGGCTGGCACGAAGCACGTAAAAAAAGCACGGCCCAAGCACAGCACGGCACGAAATTATTTCGGGCCAGGCCGGGCCGGCACGATGTACCGGGCCGGGTATGGGCCGAAGCCGAGGCCCATGGGCGGGCACGAGCCCGGCCCGTTTATGCAGGCACGAAAAGGCCCGTTATAAGGCACGAAAAGGCCCGTTACAAGCTATGGCAGCCACCAGCAAGAGAGCCAACCACAACCAACCGGCCAGCCCAGCCCACCTTGCCAAGTTGCCATTTGCCAGCCAGCCAATCTCACGGCTACACAGCCCACAGACCACATCCCATTTTACTGCACACAAAAACGGCGGCCGGCTCCCCAACCCCAAGAGGCAAGAGGCCAAGATCAACCTAAGTCCCGGCGGTGGCTTGCTGCTGGCTTGCTGGCTTGCTCCTCGACACGGTTGCTGGTTGGCTTGCTTTGCTGCTTGCTCCTCGACGTGGTTTGTTGCTGGCTGGCTGCAGGCTTGCTGCAGTACTGCTGGCCGGTTGGGGGCAGAGTGCCAGAGCCGCAGAGGGGCACGGCTGGGCCGCTGGGGACAGAGGGGCACGGCTGGCGCAGTTGACCGAGTGGCCGACTGGGGGCTGAGCTCGCCTGGGGCGCTGCCGTAGTGCTGTCTGCCGCACTGCAAGGTTGGCCGAGTGGCCGGCGGCCGGCGGCCGGCGCCCAGCGGCTGTGCGACTGGCCGACTGCTAGGAGTCCAAGATCTGCCGCGAGCCTACGAGCTGTTACTGGCGACTGCGACCGCGATGCTCGGATTCCCCAACTATTTTTTGGGCTATTTCGGGCTTTATTACGTTATTCGGGCTTTTTTTATTTTGGGCCGCCCGAATAGAGGCCGGCACGTTTAGGTAATAACGTGTCGGGCCACGGGCCGAAGGCTCAGCCCGTGGGCCGGCCCAGCACGGCCCGAAATTAATATTGGGCCGGGCCGGCTCGAAATTAAACGTGCTGGGCTTTTTCGGGCTTGGGTCGGGCCAGGTCGGGCGGCCCGAATGTACACCTATAGTTGGACTGGTGATACTTTAGGGGGCTCGAGCGGTTTCTCGAGTGCCTCTCCGTAAGGACCTGTTCGTTGGATGACCGCCCAGGAAAACAGTGCAACCATGAGGGTGGAGTGGGACACCCTTAGCTAAATAATTAGAGGAACCAGGGTGTAGTTCGCTTAGCCGTTGTGCTGTTAATGGGGCTCGGTGTATGCGGCTCGCTCTGCCAAGGTTGATTTGTCCCTTGAGGAGGAGTGCGGTACATTTAGGAAACCTAACGGGCGGCTACAGCCCCGGGGAATCTTTGTAAATGCTTCGTAGTGAATCCCTAGCCATTCACCTCGGGAGTGAATAAGGGTCTTGCAAGCCCGGGCTAGAGAGGGAATCACGGCTTGTGGGTAAAGTGCGCTGACTTCTTGTCACACCGGACAGTCCGATGCAGCACCGGACAAGCACTGTTCACTGTCCGGTGCGCCTCTGGTGCTTGCTCTGACTTCTGCCACAAACTGTAGCTCTGTTAGGGCACTGTGCAGTCGACCGTCGCGCTGATAGCCGTTGCTCCGCTTGGTGCACCGGACAGTCCGGTGGCACACCGGACAGTCCGGTGAATTATAGCGGAGTGCGCCTGGAGAAACCCGAAGCTGAGGAGTTCAGACTGTACGGTCCCTGGTGCACCGGACACTATCCGGTGGCACACGGGACAGTCCGGTGCGCCAGACTAGGGCAGCCTTCGATTTCTTTTGCTCCTTTCTTTTTGAACCCAAACTTGATCTTTTTATTGGTTTGTGTTGAACCTTTAGCACCTGTAGAATGTATATTCTAGAGCAAACTAGTTAGTTCAATTATTGTGTTGGGCAATTCAACCACCAAAATCATTTAGGAAAAGGTTTGACCCTATTTCCCTTTCACTCACAAAGGGAACATTTGATAAAAGGAAGAAAACTGTGGTATTCAAGTGTGATTGTTGGATCACTTGAGAGGGATTGAGTGCAATCCTTGTCCGGAGGAGGTCACCACAATGTGGAGTAGGCATTAGCCGAACCACGGGATAAAATCACCGTGTCACTTGCGCATCCTTTTCTGTGATTGGTTTCTTCCATAGAGTTCTCATATATTCACTTGCACTATTTTTCCTAAGTTCAATACATATCATAAAGGAACAATCAAGTGAAGAGTTCTCTCCTCTCTATTATATCATCTTGGTTTTGATCTCACTGACATTTATTATAAACCAAGTTTGTGTTGTTTAGACTCGATTTTGTAGGATCACCTATTCACCCCCCTCTAGGTGCTCACAGTAATCCCATCCCTGAACTAACTATATTTGAGCAAAGTGTTATAACAATATAGACTTGGTTAGAGAATAATAAACCACTTGGCGTAGTGACCTACCCCAAACTTAGGAAACACCTTATTTTCTATACCTTTCTGTTGAACCTGTGTTTACTCTGTTGCATACGTTTGGTGTATTGTTCTTTTGTTATTCCCCAAGTGTGTTGAATGAATGATTGCTTTGCGTAGACAACGAGCAGTCTGTGATTCTCGAGGGACTTACAGGAGAAGTCCCTGAGCAGCAACTTGGTGAAGGCAAGTGTCCTCTGACCCATTATGTCCTACTTACTTTATAATTTACTATCACACATACCATTATCAACCTAAGGATTGACTAGTTCTCTATTATCCAGTCCTTGAATTACCTTCTTAGGTTGAGCTATTATGATTAGTATAGTGCTAGTGCTTCACTTTAACCAATGAACATGATGAGAATACTTTATGGTACGATGATTGTGTTCTGGATATGATGATAAACTTGTGACACTAAAGGGGACTCGAGTTGTTTCCCCAGTGCCTCTCCGTAAGAACCTGTTCGTTGGATGACCACCCGGGAAAACAATACAACCATGAGGGTGGTATGCGACGCTCTTAGCTGACTAATTAGAGGAACTTGAGGTGTAGTCTGCTCTGTGATCGTGCTATCAATGGGGTCCGGGCACAATACTTTCTCTACCAAGGCTGGATGCCGAGGTTCTTTTGTTTTGCTTTTGTTGTCACCCTTCCTATGGGGAGAGGTATTGTGTTTATCAAATTGGAGAAACCTAACGGACGGCTATAACCTCTAAGGAATCTTTGTAAAAGCTACGTAGTGAAACCTTGCCGACTCACCTTGGGAGTGTTTAAGGGTCTGTACAACCCATGGCAAAAAGGGATCACGGCTCGTAGGTAAAGTGTGCGACCTCTGCAGAGGGTTAGAAACTGGTATATCAGTCATGCTCATAGTGATGAGTAGCCTTAGGAGCTCCTTTGATTAGAGACATTCTAGATACATTTAGGATGGTGGTTTAATGACGATGATTATAATTATGGATCTTCTTGTACTTCCTCTCTAAGGGAGTACCTTTTGGGATAGTAACTTGGGGTTATTGCTAAAACTTGGTTTCTACTAATAATAAATACATGACAAACTAAAAGCAACTGATTTGAACCTATCCCCATATACAGCTAGTCCACTTTAGCCAAATGGGACATTTGCTGAGTACGTTGATGTGTACTCACTCTTGCTTAAACATCAAACACCAAGTTGTCCCCATTGCAACCCCTGCTCAAGAGAAGATGAAGGCCATGCGGAGGACTTTCAGGAGTTTCAGGACTTTGAGGAGTTCTAGAATAGATTAGCGACAAACCCCCAGTCAGCTGCCTGTGAAGGCCTTATCTTTACTGTGTTTCGCTTTAGCACTTTGATTATTATTTAAGTTAACGACTATGTGTATGTCCATGACATCATGATGTAATAAAGTAATATCTCTTTATGTTATTATTCGAGCATTGTGCGATGATGCTTAGTTATCTAATTGAGAGCACCTAGAGGGGGGTGAATAGGTGATCCTGTAAAACTTGAAACATAGTGCCACAAAAACTTGATTAGCGGTTAGCACAATAAGGCCAAGTGGCTAGAGAGGAGTCTTAGCAAAACACAATAACCACAAAGAGATCAACACAGAGATGGCACAGTGGTTTATCCCGTGGTTCGGCCAAGTCCAATACTTGCCTACTCCACATTGTGGCATCCCAACGGACGAGGGTTGCAATCAACCCCTCTCAAGCGGTCCAAAGACACACTTGAATACCATGGTGTTTTGCTTTGCTTTACTATATCCCGCTTGCGAGGAATCTCCACAACTTGGAGCCTCTCGCCCTTACACTTTGATGTTCACAAAGAAGCACGGAGTAAGGGAGGGATGAGCAACGCACACAAGACACAAAAATCACAGCAAATACGCACACACAAGACCCAGACTTGAGCTCAAAAGAATATCACGAGGTTCTCACTAGAACGGAGCTCAAATCACTAAGAATGTCGAACAAGTGCGCAAGAATGAAGTGTGAGTGATCAACAATGCTCAAAGGATGCTTGGTATATTCCTCCATGCGCCTAGGGGTCCATTTTATAGCCCCAAGGCAGCTAGGAGCCGTTGAGAGCATTCCATGAAGGCAATTCTTGCCTTCTGTCGCCTGGCGCACCGGACAGTCCGGTGCACCACCGGACACTGTCCGGTGCGGATCTCTTTTCTTATTTGGCGAAGCCGACCATTGCAGATTCAGAGCCGTTGGCGCACCGGACACTGTCCGATGCACATCGGACAGTCCGGTGCCCCCTTATGACCGTTGGCTCGGCCACGCGTCACGCGCGGAATCCTCGGCCGACCGTTGGCCCGGCTGACTGTTGGCTCACCGGACAGTCCGATGCCTCACCGGATAGTCCGGTGAATTATAGCCGTACGCCGTTAATCGCTTCCTGAGAGCGACGACTTCGCCTGTGAATGGATCACCGGACAGTCCGGTGCACCACCGGACAGTCCGGTGATTTATAGTCGTACGCCGTTGATCGCCTCCCGAGAGCAGCCAGTTGACAGTCGCCAGCCTGGCGCACCGGACACTGTCCGGTGCACCACCGGACAGTCTGGTGCACCCAGACCGAGCTGTCTTTGGCTGAACAAAGCCATCTCTTTTCCAATTTGATTTCTCCTGTTTCCAGCACTTAGACACAAAACATTAGCTTTCAAAACAATGTACTAAGTGTAGAAACATACCTTTAACCTTGATTTGCACTTAGTCCATCACTTGTCATAGATTAACACCTAAGCACTTGTGTTGGACACTAAATCACCAAAATACTTAGAAATGGCCCAAAGGCACATTTCCCTTTCAATCTCCCCCTTTTTGGTGATTTATTCCAACACAACACAAAGCAACTAGAACAAGTGCAGTATCAATGCAAATAAGAACACAAATTGTTTTGATTCAACTTTGGCATATTTGGATCATACTTTGCCACCACTTGGTTTGTTTTTGCAAATCAAACTCAATTTCCTATCTCTAAGTCAAATTCACTTGTAGAGACATAAAGAGAGGTATTCCAAGAGAAATTGATCAAAGATTCAAAAACTCCCCCTTTTTCCCATAATCAAACATTCTCCCCACAATAGACCAACTTTTGACAAAGAGAGACAACAAGAGGATTTTGACAAAACAAAAGCTCTATTCTACTGTTTTCAAAATTCATAAGTGGTAGCTGATCCATTTCTTGCTTTGGCCTTATTTTCTCCCCCTTTGGCATTAAGCGCCAAAACGGGATCAATCTTGGCCCCTAAACCTCATTGCCTCACCAAAATCTTCACATAAGAGTACAAAGGCAATAAGGAGATGGGAATGAACTTGGAGTGAGTTACCCTCTCATCGGAGTGCAATGGAAGTCTTTCATGGTCCATGTCCACCTTTCCCTTTCAATCCATCTTTGAGACTAAATCAAGCAAACTCAAGCACACGGTTAGTCTCAAAGGGTCAAGTTGTAGCACAGCTCCCCCTAAATATGTGCAACACTCACACATGGACTTTTGAGGTCCGGGGAGTGTTTGTACAACTTGAGCACCATTAATAACCAAAATGCATAAGGGAACATGATCAAAGCATAATACACATGTATGCTACAAATCAATCCAAGTTCCGCGAATCTAAGACATTTAGCTCACTACGCAGCCTGCAAAAGGTCTTCTCATCTAAAGGCTTGGTAAAGATATCGGCTAGCTAGTTCTCGGTGCTAATATAAAACACTTTGATATCTCCCTTTTGCTGGTGGTCTCTCAAAAAGTGATGCCGGATGTCAATGTGCTTTGTGCGGCTGTGCTCAACAGGATTATCCGCTATGCGGATAGCACTCTCATTGTCACATAGGAGTGGGACTTTGCTCAGATTGTAGCCAAAGTCCCGGAGGGTTTGCCTCATCCAAAGTAGTTGCGCGCAACACTGTCCTGCGGCAACATACTCGGCCTCAGCGGTGGATAGGGCAACGGAGGTGTTGGGGACTTGTTCTCAAATGCTATGAATCAAGAACAAGGCAACACAAAGATGTTAAATATCAAATGCCCTTCGTCCGCTGAAGCATTATCTCCTCAAGGGTTTAATGAACTTCAGACAAAGGCCACAAACATAATATTACGAAGGTGACAAAGATAATATAAAATGATGTAAAATGTAGAACATTAAGGATAAATATGTTGGAGATAAATGGCATCATTCACATATTTCATTATCTGAATTTAAAATGTTTGAATACAATGTTTAAGGTACGCTTATACCTTTGCCTTGAAAAGTAATAATTCCCGAGTGATGCACTTGCAATTACAGGAATGCGTGAACAGTAAAGGAATACTGTTCACTATTTATAGGCACAGGACATAGCCTGTGAGGAATTACAATCATGCCCTTCATAAAAGTTTACAACAATGACTCAGACCCCTACAAACCAAAAGGTCATTTTATCTTTAAGTCGGTTCGACCCTTCATCTTCGGATATGTTATAATTCTGAAGCTTCATGAATGATACCTTCGTCGTCACGTGCGAGCAGCTTCAGCCGCAGTTGTTTCTTTCTGCAGGACCTTCGGCGACGAAGCATGGTCCCAACAGTAGCCCCTTCGCGGTGCTAGATCGTTTTTCGTAACGAGCTTGATCCGTGAACAAAGTCTCTTAGGCTTCAGGAAGCCGAAGGTCCGAAAAACACCTTCCCTGAGCTCGTTGTCGAGAAACGATACAGTTTTCGAGCGTGTAACGATTCCACCATGCGGGTTCACTATTCTGGTTTTTGCGGCCCACCGTTCAGCGGGTGCGAGCAACCGTTTGCTTGGTGTAAAAATCCTGACGATTCACCTTCTTTCCTGCAACACTATATAAACAGATGGGTAGGTGTGAAGTTACCACAGCATTCATTGCTATTGCATTGTTTTGCTGCCAAAATTTTTAACCATAGCCGAAGCTTGACTTTTGCATTCGAACGAAGCTCTAGTTTAGCGTCTGCTTCGTCAGAAGAAGGGCTTCGGGAAAGAGGTTATTAATTTCCGAGCAACTTTCAAGATATTCAAAATCAAATGGCCAGAGTGCGCTCTACTGCTAGAGCTGAGCGCGAAGGAGACGAAGCCGAAGCTGCGGAAACTGTCCCTATCTCGGAAGCAATGAGGCGATCTGGGTTGGTGACATCGGAGAACACCCCTGCTGCCGAAGCAGAACAAGCAGATATTGAAGAGACTGATTCTGAAGATGATCACAATATCGCAATACCAAGCAAGCCTAGCCACCTGGATTTTGGAAAGTCAACCATCTCCAAGGCTGATTTCCCGAAGATGGTAAAATCAGGCTACTTTAGCGAAGATGAGAAGAAGGTGGTTCGCTTTGGTGGAGAAGAAACTACTCCGAAGCCACAGAAAGATGAGATAGTGATTTTCAAGAGTTTCCTCAAAGCTGGTTTGAGATTTCCTTTAAATAGGATGATTGCCGATGTGCTAAAGAAGTTTGGTATCTATTTTCATCAACTAACTCCTAATGCTATTGTTAGGCTTAGTGTTTATATTTGGGCTCTCCGAAGCCAGGGGGTGGAGCCATTTGCCGAAGGTTTCTGTCGGGTACACGAGCTACATTATCAAACTAAGGCCAGAAAAGATGGGATACATGAAAATTTTGGTTGTTATAATTTTGCCTATCGGAAGACTACAAAATTTCCTGTGATCAGCTACCGAAGCAAGTGGCCGGCAGGCTGGAAATCGGAATGGTTCTACGTCAAAGTTGATGATGACAAGGAGAAGCTAGTACAGAGTCCACTTGAACTGATCTTCGGAGAGACCAGACCCCACTGCAATATGACACCAGAAAGTCCAACTCAAATCGCGTTGGCTGAATTCAGGACTATTGCTGAGCACATTGGCACTAGAGATTTTGTGCAAGAATTTTTGTCGTTCAAAATATTTCCAACCATGAAGGAATGGGCTATGCCGAAGCTCGAAAAAGAGAAGAAAGAGGGGGAACTTGTCCGCCTGCCCTACCACTACAAGTTCAAGAAATATTTTAAGGAACCCTGCCAAGAATGGCTCGAAACAATCGAAGTAATGAGCACTGAAATTCTTGGGAATTATTCTAAAAAAGAAGATCAATTGATGACAGCAGCCTTCGGCACCCGGCCGAAACGAAGGCTAAACAGAGTGCTTGATGTTATAGGCTTTGAATACCCTGATTACGAGCGACTAGACAAGGGTGCCGAAGGGCAGAAAAGAAAACGAGTGGCTAGCACTTTAATTAAAGACGACGAAGATCAACCGAAAAAGAAGAAAGAAAAGCTTGAACCGAAAGTAGTTGCTCCAAGAAAGAGAAAAGTTGTATCTCCGAAGCCTGCGTCTCCAGAACCAGAGAGATTGGTCCGAGATGAGGAAGTGTCTGTGACACCTTCTGCTACCGAAGTAGAAGAAATTTTGAAGGTAATGACTGAATCTTTACCTGTCAAGCTAAGTCCGCTGGCACCGGAACTGACAAGGTTTTTTCAGAAGGACGAAAAAACTTCGGCAGCAGAAAGTTCTGAGAAGCCGAAAAAACGGAGAATCATTCAAGTGACAGATGTGATCCATCAGACACCGCCACCGGCAACGGTGTCAAAAATTGTCTTTGCCGAGACTGTCGAAACCGTAGACGCCGCATCCGAAGCTACCGGAGTGGAGACCACTAAAGCTGAAACCGGCGAAGCCGAAGCTACCGGGGCCGAAGCCGGGACCACCGAAGAGTCGAACCTTGAAACCACACTTGAGGTTATTGACAATATACTCCTGAAAATGGCTGAAGAAGAAGCTGTTATGGCTGCGGTGAACACGGCAACTGAAAAGGGGAAAAGCAGATTGATGAAATTTCAGAAGATTTTAACTTTCAAGATTTGCTTGGACAAGAGTTAACAGACGCCGAAAAAGAAGAGTTGAAAAAATATGCCATATCTTGCGGATATAAATCAGGGGCTATGCTATTTGGTGGGGTCAACGAAGGTAAGCTAAGATGCCTTCGGAACCGTACCGAGGCCAGAATTGTTAGAACCCTCTCCAAAAGCGTTGGCTTGCCGAAGATAGAAGCAGACCTCTGCAGGTACCAGCGACATCATGTCGCTGGCAGCTTGCTCTACGCGAATTTTAAGGTAAAAATATTATTATTATTTTATTATTATTATTTTTTATGTCTTTCTCTGATGAAAGTTGCTTTGGCAGAGTATATTATTAAGCAAAGTGCTGAAAATGCAACAAGATCTTGAAGAGGAGAAGAACAAAGCTATCATCAAAGATTTAGAAGCAAAAGTTGAAAATTACGAAGTTGTTCTGAAGAAGAAGGACTTCGCCATTCAAGATCTTGAAATTATGGCTAAAGAACACGAAGGTGCTTTAGAAAAGAAAGACTTTATTATTCAGTCTATGGAAGGCTCCTTGGCCGAGGTCCAAGCCGAAAATGACAGTTTGAAGAATGAACTGCTCAAAAAGTCGGAAAAACATGAGCAAGAAAAGGAAAAGCTTGAAGCAAGTTTGAAGACTGAGGTCGAGAAAAATTCAAATTTGCAAGAATCATTGAAGGATCTCCAAGAGAAATGTCTAAACTTCGGCAGCCGATGCGTGCAGCGGCTGAAGGACGTATTTCACTCTATCGGAGCCAGTTCTGAAAAATTTTCACCTTCAGCCGAAAACCTGCTCAGCACCTTGGAACATATTGAAGGCGAGGTTGATGCTCTTGACGAAGTTATTGGGGGGCATGCCGATTTCTGCGCCCTGGTAGCTTCTCGAGGCACAGCTGCCGCTTTTCTGAAGACCGGCTGCACTCATGGGAAAATTGTGAATAGACCAAACTTTAGCTTGTCAGCAGCAGACTTGATTGATATCCCGAGCCTAGCCCGAAGCATCGGAAATAGATTTATGACCCAAATTTGGGTAAATGGCGGGCGAAGGATGGCTGGTGACGAAGCTCGAAGTCACCTTAAGCCGGTAAGAAACTTATATTTGTTACTTTTACCTTCTCCTTGAAATTTGCACCTTTCTTATTCTGCTCCTTGCTATGTGCAGGACGACGAAGCTGAAGTATGACGAAGTTGAAGCTTGATGGTTGCTAAAATAGACTTTCCTACAAAAAATTCTGAAGGGATCTTTGTAATATCATTATGGAAAAAACTTATGTAAATTTGTACATACCTTGTAATATATTATGTCTCCTTTATCCGTGTGCAATCTGCTTTGCTGTGGACGAAACTTCTCTTTTTGAGCCGAAGGCGAAAAACACCTTCCCTTCTTTTCGTACACAACGAAGCATGAAAACTTCCTCTTTCTACGAAGTTTTTCCTCATGGCCGAAGCATCTGGCTTTTTTGTGCGGTATGATGATGATTCTATATGTCTAAATGAATGTTTATGAGTGCAAATGACATGATGTAATGTATCGTGCAGATGAATATCGGGACACATATTCAAAAACCATAATCATAGACCTTCATCCCCTTGGGAATGATTCAAATCTTTCTGCCGTTTACTTTTCGGCTTCACCGTTTATTTTTCGGTGTATCAGCGTTGACTTTTCGCTGTAAGCCTCCCTTAGGAGCTTCTTCGCCTTTTACTTTCAGCGGAATCAGCGTTGACTTTTCGCTGTAAGCGTCCCTTAGGAGCTTCTTCGCCTTCTACTTTCGGCGGAATCAGCATTGACTTTTCGCTGTAAGCTCTGCATTCCCTTAGGAACGACTTTTGAGCTTCTCCCTGTTTTCTTTTCTTTTTCCTTTGCATTTACATTTACATTTTTGGGGGATATCATTCTTATAGAATTGAAATGAGGAAAATTACATGTTGTGGCCCCATTAAAAACCTTTCTCCCCCTTTGGAAAGGAAAAGGGTGCCACAAAAAAGAATAGAAAAAATTACATCAAGCTAAACATAATATCGCCGAAGCTCATCCACATTCCACGATCTAGGGATGTCGTTGCCGTCCATATCCTTTAATCTGTAGGAACCGGGTCTTGATGAAGATACTACCAAAAAAGGGCCTTCCCACTTCAGCTGTAGTTTGCCTACTGTGTCTGGGTTGGCCACTCTTCGAAGCACCAAATGTCCTGGCTTAATGTTCTTCAACCGAACCTTTCTATCACGCCATTTTATTGTTTCGGCTTGGTATTTATTGATGTTTTCCACAGCCTGAAGCCTGATCCCCTCTATAGCATCTTTTTCCACAGAGCAGTCAGCTTCATCTTCGCCTTTTGCCGAAGCTATTGTTCTTATTGATCCTGCTTTGGCTTCTTCCGGGTTATTGCTTCGTCACCAAACAATAGTTTGAATGGAGTAAAGCCTGTTGATCTTGACGCTGTTGTGTTATGGCTCCACACCACTTTGATTAATTCTTCTGGCCACTTTCCCCTGGGCTGATTGAAGATTGACTTCATTATTCCTGTCATTATGATCCCATTAGCTCTTTCGACTAGTCCATTTGATTCTGGATGTCGAACTGACGCAAAATGGATCTTCGTGCCAATTTGGTCACAAAACTCTTTAAAAGCTTCGGAGTCAAACTGTGTTCCATTGTCCACAGTAATGGCCTTCGGCACTCCGAAGCGACAAACAATGTTTTGCCAGAAAAAACTTTTGGACAGTGACCGAAGTTATTGTGGCTAAAGGCTTTGCCTCAATCCATTTAGAAAAATATTCCACTGCCACTACAACATATCTTAAATTTCCTTGTGCTGGTGGTAGCGGACCTAACAAATCAAGGCCCCACCTTTGCAACGGCCATGTGGGTTGTATTAACTGAGTTAAAGACGAAGGTTGTTTTTGATCTCTTGCACATTTCTGACAACCTTCGCACTTTTGCACTAGTTCCGTTGCATCCGAAGCTGCTTTTGGCCAATAAAATCCTTGGCGAAAAACTTTTCCCAACAAAGGTCTAGATCCAATATGAGATCCACACAGGCCTGCATGTATTTCCTTCATCAATTCTATGCCTTCGGCTCTGGATAAACACTTGAGCAATGGGGAATAGACCCCACGCTTGTATAATTCCCCTTCTATAATGACATATGGTCGAGCTCTTGCTTCTATCCTCCTGTTATAAGCTTCGTCATCTGAAAGAAAATTACCCTGAAGGAAAGAGATGATTTCAGTTCTCCAATCTTCACTATAGACAGAGGATATGTTGAGGACCGCTCTTTCAAGAAGCTCGACCGAAGGTGCTTTTATTGTTTCGAAAAATACTTCCGAAGGTAAAGGCAGCCCCTGTGCTGCTGACTTGGCTAATAGATCAGCATATTCATTTTCTCCACGAGGAATGTTTTTAACAGAGAACCCTTCAAAGGAAGCCTCAATCCTTCGGACTGCATTTAAATATTTTTCAAGCTTCGGATCTCTTGCCTTATAGCTCTTGTCAATATGACCAGAAATAACTTGGGAATCAGTTTTAAGAATGGCCCTTATGATTCCCATTGCCTTTAACTTCCGAAGACCCAAGAGCAGAGCTTCGTACTCAGCAATATTGTTTGTGCAACTGAAATCAAGTCTTGCCGCATAACAAGTCAGCAATGAAACCAACACAGCAGCTGCTCCTGCTCCGAAGGTTCCCCAAGACCCATCGCAAAACACTGTCCATGCTTCGGCATCTTTATTCATTTCTTCCTCCTGAGCCCCTAGCGTCCAGTCAGCAATGAAGTCTGCCAACGCTTGGGACTGAATCGAAGATCTATGCACATAATCAATACAAAATTCATTGAGCTCTGCAGCCCATTTTCCAATCCTTCCAGTAGCTTCTCGGTTTCTCATAATAACCTTCAATGGTTGTGAAGAAGGCACAATTATATTATAAGCTTGAAAATAATGCCGAAGCTTCCTGGAGGCCATCAAAACAGCATACAGTACCTTCTCCAATCACTACACGATGGTTGATCTTTAACGACCCTTATTAGGTACCAACTGTTGGTTGCTAAAGGTTAGAGACCGACGGTCAGTCGTTAAATCCTTTTGTAGCAACGATCGGTTGGTCGCTAAAAGTCTAGAAATTTAACAACTTATGGTTGGTCGCTATAGATATCGTCGGGGACTAGCGGTGGGTCGTTATAGAGCAAGGATCACTATCAAATCTTATAGCCTGAACGTACCTGTAGATATTAGTGACTAAAAATTAATTAAAACAAGTAAACATTGATCGCTAAATTGCATGGTGATTTATATTTTTTTTAATATTGCTTGTATGTTTATTTTATGGTTTGTTTATATATGTACATGACTATATAATATTGCTTGTATGTTTATTTCGTGGTGATTTATTTGTATTCGTAATAATTTATTCAAATGTTTATTATTTATTTGGTAAATTTTTATGATTTTTTGAGTAATTTAAAAATACATTTCGAAATAAATAAATAAAAAGAAAACCCTCCCTAACCCTAAGGCCCATTAAAGGCCCATTTACCTAACCCTAGCAGCCGCGTTCTCCCTGGCTTCTCTCCCAGCCGCCGCCGCCTCTATCTCTCCCTTCCCTCTTCTCTCTCCCCTCACCTCTCTCCTCCCTTCCCTCGCCTCGCTCCTCTCTGTCCCGACCGAGCAGCAGCGGCCGAGCCGCCCTCCCCCGACACGCCTGCACCGACCGTGCCTCGCAGCTCGGTGCCCAGGCGGACCGACGACGGCCTTGCCGGGTGCGCTGCTCCTGCCGCCGTGCCTCGCTGCCATCCCAAGCGGCGACGGCCAGGAACCGGATGAGGAGACGGCGGCTGCGAACCTCCCCGACCTTGCCGGGTGCGCTGCTCCTGCCGCCGTGCCTCGCTGCCGTCCCAAGCGGCGGCGGCCAGGAACCGGACGAGGAGACGGCGGCTATGGCTATCGCTGGTGGCGTCGTGGGGTACGGTGACAGCGAGGTGTTCAGGTAACCATCACCGTCGTCCATCGCCACGGCTAGCTAGCAGTACTGCTACTTTTCCTCTCTCTCACGCGTCAACGGGTTCCAGTTTTCAGCAATTCACCTTTTTCTAGCAATTCACCTTTTCCACCTGCAGAGATGCGTCGTGTTCCTCAATTCTCCCAGGCAGGGTGGAACAAGAGGCAGTCAGGTAGATAACTCGATTGGAAGTTACCAGATTTCTCTGTTACCAGAATTTGCTGCGCATATGTGCGTAATATGACTGCCAACAGGGTCTGCTAGTTTCTTTTGTGCGGTGCAAAGTTATATGTTTACATATGCAGTTACATGTTCATATATATCTTTGAACTACTTTGCAATGCATATACGTTTGATGTATTATATTGATGTCCAAAGATGCTGTCAGTGTTCACTTTTTGAAGGCGAATTGTCCACTGGTACTCCTAGTCGATCGACTTTTGCCAATGTTATCTGGAAGTGGATGCATCTAGTTACATAATGATACTTGTGATGGTTACACAGGGATCTGCATATCTTTCCAGACAAGCGTGTCTGCTCCATATTGCTAGGATCAATGGGAAAAATAATCTAAGCTCGGCTAGGGAGGATCAAGGGACGATGCTTCTATAGTCGATGTCGCATTTGATATCGTGATGACACCATTAAAAACTTATCTATCTTTTTTATAGCTCTCGATACTCTAAATTTAGATAGGATTTATATCTAGTATATTGGAGATGCTCTAACTTAGGAATCCTTTTGCTTTCATGCCTCCCTCCCATCCCAGCCAAAATGTCTTCGGAGATACAATCTGCGGTTCATGACGTCGTCAGTGCAAGACAAGGCCGGAGCTAGCCCTGACCAAAAGCAGGAGCGTAGCACCAAGAAAGATGAATCTGGCGATCAAGAATCCGAAGCTGTCGGCGATGCGGTGCCACGAAAGGGTGTTTGCAAATATGTGCAAAACATAATACCATGTGTAGGTTTTGTGAATGATTTTGTTGTGGTGCTTATTGATGGTTTATGTGATGTGGATCTATCATTGTGCAATACTAATTAAATTTGTATATCTATGTGATTATGTGTATAAAAATTGGTGATTTGTGATGCTTTTGTATATATAACTGTCGGGGACCATAATTAGGGGTACCCTCAAGACGCCTAATTCTCAGCTGGTAACCCCCATCAGCATAAAGCTGCAAAGGCCTGATGGGTTTGATTAAGTCAGGGATCAGTCCATACGAGTGACTCGATCACGCCACGCCCGAGCCTAGCCTCGGGCGAGGGCAGCCGACCCTAAGATGACTCCGTCTCGCCTGAGGTCTCCTCTTTCACGGCAGACGCATCACCGGCTCGCCCGAGGCCCCGCCTTCGATAAGAAGTAACCCTGACTAAATCACCGCGCCAACCGACCGAGTCACCGGGGCGTTTAACGCAAAAGGTAAGACCGACGGGCGACCAGACTTCGCCAGAGGTGCCATAGGAGGCTCTGCCCGACCCAGGGCTCGGACTCGGGCTAAGGCCCCGGAAGACGGCGAACTCCGCTCCGCCCGACCCAGGGCTCGGACTCAGGCTAAGACCCCGGAAGACGGCGAACTCCGCTCCGCCCGACCCAGGGCTCGGACTCGGGCTAAGACCCCGGAAGACGGCGAACTCCGCTCCGCCCGACCCAGGGCTCGGACTCGGGCTAAGGCCCCGGAAGACGACGAACTCCGCCTCGCCCGACCCAGGGCTCGGACTCCGCCTCAGCCTCTGCCGAACGATCTCCGCCTCGCCCGACCCAGGGCTCGGACTCTGCCTCTGTCTTGCAGGACGGACTCGACCTCGGCTTCGGAGGAACCTCCACGACGCCCGACCTAGGACACGAGACCGCCACGTCAACAGGAAGCGTCATCATCACTCTGCCCTGAGCCGACTTGGGTCGCAGAGAACAAGACCGGCGTCCCATCTGGCCAGCTCCGCCAGATAGGCAATGATGGCGCCTCACTAGACCATGACGACGGCGGCTCTCAGCTCCCTTACGAAAGCAGGAGAACGTCAGCAAGGGCCCAGCCACTCCGACAGCTGTCCCTCCGTCCGGCTCCGTTACTCCTCCAACAGCCACGACGCCACACCAACAGGGTGCCAAGATCTCTCCGGCTGCCACCTTGGCATGTACTTAGGGCGCTAGCTCTCCCTCGCTAGACACGTAGCACCTTGCTACACCCCCATCTTGTACACCTGGATCCTCTCCTTACGACTATAAAAGGAAGGACCAGGGCCTTCTTAGAGAAGGTTGGCCTCGCGGGGACGAAGGGCAGGGGCAGGCGCTCTCTCGGGGCCGCTCGCTTCCCCTCACCTCGCGCGGACGCTTGTAACCCCCTACTGCAAGCGCACCCGACCTGGGCGCGGGACGAACACGAAGGCCGCGGGAATTCTCCGACTCCCTCACGACCCGGCTCCGGCCACCGACCGCTCTCTCTGTTCCCCCCTTCGCGCTCGCCCACGCGCTCGACCCATCTGGGCTGGGGCACGCGGCACACTCACTCGTCGGCTCGGGGACCCCCCGGTCTCGGAACGCCGACAGTTGGCGCGCCAGGTAGGGGCACGCTGCGTGTTGACGAGCAGTTTCCCGTCAAGCTCCAGATGGGCAGTCTCCAACGACCTCTTCAACCCGGGACGGTGCTCCGTTTCGGGAGTCTCGAGTTCATGTCCTTCGACGGCAGCTACGACATGATACTCCTTCCACCGCCGCGCGACAGCGACAATGGTGGCGGACAACCCGCCCGCCGGCGGCGGAATCGACGACGCCTTTCCCGCGTGGGGGAAGGACGACTTTCGAGCTCACCCCATCCTCTCCCTCGCCATCGGAGGAGGAGGAGGCGGGGCAACCAGGGCCGAGCGGGAGGCCGCGCTCCGGCGGCTGTCGAGCAAATCGACATCCCCAGTGCCCCGACGGAGGACACGCTAGGCGTCGCCCTCGCGTTCGAGGCAAAGGCGAGCGCCATCCCCCCGCAGCACGTCGACCCCGAGCAGGTGGACGACGCCAGCACGCTCGCGAAGGGCCTGCAGGACGTCGCCCTCGTACCCAGGACGACGGCGCGATCAACCCCCGACGTGACTTCATCGCTCCTCGTCGACAAAAAGGTACCGAATGCTACCCATCTTTCGTTATTTCGACTCGACCTCAGCCCGCCTGGCGACCTCGCTTTGGCGGGCACTCACGTTGAGGCGAGTGCAACCTCTCTGGGGTTTCATGTGCGGTCGCCTTGGGACCGATTGACGGGTGTCTCGACCTACGGACCCTCTGGGTCCGAGGAAGATGACGACCCCAGCATCTGCCGGGATTTCTCCGGATCTGGCAACCCTAGTGCCATGCGGGACTTCATGACCGCATGTGACTACTGCCTCTCCGACTGTTCCGACGGCAGCCGCAGCCTTGGCGACAAGGACTGCGGCCCGAGCCGCGAATGTTTCCACATCGAGCTAGGGGATCCCTCCGGAGGCGGCTGTCTCGGCATGCCGGAGGATGGTGATCCCCCTAGGCCGGCGCCTCGCGCCGACATCCCGCGGGAGCTAGCTGTGGTCCCCGTTCCGGCGGGGGGTCATGACCCACAGCTCGAGCAAGTCCGCGGGGCGCAGGCCGGGCTCGATGAGGGAGCGGGAGCGCTCGAGGTAATCCGCCAGAACATCGGGCAGGTATGGGCGAGCCAGCCCCCGGCCGGAGGAATACGTCACCTGCCCCAAGGTCTCCAGCACCGCATCACCAACGATGCTAGGGACAGACCGCCACCCGCGTCCGGCGGAACCGGTCAGGACCTGGCCGCCGCAGCGATGCTCCTCCGCGCAATGCCGGAGTCATCAACCACCAAGGGTCGGCGAATCCAGGGAGAACTCAAGCATCTCCTGGAAGGCGCTGCGGCTCGGCGGGCCGAAAGCTCTGCCTCCCGAAGGCGGGGGTACCCCTCGGAACCTCGTGCCACGACTTCCCGACTCACGCGGGAAGCCTCGGTCTTCACCGGGCGCACGCGCAACACCGCGCCTGCGGCCCCGGGCCACCTCGGCGACGAGCACCCTCATCGCGACCGTCGGGCACGCCTCGACGAAAGGATGCGCCGAGGCTATCACCCCAGGCGTGGGGGACGCTACGACAGCGGGGAGGATCGGAGTCCCTCGCCCGAACCACCCGGTCCGCAGGTCTTTAGCCGAGCCATTCGGCGGGCGCCATTTCCGCCCCGATTCCGACCCCCGACTACTATCACGAAGTGCTCGGGGGAAACGAGACCGGAATTGTGGCTTGCGGACTACCGCCTGGCCTGTCAACTGGGTGGGACGGACGATGACAACCTCATCATCCGAAACCTCCCCCTGTTTCTCTCCGACACCGCTCGAGCCTGGTTGGAGCACCTGCCTCCGGGGCAGATTTCCAACTGGGAAGATCTGGTCCAGGCTTTTGCCGGCAACTTCCAGGGCACGTACGTGCGCCCCGGGAATTCCTGGGACCTCCGAAGCTGTCGGCAACTGCCGGGAGAGTCTCTCCGAGACTATATCCGACGGTTCTCGAAGCAGCGCACCGAGCTGCCCAACGTCACCGACTCCGATGTCATCGGCGCGTTCCTCGCCGGCACCACCTGCCGTGACCTGGTGAGCAAGTTGGGTCGCAAGACCCCCACCAGGGCGAGCGAGCTGATGGACATCGCCACCAAGTTCGCCTCCGGCCAGGAGGCGGTAGAGGCCATCTTCCGAAAGGACAAGCAGCCCCAGGGCCGCCCGTCGGAAGATGCCCCCGAGGCGTCTACTCCGCGCGGCGCCAAGAAGAAAGGCAGGAGGAAGTCGCAAGCGAAACGCGACGTTCCCGATGCAGACCTTGTCGCCGCCGCCGAGCACAAGAACCCTCGGAAGCCCCCCGGAGGTGCTAACCTCTTCGACAAGGCACTCAAGGAGACGTGCCCCTACCATCAGGGGCCCGTCAAGCACACCCTCGAGGAGTGCGTCATGCTTCGGCGCCACTTCCATCGGGCCGGGCCACCCGCAGAGGGTGGCAAGGCCCGCGACGACGACAAAAGGGATGATCGCCAAGCAGGAGAGTTCCCAGAGGTCCGCGACTGCTTCATGATCTACGGAGGGCATGCGGCAAACGCCTCGGCTCGGCATCGTAAGCAAGAGCGTCGGGAGGTCTGCTCGGTGAAGGTGGTGGCGCCAGTCTACCTAGACTGGTCCGACAAGCCCATCACCTTCGACCGGGACGACCACCCCGACCACGTGCCGAGCCCAGGGAAGTACCCGCTCGTCGTCGATCCCGTCATCGGCGACGTCAGGCTCACCAAGGTCTTGATGGATGGAGGCAGCTGCCTCAACATCATCTACGCTGAGACCCTCAGGCTCCTGCGCGTCGACCTGTCATCCGTCCGAGCAGGCGCTGCGCCCTTCCATGGGATCATCCCCGGGAAGCGTGTCCAGCCCCTCGGACAGCTCGACCTCCCTGTCTGCTTCGGAACACCCTCCAACTTCCGAAGGGAGACTTTGACGTTCGAGGTGGTCGGGTTCCGAGGAACCTACCACGCGGTGTTGGGAAGGCCATGCTACGCGAAGTTCATGGCCATCCCCAACTACACCTACCTGAAGCTCAAGATGCCGGGCCCCAACGGGGTCATCACCGTCGGCCCCACGTACAAACACGCATTCGAATGCGATGTGGAGTGCGTGGAGTACGCCGAGGCCCTCGCCGAGTCCGAGGCCCTCATTGCCGACCTGGAAAGCCTCTCCCGAGAGGTGCCGGACGTGAAGCGACATGCCGGCAACTTCGAGCCAGCGGAGACGGTTAAGGCCGTCCCTCTCGACCCCAGTGGCGACACCTCCAAGCAGATTCGGATCGGATCCGGGCTCGACCCCAAATAGGAAGCAGTGCTCGTCGACTTTCTCCGCGCAAACGCCGACGTCTTTGCGTGGAGTCCCTCGGACATGCCCGGCATACCGAGGGATGTCGCCGAGCACTCGCTGGATATTCGGGCCGGGGCCCGACCGGTCAGACAGCCTCTGCGCCGATTCGACGAGGAAAGGCGCAGGGCGATAGGCGAGGAGGTCCACAAGCTGATGGCAGCAGGGTTCATTAAAGAGGTATTCCATCCCAAATGGCTTGCCAACCCTGTGCTTGTGAGGAAAAAAGGGGGAAAGTGGCGGATGTGTGTAGACTACACTGGTCTCAACAAAGCATGTCCGAAGGTCCCCTACCCTCTACCTCGCATCGATCAGATCGTGGACTCCACTGCAGGGTGCGAAACCCTGTCTTTCCTCGATGCCTACTCAGGGTATCATCAAATCAAGATGAAAGAGTCCGACCAGCTCGCGACTTCTTTCATCACGCCCTTCGGCATGTACTGTTATGTCACAATGCCGTTCGGTTTGAGGAACGCGGGTGCAACGTACCAGCGGTGCATGAACCATGTGTTCGGCGAACACATCGGTCGCACGGTCGAGGCCTACGTCGACGACATCGTAGTCAAGACGAGGAAAGCCTTTGACCTTCTCTCCGACCTCGAACTGACATTCCGGTGTCTCAAGGCGAAGGGCGTCAAGCTCAATCCCGAGAAGTGCGTCTTCGGGGTGCCCCGGGGCATGCTTTTGGGATTCATCGTCTCCGAGCGTGGCATCGAAGCCAACCCGGAGAAGATCGCGGCCATCACAAGCATGGGGCCCATCAAGGACTTAAAAGGCGTACAGAGGGTCATGGGATGCCTCGCGGCCTTGAGCCGTTTCATCTCGCGCCTCGGCGAAAGAGGCCTGCCCCTGTACCGCCTCTTAAGGAAGGCCGAGTGCTTCACTTGGACTCCCGAAGCCGAGGAAGCCCTCGGGAACCTGAAGGCGCTCCTCACCCAGGCGCCCATCTTGGTACCCCCAGCTGATGGAGAAACCCTCTTGGTCTACGTCGCCGCAACCACTCAGGTGGTCAGCGCCGCGATCGTGGTCGAAAGGCAGGAAGAGGGGCATGCTTTGCCCATTCAGAGGCCAGTTTACTTCGTCAGCGAAGTGCTGTCCGAGACCAAGATCCGCTACCCACAAGTCCAAAAGCTGCTATACGCAGTGATCCTGACGAGGCGAAAGCTGCGACATTACTTCGAGTCCCATCCGGTGACTGTGGTGTCATCCTTCCCCCTGGGGGAGATCATCCAGTGCCGAGAGGCCTCGGGGCGGATCGCGAAGTGGGCGGTGGAAATCATGGGCGAGGCAATCTCGTTTGCCCCTCGGAAGGCCATCAAGTCCCAGGTACTGGCGGATTTCGTAGCCGAATGGGTCGATACCCAGTTGCCGACGGCTCCGATCCAGCCGGAGCTCTGGACCATGTTTTTCGATGGGTCGCTGATGAAGACGGGGGCCGGCGCGGGCCTGCTCTTCGTCTCGCCCCTCGGGAAACACCTGCGCTACGTGCTCCGCCTCCATTTCCCTGCGTCCAACAATGTGGCTGAGTATGAGGCTCTGATCAACGGATTGCGAATCGCCATCGAGCTAGGGGTCCGACGCCTCGATGCACGCGGCGACTCGCAGCTCGTCATCGACCAAGTCATGAAGAACTCCCTCTGCCGCGACCCGAAGATGGAGGCCTACTGTGAAGAGGTTCGACGCCTGGAAGACAAGTTCTACGGGCTCGAGCTCAACCACATCGCCCGGCGCTACAACGAGACTGCGGACGAGCTGGCGAAGATAGCCTCGGGGCGAACGACGGTTCCCCCGGACGTCTTCTCCCGGGATCTACACCAACCCTCCGTCAAGATAGGCGACGCGCCCGAGCCCGAGGCACCCTCGGCCTCGTCCGAGGTGACCTCGGCCCAGCCCGAGCCATCCTCGGCTCAACCCGAGGTACCCTCGGAGCCCGAGGGCGAAGCCCTGCGCATCGAGGAGGAGCAGAACGGGGTCCTGCCAGATCAAGATTGGCAAACCCCGTACCTGCAATATCTCCACCAAGGAGAACTGCCCCTCGACCGAGCCGAGGCTCGGCGGGTAGCGCGACGCGCCAAATCGTTCGTCTTGCTGGGCGATGAGAAGGAGCTCGACCACCGTAGCCCCTCGGGCATCCTCCAGCGATGCATCTCCATCGCCGAAGGTCAGGAACTCCTGCGGGAAATACACTCGGGGGCTTGCGGTCACCATGCAGCACCTCGAACCCTCGTCGGGAACGCTTTCCGCCAAGGCTTCTACTGGCCAACGGCGGTGGCCGACGCCACTAGAATTGTCCGCGCCTGCGAAGGGTGCCAATTCTATGCGAAGCAGACCCACCTGCCCGCTCAGGCTCTGCAGACGATACCCATCACCTGGCCCTTCGCTGTGTGGGGTCTGGACCTCATCGGCCCTCTGCAGAAGGCGCCCGGGGGCTACACGCACCTGCTGGTCGCCGTCGACAAATTCTCCAAGTGGATCAAGGTCCGACCCCTGAACAGCATCAGGTCCGAGCAGGCGGTGGCGTTCTTCACCAACATCATCCATCGCTTCGGGGTCCCGAACTCAATCATCACCGACAATGGCACCCAGTTCACCGGCAAAAAATTCTTGGATTTTTGCGAGGATCACAACATCCGGGTGGACTGGGCCGCCGTAGCTCATCCCATGTCGAATGGGCAAGTAGAGCGTGCCAATGGCATGATCCTACAAGGGCTCAAGCCTCGGATCTACAACAACCTCAACAAGTTCGGCAAGCGGTGGATGAAGGAACTCCCCTCGGTGGTCTGGAGCCTGAGGACGACGCCAAGCCGAGCCACGGGTTTCACGCCGTTCTTCCTGGTCTACGGGGCCGAGGCCATCTTGCCCACGGACCTGGAATACGGCTCCCCGAGGACGAGGGCCTACAACGAAGAAAGCAACCAAGCTAGCCGAGAAGACTCGCTGGACCAGCTGGACGAGGCTCGGGACAGGGCCTTACTACACTCGGCGCGGTATCAGCAGTCCCTGCTGTAACACCCAAATTCTAAATTGGGGATTGGTAGAAGAAATCTAAGCAAAGTATCATAATGCTTTGGAAATTAGGAAATAAGAAAAATAATGAGAAAAGGATTTCTCTTTTAAAAGGAAACCATTTATACATCCCATGAAATAAATAACAAGGAGAATAAAACTTAAATCAGTAGTATTAAAATAGTATGGTTATATTCACCTTTGGGTTTCAATTGATACATTTGAAAAATCTGAAAACTAAAATAGAAGTATAAATTTGAATTTGTAATAGAAAATAGAACATAAATGGGAAAGGAAGAAAAGAAAAGTAATATGAAAACATGAGAAATATATTTGAATAAATATTCCCAAACCAAATACTTTTAATTGCACCAAAATAAACTAGTTACAAGTTTGAATTGAATTGGTATTTTAAATTTGAATTTGTGAAAGATTAGAGAAGGGAAGAACTAAGAAAAATATTACATAAAATAAAATAAAAATCAGAATAAACATCCTTCACACTTATATGATTAAATTATACATTTCAAACTGAGGACAAGTTATTCACAAAGTTTGAATTTAAACTTGAAATCAAATTGGATTTGAGAATGGAGAAAAGAAAATAGAAAATAAAAAGAAAAAGATTAAAAACCTTACTTGGGCCAACAACCTCACTTTTGGCCCATCTAGGCATTTCCTCACCCGCGCGCAGCCCACTCCACTCACGCGCCGACATGCGGGCCCAGCCTGTCGGTCACGTGTGCGCGCTCAGTCATCCCGCCTCCCACCTCCACGCGGGGCCGCGTTGTCAGGGTCTTTCCCCTCCGTTGGCTTCGCGCGCGTCGTTCACTGTCTCTCGCTCACTGACGCGTGGGGCCGCATTGTCATCTTCGTCCTCCCAACGGGCTCGCCGCAACAACCGCGCGCGCGGTCCGCCGAATTCGCCGCCGGGGATCTCGGGTTGGCCACCGATCGGGACCCCTACGCTTAGGATCATAAATACCGACCATCGTAACCCCTCGTCCCATCCGCCGGTGCTCAAAACCGTCGCTCCGCACCGTTATCCACCTTTGCGGTCAGCTGAGAGGGAGAAGAGGGCCGCCGCCGGTGATCTTCATTCGTGCCGGCGTTCCGACCTCGGGCGTGGGCTCGGGGGTGGGGTGCCGTACTAGGAACGTGCTAGGCCATACGATTTCGTCCGTGGGCGGCTGTTGCACCGTCAATTTCTCACCGGAGCCGCGTCCGGTCCGCCCATCCGCTCCTCGCCGTGGCCGACGTCACCCGATCGACAATCCGTGGAAAGAACTACTCCGGTGAGTTCGCCATCCTCTCAGCACCGTGTAGCAGCTTTTAATTGAGCTCTAGGGCACTGGAACGTTGGATTGCGTTGCTCCGGCGATGGCTCCGCCGCGGTTGGTGGGCGGCGCCGCCGTGGCTGTGCGGGAGATAGGAGAAGTATGGGATCCGTTGGATGACTCACCGACGGTTTAGATTAGATCAAAGGTTGGAGATGTTGCGACCGTTAGATGTCGATCGGATGGATCGGGGTGGATCTCTAGTATTTAAAATGTGGTGCGTTGGATGGCGATCCGATGGTCTTGATGCGGTGCCGGTTCGGTCGGGGGAAAGATCTAATCTGGTCCCTTGATTCAAGATCGGACGGCTCTGAATCAACGATACCCCTTCGCCCTGGCTTTCTTTCTAAGGAGCCCCTCGGGTTTCAGTGAATCAACCCGCCGTCCCACGGGCACAGTTGACTGAGTCTCGGGTTTCTTGCGCCGAGCCCCCTATGCTTCTGTTTAATTGAGGCCCAGTCCAGAGTGTTATAAAATCAGGAAAATGAATTAGAAAATGAGTTTTTAATATAAAAATAATTCCTAGAATTTATATAATTCATAGAAAATGCATATGAACTCCAAATTAATCCATTCCACTTCCTATAATTTTGTAATATTATTGTTTATCAATTAGTGCCACTGGTTTTACATAAAAGTCACATTAAAATTGTTATCTTAATTAATCTTGTACTGAACACATAAAACATTAGAAAATCCATAACTTAAAATCTATAACTCCAAAATTAATGATTCCTGTTCCTGTGATCTTATTTTAATATGTAGATTATTAATATGTATTTTGCATATATGTTTGGTGTAATGTTAATTTTGCCTATACCATGTTTGCTTGAATTGCTACGACTAGCAGTGAGGATACGTATCACCTGAAGATCATCCTGGTACCTGGAATCTCAAGGCCCAGGCAAGTTGTGCCCTTGATCACTTCTTTTCACCTACTCATGTTCTAATTAATCATAATGATCTGCATAGGTTAATTTTGATGGGACCCAATAGGTTACCCTAGTTTGTCTATCTTTATACCTTGTTTACCACTGAACTTTTTGGGTAGTACTTGCTAGTGCTATATGTGGTTTTGGGTATGGAGATACACTATTCATGATTACACTTTTGTTATCAGTTGTTATTTATTGTTCATGTTAAGATCATTATGTTAATTGGAACATGGAGCGACCACCCGGGAAAATAGTGCTACCACAAGGGAGGAATGGGACCCCTTGGCTGATTAATTAGGAAAGCTAGTGGAAGACTACCTTACCCGAAAGGGGCAAGGGCAGTAGGGGAGTGGTCAGTGTAGGGAGGCCCTCGGGAGGATTTTGCTGCGATGGCGGTCCTGCAAGGGATTCCTGCATTGGAACTTCCTATAAACTGTAGCGGGTTTTCGGAAGCTAGTGGAACTTTGTAAAGGCCTCGTAGTGGATCCCTAGCCATTCACCTCGGTAGTGTCTAAGGGCCTTGCAAACCCTGGCGACATGGGATACACGACTTGTGGGTAAAGATGCGCAACCTCTGCAGAGTGTAAAACTGGTATACTAGCCGTGCTCACGGTCAAGAGCGGCTCGGACCCTCACATGATTAAATGATGGAACTAAATTCAATTTGTCATATGCATTGCATCGCAGGTGAAGTTGTTACTTTTGTTCTACTATTTAACTGGGTTGGTATTTACTTATACTTAGTAACTGCTAATAAAATTTTGACCAACTTTAAAAGCAATGCTCAGCTCTAACCATCTTCTTTGGTAAGCCTTACACTTCACGTGAGCTCCCACCTTTGGCGAGTTCATGCACATTATTCCCCACAACTTGTTGAGCGATGAACGTATGTGAGCTCACTCTTACTGTCTCACATGCACCACAGGTCAAGAACAGGTACCGCAGGATGAAGCGCATGGAGGATGCTGCGATGTGTTCGTGAGAGGTCTAGGTCGTCGTCTCCCAGTCAACTTTGGGTTGCTGGACCGTTGTCTCCTTATAATGTAACTATTTATTTGTATAGAACTCCTGTTATATATAAAGTTGTGACATTCGATCCTGTGCCACTATACATCATATGTGTGAGACTTGGTCCCAGCATACCTGGTGTTTATGTTAGCGCCCGGGTTTTGGACCCCTAAAATCCGGGTGTTACACCTGCGACGCTACCACGCCCGAGGAGTCCGACCCCGAGACCTCCAGGTGGGCGACCTGGTGCTTCGGCTGCGGCAAGACGCCCGAGGGAGGCACAAGCTCACGCCCCCCTGGGAAGGGCCGTTCGTCATCGCCAGAGTTCTGAAACCCGGAACGTACAAGCTGACCAACAGTCAAGGCGAGGTCTACGGCAACGCTTGGAACATCCAACAGCTACGTCGCTTCTACCCTTAAGATGTTTCCAAGTTGTTTATATACCTCGCACCCACGCAAAGTTTAGTCAACAAGGAAGGGTCGGCCTCGCCTCGGCAAAGCCTGACCCTCCCTCGGGGGCTAAAAGGGGGGAAACCCCCTCTGCGTCAAAATTTTCCTCGAAAAGAAAATCTCTTTTACCAGAACGTCTTTCGTGCTTTTTGACTACTTCGAAAAGTGGGTCCTGGAAACGACGGGGTACACGTAAGCAGTCAAGGCTGACCGAGCCGAGGGACTCCTACGCCTCCGGGATACGGATACCTCACTCATCACCTTCTGCGATAAGTAACTCGCGCTCGGATAAGGTGAATCCGCGGATCGAACGAGTCTTTACGTACGGAAGCTCTTCTGTCGAAGCGATTCTTCGAGCCTTCTCGACTGAGTCAGTGACAGGGCCTCATGGACGGGTAAAAGTACGCGTAAGCGGCAAGGCCGACCGAGCCGAGGGACTCCCACGCCTCTGGGATACGGATACCTCACTCATCACCTTCCGCGAGAAGCAACTCGCGCCCGCACTAACATCCCTGCTACCGACAAAAAGTCCAGATACTCGAAACAAGAGGAAAAGAGACGCAGCTTTATAACGCAGCAAGGGTGTGTGTTCTGGCCTCGACGGCCGCACAAGGCCCACGCTACAAGACGATTTGACCCTGCAGGCTCGGATCTTGACGCTGGAAGAGGGCGATGACACCCTCGGCATGGGTAGCACCTTCGGCAAGGCCCGACCTAGCCTCGGACGGCGACGCGGTCCGAGGGCCTCTACTCCGAAGGACGACGTCATCACCACGCTCGAGCAATCTCTGCCAGGGACTTCTCCGAGAACCCGGCCCGAGCGGACGGCTCGGCCGGCCACCTCCGGGGCCTCGGCCGACCGCCTTCCGAGGGCGCCTGCTCGGTCCGAAGCCTCGGCCGATCAGCTCCGACGTCGATCCTGCCAACGGACAACCCGGCTAGGCTTCGGCCAACCAGGTTTCATTTCCGAGCCAACTCCGCCTCTGCTCATGCTGATATCGCTACCCCCGGCCTCGGCTCGTCGAAGAGCGGCCGAGGGGTTTCTTTAACTAAGCTAGAGGAGCCTCGGACAACAGGTCCGACCGAGCCGAGGGATTCCTACGCCTCCGGGATACGGATACCTCACTCGTCACCTTGACACGGGGCAACTCACGCTTGGTGAAGCGGTTCAGACAATCAGCAGACGAGTCTTAGTGCTCGGAAATGAGGAAAAAAACACGGCTCCACGCCGTGGTTACATACATGTTCAGGCCCCGAAAGCCGAAATGAACAAAAAACCCGGCACTCGAAGTGCCATTACAAACGGAACTCCGGTCCCCCCCCCCCCCGCAGGTACGAACAACCCCACTCGATGGGGGTGGGCCTGCGGGGCAACAGAAGACCGACGAACGGCTAATCGTCACCCGCCCCGGCAGCGGCGACGATGAAGACGTCTGTCCTGAGGGGCCCAACAGCAGCAGTGATGGCCTCAGGACGGGTGCTGCTGCTGCTGGGAGGCCCCCGCCCTTGCCCAAACTCGAGAGGCAAGGACGGGCAGAAGGCCGTAGAGTCGGAGGTCGGTCCGTGGCCAGCCTCGGCTGTCGCGCCGGCGGAAGAACCTCTTCCAGCTGCCGTGGCGGGAGGCGGCGCCGGGGGCGGCTCTGAGATTGCTCGGCTCAGAGAGCCGGGCACGCTGCAGCTGTTGGCGCCACGGACGACTCCCGCCCTTCCCCCCAATCACTGAGGGAAGGAGCGGGTCACCACCCGCGCAGGGGCGAGCCCCGACCCGGCACACGCCCCTCCTCAGCCCTGGTGATGAAAATCCTTGAGGCTGAGGAAGGGGCGGATGCCGCAACCCGGCTCGCTTTCCCCAACCATCAAGCCGGAGGTCGCCCTCTTGGGTGACCGACGGTGGAGGGGTGCAGCTGGGCTGCATGATGAAAACCCTTGAAGCCGAACGATGGCTGAAAGGTACCAACCCCCACGGAGTTGCGTTCCTCCGGCGATGGAGCGAAAAGACGGCGGTTCCCCCCATCCGGGGCCTCGGAGGATGGAGAGACACAATGCATAGGGGAGGAAGGAGACTTGGTCACCTTACGAAGGGGGTCGCCCTCCTTTTAAAGGCAACTCCCCCTGCTTGCGCCCTCAACCGTCGTGAGCTGAGTCTTCTCCAACACGCCTCCAAAGTCCTCCCCTGCGGCGCGGGGGCTGGGGCCCGCCTGTCATGCAGACCGGCTCTAAGCAGAAGAAGCCGAACCGACGCGCACGACGCACACAACCGCCCAGCGGTTACAAGTAACCCTCCACTTTTGCCCGGACCAGCGGGCGAAAGGGGCAGGCGACCATGCAGGCGGCATGCAACCGCGCCAAGTGGACGCGCCTCTCCGACTCCTGACAGGCCAGCGCGACGGCTCAAGCCCACGCGTCGTGCAACTGGCGCGCCGGGTGCTGCATGCGAGCCGCTGTGCCACTCGCTCCACCACCGCACCTCCTCGATTGCGGAACCGATACCGCGATTCGAGGTGACCCAGCCCGCGACCCAGCAGCGCCAGCCTGGCGCAGCGGTCAAAAGCGGTCAAAAATGGGCCGGCAGTAATGACGGTGGCAGGCGCGCGAGAGCAGCGGTCACGCCATCTGCCAAGCTCGTGTCCCATCCGGAGGCAGCAAGAGAACCCCCTCTCACGGCGTGAAGACGACGCGCCCGTGGCCCGTACCTCGAACGGCTCGCGCACGCGCAACGGCAACCTCGCCAACTACTCACCCCGGCGCATTAACTCCGCGGCTCGACGGACAGCGCTACGGGCGGGAGCGGCTGGTGACGTTTCGCCTTCGCCAAAACAACCGCGCCGAAAAAAGGTACGCCACGACGTTCAATTTCGAATCCTTTTTCCCTTTTCCTTCTTTCTCTATCTCTTGCAACAGGGACCGAGAAGGGGGATAACCCCAAAGGGATCCTTCCCCGTGAAGGAACTAGGCTCCGAGCCTCCCTACTGATCAGGGGTTCGAAGGCTGGCCCCCCGAAGGGTTCAACAGCCGCCTCAGATCGCGTGGGCCCGACACCCACTACTGGTCAGGGGTTCGAAGGTCGGCCCCCGAAAGGTCCCACGACCGCCTCAGGCTACTCGGGCTCCGTGCCCCCTACTGATCAGGGGTTCGAAGGCTGGCCTGTCGAAGGGTTCACAGTCGCCTCAGACGCCGAGCGAGGGATGACCAGGGGTACGTTTGATACATAACCAAGGCTCGGGCTGCGCTCCCGAGGTACCCTAGGACATTTCCGAGACCAGCGGGAACGACTCTGTAACGGAATCCCATCGGAGGGAGGCAACGAGCCCTCGGACCCCGTCGCTAGGGGACCGGGTCCGGCAGATCACCCGCAGGTACTTTTGGGCGTGCCTCCGGGCCCCTAGCCGACCCCTAACGAACGGGGCACGGACGTCCACTCGGATTACCCGATTGCAGCTCACCGGAGACACCATGTTCGGTGCCCATCGAGGGTAACATGGCACACTCCCCCCCTCCTCCTTGCGGAAAGGCGACGTAGGGGCGTATATAAAAAAGCCGAGTCTGTCCCTGATCGTCCTCTCGCTCTGTGCAGAGGCTCGGGGGCTGCTCTCGCAAAACCGGCTCCGGCCAAACCGTTGACAGCGTCAACATACCAGCCCGAGAACTTGGGCCCCGACAGTGCACCTGGGTTACGCCCTGCTCGCATGAGGGAACCGCCAGACCAGCCGAGGCATTACGCAAGGCATTAAGACCTCGAAGGAGTGAAACCACTCCTCCGAGGCCTCGGGGGCTACACCCGGCGGGTGCGCTCGCGCGCACCCACCGGAACAAAGTACCACCGAGAAAGGCTGGTCCCCTTGCAAAAAAGTGCGACGCAAGCCTCCAAGCGAGTGTTAACACTCTCTTCGAGGCTCGGGGGCTACTGTCGGGGACCATAATTAGGGGTACCCTCAAGACGCCTAATTCTCAGCTGGTAACCCCCATCAGCATAAAGCTGCAAAGGCCTGATGGGTTTGATTAAGTCAGGGATCAGTCCATACGAGTGACTCGATCACGCCACGCCCGAGCCTAGCCTCGGGCGAGGGCAGCCGACCCTAAGATGACTCCGTCTCGCCTGAGGTCTCCTCTTTCACGGCAGACGCATCACCGGCTCGCCCGAGGCCCCGCCTTCGATAAGAAGTAACCCTGACTAAATCACCGCGCCAACCGACCGAGTCACCGGGGCGTTTAACGCAAAAGGTAAGACCGACGGGCGACCAGACTTCGCCAGAGGTGCCATAGGAGGCTCTGCCCGACCCAGGGCTCGGACTCGGGCTAAGGCCCCGGAAGACGGCGAACTCCGCTCTGCCCGACCCAGGGCTCGGACTCGGGCTAAGACCCCGGAAGACGGCGAACTCCGCTCCGCCCGACCCAGGGCTCGGACTCGGGCTAAGACCCCGGAAGACGGCGAACTCCGCTCCGCCCGACCCAGGGCTCGGACTCGGGCTAAGGCCCCGGAAGACGACGAACTCCGCCTCGCCCGACCCAGGGCTCGGACTCCGCCTCAGCCTCTGCCGAACGATCTCCGCCTCGCCCGACCCAGGGCTCGGACTCTGCCTCTGTCTTGCAGGACGGACTCGACCTCGGCTTCGGAGGAACCTCCACGACGCCCGACCTAGGACACGAGACCGCCACGTCAACAGGAAGCGTCATCATCACTCTGCCCTGAGCCGACTTGGGTCGCAGAGAACAAGACCGGCGTCCCATCTGGCCAGCTCCGCCAGATAGGCAATGATGGCGCCTCACTAGACCATGACGACGGCGGCTCTCAGCTCCCTTACGAAAGCAGGAGAACGTCAGCAAGGGCCCAGCCACTCCGACAGCTGTCCCTCCGTCCGGCTCCGTTACTCCTCCAACAGCCACGACGCCACACCAACAGGGTGCCAAGATCTCTCCGGCTGCCACCTTGGCATGTACTTAGGGCGCTAGCTCTCCCTCGCTAGACACGTAGCACCTTGCTACACCCCCATCTTGTACACCTGGATCCTCTCCTTACGACTATAAAAGGAAGGACCAGGGCCTTCTTAGAGAAGGTTGGCCTCGCGGGGACGAAGGGCAGGGGCAGGCGCTCTCTCGGGGCCGCTCGCTTCCCCTCACCTCGCGCGGACGCTTGTAACCCCCTACTGCAAGCGCACCCGACCTGGGCGCGGGACGAACACGAAGGCCGCGGGAATTCTCCGACTCCCTCACGACCCGGCTCCGGCCACCGACCGCTCTCTCTGTTCCCCCCTTCGCGCTCGCCCACGCGCTCGACCCATCTGGGCTGGGGCACGCGGCACACTCACTCGTCGGCTCGGGGACCCCCCGGTCTCGGAACGCCGACAATAACAGTTGTTGAATGTTAATTAATGGTATATTATTATTATTAACGACTATAACTAGGGGCAACTTTTTGTAGGTTGCTAAATGTATAGTATAACGACTCACGATTGGTTGCTAAATCTATAGTACAACAACCCACGGTTGGTCGCTAAATATACAATATTAGCAACGGACGGTCGGTCGCTAAAAAGATGTCGGTCTCTAAAGCCTTTAGCGACGGCACTTACAGCGACCATCCTTATGGGTCGCTAAAAGTTTTTAGCGACCAACCTTAGGTCGCTGAAGGCCGTTTTAGCAACCAACCGTAGGTCGCTGTAAGTGAACCGTCGTGTAGTGAATTCTGTATAATTTTTCTTTGATAAACTAAGAACTTCGGATACAAAGTATATTGGGGCCTGCTTTTTGACTTGGCCTTCAAGCTTCTCCTGAACAAGTGCTGCACTTACCGCTGAGTGCGAAGCTGCCACATATAATAACAAAGGAGCCCCTGGCGTTGGTGGAGTTAGTGTTGTTAGATCTATTAAATATTGCTTCAGCTCTTCGAAGGCTTTCTGCTAGACTGGTCCCCATTGAAAAACTTCGGCTGACTTCAGCACTTCGAAAAATGGCAAATTTCTCTCTGCTGATCTAGATATGAATCTGTTGAGAGATGCCAGTCTTCCTGTCAATCTTTGAGCCCCCTTCTTTGTACTTGGTGGTTCCATTCAAAGGATAGCTTCGATTTTGTTTGGATTAGCCTCAATTCCTTTTGTTGAAACTAGACAACCAAGAAATTTCCCCTTCTTCACTCCGAAGACACATTTTTCTGGATTCAGCTTTAAACCAGCCTGTCTAAAATTAGCGAAGGTCTCCTGCAGATCAGCAATGTGATTATCTTGCTTCGTGCTTTTCACAATGATATCATCAACATAAGTTAGCACATTCCTGCCTATCTGAGAATGGAGAACCTTCGCTGTCATTCTGCTGAAGCTTCCTCCAGCATTTTTAAGCCCTTCAGGCATCCGAAGATAACAATATGTTCCACTAGGGGTTATGAAGCTGGTCTTCGTCTCATCCTCCTTCTTCATCCAGATTTGATGATAGCCTGAATAACAATCCAATAGACTCATGAGCTCTGATGAAGCTGTTGCATCAACTAAGGAATCTATCCTCGGCAATGGAAACTCGTCCTTCGGACAAGCCTTATTGAGATCAGTAAAGTCGATACACATCCTCCATTTACCATTGGCTTTCTTTACCATAACAGTGTTAGCCAGCCATTCTGGGTACTTTACCTCTCTGATAACTCCGGCACTGAGGAGTCTTTTCACTTCATTCCGAGCACCTTCAGCCTTATCATCAGACATCTTTCGAAGCCTCTGCTTCCTCGGTCTAAATGATGGATCAACATTAAGCGAGTGTTCAATAACATCCCTGTTAACTCCGCAAAGATCATTAGCTGACCAAGCAAAGACATCTTTGTTGTTGAACAAAAACCTTATCAAGGTTTTCTCCTGTTCTTCGGACAATTGAGATCTCAATAGTACCTTCTGCTCTACTATATCCTCACATAAGAGCATGGGCTTCGGCTGATCAGCCGAAGCAGCTTTTTCCCTTCTGAACTTGTACTGCTCGCAAGCTTCAGCTCCATCTATGTTATGGATTGCTTTTGAATCTGTCCAATTTCCTTCGGCCCTTCTGGCAGCTTCCTGACTTCCATGAATAGCAATGGGCAATTGGTCCGAAGGTATCTTCATGCAAAGGTAAGCTGGATGAAGAATTGCTTCGAAGGCATTGAGAGTACCACGACCAATGATAGCATTGTAAGGATACTCCATGTCAACAATGTCAAACACAATTTGCTTAGTCCTTGTGTTGTTGACAAATCCGAAGGTTACTGGCATGGTAATCTTCCCAAGTGCTACAATTTGCCGCCCTCCGAAGCCACAAAGAGGGTGCGTAGCATCATGGATCTTGTCTTCGGGCTCTTGCATTTGTTTGAAAGCCTTAGCGAATATAATATCTGCTGCACTGCCTGTATCAACCAAAACATTATGGACCAGAAATCCTTTGATCACACAAGAGATAACCATAGCATCGTTGTGTGGGTAGTCCTTGAGTTGAAGATCCTCTTGGGAGAAGGTAATTGGAATGTGAGACCATCTTGACTTGATGAAGGGTCCTTGCACCCCGACATGTTGTACCCTTCTCTGTGCCTCCTTCTTCTGCTTCTTGTTAGCTGGCTCTGAAGATGAACCGCCTGTTATGGGGAGTACCAGCTTCGGAGCCGAAGCAGCTCCAGCTTGATCGTTGAACGAAGCCATTAGCTCAAAAAAAAGTGGAAGTGAGTTGACCGGAGGTGGGCGCCAATGTTGGGGACTTGTTCTCAAATGCTATGAATCAAGAACAAGGCAACACAAAGATGTTAAATATCAAATGCCCTTCGTCCGCTGAAGCATTATCTCCTCAAGGGTTTAATGAACTTCGGACGAAGGCCACAAACATAATATTACGAAGGTGACAAAGATAATATAAAATGATGTAAAATGTAGAACATTAAAGATAAATATGTTGGAGATAAATGGCATCATTCACATATTTCATTATCTGAATTTAAAATGTTTAAATACAATGTTTAAGGTACGCTTATACCTTTGCCTTGACAAGTAATAATTCCCGAGTGATGCACTTGCAATTACAGGAATGCGTGAACAGTAAAGGAATATTGTTCACTATTTATAGGCACAGGACACAGCCTGTGAGGAATTACAATCATGCCCTTCATAAAAGTTTACAACAATGACTCAGACCCCTACACACCAAAAGGTCATTTTATCTTTAAGTCGGTTCGACCCTTCATCTTCGGATATGTTATAATTCCGAAGCTTCATGAATGATACCTTCGTCGTCACGTGCGAGCAGCTTCAGCTGCAACTGTTTCTTTCTGTAGGACCTTCGGCAATGAAGCATGGTCCCAACAGGAGGTTTGTTTCTTAGAGCTCCACGACACCAGGGACCTTCCTAAGAATGGGCACATCCCTGATGTACTCTTCCTATCGACCTTACATCCAGCATAATCGGAGTCTAAATATCCAATTAAGTCAAAGGTAGACCCCTTTGGATACCAGATCCCGAAGCAAGGCGTAGCGACTAAATATCTAAGAATTCGCTTCACGGCCACTAAGTGACACTCCCTTGGATCAGATTGAAATCTAGCGCACATGCATACACTAAGCATAATATCCGGTCTACTAGCACATAAATAAAGCAAGGAACCTATCATAGACCGGTATGCTTTTTTATCAACGGACTTACCTCCTTTGTTGAGGTCGACGTGTCCGTCAGTTCCCATTGGAGTCTTTGCGGGCTTGGCGTCCTTCATCCCAAACTGCTTTAGAAAGTCTTGCGTGTACTTCGTTTGGGAGATGAAGGTGCCGTCCTTGAGTTGCTTCACTTGGAACCCAAGGAAGTAGTTCAACTCGCCCATCATCGACATCTCAAACTTTTGAGTCATCACCCTGCTAAACTCTTCACAAGACTTTTGGTTAGTAGAACCAAATATTATGTCATCGACATAAATTTGGCACACAAATAAGTCACCATCACAAGTCTTAGTGAATAAAGTTGGATCGGCTTTCCCAACCTTGAAAGCATTAGCAATTAAAAAGTCTCTAAGGCATTCATACCATGCTCTTGGGGCTTGCTTAAGTCCATAGAGCGCCTTAGAGAGCTTACATACGTGGTCGGGGTACCGTTCATCCTCGAAGTCAGGGGGTTGCTCCACGTACACCTCCTCCTTGATTGGTCGTTGAGGAAGGCGCTCTTCACATCCATTTGGAACAACCTGAAAGAATGGTGAGCGGCATATGCTAGCAAAATACGAATGGACTCTAGCCTAGCCACAGGAGCAAAAGTCTCCTCAAAGTCCAAACCTGCGACTTGGGCATAACCTTTTGCCACAAGTCGAGCCTTGTTCCTTGTCACCACCTCGTGCTCGTCTTGTTTGTTGCGGAACACCCACTTGGTTCCCACCACATTTTGCTTGGGACGAGGCACCAGTGTCCAAACTTCATTTCTCTTGAAATTATTGAGCTCCTCTTGCATGGCCAACACCCAGTCCGGATCTAGCAAGGCCTCTTCTACCCTGAAAGGCTCAATAGAAGAGACAAAAGAGTAATGCTCACAAAAATTAACTAATCTAGAACGAGTAGTTACTCCCTTGCTAATGTCACCCAAAATTTGGTCGACGGGATGATTCCTTTGAATCGTCGCTCCAACTTGGGTTAGAGGTGCCGGTTGTGCTTCTTCCTCCATCACTAGATCATCTTGTGCTCCCTCTTGATTACACGCCTCCTCTTGATGAACCTGTTCATCATCTTGAGTTAGGGGATGCACCATTGTTGAGGAAGAAGGTTGATCTTGCGGCCGCACATCTCCAATCGCCATGGTGTGTATTGCGGCCGTTGGAACGTCTTCTTCATCTACATCGTCAAGATCAACAACTTGCTCTCTTGGAGAGCCATTAGTCTCATCAAATACAACGTCGCTAGAGACTTCAACCAAACCCGCTGATTTGTTGAAGACTCTATACGCCTTTGTATTTGAGTCATAACCTAACAAAAACTCTTCTACAGCTTTGGGAGCAAACTTAGAATTTCTACCTTTCTTCACTAGAATATAGCATTTGCTCCCAAATACACGAAAGTAAGACACATTGGGTTTGTTACTGGTTAGAAGCTCATACGAAGTCTTCTTGAGGAGGCGGTGAAGGTAGACCCGGTTGATGGCGTGGCAAGCCGTGTTTACGGCTTTCGACCAAAACCGCTCGGGGGTCTTGAACTCTCCAAGCATCGTCCTCGCCATGTCTATGAGTGTCCTGTTCTTCCTCTCTACCACATCGTTTTGCTGTGGTGTGTAGGGAGCAGAGAACTCGTGCTTGATCCCTTCCTCCTCAAGGTACTCCTCCACTTGAAGGTTCTTGAACTCGGACCCGTTGTCGCTCCTTATCTTCTTCACCTTAAGCTCAAACTCATTTTGAGCTCTCCTTAGGAAGCGCTTGAGGGTCCCTTGGGTTTCAGATTTATCCTGCAAAAAGAATACCCAAGTGAAGCGAGAAAAATCATCAACTATAACAAGACCATACTTACTTCCTCCTATGCTTAGATAGGCGACGGGTCCGAAGAGGTCCATATGAAGCAACTCCAAAGGTCTTGATGTGGTCATCACATTTTTGGTGTGATGAGAGCTTCCCACCTGTTTACCTGCTTGACAAGCTGCACAAGGTCTATCTTTTTCGAAAGTTACATTAGTTAGACCTATCACGTGTTCTCCCTTTAGAAGCTTGTGAAGGTTCTTCATCCCCACATGAGCTAAACGGCGATGCCACAGCCAGCCCATGCTAGTCTTAGCAATTAAGCATGCATCTAGACTGGCCTCCTCTTTTGCAAAATCAACTAAATAGAGTTTGTCGTCTAATACACCCTTAAAAGCTAATGAACTATCACTTCTTCTAAAGACAGACACATCTACATTTGTGAATAAACAATTATATCCCATATTGCATAATTGACTAACGGATAACAAATTATATCCAAGCGACTCAACTAAGAATACATTAGAAATGGAGTGCTTGGATGAAATAGCAATCTTTCCTAACCCTTTCACCTTGCCTTGATTCCCGTCACCGAATATGATTGAGTCTTGGGAATCTTTGTTCTTGACGTAGGAAGAGAACATCTTCTTCTCCCCCGTCATGTGGTTTGTGCATCCGCTGTCGATAATCCAGCTTGATCCCCTGGATGCATAAACCTGCAAGGCAAATTTAGGCTTGGATCTTAGGTACCCAACTCTTGTTGGGTCCTACAAGGTTAGTCACAATGGTCTTAGGGACCCAAATGCAAGTTTTATCTCCCTTGCATTTTGCCCCTAACTTCCTAGCAATCACCTTCTTATCCTTTCTACAAATGGCAAAGGAAGCATTGCAAGCATGATATATTGTAGAAGGTTCATTTATTTTCCTAGGAACACTAGCAACATTTCTCCTAGGCATATGATGAATGACATTTTTCCTAGTCAAATTTCTATCATGCATAATAGAAGAACTAGAAGCAGTCATGGCATGAGAATTAAAAGCATCATAACTTCTATAATTATTCCTAGAATGTCTCCTATCATGGTACATGAAAGCATGGTTCTTTTGAACACTACTAGCCATAGGGGCCTTCCCTTTCTCCTTGGCGGAGATGGAAACCTTATGGCTTGTTAAGTTCTTGACTTCCCTCTTGAAGCCAAGACCATCCTTAATTGAGGGGTGTCTACCAATCGTGTAAGCATCCCTTGCAAATTTTATTTTATCAAATTCACTCTTGCTAGTCTTAAGTTGGGCATTAAGACTAACCACTTCATCATTCAATTTAGAAATTGAAACTAGGTGTTCACTACAAGCATCAACATTAAAATCTTTACACCTATTGCAAATTGCAACATGTTCTACACAAGATGTTGATTTATTTGCTATTTCTAATTTAGCATTCAAATCATCATTTATGCTCTTTAAGCTAGAAATAGAGTCATTGCATGTAGACAATTCACAAGAGAGCATTTCATTCCTTTTAATTTCTAAAGCAAGGGATTTTTGTGCCTCTACAAACTTATCATGTTCTTCATACAAAAGTGAGAGCACCTAGAGGGGGGGTGAATAGGTGATCCTGTGAATACTTTAAACTTAAGCACAAATGTCCTTAGGGACCCAAATGCAAGTCCTGTCTCCCTTGCATTTTGCCCCTAACTTCCTAGCAACTATTTTTCTATCCTTTCTACAAATAGCAAAGGAAGTGTTTAAAGCACAATAAATTATAGAAGGTTCATTCACTACTTTCCTAGGAGCATGAATAACATTCTTTCTAGGCACATGAGCAATATTTCTCCTAGGCATATGTACAACATTTCTCCTACGGATATCTCTATCATGCTTATAAGAAGAACTAGAAGCAAACATGGTATGAGAATCATAAACATGTGAATCAAAATCATTATAAGCATTTCTAGCATTTCTCCTATCATTATACATAAAGGCATGGTTCTTTTTCGCACTACTAGCCATAGGGGCCTTCCCCTTCTCCTTGACGAAGATGGGAGCCTTATGGCTTGTTAAGTTCTTGGCCTCTCTCTTGAAGCCAAGACCATCCTTAATTGAGGGGTGTCTACCAACCGTGTAGGCATCCCTTGCAAATTTTATTTTATCAACTTCACTCTTGCTAGTCTTAAGTTGGGCATTAAGACTAGCCAATTCCTCATTTAATTTGGAAATTAAAACTAGGTGTTCACTACAGGCATCAATATTGAAATCCTTACACCTAGTGCAAATCATAACATGTTCTACACAAGAATTAGATTTATTTGCTACTTCTAACTTAGCATTTAAATCATTGTTAACACCTTGTAAAGTAGAAATGGTTTCATGACAAGTAGATAGTTCATAAGAAAGCATTTCATTTCTTTTCACTTCTAAAGCATATGATTTTTGTGCCTCTACAAATTTATCATGTTCATCATACAATAAATCCTCCTGCTTTTCTAAAAGCCTATCCTTTTCATTCAATGCATCAATCAATTCATTGATTTTATCTATCTTAGATCTATCTAAGCCCTTGAACAAGCATGAATAATCTATGTCATCATCATCACTAGACTCATTATCACTAGAAGAAGCATAAGTGGAGTCTTGAGTACTCACCTTCTTCTCCCTTGCCATAAGGCATGTGAGACGCTCGTTGGGGAAGAGGGAAGACTTGTTGAAGGCAGTGGCAGCGAGTCCTTCATTGTCGGAGTCAGAGGAGGAGCAATCCGAGTCCCACTCCTTTCCTAGATGTGCCTCGCCCTTTGCCTTCTTGTATTGCTTCTTCTTCTCTCTTTTGTTCCCCTTTTCCTGGTCACTTTCATTATCGGGACAGTTAGCGATAAAATGACCAAGCTTACCGCATTTGAAGCATGAGCGCTTCCCCTTTGTCTTGGTCTTGCTTGGCTGCCCCTTGCGACCATTTAGTGTCGTCTTGAATCTCTTGATGATGAGAGCCATCTCTTCATCATTGAGTCCGGCCGCCTCAATCTGTGCCACCTTGCTAGGTAGCGCCTCCTTGCTTCGTGTTGCCTTGAGAGCAAGGGGTTGCGGCTCGTTGATCGGACCATTCAAGGCGTCGTCCACATACCTCGCCTCCTTGATCATCATTCGCCCGCTAACAAATTTCCCAAGAACTTCTTCGGGCGACATCTTGGTGTACCTGGGATTTTCACGTATATTGTTCACCAAATGAGGATCAAGAACGGTAAATGACCTGAGCATTAGGCGGACGACGTCGTGGTCCGTCCATCGTGTGCTTCCGTAGCTCCTTATCTTGTTGATAAGGGTCTTGAGCCGGTTGTATGTTTGCGTCGGCTCCTCGCCCCTTATCATTGCGAACCGTCCAAGCTCACCCTCCACCAACTCCATCTTGGTGAGCAAGGTGACGTCGTTCCCCTCATGAGAAATCTTGAGGGTGTCCCAGATTTGCTTGGCGTTATCCAAGCCGCTCACTTTATGGTATTCATCCCTGCACAAGGAAGCTAGAAGAACAGTAGTAGCTTGTGCATTCTTATGAATTTGTTTATTAATGAACATGGGACTATCCGAACTATCAAAGTGCATTCCACTCTCTACAATCTCCCATATACTAGGATGGAGGGAGAATAGGTGACTACGCATTTTGTGGCTCCAAAATCCGTAGTCCTCTCCATCAAAGTGTGGGGGCTTGCCGAGTGGAATGGAGAGCAAATGTGAATGTGAACTTTGCGGAATACGAGAGTAATCAAAAGAAAAGTTCGAATTAACCGGTTTCCTTCTCTCGTAGTCGTTGTGGTCCTCGTCCTTTTGGGAAGAAGTAGATTCATCGCTGTCGTCGTAGTAGACGATCTCCTTGATGCGCCTTGTCTTCTTCTTCTTCCCTTCCTTCCGTCTATGGCCCGAGCCAGAGTCGGTAGGCTTGTCGTCCTTCGGCTCGTTGACGAAGGTCTCCTTCTCTTTGTCGTTGATCACTATACCCTTCCCCTTAGGATCCATCTCTTCGGGCGGTTAGTCCCTTTGTGAAGAGAACGGCTCTGATACCAATTGAGAGCACCTAGAGGGGGGGGTGAATAGGTGATCCTGTGAATACTTTAAACTTAAGCCACAAAAACTTGTTAAGTGTTAGCACAGTAGTTGCCAAGTGGCTAAAGAGAAGTCTCAACAAAACACAATACCACAAGAGATCAAGCACAGAGGTGACACAGTGGTTTATCCCGTGGTTCGGCCAAGACCAACGCTTGCCTACTCCACGTTGTGGCGTCCCAACGGACGAGGGTTGCAATCAACCCCTCTCAAGCGGTCCAAAGACCCACTTGAATACCACGGTGTTTTGTTTTTCCTTTCACTATCCCGTTTGCAAGGAATCTCCACAAATTGGAGTCTCTTGCCCTTACAAGTATATGATCACAAAGAAGCACAGAGTAAGGGAGGGAAGCAACACACACAAATCCACAGCGAAACGCGCACACACACGGCCAAGAATCGAGCTCACAAGAGTATCACAAAGTTCTCACTAGAACGGAGCTCGAAACACTTAGAATGACAAACAAATGCGCAGAGACTGAGTGTGGATGATCAAGAATGCTCAAAGGTTGCTTGTGTGTCTCCTCCATGCGCCTAGGGGCCCCTTTTATAGCCCCAAGGCAGCTAGGAGCCGTTGAGAGCAAATCCGGAAGGCCATCCTTGCCTTCTGTCGTCGGGTGCACCGGACAGTCCGGTGCACACCGGACACTGTCCGGTGCCCGATTTGTTTCCATAACTGGCGCTTCCGACCGTTGCCGACCGTTGTAGATCTGGGAGCCGTTGGCGCACCGGACATGTCCGGTGCACACCGGACAGTCCAGTGCCGTCTTCCGACCGTTGGCTCGGCCACGTGTCCCGCGCGGATTGCGCGGCCGACCGTTGGCCCCGGCCGACCGTTGGCTCACCGGACAGTCCGGTGCACACCGGACAGTCCGGTGAATTTTAGCCGTACGCCGTCGGCGAATTCCCGAGAGCGGCCAGTTCGAGCCGAGTCAGCCTGGCGCACCGGACACTGTCCGGTGCACACCGGACAGTCCGGTGCTCCAGACCGAACTGAGTCTTGGCTGCACACAGCCAAGTCTTTGTCTCCTCTTTTCTTTTCTTCTACTTTCTGTTTCTAACACTTAGAAAAGTATATTAGTATTCAAAACCAATGTACTAAGGCTTAGAAACATACCTTTATCTCATGATTTGCACCTTGTTCATCCATGGATATAAATTCACAATTAAGCACATGTGTTGGCACTCAATCACCAAAATACTTAGAAATGGCCCAAGGGCACATTTCCCTTTCAATCTCCCCCTTTTTGGTGATTTATGCCAACACAACATAAAGCAACTAGAACAAGTGCAAACTCACTTCAAATAAAACCTAAATTTATTTTGAATCAATTTTGGCATATATGGATCATCCTTTTCCACCACTTGGTTTGTTTTTGCAAATCAAACTCAAATCTCTATCTCTAAGTTAAACACACATGTTGAAGCATAAAGAGAGTCATTCCAAAAGAGATTGATCAAAGATTTCAAAAACTCCCCCTTTTTCCCATAATTACTACTTCTCCCCACAAGAAGCCAAAAGAGACAATAAAAGGGTTTTGACAAACCAAAAACTCTACTCTACTATTTTCAAATTTCTCAAGTGGTAGCTGATCCATTTATTGCTTTGGCCTTTATTTTCTCCCCCTTTGGCATGAAGCACCAAAACGGGATCAATCTTGGCCCTTTAACCCCATTGCCTCACCAAAATCTTCAATTAAGAGCAAATGGCAATGAGATGGACTTGGAATAAGTTACCCTCTCATCGGAGTGCAGTGGAAGTCTTTCATGGTCCAAGTCCTCCTTTTCCCTTTCAATTCTCCTTCGAGACTAAAACAAGTAGACTCAAGCATATGGTTAGTCTCAAAGGGTCAAGTTGTAACTCATCTCCCCCTAAACATGTGCATCACTTTGCAACGGACTTGTGAGGTCCAGGGAGTGTTTGTACAACTTGAGCACCATAATAAGCAACAAAATGCAGAATGAACATGATCAAAGGCATAAATACATGTATGCTACAATTCAATCCAAGTTCCGCGAATCTAAGACATTTAGCTCACTACGCAACCTGCAAAAGGTCTTCTCATCTAAAGGCTTGGTAAAGATATCGGCTAGCTGGTTCTCGGTGCTAACATAAAACACTTCGATATCTCCCTTTTGCTGGTGGTCTCTCAAAAAGTGATGCCGGATGTCAATGTGCTTTGTGCGGCTGTGCTCAACAGGATTTTCCGCTATTCGGATAGCACTCTCATTGTCACATAGGAGTGGGACTTTGCTCAGATTGTAGCCAAAGTCCCTGAGGGTTTGCCTCATCCAAAGTAGTTGCGCACAACACTGTCCTGCGGCAACATACTCGGCCTCAGCGGTGGATAGGGCAACGGAGGTTTGTTTCTTAGAGTTCCATGACACCAGGGACCTTCCTAAGAATTGGCACGTCCCCGATGTACTCTTCCTATCGACCTTACATCCAGCATAGTCGGAATCTGAGTACCCAATCAAGTCAAAGTTAGACCCCTTTGGATACCAGATCCCGAAGCAAGGCGTAGCGACTAAATATCTAAGAATTCGCTTCACCGCCACCAAGTGACACTCCTTAGGATCGGATTGAAATCTAGCACACATGCATACGCTAAGCATAATATCCGGTCTACTAGCACATAAGTAAAGTAAAGACCCTATCATTGACCGGTATGCTTTTTGATCAACGGACTTACCTCCTTTGTTGAGGTCGGTGTGTCCGTCGGTTCCCATCGGCGTCTTTGTGGGCTTGGCGTCCTTCATCCCAAGCCGCTTTAGCAGATCTTGCGTGTACTTCGTTTGGGAGATGAAGGTGCCGTCCTTGAGTTGCTTCACTTGGAACCCAAGGAAGTAGTTCAACTCGCCCATCATCGACATCTCGAATTTCTGCGTCATCACCCTGCTAAACTCTTCACAAGACTTTTGATTAGTAGAACCAAATATTATGTCATCGACATAAATTTGACACACAAACAAATCACCATCACAAGTCTTAGTGAAAAGAGTTGGATCGGCTTTCCCAACCTTGAAAGCATTAGCAATTAAGAAATCTCTAAGGCATTCATACCATGCTCTTGGGGCTTGTTTAAGTCCATAGAGCGCCTTAGAGAGCTTACACACGTGGTCGGGGTACCGCTCATCCTCGAAGCCAGGGGGTTGCTCCACGTACACCTCCTCCTTTATTGGCCCGTTGAGGAAAGCGCTCTTTACATCCATTTGGTACAACCTGAAAGAATGGTGAGCGGCATATGCTAGCAAGATACGAATGGACTCTAGCCTAGCTACAGGAGCAAAAGTCTCCTCAAAGTCCAAACCTGCGACTTGGGCATAACCTTTTGCCACAAGTCGAGCCTTGTTCCTTGTCACCACTCCGTGCTCGTCTTGTTTGTTGCGGAACACCCACTTGGTTCCCACAACATTTTGCTTGGGACGAGGCACCAGCGTCCAAACTTCATTGCGCTTGAAGTTGTTAAGTTCCTCCTGCATGGCCAACACCCAATCCGGATCTAGCAAGGCCTCCTCTACCCTGAAAGGCTCAATAGAGGAGACAAAAGAGTAATGTTCACAAAAATTAACTAGTCGAGACCGAGTAGTTACTCCCTTGCTAATGTCACCCAGAATTTGGTCGATGGGATGATCCCTTTGAATCATCGCTCGAACTTGAGTTGGAGGTGCCGGTTGCGCTTCTTCTTCCATCACGTGATCATCCTGTGCTCCCCCTTGATCACATGCCTCCTGTTGATGAACCTGTTCATCGTCTTGAGTTGGGGGATGCACCGTCGTTGAGGAAGAAGGTTGATCTCGTTCATCTTGTTCCTGTGGCCGAACGTCTCCAATCGCCATGGTTCGTATAGCGGCCGTTGGAACATCTTCTTCATCTACATCATCACAATCAACAACTTGCTCTCTTGGAGAGCCATTAGTCTCATCAAATACAACGTCGCTAGAGACTTCAACCAAACCCGATGATTTGTTGAAGACTCTATACGCCTTTGTATTTGAATCATAACCTAATAAAAACCCTTCTACAGCTTTGGGAGCAAACTTAGAATTTCTACCCTTCTTCACTAGAATGTAACACTTGCTCCCAAATACACGAAAGTACGATACATTGGGTTTGTTACCGGTTAGTAGCTCATACGAAGTCTTCTTGAGGAGTCGATGAAGATAGACCCTGTTGATGGCGTGGCAAGCCGTGTTCACAGCTTCCGACCAAAAGCACTCGGGGGTCTTGAACTCTCCAAGCATCGTCCTCGCCATATCGATTAGCGTCCTGTTCTTCCTCTCTACCACACCATTTTGCTGTGGTGTGTAGGGAGCGGAGAACTCGTGCTTGATCCCTTCCTCCTCAAGAAACTCCTCCACTTGAACGTTCTTGAACTCGGACCCGTTGTCGCTCCTAATCTTCTTCACCTTGAGCTCAAACTCATTTTGAGCTCTCCTGAGGAAGCGCTTGAGGGTCCCTTGGGTTTCAGACTTATCCTGCAAAAAGAATACCCAAGTGAAGCGGGAAAAGTCATCAACAATAACTAAACCATACTTACTTCCTCCTATGCTTAGATAGGCGACGGGTCCGAAGAGGTCCATATGCAGCAGCTCCAGAGGTCTTGATGTGGTCATCACATTCTTGTTGTGATGTGCTCCTCCCACCTGTTTACCTGCTTGACAAGCTGCACAAGGTCTATCTTTTTCGAAATAAACATTTGTTAGACCTATCACGTGTTCTCCCTTTAGAAGCTTGTGGAGGTTCTTCATCCCCACATGTGCTAAGCGGCGATGCCACAGCCAGCCCATGCAAGTCTTAGCCATTAAGCATGCATCTAGACCGGCCTCTTCTTTTGCAAAATCAACTAAGTAAAGCTTGCCGTCTAGTACACCCTTAAAAGCTAGTGAACCATCACATCTTCTAAAGACAGACACATCTACATTAGTAAAAAGGCAATTATATCCCATGTTGCATAGTTGACTAACAGATAGCAAATTGTAACCAAGAGACTCAACTAAAAACACATTTGAAATTGAGTGCTCATTAGAAATTGCAATTTTACCTAACCCTTTTACCTTGCCTTGATTCCCATCACCGAATATAATTGAATCTTGGGAATCCTTATTTTTGACGTAGGAGGTGAACATCTTCTTCTCCCCCGTCATATGGTTTGTGCATCCGCTGTCGATAATCCAGCTTGAACCCCCGGATGCATAAACCTGCAAGGCAAATTTAGGCTTGGGTCTTAGGTACCCAACTCATGTTGGGTCCTGCAAGGTTAGCACAAATGTCCTTAGGGACCCAAATGCAAGTCCTGTCTCCCTTGCATTTTGCCCCTAACTTCCTAGCAACTATTTTTCTATCCTTTCTACAAATAGCAAAGGAAGTGTTTAAAGCACAATAAATTATAGAAGGTTCATTCACTACTTTCCTAGGAGCATGAATAACATTCTTTCTAGGCACATGAGCAATATTTCTCCTAGGCATATGTACAACATTTCTCCTACGCATATCTCTATCATGCTTATAAGAAGAACTAGAAGCAAACATGGTATGAGAATCATAAACATGTGAATCAAAATCATTATAAGCATTTCTAGCATTTCTCCTATCATTATACATAAAGGCATGGTTCTTTTTCGCACTACTAGCCATAGGGGCCTTCCCCTTCTCCTTGACGAAGATGGGAGCCTTATGGCTTGTTAAGTTCTTGGCCTCTCTCTTGAAGCCAAGACCATCCTTAATTGAGGGGTGTCTACCAACCGTGTAGGCATCCCTTGCAAATTTTATTTTATCAACTTCACTCTTGCTAGTCTTAAGTTGGGCATTAAGACTAGCCAATTCCTCATTTAATTTGGAAATTAAAACTAGGTGTTCACTACAGGCATCAATATTGAAATCCTTACACCTAGTGCAAATCATAACATGTTCTACACAAGAATTAGATTTATTTGCTACTTCTAACTTAGCATTTAAATCATTGTTAACACCTTGTAAAGTAGAAATGGTTTCATGACAAGTAGATAGTTCATAAGAAAGCATTTCATTTCTTTTCACTTCTAAAGCATATGATTTTTGTGCCTCTACAAATTTATCATGTTCATCATACAATAAATCCTCCTGCTTTTCTAAAAGCCTATCCTTTTCATTCAATGCATCAATCAATTCATTGATTTTATCTATCTTAGATCTATCTAAGCCCTTGAACAAGCATGAATAATCTATGTCATCATCATCACTAGACTCATTATCACTAGAAGAAGCATAAGTGGAGTCTTGAGTACTCACCTTCTTCTCCCTTGCCATAAGGCATGTGAGACGCTCGTTGGGGAAGAGGGAAGACTTGTTGAAGGCAGTGGCAGCGAGTCCTTCATTGTCGGAGTCGGAGGAGGAGCAATCCGAGTCCCACTCCTTTCCTAGATGTGCCTCGCCCTTTGCCTTCTTGTATTGCTTCTTCTTCTCTCTTTTGTTCCCCTTTTCCTGGTCACTTTCATTATCGGGACAGTTAGCGATAAAATGACCAAGCTTACCGCATTTGAAGCATGAGCGCTTCCCCTTTGTCTTGGTCTTGCTTGGCTGCCCCTTGCGACCATTTAGTGTCGTCTTGAATCTCTTGATGATGAGAGCCATCTCTTCATCATTGAGTCCGGCCGCCTCAATCTGTGCCACCTTGCTAGGTAGCGCCTCCTTGCTTCGTGTTGCCTTGAGAGCAAGGGGTTGCGGCTCGTTGATCGGACCATTCAAGGCGTCGTCCACATACCTCGCCTCCTTGATCATCATTCGCCCGCTAACAAATTTCCCAAGAACTTCTTCGGGCGACATCTTGGTGTACCTGGGATTTTCACGTATATTGTTCACCAAATGAGGATCAAGAATGGTAAATGACCTGAGCATTAGGCGGACGACGTCGTGGTCCGTCCATCGTGTGCTTCCGTAGCTCCTTATCTTGTTGATAAGGGTCTTGAGCCGGTTGTATGTTTGCGTCGGCTCCTCGCCCCTTATCATTGCGAACCGTCCAAGCTCACCCTCCACCAACTCCATCTTGGTGAGCAAGGTGACGTCGTTCCCCTCATGAGAAATCTTGAGGGTGTCCCAGATTTGCTTGGCGTTATCCAAGCCGCTCACTTTATGGTATTCATCCCTGCACAAGGAAGCTAGAAGAACAGTAGTAGCTTGTGCATTCTTATGAATTTGTTTATTAATGAACATGGGACTATCCGAACTATCAAAGTGCATTCCACTCTCTACAATCTCCCATATACTAGGATGGAGGGAGAATAGGTGACTACGCATTTTGTGGCTCCAAAATCCGTAGTCCTCTCCATCAAAGTGTGGGGGATTGCCGAGTGGAATGGAGAGCAAATGTGAATGTGAACTTTGCGGAATACGAGAGTAATCAAAAGAAAAGTTCAAATTAACCGGTTTCCTTCTCTCGTAGTCGTTGTGGTCCTCGTCCTTTTGGGAAGAAGTAGATTCATCGCTGTCGTCGTAGTAGACGATCTCCTTGATGCGCCTTGTCTTCTTCTTCTTCCCTTCCTTCCGTCTATGGCCCGAGCCGGAGTCGGTAGGCTTGTCGTCCTTCGGCTCGTTGACGAAGGTCTCCTTCTCTTTGTCGTTGATCACTATACCCTTCCCCTTAGGATCCATCTCTTCGGGCGGTTAGTCCCTTTGTGAAGAGAACGGCTCTGATACCAATTGAGAGCACCTAGAGGGGGGGGTGAATAGGTGATCCTGTGAATACTTTAAACTTAAGCCACAAAAACTTGTTAAGTGTTAGCACAGTAGTTGCCAAGTGGCTAAAGAGAAGTCTCAACAAAACACAATACCACAAGAGATCAAGCACAGAGGTGACACAGTGGTTTATCCCGTGGTTCGGCCAAGACCAACGCTTGCCTACTCCACGTTGTGGCGTCCCAACGGACGAGGGTTGCAATCAACCCCTCTCAAGCGGTCCAAAGACCCACTTGAATACCACGGTGTTTTGTTTTTCCTTTCACTATCCCGTTTGCAAGGAATCTCCACAAATTGGAGTCTCTTGCCCTTACAAGTATATGATCACAAAGAAGCACAGAGTAAGGGAGGGAAGCAACACACACAAATCCACAGCGAAACGCGCACACACACGGCCAAGAATCGAGCTCACAAGAGTATCACAAAGTTCTCACTAGAACGGAGCTCGAAACACTTAGAATGACAAACAAATGCGCAGAGACTGAGTGTGGATGATCAAGAATGCTCAAAGGTTGCTTGTGTGTCTCCTCCATGCGCCTAGGGGCCCCTTTTATAGCCCCAAGGCAGCTAGGAGCCGTTGAGAGCAAATCCGGAAGGCCATCCTTGCCTTCTGTCGTCGGGTGCACCGGACAGTCCGGTGCACACCGGACACTGTCCGGTGCCCGATTTGTTTCCATAACTGGCGCTTCCGACCGTTGCCGACCGTTGTAGATCTGGGAGCCGTTGGCGCACCGGACATGTCCGGTGCACACCGGACAGTCCGGTGCCGTCTTCCGACCGTTGGCTCGGCCACGTGTCCCGCGCGGATTGCGCGGCCGACCGTTGGCCCCGGCCGACCGTTGGCTCACCGGACAGTCCGGTGCACACCGGACAGTCCGGTGAATTTTAGCCGTACGCCGTCGGCGAATTCCCGAGAGCGGCCAGTTCGAGCCGAGTCAGCCTGGCGCACCGGACACTGTCCGGTGCACACCGGACAGTCCGGTGCTCCAGACCGAACTGAGTCTTGGCTGCACACAGCCAAGTCTTTGTCTCCTCTTTTCTTTTCTTCTACTTTCTGTTTCTAACACTTAGAAAAGTATATTAGTATTCAAAACCAATGTACTAAGGCTTAGAAACATACCTTTATCTCATGATTTGCACCTTGTTCATCCATGGACATAAATTCACAATTAAGCACATGTGTTGGCACTCAATCACCAAAATACTTAGAAATGGCCCAAGGGCACATTTCCCTTTCAAAAAGGTCCTCTTGCTTTTCTAATAATCTATTCTTATCATTCAAGGCATCAATCAACTCATTAATCTTATCAACCTTAGTTCTATCTAAGCCCTTGAATAAACATGAATAGTCTATTTCATCATCGCTAGATTCTTCATCACTTGAGGAAGCGTAAGTACTAGTATTACGAGTGCTTACCTTCTTTTCCCTTGCCATGAGGCAAGTGTGATGCTCGTTGGGGAAGAGGGATGACTTGTTGAAGGCGGTGGCAGCGAGTCCTTCGTTGTCGGAGTCGGACGACGAACAATCCGAGTCCCACTCCTTGCCAAGGTGTGCCTCGCCCTTAGCCTTCTTGTAAGACTTCTTCTTTTCCCTCTTGTTCCCTTGTTCCTGGTCACTATCATTATCGGGACAATTAGCGATAAAATGACCAATCTTACCACATTTGAAGCATGAGCGCTTCCCCTTCGTCTTGTTCTTGTTGGGATGCCCCTTGCGACCCTTTAGTGCCGTCTTGAAGCGCTTGATGATGAGGGCCATCTCTTCATCATTAAGACCTGCCGCCTCAACTTGCGCCACCTTGCTAGGTAGCGCCTCCTTGCTCCTCGTTGCCTTGAGAGCAATAGTTTGAGGCTCTTGGATTGGGCCATTTAATGCATCGTCGACGTATCTTGCCTCCTTGATCATCATCCGCCCGCTTACAAACTTTCCAAGTATCTCCTCAGGCGTCATCTTGGTGTACCTAGGATTCTCACGAATATTGTTCACAAGATGAGGATCAAGGACGGTAAAAGACCTTAGCATTAGGCGGACGACGTCGTGGTCCGTCCATCGCGTGCTTCCATATCTCCTTATTTTGTTGACGAGGGTCTTTAGCCGGTTGTACGTTTGGGTTGGCTCCTCGCCCCTGATCATTGCGAATCTCCCAAGTTCGCCTTCCACCAACTCCATCTTGGTGAGCATGGTGACATCGTTCCCCTCATGTGAGATCTTGTGGGTGTCCCAAATCTGCTTGGCGTTATCCAAGCCGCTCACCTTATGGTATTCGTCCCTGCACAATGAAGCTAGAAGAACAGTAGTAGCTTGTGCATTTTTGTGAATTTGCTCATTAATGAACATGGGACTATCAGTACTATCAAATTTCATTCCACTCTCTACTATCTCCCATATGCTTGGATGGAGAGAGAACAAGTGACTACGCATTTTGTGACTCCAAAATCCGTAGTCCTCTCCATCAAAGTGAGGAGGTTTACCGAGTGGAATGGAGAGTAAATGAGCATTGGTACTTTGCGGAATATGAGAGTAGTCAAAAGAAAAGTTCGAATTGACCGTCTTCTTTTTCTCGTAGTCGTTGTCGTCGTCCTTTTGGGAAGAGGAAGATTCGTCGCTGTCGTAGTAGACTATCTCCTTGATGCGCCTTGTTTTCTTCTTCTTCTCGTCTTTTCTTTTGTGGCCCGAGCCCGAGTCAGTAGGCTTGTCATCTTTCGGCTCGTTGACGAAGGACTCCTTCTCCTTATCATTGATCACAATCCCCTTGCCCTTAGGATCCATCTCTTCGGGCGATTAGTCCCTTTCTTGAAGAGAACGGCTCTGATACCAATTGAGAGCACCTAGAGGGGGGTGAATAGGTGATCCTATAAACTTGAAACTTAGTGCCACAAAAACTTGATTAGTGGTTAGCACAATAAGGCCAAGTGGCTAGAGAGGAGTCTTAGCAAAACACAATAACCACAAAGAGATCAACACAGAGATGGCACAGTGGTTTATCCCGTGGTTCGGCCAAGTCCAATACTTGCCTACTCCACGTTGTGGCGTCCCAACGGACGAGGGTTGCAATCAACCCCTCTCAAGCGGTCCAAAGACCCACTTGAATACCACGGTGTTTTGCTTTGCTTTACTATATCCCGCTTGTGAGGAATCTCCACAACTTGGAGCCTCTCGCCCTTACAATTTGATGTTCACAAAGAAGCACGGAGTAAGGGAGGGATGAGCAACGCACACAAGACACAAAAATCACAGCAAATACGCACACACAAGACCCAAACTTGAGCTCAAAAGAATATCACGAGGTTCTCACTAGAACGGAGCTCAAATCACTAAGAATGTCGAACAAGTGCGCAAGAATGAAGTGTGAGTGATCAACAATGCTCAAAGGATGCTTGGTATATTCCTCCATGCGCCTAGGGGTCCCTTTTATAGCCCCAAGGCAGCTAGGAGCCGTTGAGAGCATTCTAGGAAGGCAATTCTTGCCTTCTGTCGCCTGGCGCACCGGATAGTCCGGTGCACCATCGGACACTGTCCGGTGCGGATCTCTTTCCTTATTTGGCGAAGCCGACCGTTGCAGATTCAGAGCCGTTGGCGCACTGGACACTGTCCGGTGCACATCGGACAGTCCGGTGCCCCCTTATGACCGTTGGCTCGGCCACGCGTCACGCGCGGAATCCTCGGCCGACCGTTGGCCCGGCTGACTGTTGGCTCACCGGACAGTCCGGTGAATTATAGTCGTACGCCGTTAATCGCTTCCCGAGAGCGACGACTTCGCCTGTGAATGGATCACTGGACAGTCCGATGATTTATAGCCGTACACCATTGATCGCCTCTCGAGAGCAGCCAGTTGACAGTCGCCAGCCTGGCGCACCGGACACTGTCCGGTGCACCACCCGACACTGTCCGGTGCACCCAGACCGAGCTGTCTTTGGCTGAACAAAGACATCTCTTTTCCAATTTGATTTCTCCTGTTTCCAGCACTTAGACACAAAACATTAGCTTTCAAAACAATGTACTAAGTGTAGAAACATACCTTTAATCTTGATTTGCACTTAGTCCATCACTTGTCATAGATTAACACCTAAGCACTTGTGTTGGACACTAAATCACCAAAATACTTAGAAATGGCCCAAAGGCACATTTCCCTTTCACTAATTGTTGTGTACGTGAATTTTTTTATCCTAACACGTACATGGTTCGTATTTGGTTTGCCTTCTAAAACCGGGTGTGATAATGGATGAGTCAATTCAGACCTCTAGCTTGGCAACAGAGCTAGACAGATGGTCAATCGTCGTCGTCATCATCGTTGTCACTGGCTCTGAGTCATCCTCCTATGGATGAGGAGGCGTCCTGATCTAGATGTTGGACCGGTATTTCTTAGAGTGTTGTGGACTTGGAGCTGAGGGAGGAAGAGCATCATTGTCGTCTAGTTATGGACTCGGACCACTTCCTTCTTCCTCTTCTTAGGCTGAGGATGAGGACACGACTTCCTAGAAGTGGAGCCTTGAGGGCTTGCTCGGTGAGTTGCTTAGGGAAGTGGCATGGGCCAGCCTCTTTGTCATTCTTCACTGCCCAAGAAAGACTCTAGGGAGGCCCACAATGTCCTAACATCTAAATTAGTCTAAAGAATGTTTAAGATATATAAAATTACCAAGTTCATAAGATAGAGATAAGTTATGTAGTCACTAAAGATACCTTAGGACATGACTCGAGTAGTAAATAGGCCTATATCATGCACCCTTTAGGCCAACCTCTAATGGATTGAAAGATCTGGTGAAGGTGGGCCTTTGCCTCTAGCATGGTAATGGTATGGACATTGGACCAGGAGGGATAGGTGTGCTCGCCATATTACCATGTGAAATTTTCCTTCTCGCAGAGAGGGGGAACTCGGCGTAAGGTAGGAAGGTATAGTGTCCCAAAAGCGCTCATGGGCTTTAAGAGTAAGCATGTTCATTTCAATCCTGAATGTGGCGAGGCCGTCGGCCACGTCGAGGGTATGCTTGAACAAACACTCGTTTCTGGCCTTCTAAATACTCCACGACATTATGATGATGATTTCCATGGAAAATAACACCCCTTTGGCACTCAAAGGCAAATAGCTAAGACCCAATCATCATCCAACACCGTCTCACAAAGTTGCAGCAAAAATAGGTGCCCGGATGTCTCCTTTCTGCAGGATACATATTTCACAAATATAATAGTCTAGGGTCATTGTAGCATATGTTTCATGTTAAGCTTGTCATGCAGTAGTATCCATAAGAAAATCTTGTGCTTGGGTTGATATTTAGATGCCCATGTCCAGGTGATGGTGCGGTGGGGATAGAGGAAGAAGAATGTTGTTTGCTAAGACGAGGACAGATGAAGAAAATATACTAGAAAAGAGGAAAGAATGGTGGAATTCTCAAATACGCCTCACAGTGATGCGTGGAGATGGCAATGTGCAAAATAAAATGAGATTGAGATGAACAAGCTCAATTTTGTAATAATGAAGCAAATCTTAGATTGGTTGAAAAGCATGGAGATCAAATATGTCCATTAGAAAGGAAGAGAAGATGACAATATCATCCCCATCGGGCATGGGATAACTTTCTTTACCTAGGATTTTCAACTGGGTTAGCTTTTTTCTCTTGAAGCAATCACATTGCAATCAGAGCGTGAAGATCCTTGCACTCTATTATAGATGCCTCAAGCTCGTGCGGATGAGATATGACCATGACAATCGTTCGAGATCTAGCAGCAGCAAAGAAGAGTAGGTCATAATATCTCTCTAGAAGATGAAGCGCTGAATGTGATGTGTGCCGGAAGGCGATGAATGCAAATAGATGTTTCATGGAAGTCCAAGTGACATAGGGTGATTCTTTTTATAGCAGACCATGGAAGCTACATCGATGAAGGATATTTTCTTCTGAGAAGCAACTGAGAAACCTAAAGCTACACAGAGTAGTAGAATTCAAAGTACTAGTATGGTAAAGTGATCGAGTCCTAAATAATAGGCTAAGTCTATAGACTCGAGGATGCATGACAGAGTTGGGGACTCGTACAAAAGGCAGAACAACTCGATCATAGTAAGATTAATACATTCAAGGACGTTTCAAGATAAGAGTCCCATATGCCTAATTCAATGACTCAACCAAATAAGACTTGGGGACTAGTGTCAGTAATATATAGCAGGGGTACCCAAACCAAGCTTCAAGAAGAATGCCCAATATAGATTGGTCCATAGGCTCGACCAAGAGCCTAAGGACTCGGACAATAAAACTAGAAGGAATGCCTACTGCTAGAAGAATTCCAGAAGCAAAAATGGCAAAGATCTTATTGAATTAGGATATATGATTGAGATATTAATAGATATGGCAAGTTCCAAATACTTGTAAAGATCTAGTTTGACTCTCTAATGGACTCACTTATGATCTCAGTCTTCTAACAGACCCAAATACATATATGTAAACAATCTTCCCTCCTTGGACTATAAAAGGGGTGCCAGGGATCCTTAAGAGGGTAGATCATCTGATCATATTGTATAGCAATAAATGCTAGTCACAAATAGGACTTAGGATATTAAGTTTTTAGAGCCCAAACCTGTATAAATATTTGTGTCTATCATGCCTTAACCTTCAACTTTTGATTAGATGAACTAATGAAAGGGAAATGTGCCCTTGGGCCATTTCTATTTTGTTTTGGTGATTAAATGCTCAATACATTGTCTTGAACTAACATCTTGATGTATGAGCATAGGCACAGATATTTGAAAGGCAAACTGAGAAACATAGGAAAAGTGCATTTGTTGTATATTGCAAATCCTATTACATTAAAAGAACAAGGTATGATTCTAGCACTTAGTAAATTGTTTTAGTTGCTAACTATGTTTATCTAAGTTCTAGGAAACTTCTCAAGTCGAACCATTTTGGAGAAATGGTGTTTGGCTAAGATTAGCCAAACTTGTGCCAGTCTAGGAGCACTAAAGAGTGTCTGGTGCCCAGGCTACCAGTTGGCGAACAAGCCGCTCTCGTGAAATCGCTGAGACGTCATGGCTATAATTCATCGGACTGTCCAGTGTGCACCGGACTGTCCGGTGTGCCAGTCGCTCATCTGGCCAACGACCGACCGCGCAATCCACGTGGGCCACGTCAACCTAGCCAACGATCACCAGGTTGCACTGGACTGTCTAGTGTGCCAAGTGACCAACGACTGGCAATAGATGACTCGGCTGATTAAGGAAAGGAATCGATAATTGTGCATTATCTGTTGTGCACCGGACAATCCGGTGCACCTGCGGATAGAAGGCAATCAGGGCCTTCCAAATGGACTTCCAACGGCTCCTAAGTTCCTTGGGGCTATAAAAGGACCCCCTGGGCGCCATGGAGCAACACACAAGCACACTTTAAGCAATCTACAACTTCTAAACTCCCCAACCACACTGTCGATTCATTAGATAGAGATTTGAGTGCATTCTTGAGCTGTGACTTTGCTGTTTTGATTCTTGCGCCCTCTTCTTGACTTGTGTGCGTGTTGTTGCTGCGATTATGTTTGTGTGTGTGTTTCTACTCCCTCCTTACTCTGGTTTTAATTGAGATCATTTGTGTAAGGCATGAGAGACTCCAACTTGTGGAGATTCCTCACAAATGGGATTTGATATAAGGAAGAAAACTGTGGAACTCAAGTTTGGTCTTTGGATCACTTGAGAGGGGTTGAGTGCAACCCTTAACCTAAGAAGGTCACCACAACATGGAGTAGGCATTGGCCGAACCACGGGACAAAATCGTCGTGTCTTTTGTCTATTTACTTTATTGCGATTATTGTCTTCTAGAGTTCTCATATTCACTTGTATTATTGCTCCTAAGTTTGATACACATCTCAAAGGAGTAATCAAGTGAAGAGTCCTCTCCTCCATCTCTACTCACACCAACTTGGTTTTGACATCCACTAACACTCATTATAAACCAAGTTTGTGTTGTTTAGAGTTGATTTTTGCAGGATCACCTATTCAAACCCCCACTAGGGGCTCTCAGCTATCCCATAAATTCACTACCAAATAATCTTTGACACCTAGCAAAGTTAGTGTTAAAAGTTATCTAGAGCCTTCTGAGATTTACTACCGGACATGTGCATCATCACATGGTTATTCTTATGTATACCTTCTTTATGTCATCTTATGTGCCTAGTTGTTTTATTTGAGATGACCAAATGTTTCACCCAATATGTAAGAGACATGTAATGTAGTTGTTTATGTGCACTTTGTATCATTTCATTTTTGCCATCTTCATTTACAACCTCTATGAACCTGGACTATCCATATTTCAAGCACTTCTTCTCACTACTATGCTACTTCTAGAATAACATATAATTATGTTGGTACACATGAATCTTCTCATAATACACAATAAGACCTGAAAGCAATTTCTTTGACTCATACATGTCTTTGGGCATCTTGTGATTCACTGGAAGGCATCACTGATCAAATTTAGCATCTCTTTATAGCAATTGTTTGAGAATGCAACCTTAGACTTAATAGACATAGTTCTTCCAAAACTTTGATAAGGTTGCAGAACTTTGAACATCTGACCTAGGCATATCCTCATGCTCTAGTTGAAACCTTGGTCGTATAGCATCTAGTATCTCGTCCATCCTATCATTGTTCATCCTATCATGCTCTTCCACTTCTACATATTTATGTTGTGACTCGTTATAGTGCATCCAACTTTATAACTTGACATGAAACCAAATCGACAAAGGTCCATTGACACCCTTCTCTTGTCATGGCCCATATAATTTCTGTACTTGTTGCATGGGCACCTTACAATACCAACTATTGCAAATAAAATGCACAAACGATATTTTTTTAGTCTTGACCATCCACTCATTCGACTGAACTCTACTCTTACTCCAACCATCATACATCCATTGATGGTCGTCACCCACATTTGATCCTAAAGACTAAAAATTGATGATGAGCTTCTCTTGTTAGATATATCACAGTCTTGCATCTATGGGAAAAGATAGGTTGCTTAAAGGTTGTCAAAAAGGATAATTTCGAAACACCATATCTCATATGTGAGACACATGTGACACATGTCGATTGAAACGAGTAATACATACATTTTATGAACTTATGGATATTTTACATGCTTTTAAATTAAATTATTTTATACTACCAATTTTTGTTTAAATACTAATACTTATTACTAGTAAAATACAAATTTTAGTTAACTTAAAAATAAGCATTAAATATTACAGTGAAATTAAATTTACCAAACTAATATACTAAAAATACACACCAATTATTAAATTAATCCACAATAACAAGTATTTATTACCTTAGAAATTTAATTTTTGTGGATGGGCGATGAAAATTACACTTATTTTGATTAGCGGGGGTGAAAGCACAGAAGGAACGAGATGGACAAGTAGACCATGCAGAAGGATTAGATGGAGATTAAGACTGTGGGGGGGGCAACATGAGTCGGGTGCGACAGTGGTGGCAAGTGGCAGCATAGACATGCGGCAACAACAGCGATGAAGTAAGCGTGGGTGGGTAGGACGACACAGTGAGAGGCGCAAATGAGTGAGAGTCAATAGCGAGAGAAGAGATGAATGTAAGCTAGTGTAAATTATTGAATTTTGGTCTATTTTATGACATCAATCGCCAAAAATAGTAGTTTTAGTGGGTTGTCTAACATCAACCAACAGAAGTCAGTAACTTTCGTCGACTTCTCGTTAGCTGCTTCGTGGTTGACCAAAATTATCCATTTCCTAAGGAATAACCTAAAAGGTGAAGAAATTATTTTGGTCCATACAAATTTTATATTGATCTATTGTGATTTATACAAGAACAAAAAACACTAGATTGGTGCCAAGACAAAAAAACAAAGTGGATCCAAGCATAAGATGAAAAACGGCACCAAACGGTAAACCTGAGCAAGAGAAGAAAAAAATATCATCCAGTAGAGTATAAACCTGACTAAGCAATCCGTCAACTAGAGTTGGACTTGAGACCAAATGAGTAGGAGTAGACCTAAAAGTTTGGCTCGGGGAATTTGGGGCCACATAAGCACGACCCGAAAGTGGAAATCCAAAGCACGTCCCAGCACGAAAAGGGGAACATGCTGATACAACCTGAATGATCGAGTCGTACCGCGTCTCAAACTTAGTCATGATAGGTGATTCAACATGGCACGACTAGATGAGCTGTGTTTGTATCGGCTCAACACAAAGTGAGGCACGAACTAGAAAACTAATGTTTGAATGATTGTTTTATGCTCAAATATTTTTTTCTCTTTACGAAGATTATAGAAAACATTGATACTTATATTTATCTTAGTACAATATATATATATTATTACTAAAAATAAATATAGAGAAATTTTGAGTCAAGTTGCTAGTCCTAGCAATCTATTTCTAAAGGTTTTCTTTTTCTCGTATGATTTTTTGTCTATAACAAAGTTATGAATAATTTGAATATGTATTTTTTAGATATATGTAAGTTTTTTTTCTATGGCGTGATTCAGCTGGCACGACATGACACTGTGCTTTTAGGCCATGTTGTGCCTGGTCTTTGGTATTTGGACTCGGCCTAATCCAGCCCATAATTAATCCATGTCATGGTGGCAAAACACTTGGGGCATGTTTGGTTTGCTACGTAAGTTGTCATATTTTTGCTTAATTTTTATGCCTAAGATTAGTTCTTCAATTCAGACGACTAACCTTAGATAAAGTGTGACACAGTTAGCCACGAATCAAATAGCACCTCAATTTGGCGCAAAGTACGGTAGCCCGAGTCGTGTTGGTTCAATATGGCCTAACTTTCAGCTCCAAGTAGTAGAGTAGGAGATGACAACATAAGTATGCAATCGAGCAGGAAACAAAAAATGCGGTAACACGTGGACAACATAAATACACGAGATAGTAAAAAAGACGCATAAATTTTGATTTTAGATATATATATATATATATATATATATATATATATATATATATATTTCATTATGCATCGAATAAATATAGCATGCTCGTATTGCAAAAAAAAAATACGTATAACAATTATTCTAACCTATATGAGCACCACGGGCACATATAACATATACATGGCATGCTTGATTTCTTTCTCAACTCGGCCTGGCTCGCATGTGATGAGTCAGGTTCGTTGAGACCAATTGTAAACGTACAAGATTGATTGTTTGGTTAAGTTGTATGTCATCAACCAGGCAAAGAAGGGACAATGTTTGTTAGACTAGGTTATAAGAGAGATAGAATAAACATAAAAAAATTAAAAATGTATATCAAGTTTAGTATAGTTTTATTCTTAAAAATGTCAGGAATACGAAAGTAAAATTGGTGTGTTAAATAGAAGTATTAATTAATTAAGAGGTATAACAAAGATACCAGCTTGAAATGATTTCTCATGTTCTGTGCCTGCATCAATGCAACCTATCTAGCTCGAACCGAAGGTCGATTCTCTCCAAGCCGTTCGGCTGGGTGAATTTGCGGCTGTCGCTGCAACTACAGCTGTTGTAGCCTACAGTATATTCTTCTCTGACAAGGGTTACAGCTGCAGCCACGGTAGCATTGTTTAAAAGCGCAGCCTACAGTATATTCTTCTCTCGAACCATGGTATATGTCTGGCCAGACTGCATCGTGGTCGGTGCATGCATAAGGTTGTCCGAGAAACCAAACAATAAGGTTCTTGCACTGGAAGGATCTAGCCCTCCTAAAACCAGGTAATATATAACCAATCACGTCCACAGAGTACAACATAATACATATTGAAATCGGACATGAATTGTCCTGACTCATATGTCCGTGTCATAAGTACAATTCATATAAAACAAAATAAAAAAAATTGCCATCTAGATAATCAGAGGGAGGCGGGACAAAAATAGGTAAAGAGAAAATTTACCGTTCAATACTAATGTATAGATTAATATTAGATAAAGATATATAGGTGGAGATTAAAATTTATCATTTATATATAAATAATCAGGGAATTCATTCTTACTATAAGTGTTATGAGATCAAGTAGGCATGAGATAGAGGGTTTTGGTTGTAGCAGAAGCACCCTTCTTGGTTCTCCGTGCTAGAGTATCACTACGTTTGGCTTCATTTGTCAACCTTAGATAGTGTTTGGTTGAAAAGCCAAGTAGAACGGAACCGTTCTATCCCAGTTTTGTTGCTGTTTGGTTACAAAGGAACTAGAACGGAATGACTCCAATTAGGGAATATTCTCCTCAGATTCGGAACCATTCCGCTCCAAAAAATCAACCGGACGGAGCCGCTCCGTTCCCATCCCGCTCTCACAGTCACGCTCCGTTCCGTTCACTCTGCAACCAAACAAAAAACAGAGCCGCCCCGTTCCAGATTACCAAACACAGAACAGAGCGGCTCCGTTCCTAGAATCAGGGATGAAACGACTCTATTCTACTTGGCTTTTCAACCACTAGTAGAAAAGAGCTCATAGCCTGCGGCACCCATAAATTATCACTGGCGGTTTCAGTTATCGCGCGCCAGTAAAAAAAACGAGGCGGGCCCGGCTTTGGAACCGCCAGTGGAAACACATTTCCACTGGCGGTTATCTTAACACAACCGCCAGTGGAAATAGGATGTTTCCACTGGCGGTTGGTGTAACATAACCGCCAGTGGAAAACCAATTTCCACTGGCGGTTGGTGTAACCGAACCGCCAGTGGAAATACCCTATTTCCACTGGCGGTTGTGTTAAGATAACCGCCAGTGGAAATTGGTTTCCACTGGCGGTTTTTCAAGCCAACTGCCAGTGAACTGTCTGTTATAAATAGCTCTCTTCTTCCCCCGACAGTGAACTGTATGCTCGCAGCCAGCTTCCATTGGAGGCGATTTTGGAGGTCCAGATTTCAAAAAAATATAAGGAGGGAGGTTTTGCTCTTCATTTCTTCGAAGAAGGTGGATAAGAAAGGTTGGTTTATGTTTCTTTGTCAATTTTTGTTCATTCTTGCTCAATTTTAGCCACATTTTGGATCTAGGGTTTTACATGTGAGAGAGAAGAGTATAGCTAGGTAATTTTCTCTATTTCCTCAAATGAGGTTGCTTAAGATGGTTAGTTTTTGTCTATTCCCTCTCCTTTTTCATGTTTAGTTATCAAATAAGTTTATCCATAACACATATTTAGTTGCTTTATGAATGGTGAATGTGTTGTATGGAAGGTTGGTTTAATTATGTTTCAATTGTCAGTTATTGTTTATTTTTGCTCAATTTTAACTACATTTTGAAACTAGGCTTTCACCATGTGTTAAAGATAGGTTTGGGTATTAATTTTTTTGTTTATTAGTTGCTAAAAAAGTTTGGCTTATGTTTCTTTTGCCAAATTTTGTTCATTTTTCCTCCATTTTAGCCACATTTTGGATATAGGGTTTCACCATGTGTTAGAGATAAAGTAGTCTAACTACTTTTATTGGAAGAGATAAAGTAGTCTAACTACATTTTGTTAGCGACAAACCGAAGCATGTAATTTTACACGACTTTCTAGAGAGGAGAGGGAGAGGGAGAGAGAGCTATTGTTGCCAATGCGCTCGGAGCAGGTGCAGCACTTACCGTCCGTGCGGATGCAGCACTTTGCACATCCAGAATGCCCGTTCTTGCACTGATTTTACACAGAGCAGAGCATCATGCTGGAGTCTACCGATCAATATGTATTGTATATATACATGCATGGTAATCTGACTTGCCATGAAAACTTCGGACTGGAAGGGTAGGCAGCAGATGTCGCACTCCAACGCGTCCTTCTCCATGGATAGTGTCACATTCGCCTCATCCTCCAACCCCGCCTCATCCTCCATAGAGAGAGAGATAGAGGAGAGAGAGATAGAGGTGAGAGAGAGGAGAGAGAGGATAGAGAGAGAGAGGAGAGAGAGAGAGGGTTTCACATTTTAGCCACATTTTTGGATATAGGGTTTCACCATGTGTTTTATGTTACTTTTTTACAGGTGGTGATGGAGAGGACATCCTGGATGTATAACTTATCAAGGCTAGATCCATCATACATATCCGAGGTCCATAGGTTTATTGATGTCGCTACGAACCATGCTTGGAGAACAAAGACAAAACACATATATTGTACATGCATGGACTGCAAAAATGCTGCTGTATTTAATGACACAGAACAAATCATATCTCATCTGGTATGCCGAGGATTTATGAAGGATTACACAATTTGGACAAAGCATGGAGAGGGTAGCTCTTCGCCTTATACGACTGGAAACCCTGAGAACATCGACGACAGATTTCAGTTCGTTCACGAGACACACCAACCTCTTCCACAGAGCGAACATGTAGTGCAAAATGTTACTGATCATGGTTACGCTGGAGGAAATGAACATGATAGACCTCATGTTCTGCCAAGTGTTATGGATGAGGAAGATGCAGAGTTGCTAGAGGCAATGTTGCGTCGTCATACAGATCAATCGATGTTCTTAATGAAAGGTATGGAGTCCCTGAAGAAGGCAGCAGAAGAGCCTTTGTACGACGAGTCTAAGGGTTGTACCAAAGAGTTCACGACGCTCCGGTCTGTGCTAAAGCTGTTGATGTTAAAAGCTAAATATGGTGTGTCTGATGCTGGCTTCGATGCGTTCTTGAGTATTATCGCAGACATGCTTCCAAAGGAGAACAATGTGCCTGCTAACACGTACTATGCAAAGAAACTAATCAGTCCGCTCACTATGGGTGTGGAGAAGATCCACGCGTGTAGAAATCACTGTATCCTTTATCGAGGTGATGATTATAAAGACTTGGAGAGCTGCCCAAAGTGCGGTGCAAGTAAGTACAAGACGAATAAAGACTATCGAGAGGACGAAGAGTGTGTTGCATCCGTGTCTAAAGGGAAGAAGCGAAAGAAAGCCCAAAAAAAGACTTCAAAATCCATGAGCAAAGAAAAAGAAGAAGTAGACTATTATGCGCTCAAAAAGATTCCTGCTTTGGTGATGTGGTACCTCCCCGTCGTCGATCGATTGAGGTGTTTGTTCGCTAATCCTGAGGATGCCAGACTTATGAGCTGGCATGCTTCTGATGAGCACAAAAACGATGGGAAGCTTCGACATCCAGCCGATGGGAAGCAGTGGCAAGATTTCAATGACAACCACCGAGACTTTGCCGATGAACCGAGAAATGTTAGGTTCGCACTGAGTACTGATGGAATGAACCCATTTGCTGAGAGGAGCAGCAAGCATAGCACATGGCCGGTGATCCTCACCATATACAACCTTCCTCCATGGTTGATGCAGAAACGGAAGTACATTTTGCTAACCATCCTTATTTCTGGACCTACACAACCTGGAGTTGACATGGATGTATTTTTGGAGCCCTTAATGGAGGATATGAAAATATTGTGGGAAACGGGTGTTCAAATGTTGGATGAGTATCGTAAAGGTTCATTCACGCTGAGAGCAATTCTTTTTGTTACGATCAACGATTACCCTGCTCTCTTCACATTATCAGGCCAGTTTAAGGGAAAGGTTGGTTGCACAGTATGCATTGATGGAACTGCTTACGTATCCCTTGCTGCATCTAGGAAGATAGTTTACATGAGGCACAGACGCTTTTTATTGGAAGGACACAGGTACCGCATGCGAAAGATGGATAAGTACTTCGACAATAATGGTGAACTACATTCTACTGCTCCATCGGGTAACAATAGAGGTCATAGAGTTTTTGAAATAGTCAGGAATATCAAGTTTGTTTTCGGGAAGAAGACGAAAGACGGAAAAACAAGGAAGGATGTCAAACCAGCTTCGGGGGCTATATTCAAGAAGAAGTCTATTTTCTTCGAGTACTTGCCTTACTGGAAAGAGTTAGATGTGCGGCATGCGATCGATGGTATGCACGTTCAGAAGAACGTGTTTGAAAGCATAATGGGCACCTTGCTAGACATAAAGGGCAAAACAAAAGAAGGGCTCAATTCACGCATGGACTTGGTAGATTTAGGCATAAAAAAGGAACTACATCCCGTTCTTCAAGAAAATGGGAAGTACCATCTCCCAGCAGCAAGCTACAATCTCAATGTAGATGAGAAACATGCGATGTGTGTTTGGCTCAAAAATTTGAAAGTCCCATCCGGATTCTGCTCTAGCATACGGAGTATTGTGTCAATGAAAGACCTGACAATCACCAACTACAACTCACATGATTGCCATGTCATGCTGACTACATTCCTACCTATTGCCATCAGGGCTATAAATCCTTTGTTTTTAAAGATGCCAATCACACGGTTGTGCTACTTTTTCAACAGGATTTCACAAAAGGTAATTGGCCGTGATGAGTTGGCATCTCTTCAGGAATTCACAGTGGAGACAATATCACAGTTTGAGATGTGTTTCCCTCCATCGTTCTTTGATATTATGGTGCACCTTGTGGTGCACTTGGTGCCACAAATAGAAGCATTGGGTCCTATGTACTTGCATGAAATGTGGACGTATGAGCGTTTCATGTCAATACTGAATGGCTATGTATCAACCCGTGCTCGTCCCGAGGCATCCATGATAGAGGGGTACTGTACCGAAGAGGCCATTGAGTCCGGAGGTCCATTCTGCAATAGTATCCTAAAAGACCAGGTTGCAATAGGTCTGCCTCCGTCACGACACGAGGGTAGACTGTATGGAAGCGGGAGGATGGGACGGAAATCTTTCATCCCACCGGATTACGATATAGCACTTGAGGCACATCAGAGCATCCTACATCAGCTAACGATAATGGAGCCATTTATCCAACAACACATCAATGAGCTTCGCGAGCAAAATCCTGGGCATACGGATGATTGGGTAATGAAGCAACATAAGCAGCGGTTCAACACATGGCTAATGGTGAAGGACATTCCACGTGGAGAAACAATAGAAGAACAAACCATCAAGGGCTTGGCATCTGGACCATCACGCCAGGTCACAACATGGCAAACCTATGACATTAGTGGATTCACATTTTGTACCAAGTCCAAGGACAAAAAGAGCATGTCACAAAACAGTGGTGTTCGATGCGAAGCCATAGATGATGAAACTGGTGAGATTATTACATATTTTGGCTTTATTGAGGACATATGGGAACTAGACTATGGTACATTTCAGATCTCGGTTTTCCGATGTCAATGGGTTGAAGACAAACATGTCACGGTAGACAACTATGGGGTCAGAGTTCTTGATCTAAGTAAGGTAGGTTACAAAGATGACCCATGGATCCTTGCTAATCGTGCTGCACAGGTCTTCTATGCTGAACAGATCATTTCTAACAATGAGAAGAAAAGCACCGACAAACCGAAGCATGTAGTTTTTCCTGGAAAACAACAAGCTATAGGAGTTGATGGTGTATCTGATTTAGAGGATTTTAACCAGTTCAATGACATGTCTCTTTTCATAGACCATCCAACCAAGATAAGGAACGTTGAGCGAAGCATCCCACGCAATTCGATGCCCTGGGTACGCCACGATGGACAAGGCAGAACAATAGCTCCCTAGATTATATAGTTGTCATGTAATTGATTATTGTTAGGACATGTCATGTAATTGATTATTGTTAGCGACAAACCGAAGCATGTAATTTTACACGACTTTCTAGAGAGGAGAGGGAGAGGGAGAGGGAGAGAGAGCTATTGTTGCCAATGCGCTCGGAGCAGGTCCAGCACTTACCGTCTGTGCGGATGCAGCACTTTGCACTTTGCACATGGATAGTGTCACAGTCGCCTCTTCCTCATCCTCCAACCCCGCCTCTTCCTCATCCTCCACCACCACCTTGGCTTTCTTTGGAGTGCCGCCGTCATGGTTTATCACCTAGAACGAGGTAAAATAAAAGCAGGGAGGACTATTCGACTAATATATACATATCAGGCAGTAAGAAACAAGCATCTTCAAAGAACATGTTGTAAAAGAACTTGGAAAGATGTTTACCAGATCTGATACTTGTGAAAGAACTTCACACCAATGGTGATGAGAGACGCGAAGCCAGGAGACGACGTAGTATTTAAACACTACAAGAACGGGCATTCTAGTGACAGAGGAGGGAGAGAGAGGGAAGAGAGAGGAGGGAAAGAGGAGAGAGAGAGGAGAGAGAGAGGAGAGAGAGGAGAGAGAGAGGAGAGAGAGAGGATAGAGAGAGAGAGGAGAGAGAGAGGGAGAGGGGAGAGAGAGGAGCTAGGGAGAGGAGAGAGAGGAGAGAGAGGATAGAGAGAGAGAGAGGAGCTAGGGAGAGGAGAGAGAGGAGAGAGAGAGGGAGAGATAGAGGAGGGAGAGAGAGGGAAGAGAGAGGAGGGAGAGGGGAGAGAGAGGAGAGAGAGGAGAGAGAGAGAGGGGAGAGAGAGAAGTAATATATAAATATATATATTATGTATACTAAATATATATATTTATATATTTAATATGTACAAAAATTTATATACTTAATGTATGAATATACAATAAAAAATAATATACTAAAAACATTTCTACTGGCGGTTGACAATGAAAACCGCCAGTAGAAAACATTTTTACTGGCGGTTGTCGATGAAAACCGCCAGTAGAAATGGCCTCCACAGTCTGTGGATGGCATTTCTACTGGCGGTTCTCTATGACAACCGCCAGTAGAAATGATTTCTACTGGCGGTTTTCATTGTCAACCGCCAGTAGAAATATCTCCTATATAAAGGAGCGCGCGCGGGGCCGAAAAATTTCACTAAGTCTCTGGCGCCCTGTCTTTCCATCTTCCCGCCGTCAGGCTGCCAAAATTTTCGCCCGGCGATTTTCTCCGCCGTGCGCCGCCGTCGTTCACGCCGTCGTCCACGTCATCGTCCCCGCGCCGTAGGTAAGTTCTTCTCTCTCTCTCTCCCTTTCTTCGTCTATGATCGCTCGCCGCCATGCGCGCCGCCGCCGCGCACGCGGGCGCACGCCGCCGCCGCCGCCGCGCGCGGCTTAACCCTAAGGCTAGGAAGAGTGAGAGAGTGAGAGGGAAGAGAGAGGAGGAAGAGGGAAGAGTGGGAGACCCCTGCGCGCGTCTCTGCAGAGAGAGAGAGAGAGGAGGGCGCACGCGCCGCCGCCGCCGAGAGGGAGGAAGAGAGAGGAAGGAGAGGGAGAGGGAAGAGAGAGGAGGGAGAGGGAGAGAGATAGAGGGAGGGAGAGGAGGGTGAGAGAGAGAGAGGAGGGAGAGGAGAGAGATAGAGAGAGGGAGAGAGATAGAGGGAGAGGAGATAGATAGAGGGAGGGAGAGGAGGGTGAGAGAGAGAGGAGGGAGAGGAGAGAGATAGAGAGAGGGAGAGAGATAGAGGGAGAGGAGATAGATAGAGGGAGGGAGAGGAGGGTGAGAGAGAGAGAGGAGGGAGAGGAGAGAGATAGAGAGAGGAGAGGAGATGAGAGTATTCATACAATACTTATTTTTATTCATATGTGTGTTCATATGTGTTCAAATGTATGTGTTCAATATATATATGTGTTCATATGTGTTCAAATGTATGTGTTCAATATATATGTGTGTTCATATGTGTTCAAATGTATGTGTTCAATATATATATGTGTGTTCATATGTGTTCAAATGTATGTTGAATATATACATTGTAATTTTATCCGTCACAACTCGATAATATACGTATCCGATCCGATCCGAATTCGATCTGAACTCGATAATTTCCGTACGACTCTCCCTCTCTCCCTCTCTATACGTCCTATGCGACTCTCCCTCTCTCCCTCTCCTCGTCCTATACGACTCTCCCTCTCTCCCTCTCTATACGTAACTCGATAATATCCATACGATTCTCCCTCTCTCCCTCTTTATACGTCCTATGCGACTCTCTCCCCGTCCTACACGATACTATACGACTATACGATACTATATGGTTACGGTTAAGGGTTAGGGTTATGGTTAAGGGTTAGGGTTAGGGTTAGGGTTAGGGTTAGGGTTAAGGGTTAGGGTTTAGGGTTAGGGTTAGGGTTAGGGTTAGGGTTAAGGGTTCGGGTTTTGGGTTAAGGGTTCCGGTTTTGGGTTAGGGTTAGGGTTAGGGTTAAGGGTTATAGTTAGGGTTAGGGTTTAGGGTTAAGGGTTCGGGTTTTGGGTTAAGGGTTCGGGTTTTGGGTTAGGGTTAGGGTTAAGGGTTTAGGGTTAGGGTTAAGGGTTATAGTTAGGGTTAGGGTTAGGGTTAAGGGTTAGGGTTTAGGGTTAGGGTTAGGGTTAGGGTTAAGGGTTCCGGTTTTGGGTTAAGGGTTCGGGTTTTGGGTTAGGGTTAGGGTTAAGGGTTATAGTTAGGGTTAGGGTTAGGGTTTAGGGTTAAGGGTTCGGGTTTTGGGTTAAGGGTTCGGGTTTTGGGTTAAGGGTTCGGGTTTTGGGTTAGGGTTAGGGTTAAGGGTTTAGGGTTAGGGTTTAGGGTTAGGGTTAAGGGTTTAGTGCCTGAGGATGTATTTAATTATACTATTTGTTAATATGAATTTAATTATTGCTTACGTTAATATGTGTTAATATGTATTTAATTATTGCTTATGTATTTGTATATATATAGCTCAATGAGTTCTCCGATCAAGGACCAAGATTTAGTGCCCGAGCACATGGACAAGAGTGTTGCTCAAGAACAATCCAGCAGTGAAGGATATGAAACGCCTAGCGACCCTTTTCCTACCACTAGCATAGATAGGGCCGCTCTCCGTGAGTTGCAACGTGACCCTACTTATGATCCACAAGAAGCTGAGGTAAAAGTACGCATCTTTAGCTTCGTATGTGTACCCTACTGATTTCACATGCATGATCTCTTGTGCATTTTATTACATGAATAGGAGGTCGTGTCTGAATTTCGTGCGATACTCGAAGAAGCCGTGGCACGAAACGAAGACGTACCGGAGCCGACCCAAGACGCACCGGAACAGACCAAGACAACAACCGAGACGTCAAGGAAAAGGAAGCAGAGCGATCGAAAAAGAGGTGACAGGGGGCTGAACAAGTTTCCCGACAAAACATACAAAATCTCAGACGTGAGCCCGAAAGGTCAGCCCCTAGCTCCAGAAGAGGCACTACCTAAGTTCCGGAATGCACTTGGGTTTTTAGTTAGAGATAATCTTGACATAACAATACGACAGTGGAGAGATGTGCCAGATGATGTCAAGAATCAAATATGGAATAAGCTATTAATGAGGTTCGTTCTGCCTCGGGGTTCAGAAGAACTCGTGAAGGAATACACGATGAAGCAGCTTGCAATCAATTTCCGAAACTGGAGGTCTGAGATGAACACAAAGTTTGCAAAGAAAGATCTGGACCCGACCAAAAAATATAAAATCTCAGCAGGTCAGTGGGCAGTATTTCTAGAGCAGAGGAGCAGCCCTGATTTCATATCTCTAAGTGAGGCAAATTCAGAACTATCAAAGAAGAACAAGTACCGCCACCACCTAGGCACAGGTGGTTACAAGCGTCAGGTTCCTAAATGGAGACAAGAAGACGCCGAGAAGAAGGCCGCAGGGTTGCCGACGCTGTCCGAGCAACTTGGTGAAAGGGCGGCAAATTGGCTCCGTGCTAGAAAACCAAGGGAAACCGAGACCGGTGTATCTTTTGATGATCCCATTATCGAAGAAGCGGCAAAAAACATATATACAATGGCAGCTAAGCAGAGCGAAGGAACTTTTAAGCCACAAAGGGAAAGAGACATCCTAACGGCTGGTCTCGGTAACCCTGAGCATCCTGGCCGTGTACGAGGAATCTCGTCTAAGGAAGGATGGAAGGAAGGATTCGGACAATAGTGGGAAGGTCTGTACAGGAAACGTGATCGATACAAGGAAGAGATGGCGGATTATTTTAAGGAGGAGGCCAAGAAAGAGTTCAAAGCCATGATGTCTCAAATGCTATCGAATCCTCCTCCAGAATTGATGCAACAGTTGGCGAGTGCGATGTCTGTTCAACAGATGACCACTCCACAAATACAAATAATTCCAGCAGCTCAACCGCCGGCTTCCACAGATTGTACGACATTACCAAGCTCTGTTGCTTCAACGGGAAATAAGGACCGTTATCCAGTTGATGACATCACAAGGCCTGTGGCGTGCACACTGGTTATAAGATATGGTATTAACAATAAACGTACAAAGAAAGTAGCCACAGGCCTTGCGATCCCAGGACGTAAGTTCCATGGAAACGATATTCCAGATGATTATTGCAAAGTAGAAGTGACGTCGGTCGTCCAAGGATCCGAGGACGACATGCTAGACATCCCTGGGCCCGAAGGTATCGAGAAACTTGGACAAGCTATCAAGAATTTTATCCTTTGGCCTCGAAGGGATGTCGAATTGCTTGATTGGTCGAATTCGTCGCAGGCGTCGCAGGCCCAACCGTCTCCGCCTTCTCAAATTTTTGTTCCTATTGTACATCCATCATCCTCACCTCCTCAAACTTCACATGCTGCTCCTCATCCTTTTTTTGACCCACCGTCTTCGCCACAAGCATCACCATTCAGGGCTCCACCACCTTCTCCTCCCCATCCTCTTGGTGACCCACTCTCTACGCCACCATCAAGGGATCCACCTTCTCCACAACCATCAAAGGATCCAAGGCCATCAAAGAAATCTAAACTTCCTATTCCAAAATTGGTGTCCCCGTATCAGAAAAAGAAGAGTAAAGCTACTACTGCTGGCACAGCTCGGTTTTTGAAAGGGATTGGACAGAGCCTCACGTCACAAACTGTTGATTTGGCCAAGCACGAGGAGTCTGCAAAAAAGGCTGAGGCAATGGCCGCAAAGATAAAGAAGCCAACTAAGGCAGATTACAAAAACGTGCCTAAAAAATATGTGTCGGGCAGACCTCTGCTACCTCTTGAGAAACTAAGAAAGGTCCTGGCTGGTGTTAAAAGGTTGCATGACTGGTACATGCGGGCATCATCGGTTGGCATCGACACCATCAGTGTGCATATACCAGACCATGCTTTTATTGGTTCGGACCAAAAGGCCGTTGTTACATTCGAGGACATGTGGTTAATGATGAACCTTCAGAGACTCGACGTGCAACTTGTAACGATGTTTGCATTGTAAGTGTCGCTCATACTTCCACATATGTGTGTTATTATTAGTGAGCTGTATAAAATTTCAATATCTGACATGCACGTGTGACTTGCAGAATGCAACATGATCAGCAGGAGATCCTTTACGGTACCAAGCCCAATGCTAGTGCCAGTAAAAGGGTTGGGTATCTCAACCCAATACTTATATCCGAGGAAAGCCACACTTTTAGAATCGGGAAAGACAACGATGAATTACGGGGAAAGACGGACGAAGAAGTTGAGAAGCGTATAAAGGATATGAAGAAGGATTTTGAAGCTCGATACGCCACCTATATAGGACATGCAATGCTTCAATTTCAAGACAGGGAAGCCATAATGGCCCCGTACAACTTTAAGTAAGTGTGATTTTGCATAAATAAAATCAATAATTTCAATACACATGCATCACAAATTTGATTCGTACAGGGACCACTGGATATGCTTCCTCATTTATCCTAAGGTTAGAAAGGTGCTGGTGCTCGACTCCTTGAACTTCGACCCTTCGACATATGCAGAATTCCTCAGCACCTTAGAGCTGTAAGCCTTTTCTATGCATGCATACTTTTATCGATTAAAATTTGAGAATAACATGGTGATTCTATTTGAGATCACAGGGCTTATAGATTCTATAAGATGAGAGGTGGAAAGTACGACCTGTCGAAAAAAGGCGTGCCACTAGACATCCATCATCACTGGCCGGTAAGTATGTGATTTTATGAATACATATCATACACAATGTTGCAACTAAATAACCAATCTCCCGTTATGTAGTGCCACAAGCAACCACAAGGATCGGTCCTATGTGGATTCTATGCGTGCGAGTTCATGAGAGTGAACGGACGATACATCACGAACCCTGACAAGGTATTATTAGTAATAGTCAAGTATGTATTTATGTCATTAAAGATGCAAATGTGTTATTATTGAGTATAAATAGATGATGTTTATAAAATTCCTTTACAGCAATTTCAACGAGGAAACCCGGAGAACTTGACCGAAGCTGCATTGTATGGCATAGTCGAGGACCTCTGCACATTCATATTGAAAGAGGTCATTCCCGCAGAAGGAAAATATCACGATGCTTCCGGGACATTAGCTTTGCCAGAGTTTAGAATACTAACAGAAATTAGTAGATTATCTCTTAGCTGAGATAGTTATTAGAGCTTAGGTGAAAACTTATGATGTATAGAATGCATGAAGCATATATGGTTGTAAACAGAATACTTTGATGTATATAAATGTATATATGCTGCTTTCAATATCAATATAGATCTATATATATATATATATATGTTTGTGTGTGTAAATAAATATATATATAATTCAGTATTGTTTGAAATTTGAAAAAAGGCGGGAAAACTTCCACTGGCGGCTAAATAAAGAAAACCGCCAGTGAAAAGTGCATTTCCACTGGCGGTTTGCTTTATAAAACCGCCAGTGGAAATGCATTTTCACTGGCGGTTTTCTTTATTCAGCCGCCAGTGGAAATGCACTTTTCACTGGCGGTTCCTTAAGAAAACCGCCAGTGAAAATGCACTTTTCACTGGCGGTTCCAAAATAACCGCCAGTGGAAATGCTGATTTCCACTGACCCCTAGCACTGGCGGTACTGAAAAACGCCTGTGTAAATAGGTTTAGAACCGCCACTATAGAGTTTCTGTGTACTAGTGAACCAAACACTACCTTATAATCCCTTGTCCTATAAGGGATTATACCATGTGGCATGCTATTCTATCTTAAGGGGAAACCACTCACTCTCTTGACTATCCTCCGTAAGGAGATTTGTATTATACAAAATTTATCATGTTCTGACTGTCATTCAACTCCTGCCATGGTTACCTCCCGAATACTATTGAACATTAGTACCATCGATCAACTAACAGACTCTGCTACTTGCAGTGCTAAATACTAAATATCTTGAATGTAATTTTTTTCTTGTCACTCGTGTGTCGCACATACACTTGCACTAGTGGTAAAAAATGCATGGTTAGCTTAAAGTCGATGCATGTTGATGGACCGATGACAGCCACCCTAGGTGACACGATTATTAGAAAAAGAATAATTGCCTTGATTCCTTGAACAAGCCCATAATCCTTGATGGCTTATTCGGTTTTTAGGGTTCGGTTTTTAGAAAATGGCCGCTCGGAACCATTTTTAGACGGATTACTTGTCTAATTTATATAAACAATTTTTAAGTGAGTTTCGGCGAGAACAAACAGGCCCTAGGCCGGATCCAACACAACCACACGAGTTCACAAGATCCTACAATTCCTCTTTGTCGGTGGCGACTGGCGACGGTCTCCACCTAGCTAGCTCGGCTTAAGCCAGATCCACACACAAACATTTGGCGCGCGCGGGGGGTCATGCATGAGCATGAGTCTTTTGGCCCGATGTGGGAGCGGTCGTGCCTACTCCACCAAAGCATGCAGATAGTCAGCATCCACATCCAGTACCACGCAACACTCCTTGCACTACACTAAAATGCTTAACTTTCTAGGACCTAAACCGTAGGAAGTTAGCGCAAAACTCTCGAAAGTTATACAAACCCTCGGAAGTTAGCCGAAACCGTCGGAAGTTAGCCCGTTGGAACAAATTGGTCGGAAGTTAAGGAAACTTCCGAGAGGGCTCTCGGAAGCAGCCGGCGAGCGGCGTGGCGGACCAGCGAGATGGGGGCCGAGGCGCGCGCACGACGGCGAGCGCTAGAGCGGCGAGCGGCAGGGCGAGCGGCGAGCAAAGTAGCGGCGGCGGCTGCAAAATGGAAGACGGAACAAAGACGGGCGCGCGCGCGCCGTTTCCTAAAAACATAACTTCCGAGAGGACACTATGCAGGCCGTCGGAAGTTAACCCTACAGCGACCGGTCAATGGACTCAGTACGCAACTTTCGAGGGCCCTCGGAAGTTAACCTAACTTCCGAGAGGCGTTGTGCCAGTCCTCGGAAGTTAGCGTAACTTTCGAGAGACGCTGTGCCAGCCGTCAGAAGTTAACGTAACTTCCGAGAGGCCCTAGTAGCCTCTCGGAAATTAGTAATTTCCTACGGTTTTGAAAAAAAACCCGTAGGAAGTTATTGGCCTCTCGGAAATTGATTATTTTGGTGTAGTGTTGTACCGTCTCTTCTTCACGGTTGAAAGTACTGACGCAGCATCGCGCCCCTAGCTCCTTTTAACGTTCATCGCCCCCACACGCAGCACTTTGTTGACAAGAAAGATGCATGCATGGTACTGCTACTAGTCTACTATATACCCAACTATTAAATATATGATCAAAAAAAGAACATATGTCTAAGAAGCCACCATAATAATTAATCTAAAAACGCTAGTAGCCTTTTGAAATTAGTAATAGTCTGCCGTACACATAGCCTAGCATATACTAGAGAGAATTAGTAAAAGTCCCGATTCCAAGAATTAGTATGCTAGATAGAATCATCGTAACCATCACCGTCGTCTCTCTTCCGAGAATTGCAGGTGCTGAAGACATTGCCGTCGTTTCTCTGGCTACACACGTGGTGCTAGCACAACGGCGGCGGCGTGTTGTCGTTGTTGCGTTATTGATCAACAACAAAATTGGTGAGCATGAGTAAATTAACATATATGCTCCTCATATATGTATCAACAAGGAACTTAAGGAGCACGACAAAACATGCTATTGTTGTTGGTGGTACGTAAGTAAGGACGTACGACTACTTGTATCTACATCAACGTGTGTTCCTGTCCTTGTGCGCTGCGTGTCCAGTGTATTATATATATAGTCGCTCGTGCATTATTATATCGGTTGAATGAATGAATGTGATAAATTAATACTGTAACACAGGGTAGCAGCATATGTAATACATGTTTCTCGATCTGGGACCAACCGACATCACGAGGAGCAGCCAGCAACGTACAACTCGCATGTTGACGACCCAAATGTCCCGATTCGATCACACGTCAGTACAGGTGTACAGCAACAGCTGTTGCCTAGCTTGATCTGCAGACGCGTCGCGCGCGTCTCACATGCCTCCTGCTGCCATCATTCACGGCCGGACGGACAGGGATCGGAGGGAGAGACGATCGATCGAGCTCGCCCCTCCCCTGTCCACGGCGTCCAGACACCGTCAGAATCCAAAGCAATTAAGCCGGGGCCATGCATGGCGTCGTGTCGAGCGTCAAGCCCTGGCCGAGCGCGTGGATCGCGGGACGGGAGGCAGGAGGCGGCGGGCGCGGGTTGTTGTTGCTGCCTCTGCCAACTTTGCCTCCGCGTGTGATAAGTGTTAAGTAATCGGGTTACGTGGGTAAATACCGACTTTGTTTCTGATGGGTCTCATATCTCTATATAAGAAACCTTTACATCCCTTCATAATACAGAGATCAGAAAGAGGTCAGAGACCCAACCCTATACCTAGTGTCTCGTGTGTTTCCTCTGTCGTGCTTATGGGAAGGGAGACGGGTTCTCTACATCTTCTTGCGCCTCTACTGCTGACGGGAGGGAAGGGAGCGGATCTGCTGATCCGTGGTAACGTAGTTCTCAATACGTTATCAGTACGCTCTACCTTGATGTTACTGCGAGATCGGATCTGCATCACCTCTTCATCAAGCCGGCAGGTCTCTGGCCTAGCCGAACTGTCCTACACGACAGGCTTCGATTTCATCTCTACGCAATCACGCGGTATACATTTCTAGAATAGATGTATTGTTCTTATCTGTTCCTCGTAAAAGAAAGAAAAATCAATGGTCGGACCCACACGGCGAGGTCGCTCGTAAATCAATGGTCCGTTCTTTTTAAGTTGGTTGGATCTACTGTTCTTGATTTGATAATTATCGAGGAGATGAACACTCATGCATCCGCGCGAGGAAGAAACAACTCGGCAACGCATAGATGCGGATCCGAATAAATCACGAATGCGTGTAGTGCTCAATCACATGGTATTCCTCTGCGTCTGTTGCGCCAAAGACTGCGCGACGTGCGCGAGTTTTGCGGCAGTTAGTTTTGCTGTTTTTTTTACTGCCCATTAAAAATAGTAGTTGGTGATGGTGGCTCTGACGGCTTTTTCGTGATGTGACGAGCTACCTTAATGGACGAGCACTAGGCCACCGGCCGTGGTAGTCTAATAACAAAAAAAAAGGCCGGTCAAAGGCATGCATGCGACGCTCTTATACATGGAGAAGTCACGGTTAAGCAACCTCCTCCTCTCTGTACAACTGTTTAAGTGGTTCAAACCGTTGGGTGATTAGACACGATGCAATATTTATATACATAAGTTCTTGTTGAATTTATATAAATTTATAAACATGCTCCATATAATTTGTTCTATTTTTAGTTGCAAATAAGAAAAAGACTAAACATGTTACAGTTTCTAGCGTAATTGATTATTTCTGGCAGTAAATAATTAGTACAAAATGCACGTTTAATAATAGGAAAATGTCTCTTGCACATATGTGGTGATGCCCATACATTAATTTTGGTTTTTTTCCTGTATTAATAATTATTTCTGGCAGCAAATAATTAACAAAGAATTATTAAGAATGCATGTGAAGGCTATTATGTGCATACTCAAATCGCTCTAAATATTTGCTATGTGTTGAGCCTTTAGACTCACGTCGAGTGATTAAATTGTATAATGGGTACTCAGACACGCCGATCAGGCTGCGTTGGTAATCGGCTGAGTTATGACATTAGCTGAATATTGACTGCGTCCTGGCAACACGACGCAATATTTGTGCCGTTCGAACTTGGCTGCGTCATGTGATGCTATGTCGCGCTCTCCATTAATCGGATCGCTCCCGTTGAGTCAGATCGCCATCGCTGAGTCGCGTATTTTTTGCATGCCCTGTAGGCATTGTCTGTCTGCCGCGAGCCACAATTGCGCCTGTTGCGCACGTTGCGTAGATTTATCGTGTACCCCAATTACCGAGCCATAATTATGCCTATTGCGCTTATTATGAAGGCTTGCTATACTGCCGTAGCCCTGATGGCCGCACACGCGTTGACGCCAGATACGCTAGAGCTTGTACTCGCGTGGATTGTGGTGGGTTGTCCAAAGTCCTGAAGTCACATTATGTGCAACCTTCGTAAACAACTTTGTTTTCACTTTATATTTTGTTTGATTGTGTTGTGTGGCATCGTATATTTATATATATCGCCAAGTGGCCATAACAACTATATTAAATCTGGGAAATTAAATCGAAATACAATGAAACACAGATAAGTTAAATCTCTGCTCTCTCCTCGTGCATAAAGTTTTACCCGAAGTAACCTGAAGAAATTCAATATTAATGCATGAAAGCCTTTTTGGCACAGAAAACATCACAAATTGGGATTTTATTAGTAAGCAATAAGACCTTGTCAGATGAATAAATGCTAGAATCTCAGTCATACATTGCTCAACCAGATGTTGGCACATTGCTATTTGTCGCTGAACGGCATAAAGCGAACTTTGAGATAAATGGCTAGTACCTTAGCAACACGAAGTTACGAGTACATCGAAAGGTATTCTGAGAATTTTTTCACAACGTTGGTGTGAAAAAACATTGTGTGTTCTCGTCGAACCACTTTACTCGGCCTATCTAGGACCTCTATGCTTGTGTTGCATACATCTCTCAGAATTTAAATACTTATAGCCGCTAAATTGACTTGTGATAGTCCTTTGACTGGTATGGTATATACTATAAACCAAATGGTAAAGGTCGATTCTGAATAGACATATATCTGGGGTTTATGTAGCAGAACTACATTGTATTCCACCCCTTGGCATGCTTACCATAATCTATATCTGATCTACCAGAAGTAAGAAGAGTACAAAAATAGCCATGGAATCCCACATCACCACAGAGCTTAAAGCTACATTAGGCATTAATTTGTCCTTGGTTTTTGGCGTTGGAAGAGCCACAATTCTCGACTGCAATACTGTCAGTGATGGTAATTTGTGATAGAAATATAAAGATCTTATGGAGACCTGTTGTATTCTCCGTAGTCCTGATGACTCCTTCGTATGAGAGTAGTACTATCTGTTGTTGAAGACGGATCCTAGGCGGATATTAGTCTTGTTTTCGTTCTTGCCAAGCAGTTATCATCATTTGTTTCATGAAAAGCTAGTTATATGGTGATTTTTCCTAGATAAAAATGAATCATTGGCCTTGTCTGTTTGTTGGTGCTATCTCTCGACAGCAAGGAGATCCAACACGGGTGAATGGAGATGGCAACAGGGCACTCGCGCGTGATGGCAAAAGCTCTGTTAATCTGGCCTCTCACGGGCACTGTGCGGGGGTATTTATAGGTATCCGAGTGCACGGCGCCTTGCGTTAAGGACGCATGTGCCCTCAGGTACCTAGTTTATCCCCAGAATATTCCCATAAAGCGGGGTTACAAGCTGTAATTACATGTACGCCTTTACAAATTAGGCCTGTAACACAACCGCGGCCACGCAGGGCCTGTTACAATGGGCCCGACCTCATGTGGGCCTCGGAGCCGACCGAGGCCGCGCCGTAGGGAGGCGTTGCCGCAGGCCTTCGTCTGGTGCCGAATCGAGCGAAGGGTCTCCATGTTGTCCCTGGTGTCGATCAAGCGAAGAGTGTCCCTGCCTGCTTTGCCTGTCAGGGCGGGGGCTAAGCGGTGGAGACTTCGGGCGAAGGGTGGCGTTTCTGCCTTCGCTCCAACATTTGCCCTCCGAGGGACCAGTTCGACAAAGTCACCTGGTGCCGAAGACGTCGCTAGATGGCGGAGACGCTGCCCTCGCTCGAAGTGGTTCCGCGGGGGTTTTTGATGTGACCGTTGATGGACATCGTACTGTTGGACTGCGGGTTTTCCGAAGCGTCGCGCCCTGTGGGATTGCGGGTTTCCCGAGGAGCCGCGCCCTGCCTATAAAGGGGGGCGGGGGACGGCGCTGTTTGCACTTTGCCTTCCGCGCTCCGTGAAAACCCTAGCCGCCCGCCGTCTTTCTGCTCCTCTTCTTCTACTGCTCGCTTTGCTCGTCGGAGATCTGGCTCGAGTGAAGCAGACCGCCCGCCGCCGCCGACGGTACGTAGCAATGCCATCCTCTTCTTCTTCCGCCGACGCCACGCCGCCGGCCGCCGCCTCATCTGAGGAGACGTTGAGTAGCGTGATGGTGGAGGAGCTGCGCGCCGGCGACTCTGTTGATTTTGGTGTGTCACGGATGACGTCGGCCCGCGTCGAAGAAATGCAGCGCTTGGGCTACTTTGGCGGCGGAGTCGCTCGTGCTCCGGGGACGGAGGAAGTCCCCGAGCCGGAGGGTGAGTTGGTTGTTTTTGAGGCGTTCTTCGTCGCCGGTCTCCGCTTGCCCGCGCACCGGTTTGTCGGCGAAGTCCTGCGCAGATTCAACGTTCAAATCCATCAGCTGACACCGAACGCCGTGGTGGCGCTGGCGAAGTATGTCTGGGCGACGACTTCGTACGGCGGACAGCCGTCGGTTGAAGTTTTTGCGAAGAATTACTGCTTGCATTGGCAGAAGAGGGTGATTGAAGACGGAGTTGCCCAGTTTGGGTCGTGCACATTCACGCCGAAGACCGGCAAGACCACAATGCCAGTAGTGGAGTTGGTTCCGTGCGCCCGCAACAAGTGGGGCAATTGGAATGAATTTTGGTTTTACGTTGCTGAGGCTACTGTCGAAGGCCATGAAGGACTGCCCGTGTCTGAGATGTGCTCTCACTATTACTCTGCGTATCCGCCCTTTGAAGTGGCAGAAGAGGATGCAGACGAAGGGGCCCTTCGATGCGCCGCCGGCCAGAGCAGTGGTCGTGATTTAGTTGAAGAGTTTGTGGCGTACGGGGTCTGGCCCTTGGCGCACGGCTGGGCGTTGGGCGAAGTGTGCCCTCGCCAGATGCCTTTTCACGGAGGAAGGGTGGTGCGAAGTCCAGCCTTTGCACTGAATTTGCGAAACCGTGACCCGGCCGCCTTTGTGCGTGATGCGGAGGACTTGGCGGTGCGGCTCGTGGGGCGGTACGTGGCGAGGACGGAAGGCCAGCGCAGCTTTGATATTCGCGGGTCAAATGAACGTTTGAACAGGGTCTTCGAATTGAATCAATTGCCGTACGACGGCTACCCTGGTCAAGACGAAGCGGACCGCCGTGGGAAGAAGCCGGCGGTGGAGACTGGAGGCGACCCTGCGCTGACGGCCGCCCCCTCCTCAAAAAAGAGAAAATTAGGTACTGCGATGGGAGGAATCGGGGTGTCTGATAGTTTTGCTAGGGAGTTAATGAGGACGTGTGCGGCCCCGGGGGAGAGGATGTCTTCGCCCGAGCTCCGGGAGTCTTCGGCTCGGATGCTGAGGGTTACCGGGGGCTGCTGGCCTAGAAATGTTCCTGTCCCCTGCGCGGCTGAGGAAGACTGTTTTACATCTCGTATGGTTCGTCAGTGGAGGGTTTTTCCTTACGGGCGAAATATCGGTGCTGTTGTGTGGGCAGTGATGGACAAGGATCGCCAAGGGGCAGCGCAAAAACGCCAGGCGACCGTAAGAATTCACGACGCCCGGCCGAAAAGGCAACGGGGAACGGCGAAGGTTGCGGCCTCCAGTGGAGGCAAGCCGCCGCTGGCGGCGAAGGCGGGCGCCTCTGCGCCCAGCAAGGCGCCGGAGACAGCGGCGGGCGCCGGAGTCTCCAAGCCGACGAAGGTGGTGCCGCCGGCCAGCGGAGTCGCGGAGGCTTCGAAGGCGGCCCGAGCGTTGCCGCCGCCGGGCAAGCGCATCGCCGACTTCGGCACCGACATTAGTGTGGACGATTATCTTGGGGGTAAGTCACCCGGCCGCCTCTTTCTTTCTTTCTTTTTTTTTTTTGATTGTTGATGCGCTACAGGGTCGGACGAGGGCCGGCTTGCTATAGCTGTGCCTGCCGGGGCAATCGCGACGGCTGCGCTGTCGTCGAAGGCGAAGGGCGGGACCCTTGGCGCCGGAGGCGAGGTGTCGGCCCTCGCGAAGGTCAGAGACGAGGCTGGCGCGGCGACCCGCCGGCTGAAGGGAGTGACGGAGGCGCTGAATCAGGCGACGGAGGCGCTGAGTCAGGTCCGCCGAGTTTTTTTTTTGTTTCGGCCATGGCCTTACGTGTTCTCTGCAGGTGGCTGACTTCACCAGCCGTACTGCGTCGGGGGCGCTCACGGCAGCCTTATCTGCCGAAGTCGAGAGACTTCGGACGCAACATGCTGACGCTGTCCGTGAGAAGTCTGCCTCCGACAGCAAGTGTCGTAAACTGGCGGACAAGGTGGCCGCCCTGGAGGAGGAAAAGGCTGATCTCCGGCGCCAGCTGGCGGGGGAGAGGAGGGAGGCCAACGAGGCCGTCGCCAAAGAGCAGGCCGCGCAGGCGGAGGCTAGGCTGGCACGGGCGGAGGCCAATCTTGCCAAGGATCTCGCCGAGGACCTGCGGGGGCGGCTCACCGCTCTGGAGAGCCGCACGAAGGGGGGCCGAAGCCGCGGCACGAACGGAGGCCGAACGGACGCGCACACAGCTTATGGCCACATACCGCGAGCTGGGTGCGCGGACCGGTGACTTCGTGGTGCCGGAGCGAGAGGCCGGGCTTCGCTGCTTGGAATGGGTGCAAGAGGAGCTGCAGGAGCTCCCCACTGTCTTGGGTGGATTAATGTCGTTCGCCTCCCTGGTCACCTGCGAGGGGGCAATGAACGCACTCTCTCGCGAAGGGTGCCGGCACTATGAGGCCTTCGACCAGGCAGATGAAGATTTTGGGCGAGACATCTATAAGGTCGAAGACCCCGTGGTGAAGGAGTCCGCCGGCGCCCTCTATGATCGGATGTGGGGTCTGTATGGTGGTGAAGTGGTCAGGGAGCGGGCCGAGGCTGCGAGGGCTCAGGTAACGTTGTCGTTTGTTTGGCGTTTGCTGGATGTGGTCTGTGCGTGTGTTTGCTGACTTTTTGTATGTTTTGTTTTAGGCGGAGCGAGGCGAGCGGGTGGACGATTTCGGAGCACTGAACGACGCCCTGCCTGACCCGGAGCCGGCCCCGGAGACTACGGAAGACGCACCAGGCGCCCCCACATCTGCTGCGACAGTTGAAGACCTGCCCATGAAGGTGGCCGAAGGCGCTCCCGATGCCCTCGCAGCAGCCGCGCCGACCGTCGAAGATCCGACGGCGGAGGCGGTGGAAACAATGGCGGGAGCGGCGGCGGAGACAACGGCGGAGGCACCCGCCGCGTCAGGGCCCTCGCAGGTGGCATAGTGGTTGTCTAGGGTTAGGGAATTTTGGATGTTTGTACTGAACTTTGGTTGCTGCGCAGGTTCAAGATTTTGGGCCTGCGCACGCAACCACAGCTACTGAGTTTTTGGCGGCCTCGACCGCGGAAGGTGGTAATCAATATAGTGGGTCTGCATCTGAGTTTTTTGACTTTGCTGACTCCGGGAGTTCGGTTGAGTGGACTGAGGAGTCGTCGGAGGAGAATTTGGATTATTTTACGGCCTTGGACGTGGCTGCGGCGGAGGCCTCGCCACACGCCGCGGACGCGTCGGACGTGCCAGGCCCTAGCGCCGGGCGCCGTCGACGAAGGGCGGTTGCAAAACGTAGGGTTAGCGCGGAGGAGCGGGCTTTGCTTCGTGTGAGTGGGGCCGGTCGGCAGGAACTGTTGTCTCTGCCGACCGCCGAGAGTGTAGGTGAGGGGGAACTGCGAAGGCTTTTTGCGGGTGAGGAGCTCAGGATAATGTTATTTAATTATAGGGAGATGGGAATTATTCCTAAAGTTGAACCGATGTAGAGTGTGGTGTCCTCGCTTGTGTATGTAAAGTCTTGTATGGTGGAATTGTGTGCCCTCGCGTGCATGTGTGTGAAGGCGTTTTGTACTAACTGATTCGTTCGGCTGCGCTGTGCTTGGTTGATTATAATTGGTCTTGGCGTGAATGGTTCGATGTTGTCGTTTCGGCCGTTGTTGTGCTAGTCCAGGTGTACCCTTAAGTGTCTTCTGCACAGATAGTCTTCGGTTTTTTCGCACTTGTTGTGTTAAACCGGTTGCACCCTTAGGCGACTTCCGCGCGGGTAGTCTTCGCGATAGACTTAGATTTTTTCCGCACTTGTTGTGCTAATCCGGCTGCACCCGTAGGCGACTTCGGCACGGGTAGTCTTCGCGATAGACTTAGATTTTTTTCGCACTTGTTGTGCTAATCCGGCTGCACCCTTAGGCGACTTCTGCACGGATAGTCTTCGCGATAGACTTAGATTTTTTCCCGGCTGCACCCTTAGGCGACTTCTGCACGGATAGTCTTCGCGATAGACTTAGATTTTTTTTCGCACTTGTTATGCTAATCCGGCTGCACTCGTAGGCGACTTCGGCACGGGTAGTCTTCGCGATAGACTTAGATTTTTTTCGCACTTGTTGTGCTAATCCGGCTGCACCCTTAGGCGACTTCTGCACGGATAGTCTTCGCGATAGACTTAGATTTTTTCCCGGCTGCACCCTTAGGCGACTTCTGCACGGATAGTCTTCGCGATAGACTTAGATTTTTTTTCGCACTTGTTGTGCTAATCCGGCTGCACTCGTAGGCGACTTCTGCACGGATAGTCTTCGCGATAGACTTAGATTTTTTCCCGGCTGCACCCTTAGGCGACTTCTGCACGGATAGTCTTCGCGATAGACTTAGATTTTTTTCCGCACTTGTTGTGCTAATCCGGCTGCACCCGTAGGCGACTTCGGCACGGATAGTCTTCGCGATAGACTTAGATTTTTTTCCGCACTTGTTGTGCTAATCCGGCTGCACCCGTAGGCGACTTCGGCACGGATAGTCTTCGCGATAGACTTAGATTTTTTTTCGCACTTGTTGTGCTAATCCGGCTGCACCCTTAGGCGACTTCTGCACGGATAGTCTTCGCGATAGACTTAGATTTTTTTCGCACTTGTTGTGCTAATCCGGCTGCACCCTTAGGCGACTTCTGCACGGATAGTCTTCGCGATAGACTTAGATTTTTTTCCGCACTTGTTGTGCTAATCCGGCTGCACCCGTAGGCGACTTCGGCACGGATAGTCTTCGCGATAGACTTAGATTTTTTTTCGCACTTGTTGTGCTAATCCGGCTGCACCCTTAGGCGACTTCTGCACGGATAGTCTTCGCGATAGACTTAGATTTTTTTCGCACTTGTTGTGCTAATCCGGCTGCACCCTTAGGCGACTTCTGCACGGATAGTCTTCGCGATAGACTTAGATTTTTTTCGCACTTGTTGGTGCTAATCCGGCTGCACCCTTAGGCGACTTCTGCGCGGATTTGTCGCACGCGAGGGTAGCTGGCGCTTAGCCTCGCGGTGACCTCGTGGTGGTCGAATGTCGAAGACCGTCATCGCGGTCTTTTTCGACGCATGTCTTTTTGCGGGGGATTTTTTACGCATATATTACATGGCTCCGCCTCGTTAAAAACCTCACCCCCCGGGAGGAAAAGAGTGCGGGCCGGTGCAAGATTGTTTTTGCAAATTACAAGGGCGAAGACAGCCCTGAGGAATCAAACAAAAAATTTGCGGAGGTTGTCAATGTTCCAGGAATGCTCCAGGTCCTCGCCGGTTGGCGTTGTGAGCCTGTATGCGCTGGGGGAGGCCTTCGTCTTGACGATGAAAGGGCCCTCCCACTTGGGCTCCAGCTTGCCCCTTGACTCCGTCCGAGCTGTCCGAATGAGCACGAGGTCCCCCTCGCTGAACTCCCTCGGGGTGACTGAGTTGTCGCGCCATGCTTTGGTCTGGGCTTGATACTTGTTCAGAGCTTGTAGGGCGAAGACACGGTCTCCGTCGATGAGATCCTTTGAAGTCGGCTCGTCCACATCTGGGACGGCTGACGGGACCGTTCGCGGGGACCCGTGCTTTATTTCCTGCGGGGTCATGGCCTCCGATCCGTATAACAGACGGAAGGGAGTAAACCCGGTCGCCCTGCACTCAGTCGTGTTTAGCGCCCAGACTGCCTCAGGTAAGAAATCGCTCCATTTGCCCTTTTTTTCATCGAGGAGCATTTTTTTGATAGCTGTGAAGATTTTTCCGTTGGCGCGCTCCACGACCCCGTTGGACTGCGGATGATAGACTGAGGCGAAGGCAAGCTTGGTGCCAATGGAGAAACAAAAATCCTTGAAGTCTTGGTTATCAAACTGTTTGCCGTTGTCGACCGTTAACTCGGACGGTACTCCGAAACGGCAAACGATGTTCTGCCAGAAGAATTTTTGGGCAGTCTTCGATGTTATTGTGGAGACAGCCCGTGCCTCGATCCATTTGGTGAAGTACTCGACCGCGACGAAGGCGAACTTGAGGTTCCCCTGAGCGGTGGGCAGGGGTCCAACAATGTCGAGACCCCAGCGTTGGAGAGGCCATGTGTGGGCGATCAGCTTTGTGTACTGCGAAGGGCCGCCTGACCGAGGAGAGAACTTCTGGCAGGCTTCGCAGGACCGAGTGACCCGGTTCGCGGCGCAAATCATTGCTGGCCAGTAAAAACCCTGGCGTATCACCTTAGCAGCTAGGGCCCTTGGCCCCGCGTGCGAGCCGCACGTGCCACTGTGGACTTCACGTAGGACCTGCATGCCTTCGGCCTCAGTGACGCACTTAAGCATTGGTTGGCTGACCCCTTTTTTGTAGAGTTGGCCTTCAATCAGAGCGAAGTCCCGGCTTCGATGTCTGAGGCGCTTGGCCTCACTGATGTCGGCTGGGTGATAAAACCCCTGCAGGAACAGGGTAATGGGTGCTCGCCAGTCTTCGGTCATGATGAGGTTGACTGTACGGTGGCCCTCGCTGTCATTGGTTATTTGGAGCCCTTCGGGGCTCCGGACTGCTGGCGTGCCGATGACGTGGAAGAACACGTCGGAGGGCAGAGTTTCGCCCCTGGCCGCGGCCTTGGCCAATGCGTCGGCCTCCTCATTCTTGGCCCGGTCCACATGCTGCACGGTGAACCCCTTGAACTGTCTCTCGAGACTTCGGATGGCCGCGAGGTACTGCATGAGCGCGGGGTCCTTGGCTGCATAGTCTTTGTCGACCTGGCCGGCAACTACCTTGGAGTCTGTTTTGATGATACAAGTGGTGACTCCGAGGGCCCTCAGCTTGCGGAGGCCGAGGATGACTGCTTCGTATTCTGCTATATTATTTGTGCACCTGTCGGATTCCAGATTGAAGCTGAGTCGTGCTGCATATCTGTGCTTGACCCCGACTGGTGATGTTATGATTGCAGCGACGCCTGCCCCCGCATGGCACCATGCGCCATCGCAATGGATCGTCCAGACCTTCTCTGTGGTCGGGTCCGGCTGTGTTACTGGCCCGGTCCAGTCGACGACGAAGTCTGCCAGGACTTGCGATTTGATGGCTGTCCTGGGCTCGAAGCTGATGTGGTAGCCGGAGAGTTCGGCTGCCCACTTGGCGATCCTTACCGATGCCTCCGGGTTTCTAAACAGTTCGCCGAGCCCCCTATCTGAGGTGACGCGGACCTTGAATGCTTCAAAATAATGGCGCAGCTTGCGCGAGGACATAACGACTGCGTAGGCGATCTTCTCCAGCTCTGTCATGTTGCATTTGGACGGAGTCAGGACCTCGGAGACGTAATAAACAGGGCACTGTCTGACAGTGCCTTCGACTGTCTGCTCCTGCACTAGTGCCGCGCTGACCGCGTGCGGCGAAGCCGCGACATAGAGCAATAAGGGGAGCGAGGAGTCGGGGCTCGTGAGGGTGGCCAGCTCCGTTAAGTACTGCTTTAATGAGGCGAAGGCCGCTGCTTGCTCCGGCCCCCAAGCGAAGTCTTTTGCGCCGCGGAGAGTTTTGAGGAAAGGAAGACTTCGCTCGGCCGACCTGGAAATGAATCTGTTGAGAGCGGCCAATCTGCCTGTCAGACGCTGGACATCCCTGGTGGACTGCGGAGGCGACATGTTGATGATGGCCTGGATCTTGGTTGGGTTAGCCTCGATGCCGCGGTGCGACACCAGGTAGCCCAATATCTTGCCCTGGCGAACACCGAAAACGCACTTTTCCGGGTTTAAGCGGAGTCGTGCGTCTCGCATGTTTGCGAATGTCTCGGCCAGGTCGGCGAGGTGGTCCTCCTTATTTTTGCTGGCGACGACGATGTCGTCCACATATGTAAATATATTTCTGCCGACCTGGCCCTCGAGTACTGTTTTGGTGAGTCTGGAGAATGTGGACCCGGCGTTCTTGAGACCCTCCGGCATTCTGATGAAGCAATAAGTGCCGAAGGGTGTTATGAAGCTGGTGCTAGCCTTGTCTTCCTCCTTCATGTATATCTGGTGATAGCCGGAGAAGCAGTCGAGGAGAGACATGACCTCGCATCCGGCCGCGCTATCGACTATTTTGTCGATCCGTGGCAACGGGAAATTGTCTTTTGGGCAGGCCTTATTGAGACTGGTGAAGTCTATGCACATCCGCCATTTCCCGCTTTTTTTCTGCACCATTACAACATTGGAGAGCCATGTGGGGTAAGCCACTGGCTCAATGAATTTAGCCTCTAGGAGGCGGTGCACCTCCGCCTTGGCGGCCTCTGTCTTTTCATCGGACATTTTGCGAAGCTTTTGCTTTCTTGGTCGCACCGAGGGGTCGATCCGCAGACTGTGCTCGATTATGGATCGGCTGACTCCGACCAGGTCGAGGGCGGACCAGGCGAAGACATCTTTATTCTTGGCCAGGCAGCAGAGAAGCTTCTCTTCTTCATGCGAAGTAAGGTCTTCGCTGATAGTGACTGTCTGCTTGGGCGTGGCCTGATCGAGGGGGACAGTCTTGGTCCCATCCTGACTCTGCAACTGAGCCTTGTCGTGGTGCTTGTCAGTTGGGCTGGCGGGCGCAGGGACCTCGCACTGTGTCGTGAGACAGTGCACGTTCCTCTGACCAGGCACGAAGTCCCGCTCTATGTTGCGCGCAGCTTGCTGGTTACCGCGGACTGTAATTACGCCTAGAGGGCCTGGTATCTTCATGCACAAATACAGTCCGTGGATGGCAGCTTCAAACTTATTGATGGAGCCCCGACCCATGATGGCGTTGTATGGATATACCATATCCACAATGTCAAAAGTCACTTGCTCGCTTCGGGCATTGGGTGCTACACCGAAGGAGAGGGGCAACTCTATTTTGCCGACGGGGAAGGTGCCTTTGCCGCCGAAGCCATACAACGGGTTGTCCGAAGGCTTGAGCAGGCTGTGGCTGATGCCCATGCGATCGAAGGCATGGAGGAAGATGATGTCCGCCTGGCTGCCGTTGTCAACGAGGACCTTGTGTAGGTCCCAGCCTGCCACGCTGCAATTGATGACCATGGCATCGCAGTGGGGGGCGCTACGCAAGTCGACGTCCCGTGCGTCGAAGGTGAGCGGTATGTGGGACCACTTCGTCTGCACAACTGGGCCCGTGATAGCGACATGGTTTACGCTGCGGTAGTGGTCCCGCTTCTGCCGCTTGGTGTCGAAGTCGGTGCTGGACCCCCCAGTTATCATATGAATGACTCCGCGATAAGGTTGATCGGCGAAGTCTTCCTGTTTTGGGGCGTGGGGGATGTTTTGTTGTTGCTGGTGTGGTGGTGGAGGCGGAGGATGTACGATTTGTACTTCCTGATGATGTTGGTAAGCGTGGTGCGGTGGATGCGGGGCGGGAGCGTGGATATATGGTGGAGGGGGTGGCTGGTAGTTATGCGCGACAATTCTGGGGTTGTCGACTGGCTGCGCCCTCGCCATTCTGTCTCTGGTGGCCTTTACTTCGGGGCAGTCTTTAGTTTGGTGGGCGCAGTCTTCGCCATGGAAAAGGCAGTAAAATCGGCGTGGCGGAGGGGGTGGCTGCGCACGCCCTCGGCCCCTGCCGCGAGTCCCACTTCCGCGGCCCTGGGGGGGATATTCCTGGCGACGAAGGGGGTCAGCGGCCGGCTGCTGGTTGGCGATGTAGTGCACTTGCTGCTGACCGCGGCCATCCCGACCGGAGTCTGGCTGCGGAGTCCTTGTCCACGTGCGGCTGGACTGCGGAGCATCTTTTGGCTTCCGCTGGGACTCAATCTTGCGCTGGTGGAGCTCCTCGGATCTGGCGTACTTTTCAAACAGCTGGTATAACTCTTAGAGGTTCTTGGGCGGGTCCCTGATGCAATGGCTGTAAAGGACGCCAGCGCGAAGACCACTGATAGCATAGTGGATGGCAATCTGGTCATCGACTGAGGGTAGCTGTGACTTGAGTGTCAAGAATTTGCGGTAATATTCCCTCAGGGTCTCCTTCTCTAGCTGTTTGCAGAGCGAGAGCTCGGCCAGGGCGTCGGTGTCCGGGCGGTACCCCTGGAAGTTGAGGAGGAACTTGTCCCGGAGACTTCTCCAGGAATCGATGGACAGCGGAGGCAACCTGGTGAACCAGGTGAGCGCGGGGCCCTCGAGGGCGATGATGAAGGACTTCGCCATTGTGGCGTCGTCCCCCCCGGACGATGCGACGGCGACCTGGTAACTCATTATGTATTGAGCCGGGTCGGTGCTGCCGTTGTACTTGGGGTAGGTCCCAGCCCGGAAGTTGGCTGGCCACGGCGTCACTTGCAGGTGAGGCGCCAGGGGGCTTCGCTCATCGAGGTAGTTGACCCCTTGGAATGGCGCGGCGTGCGGGAAAGTGAAGTCGCGCTGGGGGAAACGCGGGTCCTCCGGCTGCGCGCGGTGCTGCAGGGGTGGCCCATGCTGCAGGCCGGGGTGGCCTTCGCGCGTGTCTTCGTTTTGTGCGCGCTGCTGGAGGGATGACTCGTGCCGCGGGCTGAGGTGGCCTTCGCGCTGCATCAGCGCGATCTCCCGCTCGAGTTCCTGGGCCTTGTGTTCTTCGTCGCGGATCATCTGCCGCACTTTGGCGAGTGCGGACACACGCTGGCGCTTGGCCTCCAGTATCTCCTTCTGCCTCTGGAGGTTGCGGTTCTTGAGGCGCAGGGCGCGCAGCTGTAGCTGTTCTTCTGTTGAGATGCCGAGGACCTCACCGTCCTCGGCGAGATCCGCGCCCTCCGGTGGAGTGATGTCTGAGGGAGGTGCGAGGCCTGAGGGTTGTCCCTCAGGGTCGCAGGTGCGGAGGGTGTCGTCTTCAGTGGCCTCTTGGTGGGTGGATTGGGTGAGGGCGAGGGCCTTGCCCTTCCTTGCGGCGAGCAGTGCTGCCTTCGCAGCCTCGTCAGCCTTCGGGTTAGCTCGCTTGGGTGCCATCGCGGGTGGTTGTCTCGTAGCACGAACGGTGGGTGCCAAATGTTGGTGCTGTCTCTCGACAGCAAGGAGATCCAACACGGGTGAATGGAGATGGCAACAGGGCACTCGCGCGTGATGGCAAAAGCTCTGTTAATCTGGCCTCTCACGGGCACTGTGCGGGGGTATTTATAGGTATCCGAGTGCACGGCGCCTTGCGTTAAGGACGCATGTGCCCTCAGGTACCTAGTTTATCCCCAGAATATTCCCATAAAGCGGGGTTACAAGCTGTAATTACATGTACGCCTTTACAAATTAGGCCCGTAACACAACCGCGGCCACGCAGGGCCTGTTACAATGGGCCCGACCTCATGTGGGCCTCGGAGCCGACCGAGGCCGCGCCGTAGGGAGGCGTTGCCGCAGGCCTTCGTCTGGTGCCGAATCGAGCGAAGGGTCTCCATGTTGTCCCTGGTGTCGATCAAGCGAAGAGTGTCCTTGCCTGCTTTGCCTGTCAGGGCGGGGGCTAAGCGGTGGAGACTTCGGGCGAAGGGTGGCGTTTCTGCCTTCGCTCCAACACTGTTCTATTCCAAAGCTTCTCTTTTTGTCGAACAACGAAGAGATCGAAATAATGCTTTATAGAACAAATTGGTATATAATATGAGGAGAAATGTTTGCCCTGCTGGCAGCATCACAATCTATTAACTATTGTTATAAATTCTCTCTCAAAATTATAATACCTAAAAATGTTGCATATACCGATACCCAATTTCAGAACGGTATGAGTAATTGGGTAAACCATGGGCAATAATAAAATGAGATGGACTATACATCTCTGCATATAAAAATCTTTGCTTGGCAGCATTGGCCTGATGCCGTGCACTTTACTACCAATATAAGCACACACATTTTTCCTATGTGCCTCAAAGCACAATACAACCAGTGAATGTTCTTGTGAGCGCTAGACCCTGATGGTCATTTTACTTGTTGATCTGAAGTCAACTAATGGCTCCAAACGACGAATGATATGCATGAGCCCCTAAAGGATCCTTATGAATAAAATAGTGTTGTGCATATTAGTCTAAATCTTAACGATTGACTTTGCATTTGGTAATAATAACAATAAGTTTGCAGAATTGTAACCATGAAGCAACTTGTTGTTGCGTGTCTCGCTGGATGTTGAGACTAACCCTTCATGTTGAAGGACAAATATGTAGTATTCATGCCACTACATTAATCTAAGTCCAAAGCTCACTGCATAAAACCCCCTATCTGTAATATGTGTAAGATTTCCCAAATAAATCACCACAATAGCATACATTGCCCACAACTGGATGATTGTGGTTGGGGATTTTATCTGTATGCTTTTAGAACATCTCGGCATTAGGGGAGGAATGCCCATATAGTGTAATGCCTCAATATTCTATTAAACGCACAAAAGCCAAACTGAACCTGTCGTTCGGTGTGTACTCCTGTGTATATGGAGTTTGCCAAAAATCGTTGAGGAGTAACCATATTGGTCTCAATGCTTCTACCTGATGTAGATGTGGATATACCCGGGATTAATATCATATCTACATTTGACTTATTGGCATTTGATCTATTCTCGGGGATGCTTGTGAATATGATCCATCGGCCTTAGTCAAAGCATATGTTCTGATTGCAGATTCACGTGGTCTGTAATAACTCTCCTCCGATGAACTCGCCCTACTGGTGATTTGCCTCACGAAGAGGTTCATCTTGATGATGAAGTTCCTAGCAATGCGCGCAATATCATTGTATTGGGAATACAGAACAATGAATCTTTCGTTTTGGGAAATGACGGAGATCATTATTAAATGTGGGAGACAAATGTGTCGACACCTATCTTGCCTCTATATATTGCAAAGGGATCCAAAACAAAGTCCTAGGCATGAGTGCTTTAAGCTCTCTTATCGGGTCATTGATAAATGCAATCGAGGCTGAACCAATAATCGCAAAATGAAAGTCACGAGCTTGAAGTTCAGACATTTATGGGCACTATTGAAATAATGTGTGGTGAATGTGATGGTTCAAGTGGTCTTGTGAGAGACCCATCCCACATATGTGTTGAATAACCACTGTTCTGCTATGTAATATATCTGGCAAATGGCATGAATTAAAATATGCAGTTAGTAGGATTCTAAAGATCCATCATGAGATCCTAGGAGGATCCATATCTTTGAATTATAAATATTCAACATATAAATCTTGTACCAAATAATACATTCCTGGCGAATGAACACTCTTCCATGTAGAGAGAATATCTCCTAGATGAGATTATAGTTCCTTAATGGAACCTTTCCAAAAGAAATAAAGTCTGTGTTTGTCGGCGTTTTGAGACTGGGGGGTCCCTAAGCCGACGAGTGAGTGTGCCGCGTGCCCCAGCCCAGATGGGTCGAGCACGTGGGCGAGCGTGAAGGGGGGAAAGCGAGGTGGCCGGAGACGGGTCGTGAGAGAGGTGGAAATCCCGCGGCCTTCGTGTTCGTCCCGCGCCCAGGTCGGGTGCGCTTGCAGTAGGGGGTTACAAGCGTCCACGCGGGTGAGGGAAGCGAGCGGCCCCAAGAGAGCGCCTGTCCCGTCCTCGTCCCCGCGCAGCCAACCTTCTCTAAGAAGGCCCTGGTCCTTCCTTTTATAGGCGTAAGGAGAGGATCCAGGTGTACAATGGGGGTGTAGCAGAGTGCTACGTGTCTAGCGGGGGAGAGCCAGCGCCCTAAGTACATGCCAATGTGGCAGCCGGAGAGATCTTGGCACCCAGCTGGTGTGGTGTCGTGGCTGTCGGAGGAGCAACGGAGCCTGGTGGAGGGATAGTTGTCGGAGCGGTTGGGTCCTTGCTGACGTCCCCCTGCTTCCGTAAGGGAGCTGAGAGCCGCCGTCGTCACGGGGCCAGCGGGGTGCCATCATTGCCTATCTGGCGGAGCTAGCCAGATGGGACACCGGTCTTGTTCTCTGCGGCCCGAGTCGGCTCGGGGTAGGGCGATGATGGCACTTCCTATTGACGTGGCGGGCTTGTGCCCTAGGTCGGGCGACGTGGAGGCTCCTCCGAAGCCGAGGTCGAGTCTGTCTTTCATGGCCGAGGCCGAGCCCGAGCTCCTGGGTCGGGCGAGGCGGAGGTCGTTCGGCAGAGGCCAGGGCGGAGTCCGACCCCTGGGGTCGAGCGAAGCGGAGTTCATCGTCTTCCGGGGTCTAGCCCGAGTCCGAGCCCTGGGTCGGGTGGAACGGAGTTCGTCGTCTTCCAGGGCCTTAGCCCGAGTCCGAGCCCTGGGTCGGGCGAAGCGGAGTTCGTCGTCTTCCGGGGCCTTAGCCCGAGTCCGAGCCCTGGGTCGGGCGGAGCGGAGTTCGCCGTCTTCCGGGGCCTTAGCCCGAGTCCGAGCCCTGGGTCGGGCGGAGCGGAGTTCGCCGTCTTCCGGGGCCTTAGCCCGAGTCCGAGCCCTGGGTCGGGCGGAGCGGAGTTCGCCGTCTTCCGGGGCCTTAGCCCGAGTCCGAGCCCTGGGTCGGGCGGAGCTTCCTATGGCGCCTTTGGCAAGGCCTGACTGCCTGTCAGTCTCACTCTATCAAGTGGCACTGCAGTCGGAGTGGCGCAGGCGGCGCTGTCCTTCTGTCAGACCGGTCAGTGGAGCGGCGAAGTGACGGCGGTCACTTCGGCTCTGCCGGGGGGCGCGCGTCAGGATAAAGGTGTCAGGCTACCTTTGCGTTAAATGCTCCTGCGACTCGGTCGGTCGGCGCGGCGATTTAGTCAGGGTTGCTTCTTAGCGAAGGCAAGGCCTCGGGCGGGCCGGAGATGTATCCGCTGTTAAAAAGGGGGGCCTCGGGCGAGACGGAAACCCCTCGAGGTCGGCTGCCCTTGCCCGAGGCTAGGCTCGGGCGAGGCGTGATCGAGTCGCTCGTATGGACTGATCCCTGACTTAATCGCACCCATCAGGCCTCTGCAGCTTTATGCTGATGGGGGTTACCAGCTGAGAATTAGGCGTCTTGAGGGTACCCCTAATTATGGTCCCCGACAGTAGCCCCCGAGCCTCGAAGGGAGTGTTAGCACTCGCTTGGAGGCTGAAAGGGAATTAGGCTTACACCTAGTTCCTAAATAATTTTGGTGGTTGAATTGCCCAACACAAATATTGGACTAACTAGTTTGCTCTAGTGGATAAGTTGTACAGGTGCAAAAGGTTCACTCTTAGCCAATAAAAAGATCAAGTTTTGGATTCAACAAAGGAGCAAAGAAGCAACCGAAGGCACCTCTGGCTGAAGGCACCGGACTGTCCGGTGTACACCGGACAGTGTCCGGTGCGCCCAGAGGACTCCAACTCAAACTCTTCGCCCTCGGGAATTCTCGGAAGCCGGCGCGCTATAATTCACCGGACTGTCCGGTGTACACCGGACAGTGTCCGGTGCTCCAAGGAAGCGTGGCCTCCGGAACTCGCCAGCCTCGGGTTCGCGCGGTAGCCGCTCCGCTATAATTCACCGGACATGTCCGGTGTGCACCGGACTGTCCGGTGTACCAGCGCAGCAACGGCTATTTCGGCGCCAACGGCTACCTGCGGTGCATTTAATGCGCGCGCAGCGCGCGCAGACGTCAGGCGCGCCCATACCGGCGCACCGGACAATGAACAGTTGTTGTCCGGTGTGCACCGGACACCCAGGCGGGCCCAGAAGTCAGAAGCTCCAACGGTCTGAATCCAACGGCATTGATGACGTGGCAGGGGCACCGGACTGTCCGGTGTGCACCGGACTGTCCGGTGCGCCATCGAACAGAAGCCTCCAGCCAACGGTCAAGTTTGGTGGTTGGGGCTATAAATACCCCAACCACCCCACCATTCATTGCATCCAAGTTTTCCAACTTCCAACCACTATACAAGAGCTAGCATTCATTGCAAAGCACACCAAAAGAGATCGAATCCTCTCCCAACTCCATACAAAGCCCTAGTGACTAGAGAGAGTGATTTGTTGTGTTCATTTGAGCTCTTGCGCTTGGATCGCTTTCTTTCTTTCTCATTTGTTCTTGTGATCAAAACTCAATTGTAACCAAGGCAAGAGGCACCAATTGTGTGGTGGCCCTTGCGGGGAAGTTTTGTTCCCGTTTGATTGAGAAGAAGAAAAGCTCACTCGGTCCGAGGGACCGTTTGAGAGAGGGAAGGGTTGAAAGAGACCCGGCCTTTGTGGCCTCCTCAACGGGGAGTAGGTTTGCAAGAACTGAACCTCGGTAAAACAAATCCGCGTGTCACACTCTTCATTTACTTGCGATTTGTTTTGCACCCTCTCTCGCGGACTCGTTTATATTTCTAACGCTAACCCGGTTTGTAGTTGTGATTATTTTTGAGATTTTCAGTTTCGCCCTATTCACCCCCCCCCTCTAGGCGACTTTCAATTGGTATCAGAGCCCGGTGCTTCATTAGAGCCTAACCGCTCGAAGTGATGTCGGGAGATCACACCAAGAGGGAGATGGAGACCGGCGACAACAAGCCCACTACAAGCCAAGGGAGCACTTCATCGGAAGAGTCCCGCACCAAGAGAAGGGAGAAGAAGAGGTACCACAAGAAGAAGGGCGGCGATGCCCACGTGTGCCGCGAGTGGGACTCCGACGAGAGCTCCACCGAGTCCTCTTCCGACGAGGACGCCGCCAACATCGCCGTCACCAAGGGGCTTGTCTTCCCAAACATTGGCCACAAGTGTCTCATGGCCAAGGACGGCAAAAAGAAGGTAAAATCAAGGTCCTCCACTAAATATGAAACATCTAGTGATGAGGATGATGATAAAAATGAGGAGGATAACTTGCGCATTCTTTTTGCTAACCTCAACATGCAACAAAAAGAAAAATTAAATGAATTGATTAGCGCTATACATGAGAAGGATGATCTCTTGGATTCTCAAGAGGACTTCCTTATTAAAGAAAATAAGAAGCATGTTAAGGTTAAAAATGCTTATGCTATAGAAATAGAAAAATGTGAAAAATTGTCTAGTGAGCTAAGTACTTGCCATGAGACTATAGACAACCTTAGAAATGAAAATGCTAATTTGTTAGCTAAGGTTGATTCTCATATTTGCAATGTTTCAATTCCAAACCCTAGAAATGATAATGATGATTTGCTTGCTAGGATTGAAGAATTGAACATTTCTCTTGCTAGTCTTAGATTAGAAAATAAAAATTAGATTGCTAAGACTAAAGATTTTGATGTTTGCAATGCTACTATTTCTGACCTTAGAAGTAAGAATGAAATATTGCATGCTAAGGTTGTAGAATTAAAAACTTGCAAACCCTCTACATCTACTGAGCATATTTCCATTTGTACTAGATGTAGAGATATTAATGTTGATGCTATTCATGATCACCTAACCTTAATTAAAAAACAAAATGATCACATAGCACAACTTAATGCTAAGATTAGTGAGCATGACTTAGAAAATGAAAAATTTAAATTTGCTAGAAGCATGCTCTATAATGGGAGACGCCCTGGCATTAAGGATGGCATTGGCTTCCAAAGAGGAGACAATGTCAAGCTTAATGCCCCTCCTAAGAACTTGTCTAACTTTGTTAAGGGCAAGGCTCCCATGCCTCAGGATAACGAGGGATACATTTTGTACCCTGCCGGTTATCCCGAGAGCAAAATCAAGAAAATTCATTCTAGGAAGTCTCACTCTGGCCCTAACCATGCTTTCATGTATAAGGGTGAGACATCTAGTTCCAGGCAACCAACCCGTGCTAAGTTGCCTAGAAAGAAAACTCCTAATGCATCAAATGATCATAGCATTTCATTTAAAACTTTTGATGCATCCTATGTTTTGACTAACAAATCCGGCAAAGTAGTTGCCAAGATTGTTGGGGGCAAACACAAGGGCTCCAAGACTTGTGTTTGGGTACCCAAAGTTCTTGTTTCTAATACCAAAGGACCCAAAACCGTTTGGGTACCTAAAGTCAAGAACTAAAATTGTTTTGTAGGTTTATGCATCCGGGGTCTCAAGTTGGATACTCGACAGCGGGTGCACAAACCACATGACAGGGGAGAAAAAGATGTTCTCCTCATTTGAGAAAAACCAAGATCCCCAACGAGCTATCACATTCGGGGATGGAAATCAAGGTTTGGTCAAAGGATTGGGTAAAATTGCTATATCACCTGACCATACTATTTCCAATGTTTTTCTTGTAGATTCCTTAGACTACAATTTGCTTTCCGTATCCCAATTATGTCAAATGGGCTACAACTGTCTATTTACTGATACAGGTGTTACTGTCTTTAGAAGGAGTGATGATTCAATAGCATTCAAGGGAGTGTTAGAGGGTCAGCTATACTTGGTAGATTTTGATAGAGCTGAACTCGACACTTGCTTGATTGCTAAGACTAACTTGGGTTGGCTTTGGCACCGCCGACTAGCCCATGTTGGGATGAAGAATCTTCACAAGCTTCTAAAGGGAGAACACATTTTAGGACTAACCAATGTTCATTTTGAGAAAGACAGGATTTGTAGCGCATGCCAAGCCGGGAAGCAAGTTGGCACCCATCATCCACACAAGAACATCATGACTAGTGACAGGCCACTGGAGCTCCTACACATGGATTTATTCGGCCCGATCGCTTACATAAGCATCGGCGGGAGTAAGTACTGTCTAGTTATTGTGGATGATTATTCTCGCTTCACTTGGGTGTTCTTTTTGCAGGACAAATCTCATACCCAAGAGACCTTAAAAGGATTCTTGAGACGGGCTCAAAATGAGTTCGGCTTAAGGATCAAGAAAATTAGAAGCGACAATGGGACGGAGTTCAAGAACTCTCAAATTGAAGGCTTCCTTGAGGAGGAGGGCATCAAGCATGAGTTCTCTTCTCCCTACACTCCACAACAAAATGGTGTAGTGGAGAGGAAGAATCGAACTCTATTGGACATGGCAAGAACCATGCTTGATGAGTACAAGACACCGGATCGGTTTTGGGCCGAAGCGGTCAACACCGCTTGCTACGCCATCAACCGGTTATATCTTCACCGAATCCTCAAGAAGACATCCTATGAACTCCTAACCGGTAAAAAGCCAAATATTTCATATTTTAGAGTTTTTGGTAGCAAATGTTTTATACTTGTTAAAAGAGGTAGAAAATCTAAATTTGCTCCTAAAACTGTAGAAGGCTTTTTACTAGGATATGACTCAAACACAAGGGCATATAGAGTCTTTAACAAGTCCTCAGGACTTGTTGAAGTTTCTTGTGACGTTGTGTTTGATGAGACTAACGGCTCTCAAGTAGAGCAAGTTGATCTTGATGATATAGGTGAAGAACAGGCTCCATGCATAGCGCTAAGGAACATGTCCATTGGGGATGTGTGTCCTAAGGAATCCGAAGAGCCTCCACATGCACAAGATCAACCATCCTCCTCCATGCAAGCTTCTCCACCAACTCAAATTGAGGATGAGGCTCAAGATGTTGAACAAGAAGAACAAGAAGATGAGCCACCTCAAAATGACGGCAACGATCAAGGGGGAGATGCAAATGATGAAGACAAGGAGGATGAACAACCAAGGCCGCCACACCCAAGAGTCCACCAAGCAATACAACGAGATCACCCCGTCGACACCATCCTTGGCGACATTCATAAGGGGGTAACTACTCGATCTCGTATTGCACATTTTTGTGAACATTACTCTTTTGTTTCCTCTATTGAGCCACACAGGGTAGAGGAAGCACTTCAAGATTTGGATTGGGTGATGGCGATGCAAGAGGAGCTCAACAATTTCACAAGGAATGAGGTATGGCACTTAGTTCCACGTCCTAATCAAAATGTTGTAGGAACCAAGTGGGTCTTCCGCAACAAGCAAGACGAGCATGGTGTGGTGACAAGGAACAAAGCTCGACTCGTGGCCAAGGGGTATTCACAAGTCGAAGGTTTGGATTTTGGTGAAACCTATGCACCCGTAGCTAGGCATGAGTCAATTCGCATATTATTAGCCTATGCTACTTACCATGGCTTCAAGCTTTATCAAATGGACGTGAAGAGTGCCTTCCTCAATGGACCAATCAAGGAGGAGGTCTATGTTGAGCAACCTCCCGGCTTTGAAGACAGTGAGTACCCTAACCATGTTTATAGGCTCTCTAAGGCGCTTTATGGGCTCAAGCAAGCCCCGAGAGCATGGTATGAATGCCTTAGAGATTTCCTCATTGCTAATGGCTTCAAAGTCGGCAAAGCCGATCCTACTTTATTCACCAAAACACTTGATAATGATTTGTTTGTATGCCAAATTTATGTTGATGATATTATATTTGGGTCTACTAACAAATCCACTTGTGAGGAATTTAGTAGGATCATGACACAGAAATTCGAGATGTCTATGATGGGAGAGTTAAAGTATTTTCTAGGATTTCAAGTCAAACAACTCCAAGAGGGCACATTCATTTGCCAAACAAAGTACACTCAAGACATTCTAAGTAAGTTTGGAATGAAGGATGCCAAGCCCATCAAGACTCCCATGGGAACAAATGGGCATCTCGACCTCGACACGGGAGGTAAGTCCGTGGATCAAAAGGTATACCGGTCGATGATTGGTTCATTGCTTTACTTATGTGCATCTCGACCGGACATTATGCTTTCCATTTGCATGTGTGCAAGATTCCAAGTCGACCCTAAGGAATCACACCTTACGGCCGTAAAACGAATCTTGAGATATTTGGCTTATACTCCTAAGTTTGGGCTTTGGTACCCTCGGGGATCCACATTTGATTTGATTGGTTATTCGGATGCCGATTGGGCGGGGTGTAAGATTAATAGGAAGAGCACATCGGGGACTTGCCAGTTCTTGGGAAGATCCTTGGTGTCATGGGCTTCAAAGAAGCAAAATTCAGTCGCTCTTTCTACCGCCGAAGCCGAGTATATTGCCGCAGGCCACTGTTGCGCGCAATTGCTTTGGATGAGGCAAACCCTGTGGGACTACGGTTACAAATTAACCAAAGTTCCTCTTCTATGTAATAATGAGAGTGCAATCCGCATGACGGATAATCCCGTTGAGCATAGCCGCACTAAACACATAGCCATTCGGTATCACTTTCTTCGGGATCACCAACAAAAGGGGGATATCGAGATTTCATACATTAACACTAAAGATCAATTAGCCGATATCTTTACCAAGCCTCTTGATGAACAATCTTTTACCAGACTTAGGCATGAGCTCAATATTCTTGATTCTAGGAATTTCTTTTGCTAGTCTTGCACACATAGCTCATAAATATACCTTTGATCATATCTCTTTTATATATGCTATGACTAATGTGTTTTTCAAGTATATTCCAAACCAAGTCATAGGTATATTGAAAGGGAATAGGAGTCTTCAGCGAAGACAAAGGCTTCCACTCCACTCTACTACTCATCCTTCGCCGTCGCTCCGCATCACTCTCCATCTTTGGTATAATCTTCACTCATTTATTTTATGACCAAAGGCGGAGAAAGTACTTCAATGGGCTCTAATGATTCCGTTTTTGGCGATTCATGCCAAAGGGGGAGAAAATATAAGCCCAAAGCAAAAGGACCGCATCACCACCCTAATTTTAAAATTGATGATTTTCAATTGGTAAATTTCAAAATTAGTATCTCCTTGTGTTCTAAAGGGGGAGCAAGTAGTGTTTTCAAAATTGATGTCTTAAAACCCTCTTGAACACTAAGAGGAGACTTTATTTGAGGGGGAGTTTTGTTTAGTCAAAGGAAAAGCATTTGGGTCAAAGGAAGAAAATTTCAAAACTTGACAATGCTTTGCAAAATCTTATTCATTTACCTTTGACTATCTTGCAAAAGGACTTTCAAAAGAATTTGCAAAAACAAAACTTTTGGTGCAAATGTGGTCCAATATGTTAAAAACAAAGAAACAATCCATGCGCATCATGTAAGTATTTACTGGCTCAATTCCAAGCAACCTTTGCACTTACCTTATGCAAACTAGTTCAATTATGCACTTCTATATTTGCTTTGAGTTGTGTTGGCATCAATCACCAAAAAGGGGGAGATTGAAAGGGAATTAGGCTTACACCTAGTTCCTAAATAATTTTGGTGGTTGAATTGCCCAACACAAATATTGGACTAACTAGTTTGCTCTAGTGGATAAGTTGTACAGGTGCAAAAGGTTCACTCTTAGCCAATAAAAAGATCAAGTTTTGGATTCAACAAAGGAGCAAAGAAGCAACCGAAGGCACCTCTGGCTGAAGGCACCGGACTGTCCGGTGTACACCGGACAGTGTCCGGTGCGCCCAGAGGACTCCAACTCAAACTCTTCGCCCTCGGGAATTCTCGGAAGCCGGCGCGCTATAATTCACCGGACTGTCCGGTGTACACCGGACAGTGTCCGGTGCTCCAAGGAAGCGCGGCCTCCGGAACTCGCCAGCCTCGGGTTCGCGCGGTAGCCGCTCCGCTATAATTCATCGGACATGTCCGGTGTGCACCGGACTGTCCGGTATACCAGCGCAGCAACGACTATTTCGGCGCCAACGGCTACCTGCGGTGCATTTAATGCGCGCGCAGCGCGCGCAGACGTCAGGCGCGCCCATACCGGCGCACCGGACAATGAACAGTTGTTGTCCGGTGTGCACCGGACACCCAGGCGGGCCCAGAAGTCAGAAGCTTTAACGGTCTGAATCCAACGACATTGATGACGTGGCAGGGGCACCGGACTGTCCGGTGTGCACCGGACTGTCCGGTGCGCCATCGAACAGAAGCCTCCAGCCAACGGTCAAGTTTGGTGGTTGGGGCTATAAATACCCCAACCACCCCACCATTCATTGCATCCAAGTTTTCCAACTTCCAACCACTATACAAGAGCTAGCATTCATTGCAAAGCACACCAAAAGAGATCGAATCCTCTCCCAACTCCATACAAAGCCCTAGTGACTAGAGAGAGTGATTTGTTGTGTTCATTTGAGCTCTTGCGCTTGGATCGCTTTCTTTCTTTCTCATTTGTTCTTGTGATCAAAACTCAATTGTAACCAAGGCAAGAGGCACCAATTGTGTGGTGGCCCTTGCGGGGAAGTTTTGTTCCCGTTTGATTAAGAAGAAGAAAAGCTCACTCGGTCCGAGGGACCGTTTGAGAGAGGGAAGGGTTGAAAGAGACCCGGCCTTTGTGGCCTCCTCAACGGGGAGTAGGTTTGCAAGAATTGAACCTCGGTAAAACAAATCCGCGTGTCACACTCTTCATTTACTTGCGATTTGTTTTGCACCCTCTCTCGCGGACTCGTTTATATTTCTAACGCTAACCCGGTTTGTAGTTGTGATTATTTTTGAGATTTTCAGTTTCGCCCTATTCACCCCCCCCCCCTCTAGGCGACTTTCAGAGGCTTTCGTCGCACTTTTTTGCAAGGGGACCAGCCTTTCTCGGTTGCATTTTGTTCCGGTGGGTGCGCGCGAGCGCACCCGCCGGGTGTAGCCCCCGAGGCCTCGGAGGAGTGGTTTCACTCCTTCGAGGTCTTAATGCCTTGCATAATGCTTCGGCTGGTCTGGTGGTTCCCTCATGCGAACTGGTCGTAGCCCGGGTGCACGGTCGGGGCCCAAGTTCTCGGGCTGGTATGTTGACGCTGTCAACGGTTCGGCCGGAGCCGGGTTTGCGAGAGCAGCCCCTGAGCCTCCGCACAGGGCGAGAGGGCGATCAGGGACAGACTCGGCTTTTTCACATACGCCCCTACGTCGCCTTTCCGCAAGGAGGAGGGGGGAGAGCGCCATGTTACCCTCGATGGGCACCGAACATGGTGTCTCCGGTGAGCTGCAAGCGGGTAATCCGAGTGGACGTTCGTGCCCCGTTCGTTGGGGGTCGGCTAGGGGCCCAGAGGCACGCCCAAAAGTACCTGCGGGTGATCTGCCGGACCCGGTCCCCTGGCGACGGGGTCCGAGGGCTCGATGCCTCCCTCCGATGGGATTCCATTACAAGATCGCTCCCGCTGGTCTCGGAAATGTCCTAGGGTACCTCGGGAGCGCAGCCCGAGCCTCGGTTATGTATCGAACGTACCCCTGGTCATCCCTCGCTCGGTGTCTGAGGCGACTGTGAACCCTTCGGGGGCCAGCCTTCGAACCCCTGATCAGTAATGGGCGTGGAGCCTGGGTAGCCTGAGGCGGCCGTGGAACCCTTCGGGGGGCCGGCCTTCGAACCTCTGACCAGTAGTGGGTGTAGGGCCCACTCGATCTGAGGCGGCTGTTGAAACCCTTCGGGGGGCCAGCCTTCGAACCCCTGATCAGTAAGGAGGCTCGGAGTCTAGTTCCTTCACGGGGAAGGATCCCTTTCGGGGTATCCCCCTTTCCCGGTCCCTGTCGCAAGAGATAGAGAAACAGGAAAAAAGGAAAAAGGATACGAAACCGAACGATGCGGCGTACCTTTTTTGGCGCGGTTGTTTCGGCGAAGGCGAAGCGTCGCCCGCTGCTCCTGCCAGAAGCGCCGCTTGTCCGGCCGCGGAGTTAATGCGACGGGGCGAGTAGTTGGCAGGGCTGCCGTTGCGCGTGCGCGAGCCGTTCGAGGAACGAATCACGGGCGCGTTGTCTTCACGCCGTGAGAGGGGGTTCTCTCGCTGCCTCCGGATGGGACGTGAGCTTGGCTGACGACGTGACCGCTGCTCCCGCGCGCCTGCCACCGTCATTACTGTCGGCCCACCTTTGGCCGCGTTGGCCGCCGCGTCAGGCTGGCGCTGCTGGGTCGCGCGCTGGGTCGCCTCGAGTCGCGGTATTGGTTCCGCAATCGAGGAAGCGCGGTGGTGGCGCAAGTGGCGGTGCAGTTGCTTGCATGCAGCATCCAGCGCGCCGGTCGCACGACGCGTGGGCCTGGGCCTCCATGCTGACGTGTCGGGAGTCGGAGAAGCGCGTCCACTTGGCGCGGCTGCATGCCGCCTGCATGGCTGCCCGCCCCTTTCGCCCGTTGGTCTGGGCAAAAGTGGAGGGTCACTTGTAACCGCTGGGCAGTTGCGTGCACCACGCGTGGCGGTTTGGCTTCTTCTGCTCGGAGCCGGTCTGCATGACATGCGGGACCCAGCCCCCGCACCGCAGGGGAGGGCTTTGGAGCGTGTTGGAGAAGACTCAGCCCGTGACGGTTGGGGGTGCAAGCAGGGAGAGTCGCCTTTAAAAGGAGGGCGACCCCTTTCGTAAGGCGACCATGTCTTCTTGCTCCCTTATGCACCGTATCTTTCCACCTTCCAAGCCCCCGGGTGGGGGAAACCGCCGTCTTTTCGCCTCATCGTTGGAGGAACGCAACTCCATGGGAGTTGGTACCTTTCAGCCATCGTTCGGCTTCAAGGATTTTCATCATGCAGCCCGGCTGCACCCCTCCACCGGCGGTCACCCGAGATGGTGACCTCCGGCTTGATGGTGGGGGAAAGCGAGCCGGGCTGCGGCCTTTGCCCCTCCCTCAGCCTCAAGGATTTTCATCACCAGGGCTGGGGAGGGGAGTGTGCTGAGTTGAGGTCGGCCCTCGCGTGGGCGGCGGCCCGTTCCTTCACTCAGTGATCGGAGGGAGGAGCGGTTGTCGTCCATGGCGCTGGCATCTGCAGCGTGTCTAGCTTTCGGACACGAGTGGCTTCGGAGCCGCTCGCGGCGCCGGCGTCTGCCACGGCAGCTGGAAGAGGTTCTTCCACCGGCGTGATAGCCAAGGCTGGCCACGGACCGACCTCCAACTCTACGGCCTTCTGCCCGTCCTTGCCTCTCGAGTTTGGGCATGGGCGGGGGCCTCCTGGCAGCAGCATCCGCCCTGAGGTCATCGCTGCTGCTGTTCGGCCCCCCGGGACAGAAGTCTTTATCGTCGCCGCCGCTGGGGCGGGCGATGACAAGCCGTTCGTCGGTCTTCTGTTGCTCCGCAGGCCCACCCCTATCGAGCGGGGTTGTTCGTACCTGCGGAGGGGGGAACCGGAGTTCCGTTTGTAATGGCACTTCGAATGCCAGGGTTTTTTGTTCATTGCGGCTGTCGAGGCCTGAACATGTATGTAACTTCGGCACGGAGCCGTGTTTTTTTCTCATTTTTGAGCACTAAGACTCGTCTGCTGATTATCTGAACCGCTTCACCAAGCATGAGTCGCCCCGTGTCAAGGTGACGAATGAGGTATCCGTATCCCGGAGGCGTAGGAGTCCCTCGGCTCGGTCGGCCTTGCTGTCCGAGGTTCCTCTAGCTTAGTTAAAAAGACCCCTCGGCCGCTCTTCGACGAGCCGAGGCCAGGGGTAGCGATATCGGTATGAACAGAGGCGGAGTTGGCTCGAAAATGAAACCTGGTTGGCCGGAGCCTAGCCGGGTTGTCCGTTAGCGGGATCGACGTCGGAGTTGATCAGCCGAGGCCTCGGACCGGGCTGGCGCCCTCGGAAGATGGTTGGCCGAGGCCCCAGGGGTAACCGGCCGAGCCGCCTGCTCGGGCCGGATTCCCGGAGAAGTCCCTGGCAGCGATTGCCCGGACGTGGTGATGACGTCGTCCTTCGGAGCGGAGAACCTCGGACCGCGTCGTCGTCCGAGGCTAGGTCGGGCCTCGCCGAAGTTGCCGTCGATGCCGAGGGTGTTGCTGCCCCCTTCCAGCGTCAAGACCCGAGCATGCAGGATCAGATTGTCTTGTAGCGTGTGCCTTGTGCGGCCGTCGAGGCCAGAACACGCACCCTCGCTGCGTTGTAAAGCTGCGTCTCTTTTCCTCTTGTTTCGAGTATCTGGACTTTTTGTCGGTAACAGGGATGTTAGTGCGAGCGAGAGTTGCTTCTTGCGGAAGGTGACGAGTGAGGTATCCGTATCCCGGAGGCGTGGGAGTCCCTCGGCTCGGTCGGCCTTGCCGCTTACGCGTACTTTCACCCGTCCATGAGGCCCTGTCACCGACTCGGTCGAGAAGGCTCGAAGGATCGCTTCGGCAGAGGGGCTTCCGAACGTAAAGACTTGTTCGATCCGCGGAGCCACTTTATCCGAACGCGAGTTACTTATCGCAGAAGGTGATGAGTGAGGTATCCGTATCCCGGAGGCGTAGGAGTCCCTCGGCTCGGTCAGCCTTGGCTGCTTACGTGTACTCCGTCGTTTTCAGGACCCACTTTTCGAAGTAGTCAAAAAGCATGAAAGACATTCTGGTAAAAGAGACTTTTTTCGAGGAAAATTTTGACGCAGAGGGGGTCTCCCCCCTTTTAGCCCCCGAGGGAGGGTCGGGCTTTGCCGAGGCGAGGCCGACCCTTCCTTGTTGACTAAACTTTGCGTGGGTGCGAGGTATATGAACAACTTGGAAACATCTTAAGGGTAGAAGCGACGTAGCTGTTGGATGTTCCAAGCGTTGCCGTAGACCTCGCCTTGATTGTTGGCCAGCTTGTACGTTCCGGGCTTCAGAACTTTGGCGATGACGAATGGCCCCTCCCAGGGGGGCATGAGCTTGTGCCTCCCTCGGGCGTCTTGCCGCAGCCGAAGCACCAGGTCGCCCACCTGGAGGTCTCGGGGTCGGACCCCTCGGGCGTGGTAGCGTCGCAGGGACTGCTGATACCGCGCCGAGTGTAGTAAGGCCCTGTCCCGAGCCTCTTCCAGCTGGTCCAGCGAGTCTTCTCGGCTAGCTTGGTTGCTTTGATCGTCGTAGGCCCTCGTCCTTGGGGAGCCGTATTCCAGGTCAGTGGGCAAGACGGCCTCGGCCCCGTAGACCAGGAAGAACGGCGTGAAACCCGTGGCTCGGCTCGGCGTGGTCCTCAGGCTCCAGACCACCGAGGGGAGTTCCTTCATCCATCGCTTGCCGAACTTGTTGAGGTCGTTGTAAATCCGAGGCTTGAGCCCTTGTAGAATCATGCCGTTGGCACGCTCTACTTGCCCATTCGACATGGGATGAGCTACGGCAGCCCAGTCCACCCGGATATGGTGATCCTCGCAAAAATCCAAGAATTTTCTGCCGGTGAACTGGGTGCCATTGTCGGTGATGATGGAGTTTGGGACCCCGAAGCGATGGATGATGTTGGTGAAGAACGCCACCGCCTGCTCGGACCTGATGCTGTTCAGGGGTCGGACCTCGATCCACTTGGAGAATTTGTCGACAGCGACCAGCAGGTGCGTATAGCCCCCGGGCGCCTTCTGCAGAGGGCCGACGAGGTCCAGACCCCACACAGCGAAGGGCCAGGTGATGGGTATCGTCTGCAGAGCCTGAGCGGGCAGGTGGGTCTGCTTCGCATAGAATTGACACCCTTCGCAGGTGCGGACAATTCTAGTGGCGTCAGCCACCGCCGTCGGCCAGTAGAAGCCTTGCCGGAAAGCGTTTCCGACGAGAGCTCGAGGCGCTGCATGATGGCCGCAAGCCCCCGAGTGTATCTCTTGCAGGAGTTCCTGACCTTCGGCGATGGAGATGCATCGCTGGAGGATGCCCGAGGGGCTGCGGTGGTAGAGCTCCTTCTCATCGCCCAGCAAGACGAACGACTTGGCGCGTCGCGCTACCCGCCGAGCCTCGGCTTGGTCGAGGGGTAGCTCTCCTTGGCGGAGATATTGCAGGTACGGGGTCTGCCAATCTCGATCAGGCGTGACCCCGCTCCGCTCCTCCTCGATGCGCAGCGCCTCGCCCTCGGGGGCCGAGGGTACCTCGGGCTGAACCGAGGACGCCTCGGGCTGGGCCGAGGGTACCTCGGACTCGGGCGTGTCGTTGATCTTGACGGAGGGTTGGTGCAGATCCCGGGAGAAGACGTTCGGGGGAACCGTCGTTCGCCCCGAGGCTATTTTTGCCAGCTCGTCCGCAGTCTCGTTGTAGCGCCGGGCGATGTGGTTAAGCTCGAGCCCGTAGAACTTGTCTTCCGGGCGCCGAACCTCATCGCAGTAGGCCTCCATCTTCGGGTCGCGGCAGTGGGAGTTCTTCATGACTTGGTCGATGACGAGCTGCGAGTCGCCACGAGCGTCGAGGCGTCGGACCCCTAGCTCGATGGCGATTCGCAATCCGTTGATCAGAGCTTCGTACTCAGCCACATTGTTGGACGCCAGGAAATGGAGGCGCAGCACGTAGCGTAGGTGTTTCCCGAGGGGCGAGACGAAGAGCAGGCCCGCGCCGACTCCCGTCTTCATCAGCGACCCGTCGAAAAACATGGTCCAGAGCTCCGGTTGGATCGGAGCCGTCGGCAGCTGGGTGTCGACCCATTCGGCTACGAAGTCCGCCAATACCTGGGACTTGATGGCCTTCCGAGGGGCGAACGAGATTGTCTCGCCCATGATTTCCACCACCCACTTTGCGATCCTGCCCGAGGCCTCTCAGCACTGGATGATCTCCCCTAGGGGGAAGGATGACACCACAGTTACCGGATGAGACTCGAAGTAATGCCGCAACTTTCGCCTTGTCAGGATCACTGCATACAGTAGCTTCTGAACTTGTGGGTAGCGGATCTTGGTTTCGGACAGCACCTCGCTGACGAAGTAAACTGGCCTCTGAACGGGCAATGCATGCCCCTCTTCTTGCCTTTCGACCACGATCGCGGCGCTAACCACCTGAGTGGTCGCGGCGACGTAGACCAAGAGGGCTTCTCCATCAGCTGGCGGTACCAAGATAGGCGCCTTGGTGAGGAGCGCCTTCAGGTTCCCGAGAGCTTCCTCGGCCTCAGGGGTCCAAGTGAAGCACTCGGCCTTCCTTAAGAGGCGGTACAGAGGCAGGCCTCTTTCGCCGAGGCGTGAGATGAAACGGCTCAAGGCCGCGAGACATCCCATGACCCTCTATACACCTTTTAAGTCCTTGATGGGCCCCATGCTGGTGATGGCTGCGATCTTCTCCGGGTTGGCTTCGATGCCCCGCTCGGAGACGATGAACCCCAGGAGCATGCCTCGGGGCACCCCGAAGACACACTTCTCGGGATTGACCTTGACGTCCTTTGCCTTGAGACACCGGAATGTCACTTCAAGGTCGAAGAGGAGGTCGGAGGCTTTCCTTGTCTTGACTACGATGTCATCGACGTAGGCCTCGACCGTACGACCGATGTGTTTGCCGAACACATGGTTCATGCACCGCTGGTACGTCGCACCCGCGTTCCTCAAACCGAACGGCATGGTGACATAGCAGTACATGCCGAAGGGCGTGATGAAAGAAGTCGCGAGCTGGTCGGACTCTTTTATCTTGATTTGATGATACCCTGAGTAGGCATCAAGGAAAGACAGGGTTTCGCACCCAGCAGTGGAATCCACGATTTGATCGATGCGAGGTAGAGGGTAGGGAACCTTCGGACATGCTTTGTTGAGACCAGTGTAGTCTACACACATCCGCCATTTCCCCCCTTTCTTTCTCACAAGCACAGGGTTGGCAAGCCATTCGGGATGGAATACCTCTTTGATGGACCCTGCTGCCATTAGCTTGTGGATCTCCTCGCCTATCACTCTGCGCTTCTCCTCGTCGAATCGGCGCAGAGGCTGCCTGACCGGTCGGGCTCCGGCCCGAATATCCAGCGAGTGCTCGGCGACATCCCTCGGTATGCCGGGCACGTCCGAGGGACTCCACGCAAAGACGTCGGCGTTTGCGCGGAGAAAGTCGACGAGCACTGCTTCCTATTTGGGGTCGAGCCTGGAACCGATCCGGATCTGCTTGGAGGTGTCGCCACTGGGGTCGAGAGGGACGGCCTTAACCGTCTCCGCTGGCTCGAAGTTGCCGGCGTGTCGCTTCACGTCTGGCACCTCTCTGGAGAGGTTCTCCAGGTCGGCGATGAGGGCCTCGGCGTACTCCGTGCACTCCACGTCGCATTCGAACGCGTGTTTGTACGTGGGGCCGACGGTGATGACCCCGTTGGGGCCCGGCATCTTGAGCTTCAGGTAGGTGTAGTTGGGGACGGCCATGAACTTCGCGTAGCATGGCCTCCCCAATACCGCGTGGTAGGTTCCTCGGAACCCGACCACCTCGAACGTCAAAATCTCCCTTCGGAAGTTGGAGGGCGTTCCGAAGCAGACAGGAAGGTCGAGCCGTCCGAGGGGCTGGACGCGCTTCCCCGTGGAAGGGCGCAGCGCCTGCTCGGACGAAGGACAGATCGACGCGCAGGAGCCTGAGGGTCTCGGCGTAGATAATGTTGAGGCAGCTGCCCCCATCCATCAGGACCTTGGTGAGCCTGACGTCGCCGATGATGGGGTCGACGACGAGCGGGTATTTCCCCGGGCTCGGCACGTGGTCGGGGTGGTCAGTTTGGTCGAAGGTGATGGGCTTGTCGGACCAGTCTAGGTAGACTGGCGCCGCCACCTTCACCGAGCAGACCTCCCGACGCTCTCGCTTGCGATGCCGAGCCGAGGCATTCGCCGCATGCCCTCCGTAGATCATGAAGCAGTCGCGAACCTCGGGGAACTCTCCTGCTTGGTGATCTTCCTTTTTGTCGTCGTCGCGGGCCCCGCCACCCTTTGCGGGTGGCCCAGCCTTGTGGAAGTGGCGCCGAAGCATGACGCACTCCTCGAGGGTGTGCTTGACGGGCCCCTGATGGTAGGGGCACGGCTCCTTGAGCATCTTGTCGAAGAGGTTAGCACCTCCGGGGGGCTTCCGAGGGTTCTTGTACTCGGCGGCGGCGACAAGGTCCGCGTCGGTGGCGTCGCGTTTCGCTTGCGACTTCTTCTTGCCTTTCTTCTTGGCGCCGCGTGGAGTAGACGCCTCGGGAGCCTCTTCCGACGGGCGGCCCTGGGGCTGCTTGTCCTTTCGGAAGATGGCCTCGACCGCCTCCTGGCCAGAGGCGAACTTGGTGGCGATGTCCATCAGCTCGCTCGCCCTGGTGGGGGTCTTGCGACCCAACTTGCTCACCAGGTCACGGCAGGTGGTGCCGGCAAGGAACGCGCCGATGACATCGGAGTCGGTGATGTTGGGCAGCTCGGTGCGCTGCTTCGAGGATCGCCGGATGTAGTCCCGAAGAGACTCTCCCGGCTGTTGCCGGCAGCTTTGGAGGTCCCAGGAATTCCCAGGGCGCACGTACGTGCCCTGGAAATTGCCGGCGAAGGCTTGGACCAAATCATCCCAGTTGGAGATCTGCCCCGGAGGCAGGTGCTCCAACCAGGCGCGAGCAGTGTCGGAGAGGAACAGGGGGAGGTTGCGGATGATGAGGTTGTCGTCGTCCGTTCCACCCAGTTGGCAGGCCAGGCGGTAGTCTGCGAGCCACAATTCCGGCCTCGTTCCCCCGAGTACTTTGTGATAGTAGTCGGGGGTCGGAACCGGGCCGGAAACGGCGCCCGCCGGATGGCCCGGCTGAAGGCCTGCGGACTGGGTGGTTCGGGCGAGGGACTCCGATCCTCCCCGCTGTCGTAACGTTCCCCACGCCTGGGGTGGTAGCCTCGGCGCACCCTCTCGTCGAGGTGGGCCCGACGGTCGCGACGATGGTGCTCCTTGCCGAGGTGGCCTGGGGCCGCAGGCGCGGTGTTGCGCGTGCGCCCGGTGTAGACCGAGGCTTCCCGCATGAATCGGGAAGTCGCGGCATGAGGTTCCGAGGGGTACCCCTGCCTTCGGGAGGCAGAGCTCTCGGCCCGCCGGGCTGCAGCGCCTTCCAGGAGATTCTTGAGCTCTCCCTGGATTCGCCGACCCTCGGTGGTTGATGGTTCTGGCATCGCGCAAAGGAGCATCGCTGCGGCTGCCAGGTTCTGACCGACCCCGCTGGATGCGGGTGGCGGCCTGTCCCTGACATCGTTGGCGACGCGGTGCTGGAAACCCTAGGGCAGGTGACGTATTTCTCCGGCCGGGGGTTGGCTCGCCCATACCTGCCCGACGTCCCGGCGGATCGACTCGAGCGCTCCTGCTCCCTCGTCGAGCCTGGCCTGCGCCCCGCGGACTTGCTCGAGCTGTGGGTCGTGACCTCCCGCCGGAACGGGGACCACAGCTAGCTCCCGCGGGATGTCGGCGCGAGGCACCGGCCTAGGGAGATCACCGTCCTCCGGCATGCCGAGATGGTTGCCTTCGGAGGGATCCCCTAGCTCGACGTGGAAACATTCGCGGCTTGGGCCGCAGTCCTTGTCGTCAAGGCTGCGGCTGCCGTCGGAACGGTCGGAGAGGCAGTAGTCACATGCGGTCATAAAGTCCCGCATGGCACTGGGGTTGCCAAATCCAGAGAAATCCCAACAGACGCTGGGATCGTCATCTTCCTCGGACCCAGAGGGCCCGTAGGTCGAGACGTCCGTCAATCGGTCCCAAGGCGACCGCATACGAAACCCCAGAGGGGTTGCACTCGCCTCAACGTGAGCACCCGCCAAAGCGAGGTCGCTAGGCGGGTTGAGGCCGAGTCGAAATGACGTAGGATGGGAATCAGTCGGTACCTTTTGGTCGACGAGGAGCGACATAGTCACGTCGGGGACTGATTGCGCCGTCGTCTTGGGTACGAGGGCGACGTCCTGCAGGCCCTCCACGAGCGTGCTGGCGTCGTCCACTTGCTCGGGATTGGCGTGTCGCGGGGGGACGGCGCTCGCCTTCATCTCAAACGCGAGGTCGACGCCCGACGCGCCCTCCGTTGAGGCGCTGGAGACGTCGATTCGCTCGACAGCCGGCGGAGCGCGGCCTCCCGCTCGGCCTTGGTTGCCCCGCCTCCTCCTCCGATGGCGGGGGAGAGGACGGGGCGAGCTCGAATGTTGTTCTTCCGCCACGCGGGGAAGACGTCATCGATTCCGCCACCGGCGGGCAGGCTGTCGGCCGCCATTGTCGTCGTCGCGCGGCGGCGGAAGGAGTATCATGTCGTAGCTGCCGTCGAGAGACATGAACTCGAGACTCCCGAAACGGAGCACCGACCCGGGTTGGAGAGGTCGTTGGAGACTGCCCATCTGGAGCTTGACGGGAAACTGCTCGTCAACACGCAGCGTGCCCCTACCTGGCGCGCCAACTGTCGGCGTTTCGAGACCGGGGGGTCCCTAAGCCGACGAGTGAGTGTGCCGCGTGCCCCAGCCCAGATGGGTCGAGCGCGTGGGCGAGCGCGAAGGGGGGAAAGCGAGGTGGCCGGAGACGGGTCGTGAGAGAGGTGGAAATCCCGTGGCCTTCGTGTTCGTCCCGCGCCCAGGTCGGGTGCGCTTGCAGTAGGGGGTTACAAGCATCCACGCGGGTGAGGGAAGCGAGCGGCCCCAAGAGAGCGCCTGTCCCGTCCTCGTCCCCGCGCGGCCAACCTTCTCTAAGAAGGCCCTGGTCCTTCCTTTTATAGGCGTAAGGAGAGGATCCAGGTGTACAATGGGGGTGTAGCAGAGTGCTACGTGTCTAGCGGGGGAGAGCCAGCGCCCTAAGTACATGCCAATGTGGCAGCCGGAGAGATCTTGGCACCCAGCTGGTGTGGTGTCGTGGCTGTCGGAGGAGCAACGGAGCCTGGTGGAGGGACAGCTGTCGGAGCGGTTGGGTCCTTGCTGACGTCCCCCTGCTTCCGTAAGGGAGCTGAGAGCCGCCGTCATCACGGGGCCAGCGGGGCGCCATCATTGCCTATCTGGCGGAGCTAGCCAGATGGGACACCGGTCTTGTTCTCTGCGGCCCGAGTCGGCTCGGGGTAGGGCGATGATGGCGCTTCCTGTTGACGTGGCGGGCTTGTGCCCTAGGTCGGGCGACGTGGAGGCTCCTCCGAAGCCGAGGTCGAGTCTGTCTTTCATGGCCGAGGCCGAGCCCGAGCTCCTGGGTCGGGCGAGGCAGAGGTCGTTCGGCAGAGGCCAGGGCGGAGTCCGACCCCTGGGGTCGGGCGAAGCGGAGTTCACCGTCTTCCGGGGCCTAGCCCGAGTCCGAGCCCTGGGTCGGGCGGAACGGAGTTCGTCGTCTTCCGGGGCCTTAGCCCGAGTCCGAGCCCTGGGTCGGGCGGAGCGGAGTTCGCCGTCTTCCGGGGCCTTAGCCCGAGTCCGAGCCCTGGGTCGGGCGGAGCGGAGTTCGCCGTCTTCCGGGGCCTTAGCCCGAGTCCAAGCCCTGGGTCGGGCGGAGCGGAGTTCGCCGTCTTCCGGGGCCTTAGCCCGAGTCCGAGCCCTGGGTCGGGCGGAGCTTCCTATGGCGCCTTTGGCAAGGCCTGACTGCCTGTCAGTCTCACTCTATCAAGTGGCACTGCAGTCGGAGTGGCGCAGGCGGCGCTGTCCTTCTGTCAGACCGGTCAGTGGAGCGGCGAAGTGACGGCGGTCACTTCGGCTCTGCCGGGGGGCGCGCGTCAGGATAAAGGTGTCAGGCTACCTTTGCGTTAAATGCTCCTGCGACTCGGTCGGTCGGCGCAGCGATTTAGTCAGGGTTGCTTCTTAGCGAAGGCAAGGCCTCGGGCGGGCCGGAGATGTATTCGCCGTTAAAAAGGGGGGCCTCGGGCGAGACGGAAACCCCTCGAGGTCGGCTGCCCTTGCCCGAGGCTAGGCTCGGGCGAGGCGTGATCGAGTCGCTCGTATGGACTGATCCCTGACTTAATCGCACCCATCAGGCCTCTGCAGCTTTATGCTGATGGGGGTTACCAGCTGAGAATTAGGCGTCTTGAGGGTACCCCTAATTATGGTCCCCGACAGTGTTAAACACCAAAGTTTGATAATCCCTATAAAGGGACAAAGACCCATACAGACCCAAAAAAGGAATAAGATGAGGTACCAAAGGACTTGAAGTTCACCGAATAAGCACATGTGCATTCCACGATCTTTACTCATGATATTTTCCACTAGATGTGGAATTACGGTATCCTCTAAAGCCACGATGGCAAAAACCTATAAGGTTTAGGTGTTACTGACGAAATATCCCCATTATGCCAGAATAACAGACTATAACGATGTATCTGATCGATGAAAAATCCCTGATGGATTATGATCTTTGATGGACTTTTGTTACACCATCATAGATGTTGCAAAGGATGAACGCCTAGAGCGATGTGTCATATTTAGAATATGTACTATTGCAACTATATTATCCCCTAAGTCCTATTAAAGGACATGTTATTTGCTTTGCACAACTATGTATAAATTGTGGTGTAAGATAGAAAATGATAGCACCCCAACCTCATCCATTCTCGTTATTCCAGATGAACAATGAGACATATATCTTGAAGAATATGCTTGAGTTATGAGGGATAACGACTTTGACAAATGTCATCGTTAGGGGGAGCGAATGCTTATATTGATCACAACCGTGAGACAATAAATGTCATGTTCTATGCCCTGAAGGCATGAGCTTGATGATCAATATGTGAACCTTTATGGAACTTTCTATCAAATATATAGATTCAGTCGATCGAACACCATCAGTTAAAGTGGCTTATTTATATTGATACGTTACCTCGTATATCCTAGAAGTGAGTAGAGGTAAAGTTCCTGAAATAGTTCTTGCAAGGATATGCAATCCGTTTGCTAAATCTTCATGTGCATATACTTCCAGAAAAAGATGTTTTGCTTTATTGATACAGTTTTGCAAGGATCAGGGGGAGCACATTTCTAAAGTTAGCCCTTGTACAAGATTCGATAGAATCTAGATCCTAGAGGATCGAAATCTGTCCTGATGACAGTTGTTGTACTCCTTTTCCTTTGGTGAGTTTTCTTGAAGTTTCTCACATGAGGTTTTTAACGAGGCAACAAAGTGCAACTGCAATTTGCGTCACCATGTACTCTTTCTCCATATTTTTCCCACTGGGTTTTTGGGAGTTTTAAAGAGGCATGTGTTGGTCATGGTATTCGCCCAAGGGGGAGTGTTAAGTAACCCTAGTTAGAGTTATGTGGGCAAATACCGACTTTGCCCCTGAGGGGTCTCATATCTCTATATAAGGAACATGTACACCTTTTATAATACAGAGATCAGAAAGAGGCCAGAGGCCCAACCCTATATCCAGTGTCTCGTGTGTTTCCTCTGTCGTGTTTATGGGAAGGAAGACGGGTTCTCTACATCTTCTTGCGAGGGAAGGGAGTGGATCTGATGATCCGTGGTAATGTAGTTCTCAATAATAAGATGGTCCAGAAAGCAAATCAGCGAGCACACGGGTGCATCCGGCATCCGACCCATACGCCATCCATATTATCCACTCACCACCGGTCTCCTCCCCTCAAGCTTTTCTTCCTTTCCTGTGCTGTGAGTCATGATGACCAATCGCTGGATTCCCTCAGCTTTCGTTCTGCTTACTCACCGTTGTCACGTGCGGACTGACGCGGAAGGGCGATCAGCTCGCGCAGGTGGGGTAGTGGAGTGGATCAGTGGAGTGCGCGCGGGGTGGATCATGGAAACTCACCTGTCGGTGTGCGCTGAGGTGGAAAGGGTGGACGCGCGCGCTGCGTGCCCGGGGCGCCGGCCGCCACTCGAGATCACGTGCGCCGTGCGCGCGGTCGCCGCCCCTACGGTGCCCTTTCCTTTTGGACGGTTCGCGATCCGGGTTCTCGTTCTCGACTGAAAGCCGCGCTGGCCACCCGGCTGACTGAGAGAATTCAGCTTCTCGAGGAAGAAACTATCATGGCTGGGCTAGGACCACGACCACCGCGGCTCTAGATGCTCCCTTGCAGAAGAACCCCGGGCCACCACTGCCACTGCCCACTGACCACCGTAGAAGAATCCCCGGCTTGCAAGTTGCCAAGTCTCCTAGCTTTAATTCGCAACACCAACCATATACTATATCATTGCAGATTGCGATCACAAAAAGGACAAATCGGCCATTGGCGGTGCTGCCAACTGTGACGTACCGTACCTCCCCCGATCTTAAAACGATATACGAAGCATGCGTCGGTCGAGTGCCTCACGCACACACAGGCGGCCGATGGAAGAACTTCTCTCCTGACATCAAAATCTAATGAGGTGTTTAGTTTGATGAATCACTATATCCAAAATAAAGTGGTGCATCATGAGTCCATTCCTCAAATTTAGTGGGATGACTTCATTCCACATATTAGTACTAAACAACTAATTATGAGGAATGAGTGGTGATGGATTAACTCACTACATTCCACAAACCAAACAAAAAAATGAAGAGTGAGAAGATGATGGACTATATCATTCCTCAAACCAAACACTCTATAAAAAAAAATCGTCCTTATCTGTCGCCGGCCGGTTTATCTTTTTGCTCTCTATTTGACACCACGTCCGTTTCGTTTGTCTCTACCGCGAAACTCCCTCGTAAGGCCGTGGAGAAAGACCAAATCCTCAAAAGCTTTTCAATTATTAAAGTTGTAGACTGAGCGCTACAGTTTTGATACGGAGTTTAGTTTCTTTTATTTAGATTTATATCAAAAGGTTGAAACTGTTTTTTTTTTGTATGTAACTGTTTTGATACGGCGGCGAACATATGAAGATATTTGTCTCCGTAAGTAGATTTGAGCTGAAAGATTCGTCTTCGGAAATCTATTTATGGAGGCAGTCGTCGGCCGTCGTCTTTTGCTGTTAGTATAGCTCACTGCTTTCTATTCTTCGTCGTGTTGTGGGCAGCGCTTGGCGTGGCCACGTGGGCTGTAGGTGAAATGTTTTTTTTTTCTTGTGTCAAAGAGGTTTTTCTCTTTTTTTTTTTAGGCGAGCGACTCCACTCGTACTACATGTGTGATGTTGGCGTAGGGCTTCCCTGATCCCCGTGACGCTCGTGAGGAGCCAGAGCCAGGCCAGACACCGTGTTTAAAAGCTGGCATTCGTTCCGTTCAACGCCCAAGGAAGGTATCCTGGGTCGGTTGGCCTGCAGCTGTGACATTGGATTTGGGACTCCCCCCCTGTTCCTCGGTTGGGCTCACCCCCTAGCTCTTGCAGTTGCAGCCATGTGCGAGACATCGTCTCACTGGGCTCTCTCTCTTTTCTGGGGCCAGCGGCCCAATATGTCTCGAGCTAGCGTACGGGCTTGTGAGTTGGGACATTGGCGGCCTGTGGCTTTCCATCGGGTATTGATCCTTAGCTGCTAGCCCTAATAGAGGAAATCACCTAAGCTAACAATATTTTGTTAGCTAGGTAGCTAATCCTAAGCAATTAGTTACATTATTAGCTACTTAGCTAGGGAGTTTCGTCTGACTATCACTGTTTTTAACTATTACTCCCTTCGTTTTTTTATTTGTCGCTGGATAGTTCAATTTTGCACTATCCAGCGACAACTAAAACGAAACGGAGGGAGTAGCAATTAGCTCTATGCAGAAGCATATAGCTCGCACTTGTCCATCGACGGGCCTATATAGAATTAGTGGTGGATCTAGAAATTGGTGACCACTAAGGATTAAAATTTAGTTGCTGAAACTACAACATAGTAACTGTAAGGAAAATAGATCCCGGGCCATTTGGCTAATTGAGTTTTGGTGTTTGATGAACAACACAATCCGTGAACTAATAAGTTTTCTAGTGTTTGTGTTTGTAGTTCACAGGATGCGAAGAGAATTGGACCAAGGCAATGAGGATGCAACACCTCAAAAGAAGACATAAAAAGATACATAGGAGTCCAATACTCAAGAACAAAGAAGCCCGAAGAAATCAGCAAAGAAATCCAAGATAAGGGCTGTCAGCCAGCGCCTGATGGCGCACCGGACATTGGTGTCCGGTGTGCACCGGACTGTCTGCGCAGAGAGGCCGCAGACAGGCGCTCTCTGGCTGTAGCACCGGACTGTCCGGTGTGCCAACGGGCAGACGGCAACGGTCGGATCCAACGGTCGACTGCTACAGGCGCCAACGGTCGGCTGACGTGGCGTGCACCGGACATCTACTGTTCAGTGTCCGGTGGTGCACCGGACTGTCCGGTGCACCCGATGACAGAAAGCTGCTGCTTTCTGTCCATACCACCCCAACCGGCCATTCTCTACTGTGAGAGCCCAAGCAACATACCAAGACACATAGTGCATATTTCCAAGTGCTCAAACACCCAAGTGCTTAATAGAATCACTCGGTGATTAGCATAGGTGCTTTGCGAAGTGCTTAGGTTAGTTAGACCGCATTAGCGCTTGCTCTAGGTGAATCCTAGTTAGATGAGTGAGTTCTGTAAAACCACACAACCCCTCGGCTCTTGCGTGAGTCGTTGTAATTGTACCGAGTGGGGGCGAGAGTCTTGCGAGACCGTGACAACCGCGTTTGTGTCACGGCCGCCACCGTGTACCGGAGGGAACGAGGCCTGCGGCGTTTCGGCCGGAAGCTCGATAGTGGAGACGGCGGGGAGCGTCCGAGAGGAGCCGGAAGCGGAGCACCACTTGCGTGTGGAGAAGGCCCGCGGCTCTCTACGGAGTTACTCGACCGTGGTGCTTGGCCCTCGCGTGGGCTTCCCTTTGTGTAGGGGCACCAACGAGGATTAGTCGGGACCTTGTATGGTTCCGGATACCTCGGTAAAAATACCGGCGTCATCCACGAGAGTTTGCTTCTCTACTTAGCTATTTACATTCCGCATTTATATTAAGCATTTAAGTTTCAATCTTGTAGTCATACTTATTTAGTGTAGATTGAAACTTAGCCTTTGCGGTAGAGATAGCAACACTTAGACAAAACCTAGTTTGCACATTCTAGATTTGATTATTTGCATAGGTTTTGCTCTAGGGATTTAATTGTGGCCTAGTTTAGTAAAAGTTTTAGAAGTCCTAATTCACCCCCCCCCTCTTAGGCGTCACCCGTTTCCTACAAGTGGTATCAGAGCCCGGTTTGGCTCATTTGAAACGCTTTAGCTTCACCGCTAAAAGAGCCGACGCTTTTTAGAGGAAGGAATGGATACCCATAGGCCACCACACTTCGACGGCACTAACTTCCCTTATTATAGTGCTAGAATGACTTGTTACCTAGAGGCTGTTGATCTAGGTGTTTGGAGAGTCACTCGTGATGGGATGAAACCCCTCAAGAATCCCGAGAAACCCACCACGAGTGAGGAAAAAGAAATTCATTTAAATGCTAGAGCCAAAAATTGCTTGTATGAATCTCTTAGCATGGATATTTTTAATCAAGTATTTACCTTGAAAACTGCTAATGAGATTTGGCTAAAATTGCATGAGCTCCATGACGGCACATCCAATGTCCATGAGCAAAAACATTGCCTAGTCTTAAATGAGTACAATTCTTTTGCTATGAAAGATGATGAGCTTGTTAGAGACATGTATTCTCGTTTGAATCTAATAATCAATGAGCTCAACTCTATTGGCATTAATAAGCTAGGTGATGCGGACATTGTGAGAAAGATTATCTCCCTGCTACCACAACAAAGATATGGGAGCATCATCACCATCCTTCACAACATGGAGGACTTGAGCAACATGACCCCGACCATCGTGATTGGGAAAATCGCGGCCTTTGAGATGTCGCGAAAAATGAGTCGGGGAGAGGAGCCAACTTCCTCAAGACCATATGCCTTTGCATGTGATGAAAGGAAGGGCAAAAAGAAGGCTCCCACTCCAAGTTCCTCAAGTGAAGAAAAGGAAGAAGAAGAAAGTGATGATGATGAAAATAATCAACCATGCACATCATCCTCCGAGGACGAAGAGACAATCCGACGCGTCGGAAAGGTAATGGGGATGATCCGCAAGATTAATCTAATGGGTGTGCCCCTGCAGGTCGAGGATCTTCTCTTTAACATTGACAGAAAAAAGCAAAGGAAGAGAGGATGCTTCGCATGTGGGGAGAAGGGCCACTTCAGGGACAACTGTCCAAATATGGCCAAGCCCAAAAAGGGGAGGAGAAAAGGCAAGACACTAACAAGTGTTAGAACTTGGGATGATTCTTCAAGTGAAGATGAACCTCCAAGGACGCGCAGCCACCGGTCCTCGTCACGATCATCACGGTCATCACACAAATGCCTTATGGCAAGAGGTAACAAAAGCATTCCATCCTCTAGTGATGAAAGTAGTAGTGATGATGAAGGTGAGGGAAAGCCCTCTCTAGATGAGCTTGCGGAAGCCGTAGAATTTTTCCAGGATGTTTGCACTAAGCAAAAAGCTCAACTTAAAACTTTGAAAAATAAGTTGGTTAGCTCTCAAAATGACTACAAAGGTTTGCTAGAAAAATTTGAAACTTTTGCAAACTTAAATAGTGAGCTATCAACTAAAATTGAGCTATTAGAGTCTAGTGCTCCATCCACTGCTACCGATGATAGCCTTATTAAAAAGAATGAAAAACTTAAGGCTAAGTTAGCCAGCTCCCAAGAAGCTATTGAAAATTTGCTAGAGAAAATGGAAATTCTTAGCATACACAATAATGAGCTAACTACTAAGCTAGAAAACATTGGTAGCACCCCAGCAGCATCTTTAGTTGAAACACCTGAAATAATTAAGAAAGATGCTTCTACTTCCTGCTTTGATTTAATTGATGATTCTAACCCCTGCAACCAAGTCGTTGTTGAGAATATTGTTGTAGAGACATGTTCGGATGAGGTTGCAAAGGAAAATGAACAATTAAAGCAAGAAGTGGCTCGCCTTGGCAAGGCTTTGTATGACAAGAAAGGCAAAGCCAAACAAATCCGACCTCCACAGGATAACACCATTGCGGGAGTGAACAAGCCTATGGAGGGAGAAACTGTGATTTGTAGGCTATGCCACAAGGAAGGCCACAAGTCTTTCCAATGCAAGGCGATGACCGGGGATAAACAAAGGCAAAAGCTCAAGCAAAAGCCATCAAGCAAAATCTCCAACACCTACATCAAAAAGGTGAACAAAGAGGATGCTACACCATATTTGATCAAGAAGAAAAAGAATGGAAAGGTGATAGCAATCAAGGCCAACAAGCAAGCCAACAAAGGAAAAGGGGCCAAACGCATCTGGGTGCCAAAGGAGATAATTTCAACCATGAAAAGCACCAAGAAGGTTTGGATCCCAAAAGGGAAGTGAGTGGACCAAAGGTCTACGGGAAATTTGGAGACTTGGCAAAATTGGGATGTATATCATGGGATACATCATATTGGATCAAGTTTATTGCCAAGTGGATTAGTGAAAATTTTGGACCCAAATTTCCCACCCATGACTAAGGTAACTAGTTTTATTGTACTCTTCGTTTTTAGATATGCGTATCTATTTACCTTTTATCTAGTTTACCTTTCTTGCCTAGTATTACATTTGTTATGTACTTTTGTTTAAAATCATGCATACTAGGTAAATCATATGGTAGGATTGCTTGTTTTTAATTCATATACTTAAACAAACCTACATGGCTTAAAATGTTTATTTAAGCACGGCACATAGCTTCTATATCACTCCATAGTAAATGATGCATAAATTGAAAATTTTGATTTCTACAAGTTGTATCATTTAACTTATATGTGCCAAAGTTTGGATTATGGATAATTTGCCCCTCTTGATATCAAATCAAAGTGCATGTCTCCTACAAGTATTCAAAACTTGTATGCACACCTTTAGGGGGAGGTTACTCTATAATCTAACACTTTGAGACTAACACCTTTTCAAGTCTATTTCATGTGATAGTCTCATTGTAAGTGAAAGGGAATTAGGCTTACATCTAGTTCCTAAATAATTTTGGTGGTTGAATTGCCCAACACAAATATTGGACTAACTAGTTTGCTCTAGTGCATAAGTTATACAGGTGCAAAAGGTTCACATTTAGCCAATAAAAAGACCAAGTGTTGGATTCAACAAAGGAGCAGCAAGGCAACCGAGGGCACCTCTGGCTGGAGGCACCGGACTGTCCGGTGTGCACCGGACATGTCCGGTGCGGCCAGAGGACTCCGACTTCAAACTCTTCGCTCTCGGGATTTCTCGGAAGACGGCGCGCTATAATTCACTGGACTGTCCGATGTGCACCGGACATGTCCGGTGCTCCAAGGAATCGCCGTCCCTGGAACTCGCCAGCCTCGGGTTCGCGCGGCAGCCGCTCCGCTAAAATTCACCGGACTGTCCGGTGTGCACCGGACTGTCCGGTGTGCCAGCGGAGTAACGGCTCTCTGCGGCGCCAACGGCTCCCTGCGGTGCATTAATTGCGCGCGCAGCGCGCGCAGACGGCAGGCACGCCCATACCGGTGCACCGGACATCAAACAGTACTTGTCCGGTGTGCACCGGACACCCAGGAGGGCCCAGAAGTCAGAAGCTCCAACGGTCAGAATCCAACGGCAATGGTGACGTGGCAGGGGCACCGGACTGTCCGGTGTGCACCGGACTGTCCGGTGCGCCATCGAACAGAGGGGTTCCAGCAACGGTCACTTTTGGTGGTTGGGGCTATAAATACCCCAACCACCCCACATTCATTGCCATCCAAGTTTTCCACTTCTCAACTACTACAAGAGCTCTAGCATTCAATTCTAGACACACCAAATAGATCAAGTCCTCTCCAAATCCCACACAACTCCACAGTGACTAGAGAGAGTGATTTGCTTGTGTTCTTTCGAGCTCTTGCGCTTGGATCGCATTCTTTTCTTTCTCACTTGTTCTTGAGATCATCACTCAATTGTAACCAAGGCAAGAGGCACCAATTGTGTGGTGGCCCTTGCGGGGAAGTTTTGTTCCCGGTTGATTGAGAAGAAGAGAAAGCTCACTCGATCCGTGGGATCGTTTGAGAGAGGGAAGGGTTGAAAGAGACCCGGCCTTTGTGGCCTCCTCAACGGGGAGTAGGTTTGCGAGAACCGAACCTCGGTAAAACAAATCCTCGTGTCACACTCTTATTTGCTTGCGATTTGTTTTGCGCCCTCTCTCGCGGACTCGTTTCTTTATTACTAACGCTAACCCGGCTTGTAGTTGTGATTATTTTTGTAAATTTCAGTTTCGCCCTATTCACCCCCCCTCTAGGCGACTATCAATTGGTATCAGAGCCCGGTGCTTCATTAGAGCCTAACCGCTCGAAGTGATGTCGGGAGATCACACCAAGAGGGAGATGGAGACCGGCGACGACAAGCCCACTACAAGCCAAGGGAGCACTTCATCTTCATCGGAAGAGTCCCGCACCAAGAGAAGAGAGAAGAAGAAGAACTCCTCCAAGCGGAAGGAGAAAAGATCTTCCTCTTCTCACCACAAAGAGAAGAAGGAAAAATCTTCTTCTCACAAGCCGCATCGGAGTGGGGACAAACACAAGAGGATGAGGAAGGTGGTCTACTATGAGACCGACACTTCATCGACATCTACCTCCGGCTCCGACGCGGCGTCCGTCACTTCTAAACGCCAAGAGCGTAAGAAGTATAGTAAGATTCCCCTACGCTACCCTCGCATTCCTAGACATACACCTTTACTTTCCGTCCCATTAGGCAAACCACCAACTTTTAATGGTGAAGATTATGCTATGTGGAGTAATTTGATGCGATTTCATCTAACCTCTCTCCACAAAAGATTATGGGATGTTGTTGAGTATGGTGTACAGGTACCATCCGTAGGGGACGAGGACTACGACACGGACGAAGTGGCCCAAATCGAGCACTTCAACTCTCAAGCCACAACCATCCTTCTTGCCTCACTAAGCAAGGAGGAATACAACAAAGTTCAAGGGTTGAAGAACGCCAAGGAGATTTGGGACCTACTCAAGACGGCGCACGAGGGTGATGAACTCACCAAGATCACCAAGCGGGAAACGATCGAGGGGGAGCTCGGTCGCTTCCGTCTTCGCCAAGGGGAGGAGCCACAAGACATGTACAACCGGCTCAAGACCTTGGTGAATCAAGTGCGCAACCTCGGGAGCGCAAAATGGGATGACCACGAAGTGGTTAAGGTTATTCTAAGAGCCCTTATTTTCCTTAACCCCACACAAGTTCAATTAATTCGTGGCAATCCTAGATATACTCAAATGACCCCCGAAGAAGTTATCGGGAATTTTGTTAGTTTTGAATGTATGATTAAGGGCTCCAAGAAGATCAACGAGCTTGACGAGCCTTCCACATCCGAGGCGCAACCGGTGGCTTTCAAGGCAACGGAGGAGAAGAAGGAGGAGTCCACACCAAGTAGACAACCGATTGACGCCTCCAAGCTCGACAACGAGGAGATGGCCCTAATCATCAAGAGCTTCCGGCAAATCCTCAAGCAACGGAAAGGGAAAGATTACAAATCCCGTTCCAAGAAGGTTTGCTACAAGTGTGGTAAGCCCGGTCATTTTATTGCAAAATGTCCTATGTCTAGTGATAGTGACAGGGGCGACGACAAGAAGGGCAAGAGGAAGGAGAAGAAGAAATACTACAAGAAGAAGGGCGGCGATGCCCATGTTTGTCGGGAGTGGGACTCCGACGAAAGCTCAAGCGACTCCTCCGACGACGAGGACGCCGCCAACATCGCCGTCACCAAGGGCCTCCTCTTCCCCAACGTCGGCCACAAGTGTCTCATGGCCAAGGACGGCAAAAAGAAGGTAAAATCAAGATCCTCCACTAAATATGAAACATCTAGTGATGAGGATAATGATAAAAATGAGGAGGATAATTTGCGTATTCTTTTTGCCAACCTTAACATGGAACAAAAAGAAAAATTAAATGAGCTAATTAGTGCCATCCATGAAAAGGATGATCTCTTGGACTCCCAAGAGGACTTCCTAATCAAGGAAAACAAGAAACATGTTAAGGTTAAAAATGCTTATGTTCTAGAGGTAGAAAAATGTAACAAATTATCTAGTGAGCTAAGCACCTGCCATGACACTATTGCCAACCTTAGAAATGAGAATGTTAAATTAATTGCTAAGGTTGATTCTCATATTTGCAATGTTTCAATTCCTAGAAATGATAATGTTGATTTGCTTGCTAGGATTGATGAATTGAATGTTTCCATTGCTAGCCTTAGAAATGAGAATGAGAAATTAATTGCTAAGGCTAAGGATTTTGATGTTTGCAATGCTACTATTTCCGACCTTAGAGCTAAAAATGATTTGTTGCATGCTAAGGTTGTTGAACTAAAATCTTGCAAACCCTCTACATCTAATGTTGAGCATATTTCCATTTGTACTAGATGTAGAGATATTAATGTTGATGCTATCCATGATCACCTAGCCTTAATTAAAAAACAAAATGATCACATAGCACAACTTAATGATAAAATTAGAGAGCATGACTTAGAAAATGAAAAATTTAAACTTGCTAGAAGCATGCTCTATAATGGGAGACGCCCGGGCATTAAGGACGGCATTGGCTTCCAAAGGGGAGACAATGTCAAAATTAATGCCCCTCCTAAGAACTTGTCTAACTTTGTTAAGGGCAAGGCTCCCATGCCTCAGGATAACGAGGGTTACATTTTGTACCCTGCCGGGTATCCTGAGAGTAAAATTAAGAAAATTCATTCTAGGAAGTCTCACTCTGGCTCTAATTATGCTTTTATGTATAAGGGTGAGACATCTAGATCTAGGCAACCAACCCATGCCAAGTTGCCTAGAAAGAAGACTACTAATGCATCAAATGATCATGTCATTTCATTTAAAACTTTTGATGCATCTTATGTTTTGACTAGCAAATCCGGCAAGGTAGTTGCCAAAATTGTTGGGGGCAAACACAAGGGTTCCAAGACTTGTGTTTGGGTACCCAAAGTTCTTGTCTCTAATGCTAAAGGACCCAAAACCGTTTGGGTACCTAAAACCAAGGACTAAACTTGTTTTGTAGGTTTATGCATCCGGGGGCTCAAGTTGGATACTCGACAGCGGGTGCACAAACCATATGACAGGGGAGAAAAGGATGTTCTCCTCATATGAGAAAAACCAAGATCCCCAACGAGCTATCACATTCGGGGATGGAAATCAAGGTTTGGTCAAAGATTTGGGTAAAATTGCTATATCTCCTGACCATACTATTTCAAATGTTTTTCTTGTAGATTCCTTAGATTACAATTTGCTTTCCGTATCCCAATTATGTAAAATGGGCTACAACTGTCTTTTTACTGATACAGGTGTTACTGTCTTTAGAAGAAGTGATGATTCAGTAGCATTTAAGGGTGTGTTAGAGGGTCAGCTATACTTAGTAGATTTTGAAAGGGCTGAACTCGACACATGCTTAATTGCTAAGACTAACTTGGGTTGGCTCTGGCACCGTCGACTAGCCCATGTTGGAATGAAGAATCTTCACAAACTTCTAAAGGGAGAACACATTTTGGGACTAACCGATGTTCATTTTGAGAAAGACAGGATTTGTAGCGCTTGCCAAGCCGGGAAGCAAGTTGGTGTCCATCATCCACACAAAAACATCATGACTACCGACAGGCCACTGGAGCTCCTACACATGGATTTGTTCGGCCCGATCGCTTACATAAGCATCGGCGGTAGTAAGTATTGTCTTGTAATTGTGGATGATTATTCTCGCTTCACTTGGGTGTTCTTTTTACAGGACAAATCTTATACCCAAGAGACCTTAAAAGGATTCTTGAGACGGGCTCAAAATGAGTTCGGCTTAAGGATCAAGAAAATTAGAAGCGACAATGGAACGGAGTTCAAGAACTCTCAAATCAAAGGCTTCCTTGAGGAGGAGGGCATCAAGCATGAGTTCTCTTCTCCCTACACTCCACAACAAAATGGTGTAGTGGAGAGGAAGAATCGAACTCTATTGGACATGGCAAGAACCATGCTTGATGAGTACAAGACACCGGATCGGTTTTGGGCCGAGGCGGTCAACACCGCCTGCTACGCCATCAACCGGTTATATCTTCACCGAATCCTCAAGAAGACATCTTATGAACTCCTAACCGGTAAAAAGCCCAATATTTCATATTTTAGAGTTTTTGGTAGCAAATGTTTTATTCTTGTCAAAAGAGGTAGAAAATCTAAATTTGCTCCTAAAACTGTAGAAGGCTTTTTACTAGGATATGACTCAAACACAAGGGCATATAGAGTCTTTAACAAGTCCTCAGGACTCGTTGAAGTTTCTTGTGACGTTGTGTTTGATGAGACTAACGGCTCTCAAGTAGAGCAAGTTGATCTTGATGAGATAGGTGAAGAACAGGCTCCATGCATAGCACTAAGGAACATGTCCATTGGGGATGTGTGTCCTAAGGAATCCGAAGAGTCTTCAAATGCACAAGATCAACCATCCTCCTCCACGCAAGCATCTCCACCAACTCAAGTTGAGGATGAGGCTCAAGAGGTTGAACAAGAAGATCAAGAAGATGAGCCACCTCAAAATGACGGCAACGATCAAGGGGGAGATGCAAATGATGAAGACAAGGAGGATGAACAACCAAGGCCGCCACACCCAAGAGTCCACCAAGCAATCCAACGAGATCACCCCGTCGACACCATCCTCGGCGACATTCATAAGGGGGTAACTACTCGATCTCGTGTTGCTCATTTTTGTGAACATTACTCGTTTGTTTCCTCTATTGAGCCACACAGGGTAGAGGAAGCACTTCAAGATTCGGATTGGGTGATGGCAATGCAAGAGGAGCTCAACAACTTCACGAGGAACGAGGTATGGCACTTAGTTCCACGTCCTAACCAAAATGTTGTAGGAACCAAGTGGGTCTTCCGCAACAAGCAAGACGAGCATGGTGTGGTGACTAGGAACAAAGCTCGACTCGTGGCCAAGGGGTATTCACAAGTCGAAGGTTTGGATTTTGGTGAAACCTATGCACCCGTAGCTAGGCTTGAGTCAATTCGTATATATTAGCCTATGCTACTTACCATGGCTTCAAGCTTTATCAAATGGACGTGAAGAGTGCCTTCCTCAATGGACCAATCAAGGAGGAGGTCTATGTTGAGCAACCTCCCGGCTTTGAAGACAGTGAGTACCCTAACCATGTTTATAGGCTCTCTAAGGCGCTTTATGGGCTCAAGCAAGCCCCAAGAGCATGGTATGAATGCCTTAGAGATTTCCTTATTGCTAATGGCTTCAAAGTCGGCAAGGCCGATCCTACTTTATTCACTAAGACTCTTGACAATGATTTGTTCGTATGCCAAATTTATGTTGATGATATTATATTTGGGTCTACTAACAAATCTACATGTGAAGAATTTAGTAGGATCATGACACAGAAATTCGAGATGTCGATGATGGGGGAGTTGAAGTATTTTCTAGGATTTCAAGTCAAGCAACTCCAAGAAGGCACCTTCATTAGCCAAACGAAGTATACTCAAGACATTCTAAGCAAGTTTGGAATGAAGGATGCCAAGCCCATCAAGACACCCATGGGAACTAATGGGCATCTCGACCTCGACACAGGAGGTAAGTCCGTGGATCAAAAGGTATACCGGTCGATGATTGGTTCATTGCTTTACTTATGTGCATCTCGACCGGACATTATGCTTTCCGTTTGCATGTGTGCAAGATTCCAAGCCGACCCTAAGGAATCACACCTTACGGCCGTGAAACGAATCTTGAGATATTTGGCTTTTACTCCTAAGTTTGGGCTTTGGTACCCTCGGGGATCCACTTTTGACTTGATTGGGTATTCGGATGCCGATTGGGCGGGGTGTAGAATTAACAGGAAGAGCACATCGGGGACTTGCCAGTTCTTGGGAAGATCCTTGGTGTCATGGGCTTCAAAGAAGCAAAATTCGGTCGCTCTTTCCACCGCCGAAGCCGAGTATATTGCCGCAGGCCATTGTTGCGCGCAATTGCTTTGGATGAGGCAAACCCTGCGGGACTACGGTTACAAATTAACCAAAGTCCCTTTGCTATGTGACAATGAGAGTGCAATCAAAATGGCCGACAATCCCGTCGAGCACAGCCGCACTAAACACATAGCCATTCGGTATCATTTTCTTCGGGATCACCAACAAAAGGGGGATATCGAGATTTCTTATATTAACACTAAAGATCAATTAGCCGATATCTTTACCAAGCCACTTGACGAACAATCTTTTACTCGACTTAGGCACGAGCTCAATATTCTTGATTCTAGGAATTTCTTTTGCTAAACTTGCACACATAGCACATGCATATACCTTTGATCATGTCTCTTCTATATATGCTATGACTAATGTGTTTTCAAGTGTATTTCCAACCAAGTCATAGGTATATTGAAAGGGAATTGGAGTCTTCGGCGAAGACAAAGGCTTCCACTCCACTCTACTACTCATCCTTCGCCGTCGCTCCGCATCATCTCTCCAACTTTGGTATAATCTTCACTCATTCATTTCATGACCAAAGGGGGAGAAAGTACTCTTGGGCTCTAATGATTTCGTTTTTGGCGATTCATGCCAAAGGGGGAGAAAATATGAGCCCAAAGCAAAAGGACCGCACCACCACTTAAAATTTTAAATTTGATGATTTTCAATGGTAACTTTCAAAATTGGTATCTCTTTGTGTTCTAAAGGGGGAGCAAGTAGTGTTTTCAAAATTGATGGAAAACCCTCTTGAACACTAAGAGGAGACCTTATTTTAGGGGGAGTTTTGTTTAGTCAAAGGAAAAGCATTTGAACAAAGGAAGAAAATTTCAAATCTTGAAAATGCTTTGCAAAATCTTATTCATTTACCTTTGACTATCTTGCAAAATGACTTTGAAAAGAATTTACAAAAGAGTTTGCAAAAACAAAACTTATGGTGCAAATGTGGTCCAATATGTCAAAAAACAAAGAAACCATCCATGCGCATCTCATAAGTATTTATATTGGCTCAATTCCAAGCAACCTTTGCACTTACTTTATGCAAACTAGTTCAATTATGCACTTCTATATTTGCTTTGGTTTGTGTTGGCATCAATCACCAAAAAGGGGGAGATTGAAAGGGAATTAGGCTTACATCTAGTTCCTAAATAATTTTGGTGGTTGAATTGCCCAACACAAATATTGGACTAACTAGTTTGCTCTAGTGCATAAGTTATACAGGTGCAAAAGGTTCACATTTAGCCAATAAAAAGACCAAGTGTTGGATTCAACAAAGGAGCAGCAAGGCAACCGAGGGCACCTCTGGCTGGAGGCACCGGACTGTCCGGTGTGCACCGGACATGTCCGGTGCGGCCAGAGGACTCCGACTTCAAACTCTTCGCTCTCGGGATTTCTCGGAAGACGGCGCGCTATAATTCACCGGACTGTCCGGTGTGCACCGGACATGTCCGGTGCTCCAAGGAATCGCCGTCCCTGGAACTCGCCAGCCTCGGGTTCGCGCGGCAGCCGCTCCGCTAAAATTCACCGGACTGTCCGGTGTGCACCGGACTGTCCGGTGTGCCAGCGGAGTAACGGCTCTCTGCGGCGCCAACGGCTCCCTGCGGTGCATTAATTGCGCGCGCAGCGCGCGCAGACGGCAGGCACGCCCATACCGGTGCACCGGACATCAAACAGTACTTGTCCGGTGTGCACCGGACACCCAGGAGGGCCCAGAAGTCAGAAGCTCCAACGGTCAGAATCCAACGGCAATGGTGACGTGGCAGGGGCACCGGACTGTCCGGTGTGCACCGGACTGTCCGGTGCGCCATCGAACAGAGGGGTTCCAGCAACGGTCACTTTTGGTGGTTGGGGCTATAAATACCCCAACCACCCCACATTCATTGCCATCCAAGTTTTCCACTTCTCAACTACTACAAGAGCTCTAGCATTCAATTCTAGACACACCAAATAGATCAAGTCCTCTCCAAATCCCACACAACTCCACAGTGACTAGAGAGAGTGATTTGCTTGTGTTCTTTCGAGCTCTTGCGCTTGGATCGCATTCTTTTCTTTCTCACTTGTTCTTGAGATCATCACTCAATTGTAACCAAGGCAAGAGGCACCAATTGTGTGGTGGCCCTTGCGGGGAAGTTTTGTTCCCGGTTGATTGAGAAGAAGAGAAAGCTCACTCGATCCGTGGGATCGTTTGAGAGAGGGAAGGGTTGAAAGAGACCCGGCCTTTGTGGCCTCCTCAACGGGGAGTAGGTTTGCGAGAACCGATCCTCGGTAAAACAAATCCTCGTGTCACACTCTTATTTGCTTGCGATTTGTTTTGCGCCCTCTCTCGCGGACTCGTTTCTTTATTACTAACGCTAACCCGGCTTGTAGTTGTGATTATTTTTGTAAATTTCAGTTTCGCCCTATTCACCCCCCCCTCTAGGCGACTATCAGTAAGGAAAATGAAGTCCCCGGAGAAAGACAACAATCTTCCACTGCAAAATCTCCAAGAACTCTTATGTCTCTCAAGCTCACCATTGACTTTCAATTGGTATCTTTTGAGACTACACTCAGTATCATTTACATGTCTTCTCCAATATTTGATTAGACTATATTTCATATCATATGCTTCCATGTTGCTAAAAATGCATAAGTAGTTAACTCATATTCTGTTACCTATGCATAAGGGAAGTTAGTCTTTTCAAATCATGTCTGCACCTCTAATTTTCACATGCTTTTTCCTAAGTAGAGGATCTCTGTCAGGGGGAGCATTTCTTCATCTCTAAAAAGGGGGAGAAACTTCCTTCTAAAGAGAACACTCATTTAGGGGGAGTTCCTTTCAACTGGTATCATTCATATGGTTTATTTTAATATCCTTCTAGTGATATCATTTGATATAATTCTTGTTGAGGGCAAACTTTTATTTACTTCCTACATGCTTTTCATGTCTTCCTTTTCGGTGGTTGATGCCAAAGGGGAAGAAGTTTAAGGACCAAAGCAATGAAAACTTTATCAAACACCAATCACCATCAATTTAAAATTTTGTATCTCCAAATGATTTTTCAAGTGGTTTTGGTTATTTGGTCCAAAAATAGGAAGTAAGTGAATTATGGAGTTAGGGGAGGCTTAAGTCCATAATATCACATTGTGGGGACAATCATGCATCTTAGCAAGTAAAATGCATATTTTCATTCAAATACTTGTATTATTTGCTTGCTTTGGTTGTGTTGTCATCAATCACCAAAAAGGGGGAGATTGTAAGTAAAATGGACCCCGGGCCATTTGGCTAATTGAGTTTTGGTGTTTGATGAACAACACAATCCGTGAACTAATAAGTTTTCTAGTGTTTGTGTTTGTAGTTCACAGGATGCGAAGAGAATTGGACCAAGGCAATGAGGATGCAACACCTCAAAAGAAGACATAAAAAGATACATAGGAGTCCAATACTCAAGAACAAAGAAGCCCGAAGAAATTAGCAAAGAAATCCAAGATAAGGGCTGTCAGCCAGCGCCTGGTGGCGCACCGGACATTGGTGTCCGGTGTGCACCGGACAGTCTGCGCAGAGAGGCCGCAGACAGGCGCTCTCTAGCTGTAGCACCGGACTGTCCGGAGTGCACCGGACTATCCGGTGTGCCAACGGGCAGACGGCAACGGTCGGATCCAACGGTCGACTGCTACAGGCGTCAACGGTCGGCTGACGTGGCGTGCACCGGACATCTACTGTTCAGTGTCCGGTGGTGCACCAGACTGTCCGGTGCACCCGACGACAGAAAGCTGCTGCTTTCTGTCCAACGGCTAGTTTGGGGTGTGGAGGCTATAAATACCACCCCAACCGGCCATTCTCTAGTGTGAGAGCCCAAGCAACATACCAAGACACATAGTGCATATTTCCAAGTGCTCAAACACCCAAGTGCTTAATAGAATCACTCGGTGATTAGCGTAGGTGCTTTGCGAAGTGCTTAGGTTAGTTAGACCGCATTAGCGCTTGCTCTAGGTGAATCCTAGTTAGTTGAGTGAGTTTTGTAAAACCACACAACCCCTCGGCTCTTGCGTGAGTCGTTGTAATTGTACCGAGTGGGACGAGAGTCTTGCGAGACCGTGACAACCGCGTTTGTGTCACGGCCGCCACCATGTACCGGAGGGAACGAGGCCCGCGGCGTTTCGGCCGGAAGCTCGATAGTGGAGACGGCGGGGAGCGTCCGAGAGGAGCCGGAAGCGGAGCACCACTTGCGTGTGGAGAAGGCCCGCGGCTCTCTACGGAGTTACTCGACCGTGGTGCTTGGCCCTCGCGTGGGCTTCCCTTTGCGTAGGGGCACCAACGAGGATTAGTCGGGACCTTGCGTGGTTCCGGATACCTCTGTAAAAATACCGGCGTCATCCACGAGAGTTTGCTTCTCTACTTAGCTATTTACATTCCGCATTTATATTAAGCATTTAAGTTTCAATCTTGTAGTCATACTTATTTAGTGTAGATTGAAACTTAGCCTTTGCGGTAGAGATAGCAACACTTAGACAAAACCTAGTTTGCACATTCTAGATTTGATTATTTGCATATGTTTTGCTCTAGGGATTTAATTGTGGCCTAGTTTAGTAAAAGTTTTAGAAGTCCTAATTCACCCCCCTCTTAGGCGTCACTCGTTTCCTACAGTAACTAATAATATGAAGGGAAGTCCTCAAATTGAGAAGACGCATATGATATCTACGAACATATAAGAACATAACAACAACAAAAACTAGCGAATGATTTGGTACTCTTCATCACTGTGTACATGGTACAGAAAAAAATGCACATCTAAATAACTAAATCTATAACTCCAGTATGTAACTTGACATGAACTCAATCATGATTTAATTCTAGGTGGGGGAATTAGGGAAAAGAGATAAACCACAAATCACATTAGAGAGTAGGGGTAAAAACAGGTCGGGTATACCCGTCACGTACCCGGTACCGGATATGAATAGTATAAATACAAGTTTTGTTATACAAATTCAGATACTTTTATATTTTTGACGTATACAATTAGTATTTGGATAGTTCAACTCCGAATTCGAGTCTACTCAATGTTCGTGGTGTAACAGTCTTACACATGAACTAAATTGTAGTGAATAATAAGCAATTCATGCACTATTCGGCAAGTACTCAGTATCCTCATATATCCGGTCAAATAATATTTGTATCTGTCACTTGTTTGCCCAAATAAATATTTGATCCATGTATCCATATCCATCCCATTTCTAACGATCCGTATCCGATCCAGAACCCGGTTAAAATACTTTAGGGTAGGATATAGGGTGACCTACTCCATTGTTTTCATCCCTACCAATAAGTACTAATGTAACCTGTTGAAGCCACCGACCGATACTAATGTATCGAGCATAGATTAGTACAGATTGGTGAGCCCAACTGGTATTAAAGAGTCCACATAGTAATGGTTGATAACAATAATTGATACTAAAGCTAGAGGAGATTTTAATATTGATTGGTGACAAAAAAAAATAGTACTAAAGGTTACCCTTTTAGTACTGGTTAGTTGAAAAAACCGGTACTAAAGGGCTCTTTAGTCCCATTTTTTCACTAACCGACACTAAGGGCTCTTTCAGAGGTAAAGTAAAAGGAAAAATATCTTCTTGATAGTAACGAATAGCTCTATAGCTGAGTGATAATGAGGGAACACATGAAGCCCCACCGTATGCTTTACGTTTAGGGTACCAGTTAGTACGTAACAAAAGAATATGATTTTTAGTCCTGTTTACATAGTATCGGTTAGGAATTTAGTGCTATAGCCGGTTCTCAACACGTACTAAAGGTTATTTTTGTTGTAGTGATGATAGTTTCATAGACAATCAATTATGTGGCTTATAGAGAGTTGTTAATCGCGTCAAGAGAGTTTCACTCTCGAAAAACTTATTTCTTCCCTCTTTAGTAAAACATTGGCTTGTCATAAAAAAATACATGTGTGGCAAGCTATTTTAAATACAAATAAAACTCTTGTGAAACTTTCGTTGAGACTGACTTTATGAGTTTTATGGTTTCACTTCCAAGATAGTCATATCAACCTTTATGTTTGGTAACAACAAGAAGTTTAACCAGACGAAACGACCTTTATATCTTTTAACGCATTACATATAAATACTTATAATATCCGGGGTCAACGCAACGGGAGCCGTACGCAAGCAATGACGCAACGGGCTCCCTCCGGTTACGATGGATGCATGCACGTCCACCTCACGGCTTACGTTAAGGGACACGACAGTATTATTCATGCATCGCCATCTCCCAGGCCTCAAGATTTCCTGCCGCTGGATCGGCATGATATATCGAGAGAGATCTCACACGCACAAAGGCACATGTGCGAATGATGACCCATGCTGCCATGCATGTATAAGTGTAGATCGGTTGGTCCATCGATCGATCGTTTTAGATCATATTTAGAAAACCTAGATCTAATAGTTAGCCACCTAATAAATTATTAGATGAGATAAACTACCTAATAAACTAATTGTTAGTTGTGAGATAGATAACAATTAGTTAGGGATTATTTAGGAGCAAGAATATTGAAAAGAATTAATGAGGCTATAATCCCTTATTATTTAAACAGTAAGGGATTATAGCCACTTTAATTCCCTCTAATATACTTGCTTGCAAACAGGCCCTTAGGGTTGTGTTTGAAATCTAACAACTAATTTTTAGTAGCTAAGTATTAGTTTTAGAGATTCCAAACAAAACATTAGTTTGAGTTCACCCCTAAACGTCTATCTCATTATCTTTTTAAAAATATTATATACTCCCTCCGTTTTTGTATAGTTGACGTTGGTTAGTGTTAAATTACACTAGCTAGCGTCAAGTAAAAAAAATAGAGGTAGTACCATATTAGTTTATAGTACGTCTACATTATCGCCACGTTATTTTGTATAGTATGCTCAGACTTACTAGTGAGTCCGGTCTCTCGGCCCGCGAGGCCCCAATCCACGAGGTCCGGCGCGGCCCAACCCCTCCCCCAAGTCTCATGTCCACCCTTGCGCGCGCGTGTACAAAAAGCGGCTCGTCCCCACTCCAGCGGACACGTCTCCTGCCTCTAGATCCAAGCTAACGGACCACTGCTGTCATTGCTGTCTGGGACCGGGAGCAAGAGAACGACGACGAAGAGATCGGCTGAACAAGAGGGTCGCGTAGAGCCATGCTTGCGAGCGCGACGAGGGCAGGGACGTCGTCCACCAAGCCCGGCCTCGTGGAGGGCGCCGTCCGCAGAGCCAGAGCTAGAGCCGGAGACGGCGGCAGCGGCACCCCCATTGTCGTCACCGATGCCGGGCAGGAGGTCACCGTCTCGCAGTTCGTCGCGCAGCTAGGTTCGTTTCGTAAATACAGTAGAAGCCAGTAATAACAGCAGTGATCGAGCTAGCGGGATCGTTCACACCCCAGTATTATTAACTTAATCTGTACCGAGAGTGATATCAATAAACAGATGAGTGATCACCGCTGACTAGTTGCGTTGTTTTTTTTTTTTTGACAGATGAGGCGGCCCGGCGGAGGCTGGACAGCATGCACCAGAGGCTGAGGCTGCTGGAGCAGCAGATGGAGACGCTGGAGGCCGAGGTCGGCAAAGCCAGCAGCAGTAGAATTGACATCTACTCCTAGTTAGTAGTTTACTTTGCTAGGCGCCTGGCCACATCGATTTATCGATCCAGCAGCAGACCACAGTCCACAGTTAATTTTTTCTCGATTAGATCTTTCTCATGTACATGAACGATGATTAATAATATATATGATTGACAATATATAAAAAAGAGAAGTACGGTTGCACCTAATAAACTCATGTGCAGAGCAACCCTAGAACCAGGAGTCCAGGTTGAGGTTGAGAACCTCCACAAAATGAAATCATAGAGAAGATTTCCCTAAGATGCGCTCAGCATCCCAGCACTAGTAGCAGTAGTTACCCAAACAAAACAAAATAATATTTATCAAGAAGGGAAAAAAATTATCACTTCACCATGAGCATATATGAGCACCGGAATGCCTTTTGCATGGAATCAGAGCAAAAGTTTATGACACGGTATTTCCTTCTTGAACAAGTCCTTTTGACAACACAGCAGTAATGCAGTATAGTGCATCTCTTGTACAACAGCATGGTACAAATAGTACGTCGATACTCAACTAAAAAAAAAAGAACAGATCACATTGTAAGAACGGCGAGCAAGCACCCACCCACCGCAAACCATATAGCCACGCGACGAGCATCGAAACGTATCGCTATTCACAGGCTAGCTTGTTCCCAAAGCTGCTAAGGCTGATGGCAAAAGCTTGGAACGCAGAGAGCGGTTGCCGGTAATCCATTGTGAAAATATCATCGTCGACCTTACCAAACTGCAGCAGAACCGTTTCCTCGTCCACGTTGCTAGTAGGGTCACTGGGACCGGCAGCAGCCACAAGCTGGAAATTCTTGACCGATGCAACTGTTACCCGCCCATGGAAGTTTAAGCACCAGCACTGCAGCTGCTCATGCCAGCGGGGCGCTTTGTTTCGTAAAGTTGTGGGACCCAAGGGCCTCCTGAACTTTGTCTTGAGTGAGTTTTCCCAGGTCTCTTGCGCTGAAGGGCATTCAAGAGTGCAATTCATTCTCCTGGGGCCTCTGGATTTGAGCAAGTTGTATTTGTATGAAACCTGTCCAACTTCATAGTTGCCAGCCGATACTTGGGGACTAATCCTTCTGCTTCCGAAACGACGACTAGATCGACTACTTGATGCTTTAGCGCCGTCATATGGTGGCTTGCTATCATATATTTTGAAGTTTGTCCCCCAGAAATCAGATCTAAACAGGTTGCAGAATTAGAATTGTATATTAAGGTGGGGAAACAGGTTTCAATACAAGCATTAAAACATAACAGGAGAACAATAATCTACTCCCTCCGTCCTGAAATGTAATGGATTTTGAATTGTCCTCTAGTCAAAACTGTCCAAAGTTTGACCAAGTTTATAGAGAAGAGTATTAACATCTACCATATCAAAGAGGTAAATTAAGAAAATATATTCATAATGTATCTAATGATTCTATTTTTGTGTCATAAATATATTGTTCTGTGTAAACTCGGTCAAACTTATGACAGTACCTAGGAGTTAGGACAACTCAAACTCCCTTATATTTCCGGAGGGAGAGAGTATGTTGTCTGCACAGAGAATTTAAACAAGGGAAAGTGACATATAAACCAACCTAGACAATGAAGTGCTGACTTTTCCAACTAGACAGTCAATGAATTTTTGCAATATCAAATACATCAGCTGTGCAGATACACAACCACAGTTGCAAAGTTGCAATGGTTTTCCATGTACTGCAAGCCCTAAGGCCAAGTAATGTACAAGGCATGCTAGCAGGTTCTGGGAGTTTGTTCTTCGATAGGAGTACATAAACACTTAAACAGTGTACCGTGTAAACTATCAGAACATATTACCAGGTAGTTGAAGAGCAAGGCATATCAAAACACAGGTACCAGTTAGAACTCACAAATCCTGCAGTTTTCATTTTGTGTATCTTAAGTTATGCTTTCAAAAATCTTTTGTCATGTGCCACCTAATTGCACCAGAACACATCACTTTCAGAACCAATTCATAAGTAGAGCTAATACAAGAAGATTCAGGAGAACTCTGGAATCCTATTGAACCTCACCTCAGTTTTCCCATGTATGAATTGCTCCCTTGTGATAAGTCCTCTGCATCAAGAGATATAATGTACTCAGTATGGGGACCACGCCTAAGTCTTCTAGCAGCCATGAGAAACTTCCCTTTATACACAGGTGCTATCAGATGCCCAAGAAAAGAGAAAGAAAAAGGTCTTAGTCATAGTATATCTGATGGTGAAGAGGCTGAAGAAAAAAATACATCTGATGTAAAAAGAAGTTACAAAGGGACATCTATGTAGACATAAAAGTACAAATCCACACCCAGCTTGGAATGTGTAGCTGTGCACTTCAAAAGAATTCTACATAAAAAACATGTAGCATTTGATGGAATATGCACACAAGCATAAATTATACAAAAATATGATCATTATGTGTATTATGAGACTTCTTTTAGCCTAAACTTAGGTGTAAATGCACCTCAGTTCACAAGATACAGTCAGAAAATCTAAGATAATAACAGGGAGTCTCGTAAGAAAACAATTAGCCGGGTCATCCCTGAGCTCTTGAGGGTAAGAGCTTGTAAGAGATAATGTGAAGAACTGTCACTACCCATGATTACTGTTAAGGCCCATTAGGCCCAGGCCTACTGTTGGAAACTAAACCCATACCCTAAACAGGGTTGGGAGTGGTATTAATAGAGTAAGTAACTGGGCCAGGCCCATTACACTGGGGGTATGACGGTCATTACAAGGGGAATCCCACAAACCCTAGACGGGTAGTCTAACACCCCCCCGCAGTCACAACTCTATCCTGTACAGATGTTGAGACTGGATCGAAAGTCTAAAAAGACACTCGACGGTAACCCCTTGGTGAAGATGTCGGCGAACTGAAGCGTGGTGGGGACGCTGAGAACTCGAACGTCACCGGCAGCGACACGCTCGCGGACGAAGTGCAGGTCGATCTCCACATGCTTCGTGCGCTGATGCTGCACGGGGTTGGTGGAGAGGTAGACCGCGCTGACGTTGTCGCAGTAGACGAGGGTGGCGCGCTGGAGGGGACTGTGGAGCTCGTGGAGGAGCTGGCGCAGCCAGGAGGCCTCGGCCACGCCGTTGGCCACGACACGGTACTCGGCCTCGGCGCTGGAGCGAGAGACGACGGGCTGACGCTTAGCGGCCCAAGAGACTAGGTTGGCGCCCAGGAACACGGCGTAACCGGAGGTGGACCGGCGCGTGTCGGGAAAGCCAGCCCAGTCAGCGTCGGTGTAGACCACGAGCTCCGACGTCGGGGACGGTCGGAGGAGGCCGTAGTCGAGGGAGCCATGGAGGTAGCGCAGAATGCGCTTGAGCGCGGTGAGATGGGGCTCCCAAGGAGTGTGCATATGCAGGCACACCTGCTGGACGGCATATGCGATGTCGGGCCTGGAGAAGGTGAGGTACTGGAGCGCGCCGGTCAGGCTCCGGTAGGACGTCGCGTCGGCGACCGGAGGCCCGTCGTCCTCAGAGAGCTTCGCCTGAGTGTCGACAGGCGTGGAGCAGGGCTTGCAGTCAGACATGCCAGCCCGCTCCAGGATGTCGATGGCGTACTGGCGCTGGTGGAGGAAGAGACCCTGGGGCCGACGCTCGGCGGTGATGCCGAGGAAGTGGTGGAGGGGCCCCAGGTCCTTCATCGCGAACTACCGCTGAAGGGCGACGATCGTGCGGTGTAGAAGGTCGGCGGTGGATGCCGTGAGCACAATGTCGTCGACGTAGAGCAGGAGGTAGACGGTGTCGTCGCCGCGCTGGTAGATGAACAGGGACGTGTCCGACTTGGCCTCAATGAAGCCGATGGAGGCCAGGTAGGAGGCAAAGCGACTGTACCAAGCCTGTGGCGCCTGCTTGAGGCCGTACAGGGACCGGTTCAGCCGGCAGACCAGATCCGGACGGTCGGCGTCGACGAAGCCGGTGGGCTGGCTGCAGTAGACAGTCTCTGTCAGAGTGCCATGGAGGAAGGCATTCTTGACATCGAGCTGATGAATCGCCCAGTCGCGGGAGAGGGCGAGGGAGAGGACGGTGCGAACAGTGGCGAACTTGACGACGGGGCTGAAGGTCTCGTCGTAGTCCACTCCGGGGCGCTGTGTGAAGCCCCGAAGGACCCAACGGGCCTTGTAGCGGTCGAGGGAGCCATCCAAGGTCAGCTTGTGGCGAAATAGCCACTTGCCGGTGACCACATTGGTGCCTGGTGGACGCGGCACCAGGTCCCAGGTGTGGTTGGCCAAGAGGGCCGCGTACTCCTCCATAGCCCGACGCCAATGTGGGTCGGCGAGGGCAGTGCGAACGGAGGAGGGCACCGGGGAAGCGTCGGGGGGGGGGGGGGGGGTGCTGGACGTAGTAGCTGCCAGGATCAGCCGGTCGACGGGGCGGAGAACGCCAGCGGCGCGCCGAGTCACCATCGGGTGGACGTGCCCGAGGTCGCGGTGGATGGCGACCGGGTGGTAAACGGACGACTCGGAGCGAACCGCCGGAACGTCGAGAGCGGCTGGTGGGGCCGGCTCGCGGCAGTGATAGACGACGGCGGGGTCGGCGAACCGGGCCGTGCTCGTCGACGGGCCCGAGTCGGGGGGCGCCGAGGTAGTGGTGTGGCCGCGGCGATGGTAGACGAGTGCGGGGTTGGCGAAGCGCGCCGGAGGCGGGGTCGACGGGGCCGCGCGTGGCGCAGGCGGGGTCGACGGGGCCGCGCGTGGCGCAGGCAGGATCGACGGGGCCGCGCGTGGCGCAGGCGGGGTCGACGGGGCCGCGCGTGGCGTAGGCGGGGTCGACGGGGCCGCGTGAGGCGCGGAAGAGGTCGTAGTGGCCGCACGAGGAGCAGGTAACGACGCAAGACGGGTAGCCGGAGGTGGGGGAGGAATCGAACCGGACTCGAGGAGGGAGTCAAGATCGGTGGGTGGGGTGGAGCCAGCAAGGGGAAACACATCTTCGTCAAAGATGACATGACGAGAGATGATGATGCGGTGGGAGGTGAGGTCCAGACACCGGTACCCCTTGTGGTCGGGGGAGTAGCCAAGGAATAGACAGCGGGTGGAGCGAGGAGAAAGCTTATGTGGGGCGGTAGCGGAAGTGTTAGGGTAGCAGACACAGCCGAACACGCGAAGGTGGTCATAGGAAGGGGTTGTGCCGTAAAGGGCGAAGTGAGGGGTAGGGTGGCGCACCGCCTTCGAGGGAAGACGGTTGAGGAGGTGGGTGGCAGTGTGCAGGGCCTCTGCCAGTAGCTGGCAGGGAGAGACGCCTGGAAGAGGAGGCAGCGGAGCATATTAGTGGTGGTGCGGATCATGCGTTCGGCTCGGCCGTTCTGTGCAGAGGTGTAGGGGCACGAGAGACGCAACTGGACGCCATGAGTGAGGAAGAAAGAGCGAGAGGCGTTGTTATCGAACTCGCGGCCATTGTCACACTGCAGAGCACGGACCGGGCGACGAAACTGAGTGGATACCCAGGTGAAGAAGTGTGTGAGGGTGGTGAATGTGTCCGACTTCAACCGAAGCGGGAAGGTCCAGAGAAAGTGGGAAAAATCATCCAAAATCACCAAATAGTATTTATAACCAGAAAGACTGAGTACAGGGGAGGTCCAAAGATCACAGTGAACCAGGTCAAAAGCCTGCTCAGCCCGAGAAGAAGTAGTAAATGGGAGACGAGTATGTCGGCCTAACTGACAAGCATGACAGAGGCCCTCAAAATGTCCCCTACTACATGAAGGATCTAAACGACTGGTAATCTTGGTCATGACGTCGGGTCCAGGATGGCCGAGACGACGATGCCATGTGGTGGAGGAGGTGGTGGAGACCAGGACAGGGGGTGGAGACACGCCGGCGGTGGAGGGCTGGAGCGTGTAGAGCGGCCCCGAGCTGTCACAGCGGGCGAGAAGGGTCCTGGTGGCCAGATCCTTCACAGAAAAACCAGAGGGGTCAAACTCAAGGGAACAGGAGTTGTCAGTGGTGAATCGACGAACAGAAAGAAGATTGTGAGTGATGTGGGGAGCTACGAGAACATCGTTGAGGTAAAACGGCCCAGGGAGAACCGAGACACCTACTGAGGTGACTGGCAGAGTGGAACCGTTTCCAACGACGATCGAGGATGGGTGAGAGGGTAGGGGGGATGGGAGCGAGAGAGCGTGCCTGTCGTGGGAGTGGTGTGGTAGGAGGCACCGGAGTCGATCACCCAGTCGGAGGGGGGTGGGGTCATCGCCATGGTGCTGAAGGCAGCAGCGAGGGAGGCGTTGTCCCAACCGCCAGCCGGCGGGGACCAAGGCGTCGAGGTGTGTGTCCCTAGGGGCAGGAGCACGGGCGGAGCCTGGGGCACGACGGGCACACCGTAAGGAGGCGTCGGGGGCAAGCTGTAGTGAGGTGTAGTCAGGAGGGCCGGCGCCGGGGGACGGGAGGCACTGTGTGTCTGGCCCGGCCACATGGCGATGGTCCCGGTCCAGGGGTTGTAGACGGACGGCCACGCGTGGCCGCCACCCCGGCCGGAGGGACCACCACGAGAGGATCCGCCACCCCCACGGCCGCCCTTGCGAGAGCGACGACCCCCGTCGGTCGTGGAAGTCGGACGAGGGGCCGCCGGGACGGCGGGTGGAGGGCGGGTAGGAGCCCCGGTCGACGGAGGACGGGTGGCCTGGCCCCCTGAAGGCGGCTGACCACTGGTAGGAGCGCTGTAGAGAGCCGAGGCAGGAGTGGGTGCCTCATTCGCCATGGTGAGCTCCTCGAGGAGAAGCTCGTTCCGCACGGCGTGGAAGGTGGGGAAGGGCACGCTCCTCTTGATGAGAGCCTTCAGGTGGCCGTAGCGGGGGCTGAGGCCACGCAGGAGGTTCAGCACCAGGGTACGATCGGCAACTGGCTCGCCGAGATCGCGGAGAGAGTCAGCCAGGCCCTTCATCTGGCGGCAGTATTCTCCCACGGAGAGGTCCCCCTGAGAGAACAGGTGGAACTGGGCGTCGAGGTGGAGTGCCCGCGCATCCCGATTCCCGAGGAACTGGTCCTCGAGAGCGAGCCACGCCTGGCGTGCAGTGTCCGCCTGATCGCGGATGATGTCCTGCAGCTCAACGGTGATGGTGCCGTGGAGCCACGAGAGGACAACGCTGTCCATGAGGCACCAGGAGCGAGGCGGTGGAGCGTCGTGGTCGACGAGGACGTGATCGTCGAGGACGAACCGCCGCAGCGTGAGAAGGACCTGTCCTCGCCAGCGGGGGTAGTGGGAAGACGCCGGATCCAACACCACGGACACGAGGGCCCGGATGTTGTGCAGACCAGCGGCTTGAGCGTGGAGAGCAGCGATGAGGTCGGCGTCGAGGTCAGAGTCGCGGGGGTCCTCCGGGGGTTCCACAGGGGCGACCGGTGGGCGGCCGAGGAGACGCTGCGTGGTGGCCATCTGGGTGGTCAGAGCGGCACCCAGGGCACGCTCACGCTCCAGGGCGAGGGAGGCGGCGCGCTCACGCTCCCGCGAGGCCATCACAGCCGCCTGGATCGTAGCAAGGGTGTCGCCGAGTGTGGAGTCGGTACCGGGGGTGCCGCGAGGGCAGGAAACCCCGGTGGAGAGCCACGACGGTGGGCCAGGGAAGAGACGTCGCGGATGGGCCGTAGGCCGACGATGTAGGGAGCCTCGGCATCGGCCACGGAGCGGTCGGGGCCCATGGGGTGGGTCTGGCCGGTAGCAGGAAGGCCCAGGGAGGCGACGCCGGCGGCCAGGGAAGCGGGGGCCGCGGTCAGGGGCGGTTGCACCAGGCCGGCGGTGTGTGGGTCCGGTTGGAGGTCCGCCATGAGCAGAGGGCGCGGCGGCGGGCAGCAGAGGGCTGCAGCGGTGGTGGCGAAGGGGGAGGAGGGCGCCCAGGTTGGGGCGCGACCCGCAGGGGAGGAGAGGCGCGGCTGGCACTTGACAGGGCGCGCAGGCTGGCGCGGCCGGGGAGAGGAGGGGCTGGGCGGGGCTGCAGGGGAGATGAGCGTGGGCGGGGCTGCACGGCGCGCGGTGGTCGGCGGCTGGAGACCGGCGGCCGGCGCAGGGGAGATGAGGAGAGGCGCGGACGTTGGCTGGGTGCCGGCGGCCGACGCAGGGGAGAGGAGGGAGAGGCGCGGACGTCGCAGGGGAGAGGAGGGAGAGGAGCCGGCGGCGGGGGCCGGCGGCTGCAGGGGAGAGGAGCCCCCTGGCGGCTGCGCAGGGGAGAGGATGCCCCTGGCAGCTGTAGGACAGGAAACAGAAAACCTAAACCTAGACTGATGATACCATGTTGGAAACTGAACCCATACCCTAAACAGGGTTGGGAGTGGTATTAATAGAGTAAGTAACTGGGCCAGGCCCATTACACTGGGGGTATGACGGTCATTACAAGGGGAATCCCACAAACCCTAGACGGGTAGTCTAACACCTACTGCCTATATATATTACCTATAGTCCTTAGAGACAAATCATCAATCTCAAGGTTAGTAACATGGTAATAGAGCAGGTTACGAAACCCTAATTTTCTCTTAGCCGCCGTCGCGGCTGTTAGGGTTTAGGGTTCGCGGCTGTCACCCGCCCTAGCCGCCGTCGCGGCCGTACCCCGCCCCAGCCGCCGTCGCGGTCGTCCCCCGCCCCAGCCGCCGTCCGCCGTCGAGGATCCTGCCCCAGCGCCGTCGCGGCCGTCTGCCGTCGAGGATTCCTCTGCGCGCGGGCTTTCGTGCTGTCTTCCGTGCTGTTGCCGTCGCAGATCGGGCTTCTCCCGCGTCCCCTCTTCATCCGCGTGCTGCCCCAGCCGCCGTCCGCCGTCGAGGATTCCTCTGCGTGCGGGCTTCCGTGCTGTCCTCCGTGCTGTTGCCGTCGCAGATCGGGCTTCTCCCGCGCGGCTGTCACCCGCCCTAGCCGCTGTCGCTTCATCCGCGCGCCCTCTGCTGCACCGTGCAGCTGCTGCTGTCGAGGTTGTCCGCCCAGCAGCGCCCTCTGCGCGCCCGCGCGGCTGCTGCAGTCGCAATCGTCCGCCCGGCAGCGCCCTCTGCGCGCCCGCGCGGCTGCTGCAGTCGTGGTCGTCCGCCCGGCAGCGCCCTCTGCTGCTGTCGCGCCCTCTGCGCGCCCACGCCGTCGCGCGGCTACTGCAGTCGCGGTCGTCCGCCCGGCAGCGCCCTCTGCGCGTCCTCTGCTGCTGTCTTCGTCTGCCTGGCGCAGTCGCGACCTCTTCGTCCGCCCTCTGCGCAGTCGCGGCCTGCGGTGCTGCTGCGCCTGGTGTCTGCCATCACTGTTCATCCGCTGCTCCCGCTCAGGATTTTGGTACCTTCCAGCCAGTTTGTTTCAGATCTGTTATTCTTCAGTGATTTATTAATCTGCAATATGTCGGCCAACGCTATTGTTGTCAACATTATGCTTGATGGGCAGAATTACCCAGAATGGGCTTTTTGTGTTCAGACTACATTAAGAGGTCATGGTTTACTTTTTCATTTGACTGAAGATTCTCCGGTTTTAGCAGCTGATCGAAGCAATGCTGCTGCAATTAAGACTTGACAGATCAATGATGGCAAGGTAATGGCTGCAATGGTCAACAACACTAAACCAACTATGATTATGAGTCTATCCAAATTTACCACTGCTAAGGCTATCTGGTCACATCTGAAGGATCGGTTTGTTCAGGATAGCGGTGCTCTTTTACATACTCTTATGCAGCAGACTCATGTGATTGAGCAAAATGATATGTCCATTGATGAATATTATTCCGCCTTTGATCGTCTTATGAGTGCATTGACCTCCATGGTGCCCGCTTGTACAGTTGTGCCTTGTCCAACCCATAAGTTCATTGACAGGTTCTTTACCTACAGATTTGTTATGGGAGTTCGACTTGAATTCGATTCCCTTCGTGCAAGGCTGCTTCACAGTTCGGATACTCTCACCATGGCTCAGGCATTGTCCGAATTGCTTGCTGAAGAGACTCGTCTGAAATCTATGTCTTGTATTACTGGTGTGAGTTCTCACAGTGTGTTGGCTGCTGCTCAGAGGTCTAGGAACAACTCCTTTCAGCCTTGTGAACACTGCAAAAAGACCACTCATCGGCCTGAGAACTGCTTTGCTAAGTTTCCAGAGAAGTTGGCTGATTTTCGTGTCCGTCGTGCTACTCGTGGTCGTGGTATGAGACCATCTCCTAAAGGCTCAGTTGCGGTTGTTGCTACTTCTTCTGCTAGTGCTTTATCATCATCTTGGGTTCTTGATTCTAGTGCTTCTTTTCATGTGACATCTGATCAGTCACGTCTGGCATCTACTACACCTGTCACCGAGGGTACCTCTGTTCAGACAGCTGATGGTACATTATGTCATGTCACCCCACAAGGGTTCTCTTTCCGATTCTAATTTTACTGTTCCAAATATATTTTTTGATCCTGAGTTATCCATGGATCTACTATCAGTTGGTCAAATTACCGATCACAATTGTTTTGTTGGATTTGATGACTCATCTTGTTTTGTACAGGATCGTCACACAGGGGATGTGATTGGGACTGGCCGTCGCCATAAATCTTTGCCTCGCCTCTACATCTTGGATACCTTGCGTCTTCCTTCCTACCATACCTCTACACCTCATGTGCTTGCGGCTTCGGGTTCCACGACGACGTTTGCTCAGTGGCATCATCGTCTTGGTCACTTATGTGGATCTCGTCTGTCCACCCTAATAAAGTCAGGATGTTTAGGTCCTACACATGCTGACTCTAGTTTTCATTGCAAGGGTTGTCATCTTGGAAAACAAATACAACTTCCATATTTTACTAGTGATTCTCATTCTGCTAAACCTTTTGATTTAATTCACTTTGATGTTTGGGGTCCTACTCTATTTGTCTCAAAAGGTGGTCATAAATATTATCTCATTTTTATTGATGATCATTGAAGGGCGGGCCTGGTGCAGTGGTAGAGCCTACCGTCTGTAACCGGAAGGTCCCGGGTTCGAGCCCCAACCTCTGCATATTATGCGGGTAAGGCTTGGCGCTTAAAGATACCCTTCCCCAGACCCCGCACAGTGCGGGAAGCCTACAGCACTGGGTACGCCCTTTTATTGATGATCATTCTCGTTATACTTGGATTTACTTCATGAAACGCCGTTCGGAATTGCCTTCTATTTATAAGCCCTTCACTCGCATGGTTCACACCCAGTTTTCTGCTACTATTAAAATATTATGTTCCGATTCTGGTGGTGAATTTTTATCTGACACTTTCCGCCAGCTATTGACCTTAGAAGGTACTCTAGCTCAACTTTCCTGTCATGGTGCTCATGCTCAAAATGGTGTTGCTGAACGCAAACACCGTCATATTATTGAGAGTGCTCGTACTATTTTGATATCTTCTTTTGTTCCTTCACACTTTTGGAGTGAAGTCATTTCCACTGCTATGTATCTTATTAATAGACAATCATCATCTAAACTTTCTAGCAAATCCCCGGGTGAAGTTCTTTTTGGGACCCCCCACGATATGATCATCTCCGTGTGTTTGGATGTATCTGTTATGTCTTGTTACCACCACGCGAGCGGACCAAATTGACTGCTCAATCTGTAGAATGTGTATTCCTTGGATACAGTCCAGAACACAAAGGCTATCGTTGTTATGATCCTTTGACTCGTCGTATTCAAATTTCTAGAGATGTGAGTTTCAATGAAAATTGCCCCTTCTTTCACAACCAGTCTACTCACTCCTCATACTATCCCACAGAATCTACTTCTTTCATGTGTCTTCCTTCCATTCATGCATCTACACCATCATCCACATCTGATGTTCTCATTCCAATAACACCACCTTCCAGCTCCACGTCATCCAAACCTACATTCATTGTTCCCACTCTATTTCTACGGCTGGTCCCGATACTGATCCTGTACCTGATTCTTGTACTAACCATAATAAGTCTAATGATGTTTTTAATCAGGGATATCGTCTTCGTGACCGTGGTACCATTGAACCTCCAGATCGTTATGGTTTTCCACGGCTGGTGTGGCAATTGTTGAACCCACTACATATCAGGAAGCTTCTGGGATTCTTGAGTGGCAGCTAGCTATGATTGATGAATTGGCTGCTCTTGAACGCACTGGTACATGGGATATTGTTCCTTTACCCTCGCATGTTGTTCCTATCACATGTAAATGGGTCTTCAAAGTTAAGACAAAATCAGATGGGTCCATTGAGAGGTATAAAGCTCGTCTTGTTGCTCGTGGCTTTCAACAGACTCAAGGATTTGATTATGATGAGACTTTTGCACCTGTTGCGCATATGACTACTGTTCGAACCTTGATTGCAGTTGCAGCCTCATCTTCTTGAACTATCTCTCAGATGGATGTCAAGAATGCTTTTCTCAATGGCGATCTACAAGAAGTTTATATGCATCCTCCTCCAGGGGTTGATACTCCCTCAGGGCATGTTTGTCGTCTCCGTCGCGCATTGTATGGGCTGAAACAAGCTCCTCGTGCTTGGTTTGAGCGATTCATCTCTGTCATCACAGCTGGTGGTTTTTCTTCTAGTGAACATGATCCTGCATTGTTTGTTCACGTTTCTCCAAAAGGCCGCACTTTACTTCTATTATATGTGGATGATATGTTGATTACAGGTGACAACTCAGAACATATTTCTCATGTCAAGCAGCATCTTAGTAAGGAATTTCAGATGTCTGATTTGGGACCGCTTAGCTATTTCTTGGGCATTGAAGTTCAGCAGACTCAAAAAAGGCTTTTATCTGTCTCAGTCCAAATATATACAAGATCTTCTTGATCGCTCTGGACTTACTGATACACGCACTGTTGCAACACTGAGGGATCTTCATTTAAAACTTTGTCCGAACTCCGAAGGATGGGACACCACTGGCAGACCCAACTCGGTATCGTCATATTGTGGGTAGTCTTGTTTATCTCACCATCACCAGACCTGATATTGCTCATGTTGTTCATATGTTGAGCCAATTTGTATCAACACTTACTTCAGTTCATTATGGTCATTTGCTTCGTGTGCTTCGATATTTACGCGGGACAAGATCCAGATGTTTACTCTATGCTTCTCATAGCCCACTTCAGCTTCATGCGTATTCTAATGCCACTTGGGCAAGTGATCCTATTGGCCGTTGTTCTACTACATGTTACTGTATTCTTCTTGGATCATCTCCCATTGCCTGGAAATCCAAGAAGCAAGCGGCCATATCTCGTTCTAGTGCTGAAGCCGAACTTCGGGCACTTGCTACTACCACTACTGAAATTATTTGGTTGCGCTGGCTCTTGGCTGATCTTGGTGTCACTTGTGACACTTCTACACCTCTGTTATGTGATAACTTGAGTGCTATACAGATTGCTCATGATCCAGTGAAGCATGAACTTACTAAACACATAGATGTTGGTGCATCTATTACTCGATCTCATTGTCAGCAGAAGACTATTGATCTTCAATATGTGCCCTCAGAATCTCAATTGGCAGATTTCTTCACCAAAGCACAAACAAGAGCACAACATCATTTTCACTTGATCAAACTCAAAGCTTCAGATCCTCCTTTTCCACCTTGAGTTTGAGGAGGGGTGTTAAGGCCCATTAGGCCCAGGCCTACTGCCTATATATATTACCTATAGTCCTTAGGGACAAATCATCAATCTCAAGGTTAGTAACAATTACATGTATGTCACAGGACTACAAGGGCTACAAGTAACTATTCTAGTATTGTGTTCAAGTAAACTGCTTGTTCTGTTTCATTATTCAATCTACCATGTTTCCCCATGATCACAAATGAGCTAAACCCAAATGCATCCTATTGTCCAGCAAATTTAATCTATCATGTTGGTCCAATTAATATCCTGATGACAGGAAGCAATTAGGTATGGAAGTGAAATTGCCAGAGTTACATAAGAAAGAATAGATCATGCATTATTTAACAATGAAAAAGGTGCTAGATTCTCTTAAAGTGGATTTCAAATGAACGTGCACATCATATCTTGTACTTACAACTTGTGAAGCCAAGGTAGAGGTAGAATGTAGAGTTCTTATTCCGCATGATAAAGCATTGCATTGGGTTCTCCCTAGGCCCTGGCTGTGTTTTGAGAAATGGTGTAAGATTTAGGAACACAGATGTCAAATAAGAAACACTATGACACTGAATTTGCAAAGAAACTTCTCAAACTATGTCCTAAATATCTGAATGGCTGATCGTATAAAAAATACTGATGTCGCCATATAACGCAAACCATGCAATCGACCTGCCTGGTTATTTATCTCATTAGAATCTTAAATAACCAAAGTAACTGAAGCTAACAAAAATATGCAAACGAGCACTACCACAAGCCCCCAGAAAATGCTAACCCCCGCATTTCCATCTGCTAGGTTAATTTGTAGCAAAAACTAGACACTTCTGGATTCTGATTGTGGAATATTTTTGTAAACCCATGGCCTGTATCAAACATCACCCAATGCATTGATAAACTAATGGACCAGATTTATTCACCTCCAAAAGCAAATTCTGAGACAGATTGCTGTGCCCAAAGTACGTCAGATTTGGACCTTTATGACGGACATCCAGTGACCTGTTTTCTTTTCCATATTGCTACTGCAATGATACCTGCACACCTGATTCAATGGGCCAAATGAAGCACCCCGCCTGCCGCCTTCCTGTCATCTGTGTGTCATGGTGTCGCACACCATGAGCACCATGCCATACGACTCCTTTCGCGCTTCTCTCATAGTTTTCCTCCTGGCTCTAGCACCCCCACTGTGCCCGTCTCCTCTGTCTCTAGCGGCTCCTGCCACTGCATCTGTCATCACTGCTAGTCCCTCGCTAACTAGAATGAAACATACCTCCCCCATCATCAATTCCCACCACCACAATGAGCGGTGCCATTGTCAAGAACAAATTCCTCCCCACCAAAACCCCCAGCCCCTAACCCTAAACTCCTCCGCAGTTCATGGACTTCATGAGTTTTCCTGAGAATGAGATCAGCTCGAATTATTTTGCAAAATCTGAGGTCAGTAATTCGATCGATCTTGCATTCTAGAACTGTTAACAGATATCTAGCAATTATCGTATATAAAACAATACAAATCTATTAACCCCACCAGTACTCCAATTTCTCGAACTCGCGAGAGTAAGCGACCTCATGGTTTCATGGCCAGAACTGACGGTCCAAAAGCATGCAGAGGCGAGATTCGCCCTCAATTTTTACAGAACTACCTATTCCGATGCGAGATTCGCCAATAAGGACCAAAATCGCATATCGCGTCTCTCCTCAAAGACGACATGGATATACACAGACCAACGCCGCCACACACACGCTGAATCGGCAGGTAAGGGCCTAAGACACTCTACTGACCATGTGCGAGCGAACAGCTGAAACCGAAGCTTTCGTCATCACCTGCTTGAGCGAGGAGGGGAAGGTGATCTTGGCGGACTCCGCCGGAGGACGCACAACGGAGACTGCGGCCTTCCGCCACCAGCGGCACACGCAGGCGAAAGAGACGATGTCCTTCCGCGCCGGCCACTGCTCGGCGCCGGAGGCCTCGACGCGCAGCAACACGTCGGAGAGCAGCTCTGGTAGCAGCGTCGCCCACCTCTCCTCCTGATCCTCCGCGTCCGTGTCCAGATCCGCCTCTACCACCTCGTCCATCTCGCCGCGCTCCGATGGCGGCGTCGCGGGCGCAGTATGCCGAGGCATCTCCCCACTACAGTCGCGGGCCTCCCCTTATTTTCTTTTCTTTTCTTTCTCTCTCTCTCTGCTCGCCTTGTGCAAAACCGCGAGAGAAAGAAACGCTCTACCACCCCCGATCTACTTGTATGGACCGTAGAATTGTAGCTGACGACTGACGAGTACCTAGTTGTCCGTCGTATTTTTTATAAAAACGGCTTGTCGTATACGGTATACTCATATTGTTTAATGTATTTTCTATTTCATTTCATATATTCACCGCAGAGAAGCAGGATGTGTAATTTGTCTTAAGGTAACCTTATTTGGTTTTGACAAAAAGAAATATATTGACATCATCGAAACAAATGCATTATTGTTGGCGCCTTTTTAGTCAAACACCCGATGAACCCTAGATCTATATACGGCATGAGGATCTTTGGGTCCTCTGCGGAAGCGTGGATCATTCGCGAATCGCGATGGAGAGTCGGATGATCTGCGACTACGTAGAGAGATGTGCTCCTCCGCTGCAGGCACGTGGACCATCCGCGATGGCGTAGAGAGCTTCGATAAAACCAAGATCTCGCCCCCAGGTAGGAACGAGGGAGGACAGGTCTTGGGGTTGCTTTGGTGTCGGCAGGCCATCCATAGCTCCCATATGCGACGTAGAGTCGAAGATTGGAGGTTGGGACTACAACTAGGGCTAAAACTACTCCCTCCTAAGGCTAATGCATAAGGTAAATAAGATAATTGAATGTTTGTGTTTGATTGTTGGATCCTTCAATTGGTTGTACCCCTTCATTTATATAAGGGGAAGGTCTAGACCTATTCCTAGGCGAATTTCAACAGTTTCCCACGAGTTGTTAAGATAACCACACAAGGTATAAGGATACTGGACTGAATTAATCTAATTGTGGACCATCCGGCAATGTCATGTTGGACCGTTCGGACCACAAGGACGGACCGTCTGGTCATTTAGGTGCCATATTTGGTGCTCAACACATGCCCCTGCCTTTTGGCGGAGTTTGGCAAGTCAAAAGCATATGGTTCCTTCCATGTTTTCTGGAATATAATTTGATGTGAGAACATCGACTTTCTATGTCTCTTGCCACACACTAGGATAGTATTGTTTTAGAAAACAACCGTTCAATGCTTTAGGTAACTTCACTCCTAGCAATGTTTTCAACATATATGCATTGTCAGAAATTACCAACATCACCTTATAAGGCCCTTTTTAACTTAGAGACTATTTGCCAAACCTGCGATCCTTAGTCTTCAATGGCAGAATTGTCTTCCACACCAAATCTCTGACTTGGAATGATTTAGCATTTACCTTCTTGTTATAGGCCCCACCTACTATAAGTTTGTCTTTCTCAATCTCTTTTGAAGCAATCAACCTCTTATCAGTCACCTCATCAATATTTTCCATTATCAGATCATGATAGTCACTAACAGTCAAATCATTTTGTCTAGCGAACCTGATAGCATTTAGGCTTATCTCCCTTATCTCCAAAGCCAAAATAGCTTCCTACCCATATACAAGCTCAAAAGGAGAAACCTTAGTAGCATGATGCTTAAATACTCTATGAGCACATAAAGCCTCAGACAAAACTCATGTCAGTGTCTAAGATAATCAGATATCTTCTTTTTATAGGCTAATAAATCTACTATTACTTGACTCGGCCTCACCATTGGCATGATCATTGTTGGGGGAACGACCCCCGGTCCCTGGGACCCACCAGTCAATGAGCACGCTGAGGAAAGAGCCCCTGATCGTTGGGGCCCGTTAGTCAGTCGAAAGAGGCAAATACGTCAACCCTAAAAGGACCCGCCCCGGTCGAACCCGCCGCACCCAACCCACGGGCGGGCGTGGCGGAACCTAACAAGGTAGTCTTAGCGTGTCGGAAGGGAACCACTCAAGTGGATCTCGTGCCCCGCCACAGGCTGACCCACCATAAATGACTAGCCGCATTAACCACACATGGCATCGAGCCACAGCGTGGGCGCCAGCCCGCTTCCCACTCATGACCTATGGACCCCTCGGGTCGCATAGTGCTCATGACCTACGAGTCCTCGGACTGCGATGCATTAATGGCCCACGCACCCTCGGCCTGTGCGCACACTTATGACCTATCAGACTAGGTCTGAGTGCACAGACCTCCCCGCAGGGCACTACACGCGGGTGGTGCTGAGCCCCATGCTACAGAAGCCAGGGGTTGGCATATCCTGGATGATGGCGCTTGGTATTAGACCTGTTCAAACGTCGGGTCGGATCGGGTTCGGGTGGGGTCAAGGTTGGGTCGTGGGCCATTTATCACGACCCATACCCGACCCATGCCTAGTGTCGAGTCAGGTCGGGTTGGCCCGTGCCTCCCTGTTTGATGTATCGGGTTGGGTTTTTTGGGTTGGGCTGGGTTTTTTGGCTTTATGTCAGGTTTTTTGGGTTGGGTCGGGTTTTTGGGTCAAAAATCACGGACCGTACCCGACTCGTGAATTATTACAAGTCAAAAATTATGGCTTGTATCTGCCCGTTGCATTGGTCGAGTCAGGTCAGGCCGAGTTTTTTTCGTGCGGGTTGGGTCAGGTTGGTCGGATCGGGTGGTCCATGATGAGGTCTACCTGGTACCATCGTCGCCCCCACGTCATCCACCACGATAAATGTGCGACAGCTAGGTAGCCTTGGACCTCACGAGTACGCATGGACTCACCCAGAGTAAAATGTTGGTTTTACCCTTGCCTTACAACTCTTTCCCGAGAAAGCCACCGCTGGGCGACCCTGTCTCGGCCTATAAAAGGGAGAGGCTCGCCTCAGGACAATGGGGATCAAGGAGAGAAAGAGAAGGATGTATCGAGGAGGGAGCTCTCGCATGCAACCGGACACCTTCAGATGGAGACGTACCGACAAGGACGAATAGTAGGAGGAGCACCGACGAGGACTAGGAGATCGGAGCCCCGCCAAGCCAAGACTTAGCTAGGACTCCCACTACAGGAATCTCGTTGACTCCCGTCGGCCAGCTTAATTCCTGTCGGCCCGTGCAAAAGCCGACGGGAATTAAGTAACTCCCGTCGGCCGTCGACTAGTCGACGGGGATTAATTTAATTCCCGTCGGCCACGTCACCGAGCCGACGGGGCTACGTAATTCCCGTCGACTTTGTCCCGCAGCCGACAGGGGGTTATGCAATTCCCGTCAGCCACGTCACTAGCCGACGGGGATTAATGGTTTTAGAGCCACGAGCGGCCACGCGCGGACTCATTCTTCCTCCTCTCTCTCCAACCAAACCGTCGAGCCGCCGCGCTGCCACGCTCCCATGCCGCCGGGCCGCCGCGCCCCCACGCTGCCACCCCCACGCCACTGCGCCGCCGCGCCCCCGCACCCCGGCGTCACTGCGCAGCCGCGCCACCGCTCCTCCGCGCCGCCGCGCCATCCGAGGCCCGCCACCCGAGGCCGGAACGCCGCCCCGAGGCCGCCAACGCCCTCTGCTCGTCCCGGAGCGCCGCCTCTAGCCCCCGAGCGTCGCTGTCTCCAACCCGCCGTCGTTCATCGTCCGACGTAGACTCGTCGAGGTATAATCCTACCTATATGTAAATACATGTGATTATTTTTGTCGGTGTTTTATGGCCGACGGGAGTTAGCTTTCATGTGATTAGAGTTAGTTTAATATAACATGTGATTAGAGTTAGTTTATGTGGCATCATTAGAGTGTGATTATTGTTTATTTTCGTCGGTTTTTATGGCCGACGGGAGTTAGCTTTCATGTGATTAGAGTTAGTTTAATATAATATATGATTAGAGTTAGTTTATGTGGCTTGATTAGAGTGTGATTATTGTTTATTTTCGTCGGTTTTTATGGCCGACGGGAGTTAACTGTAATACGATTACAATTTGTTAGTTGAATATCACATGTTAATTTTCGTCGGTTTTAATATCACATGTTATTTGTTAGTATGATTTGACTTAATTTTGGATGTTGCAATATTGTTAATTAATTATTATCATGTTAATGTGATGAAGGTGATGTTATGTGTATATATATATAGTTTTACTACTTACCTATAGACGTATGTGTGACGTGTAGAAACATGAATGTCTCACACACACTCTTTACTCGTACACACAGCCGCAATAATGGGTGATAGACGTGATTGGATGTATGAAGGTTTCAAGAAGGGTGGGTGTCACACAAGTGAATGGTTTGCCAAGACGCAGATGTTTCTGGATCATACAGCTGCTTTGTCACAAATAGATAATATTATGTGTCCATGCAATAAATGTAGAAATATGACGAGCCACACCAAGAGGCGGGTCACACTACACCTGTGCTCGCATGGTTTCGTGCCAGGCTATAAGGTCTGGTATCTCCATGGTGAAGATGTTGAACGAGCAGCAGAAGTAGAAGTTGATGACGGTGAAGATGATGTTGATAGGATGGACCAGATGCTTGAGGATTTGCAGCCTGAACTAGCACCAGATCATCATGATTCACCTACACCGGAAGTTCAGAAGTTCTTCGACCTACTTAAAGCATTAGAAGAGCCTCTTCATGGGCACACTGACGTGACCGTACTCGAATTCGTGACCCAGCTGATGTCAATCAAGTCCAAGTTTGCATTCTCAATTAATTGTTACAAGGAGCTTGTGGATTTGATTAGCGAGGTTCTTCCTACGGGTCACGAGATGCCCAAAGACATGTACCAGTCCAAGAAATTGCTTGAAGGTCTTGGTATGGAGTATGAGAAGATTGATGTTTGCCAAGACAACTGTATGCTTTTTTGGAAGGAACATGGCAGAGAACAGAAATGCTTAAAATGTGTCAAGTCGAGGTACGTGGAGCTTGTAAATGAAGATGGGGAGAAGGTGGTGACAAAGGTTGCACATAAACAACTTCGGTACATGCCTCTCATTCCTAGAGTGAAACGTTTGTTTCTCTCGAGGAAGACCGCTATGCACATGAGGTGGCATAAAGATTGTACGGACAGACAAGATGGGTTAATGGTGCACCCGTCAGATGGTGATGCATGGAAGGCTCTTGACAAATTTGATCCAGATTTTGCCAGCGATGCAAGAAACGTTCGTATCGGCTTGGCAACTGATGGTTTCACGCCGTTCAATATGACCGCTGCGTCGTATTCATGTTGGCCTGTTATTGCCATACCGTACAACCTTCCACCTGCTCTTTGCATGAAATATGAGTTTATGTTCCTATGTCTTGTTATACCTGGGCCTGAGCATCCTGGCGTACGCCTCAATGTGATGCTTCAACCACTGATTGAAGAGTTAAAGAAGCTATGGCAAGGTGTGGAAGCCTATGACTGCTTCAAGAAGCAGGAATTCAATCTTCGTGTTGCATATCTGTTCTCGGTTCATGATTTTATGGCGTATGGTATTTTCTCTGGATGGAGCGTGCATGGTAGATTGACGTGTCCTTATTGTGCTAAAGATACAAATTGTTTTCGTCTTAGTGCTGGTGGCAAGATATGTTACTTTGATTGCCATAGATGTTTTCTACCCTTCAATCACCCCTTCAGAAGGCAGAGAAAGGAATTTAGGAAGGGCACCATCGTCACGAAGGGACCGCCCAAGCGACGTAGTGGGATAGAAATTACAGAAGAGCATATGAAACTTGTCCTAGACAAGAGTGGGAAAGGTATCAAGGTTTTGGTGAGGAGCATAACTGGACTCACATATGTGGCTTGTGGGAGCTTCCTTATGCTAAGTCATTGATTTTGATGCACAACATCGACGTCATGCATCAAGAGAGTAACTTTTGCCGAGCCCTCATAAATACATGCATGGATTTCCCTGATAAAACGAAAGACAATGACAAGGCACGCATGGACTTAGCAGTGATATGTGATCGTCCAACCCAAGTGCTTAGAGAAAACGGAGGCAAACCAAAAGCTGACTATTGTCTGAAATCTAAGCAACGGAAAGAAGTGATGAAGTGGATGAAGGATATTAAATTCCCCGATGGTTATGCCGCTGGTTTTAGAAGATCTGTGAACTTGAAGACAATGAAGATGAATGGACTGAAGAGTCATGACTTCCACATAATTATGGAGAGGCTCATGCCTGTAATGTTTCGTGGGTACATTTCCTAAGCTGTGTGGAAAACGTTAGCTGAAGTTAGCTATTTCTATAGACAGTTGTGTGCTAAAGAAATCAGAAGAGATGTGATGGAACAGCTGGAGAAAGAGGCACCAGTGCTTTTGTGCAAATTGGAAAAAATATTTCCACCGGGTTTCTTCAATCCTATGCAGCATCTCTTTATACATCTTCCATATGAGGCTAAGGTCGGTGGTCCTGTTCAGTATAGGTGGATGTTTCATATAGAAAGAGCTTTAAAGAAGCTTAGAGCAATGGTGGGCAATAAGGCAAGAGTTGAAGGATGTATTGCGGAACAATTTAAACTTAAGGAGGTAGCGCACTTCACAAGTTGTTACTTTGCAGAAGAACATAATGTATTTGCTCGAAAGAAAAGATACCATGATGATGAACGAGAGATGCCTCCGTGTAGTGATCTTTCGATTTTTCAGACAAACGGCAAAGCCGTTGGTCCACCTAAGGCATATCACCTCAGTATGGAAGAACGAAAGTCTGCTTTACTGTACATGTTCACGAATATGCCTGAGGTGGAGAAATACTTTGTGTAAGACTTATTTTCTTAAACTGTTCATATGTGAATTAGTTTATGTTATCAAATATCTCATGTCATACAATAATATTTGACAGCGAGTTTGATGAACAAAACATGAGGTGTCTCGGTAGGCCAACAGCGAGAGACATAGACAAATTGCGACACGATGGTATGCATGGGCGACCTAATTTCATTATGTGGCTTCGGGACCGTGTAAGTCTTAATTATGTGGCTCCGAGAGCTAATTTCAGTTAACTAATATTACAGAATTTGCTAATGCTTTGTGGCATAATTAACAGTTTGGGGAGGAAATGAATTTGAATGATGACTTACGTCAGTTATCTATTGGAAGCGTAACTGCCAAAAGCTATGGACGTTACGACGTCAATGGATATCGCTTTCGTTCAAGCATTTTCGAATCAAGTCATCCTATGGCCGCCACTCAAAATAGTGGAGTCGTTACTAGGGCAACCAACATGGAAGGACACGAAGCCTGCTATTACGGGAAAATCAAAAATATAATCGAGATTACATTTGCTGGAAATAAGCCTTTAGCGCTAGTTTTCTTTGAGTGTAAATGGTATGACCCGAAGTATTATAGGACCGAATTTGGGATGACACAGATCCAACCGGAAAAATTGCTTCAAGGACACGACACATATATCCTTGCCCATCAAGCAGACCAAGTTTATTTCTCGACATATCCATGCAAAAAGTTGTCTAAATGGAGGGTTGTGTACAATGTAAATCCCTGCGAACGCCTATACACTCCTGGTGAGGACGAATATCAAATTGGTCACCTTGAGCAGGTTGATGAGGTGTTTCAAGAAGAAGAGTTGCCAACTAGTTTTCATATTGATCCTGCACCGGCATTAGATTCACTAGTTGCAGACGTTAACGACTTAACTTTTCCCGAGAGACGGAGAAGACAACCTGTTAGGAGAAAAGTTAAATGGCGACCACTGCATAGAAGAGAACAAATAGATCCTGATTTTGATGATATTTAACAAGTAAAGTTGTTTTGTTATTTCATTTGTTTCTATTTTTAAGCTTTATGTCATTTTTGATGCACTAATGAATAATTTCTTATTTTTTATGCAGGATGCCGCCAAAATCAAAGAAGTCAGTGAAGGGGCTGTTCAAGGGCCTGGGCCTTTTTCAGGGCAGTTCTTCTAGCAGCAGCAGACGTCGAGAGGTGTTGAGCGCGGTACATGGAGATGAGGTAACATATCTTGTACAAATAAATTTGTTTACATATTTACAAATAAATCTTGAGTTGTATGTACCAGGATGAGCAGCACACTGAGGAGCAACACGTTGAGGAGGAGGAGCACATTGAGGAGGTGGAGCACAATGAGGAGGTGGAGCACAATGAGGAGGTGGAGCACGTGACATGGGACCAGGCCGCACAGCATCACCAGCCATGGGACCAGTGGGACCACCAGAGAGAGCAGCAACAGGCGTGGGACCAGTGGGGCCAACAGGGCGAACCGGCTGACAACCCGATGGATGATGGCTCAGGAGGCTCTTCAGCGACACGCACACGTCGCTCAAGGAAAAGCCACTCAGTAAAGCCTCGTCACGCGATAGAGCGAGAGACTGATAGGACTTTAATCATGCCACATGGAGATCGGTGAGTGTAATAGATTAACTTATCTCATATAACTATTATGTGTATTATTAATGTTTTTGTGTAATGCAGGAATTGGGAGGACCTGTCCTTTGACGGCAAGGGACACCACACTCAGGTTAACCTTACGTTGGGTTCTCTTTGCCGCCTTCACTACCCTGGTATAGTGAAGGTGTCAAACGGTGATACCGAGGATGAGGTGCTCGTCAGTACCTGGGACGAGTACAAGTTTAAAAAGGAACGAAACCACACCGACAGACAGGGACTTGTGCGTAATAAATTTTGGGTATGAATTCTTTATTATTTTTGTTATGTTTCTTAATATTGTAAATCTATGACTTATACCATTGTATTTGTATTCTTTATTTTGTAGCTTCGATATCAGTTGCCTGACGGAGAGGATTACATGGGGCACGCTGAACGTGTCTTCCAAAACAATGCAAAGAAGCTGGTGAAGGATGCCATATACTATGCAAGAATTCAGGCTACAAACCTGTATTTTCAAAAGCATCCGAAAGAAGCAGGCCCCTTGAGTAAAAAGGAAGGGTCCTCAAAGATATATTTGACTGAGGATCAATATCGTGAGGTTAGTATTCAATTTGTTTTACCCTTTATATTGATTGTTGTGATTGATATAATATGTAACATTGTGTGTGCAGGTGATGGTTCCATGGATGGCGCCCGTGCCTGATGCGTACTATGCTTGGTGTCGATATTGGGCTTCCGAAGGCTTCCAGAAAGCGTCAGCGCATCACAGACAATGTCGAGGAACCAATCCTAACCACAAGTTTGGCGGTGATGACATGATACGAAAAGCTAAAAGAATGGTAAGTTTGATCTAGCTATGTCGATCAGCAAATAGTACGATTTCTTATGAATATTTTTTGTTTATACATGAAGCTACGAGTGGCCAAAAGCCTAGTGACATTGAGGTCTACCAGGAGGGCCACAAAGGACCAGACCCGAACAACCCTGACCAGCTCTGCAGCCAGACAGCCACGGATCGCTTGGTGAGTTTTGGCCCAAAAGTACAAACGTTCAAAGTATAGAAATGCCTGTATTTGTAAGGTTGTCAATGATGTATAGGCGGCATATGGGGAGGAGATGGTTCGTCACCATGGCCCTGACTTCGATTGGCGTCATGAACCGGTGGATCCCTCGGTGGTGTACGCAAGTGGTGGTGGCAAAGCGCATGGACGGTAAGCTCTAACTTATGAAATTATATGGTTGACACTAAATTGATTATGCAGTAATAACATTTTTTGAATCACTTATAGATACTGTCGGGGACCATAATTAGGGGTACCCTCAAGACGCCTAATTCTTAGCTGGTAACCCCCATCAGCATAAAGCTGCAGAGGCCTGATGGGTGCGATTAAGTCAGGGATCAGTCCATACGAGCGACTCGATCACGCCTCGCCCGAGCCTAGCCTCGGGCAAGGGCAGCCGACCCTGAGGTATTTCCGTCTCGCCCGAGGCCCCTTTTTTACGGCAGACGCATCTCCGGCTCGCCCGAGGCCTTGCCTTCGTTAAGAAGCAACCCTGACTAAATCGCCCCGCTGACCGACCAAGTCACAGGGGCATTTAACGCAAAGGTAGCCTGGCACCTTTATCCTGACGCGTGCCCCTGGCAGAGCCGAAGTGACCGCCGTCACTTCGCCGCTCCACTGACCGGTCTGACAAAAGGACAGCGCCGCCTGCGCCGTCCCGACTGCGGTGCCACTTGATAGAGTGAGACTGACAGGCAGCCAGGTCTTGCCAAAGGCGCCATAGGAAGCTCCGCCCGACCCAGGGCTCAGACTTGGGCTAAGGCCCCGGAAGACGGCGAACTCCGCTCCGCCCGACCCAGGGCTCGGACTCGGGCTAAGGCCCCGGAAGACGGCGAACTCCGCTTCGCCCGACCCAGGGCTCGGACTCGGGCTAAGGCCCCGGAAGACGGCGAACTCCGCTCCGCCCGACCCAGGGCTCGGACTCGGGCTAAGGCCCCGGAAGACGGTGAACTCTGCTCCGCCCGACCCAGGGCTCGGACTCGGGCTAAGGCCCCGGAAGACGGCGAACTCCGCTCCGCCCGACCCAGGGCTCGGACTCGGGCAAGGCCCCGGAAGACGGCGAACTCCGCTCCGCGTGAACTCCGCTTCGCCCGACCCCTGGGGTCAGACTCTGCCCTGGCCTCTGCCGAACGACCTCCGCCTCGCCCGACCCAGGAGCTCGGGCTCGGCCTCGGCCATGGAAGACAGACTCGACCTCGGCCTCGGAGGAGCCTCCACGTCGCCCGACCTAGGGCACAGGTCCGCCACGTCAACAGGAAGCGCCATCATCACCCTACCCCGAGCCGACTCGGGCCGCAGAGAACAAGACCGACGTCCCATCTGGCTAGCTCCGCCAGATAGGCAATGATGGCGCCCCGCTAGACCCATGACGACGGCGGCTCTCAGCTCCCTTACGGAAGCAGGGGGACGTCAGCAAGAGCCCAACTGTTCCGACAGCTGTCCCTCCACCAGGCTCCGTTACTCCTCCGACAGCCACGACACCACACCAGCTGGGTGCCAAGTTCTCTCCGGCTGCCACATTGGCATGTACCTAGGGCGCTAGCTCTCTCCCGCTAGACACGTAGCACTCTGCTGCACCCCCATTGTACACCTGGATCCTCTCCTTACGCCTATAAAAGGAAGGACCAGGGCCTTCTTAGAGAAGGTTGGCCCCGCGGGAACGAGGGCAGGGGCAGGCGCTCTGTTGGGGCCGCTCGCTTCCCTCACCCGCGTGGACGCTTGTAACCCCCTACTGCAAGCGCACCCGACCTGGGCGCAGGACGAACACGAAGGCCGCGGGATCTCCACCTCCCTCACGACTCGGCTCCGGCCACCTCGCTTTCCCCCCTTCACGCTCGCCCACGCGCTCGACCCATCTGGGCTGAGGCACGCGACACACTCACTCGTCGGCTTAGGGACCCCCCGGTCTCGAAACGCCGACAGTTGGCGCGCCAGGTAGGGGCCTGCTGCGTGTTGACGAGCAGTTTCCCGTCAAGCTCCAGATGGGCAGTCTCCAACGACCTCTCCAACCCGGGACGGTGCTCCGTTTCGGGAGTCTCGAGTTCATGTCTTTCGACGGCAGCTACGACATGATACTCCTTCCACCGCCGCGCGACGGCGACAATGGTGGCCGACAGCCCGCTCGCCGGCGGCGGAATCGACGACGTCTTCCCCGCGTGGGGGAAGAACAACATTCAAGCTCGCCCCATCCTCTCCCTCGCCATCGGAGGAGGAGGCGGGGCAACCAGGGCCGAGCGGGAGGCTGCGCTCCGTCGGCTGTCGAGCGAATCGACATCCCCAGCGCCCCAACGGAGGACGCGTCGGGCGTCACCCTCGCGTTTGAGGCGAAGGCGAGCGCCGTCCCCCCGCAACACGCTAACCCCGAGCAAGTGGACGACGCCAGCACGCTCACGGAGGGCCTGCAGGACGTCGCCCTCGTACCCAAGACAACGGCGCGATCAGTCCCCGATGTGACTTCGTCGCTCCTCATCGACCAAAAGGTACCGACTGATTCCCATCCTTCATCATTTCGACTCGACCTCAACCCGCCTAGCGACCTCGCTCTGGCGGGCGCCCACGTTGAGGCGAGTGCAACCTCTCTTGGGTTTCGTGTGCGGTCGCCTTGGGACCGACTGACGGGCGTCTCGACCTACGGGCCCTCTGGGTCCGAGGAAGATGACGACCCCAGCATCTGCTGGGATTTCTCTGGATCTGGCAACCCCAGTGCCATGCGGGACTTCATGACCGCATGCAACTACTGCCGCGAATGTTTCCACGTCGAGCTAGGGGATCCCTCCGGAGGCAACCGTCTCGGCATGCCGGAGGATGGTGATCTCCCTAGGCCAGTGCCTCGCGCCGACATCCCGCGGGAGCTAGCTGTGGTCCCCGTTCCGGCGGGGGTCACGACCCACAGCTCGAGCAAGTCCGCGGGGCGCAGGCCGGGCTCGACGAGGGGGCAGGAGCGCTCGAGTCGATCCGCCGGGACGTCGGGCAGGTATGGGCGGGCCAGCCCCCGGCCGGAGAAATACGTCACCTGCCCCAGGGTCTCCAGCACCGCATCGCCAACGATGCCAGGGACAGGCCGCCACCCACATCCAGCGGGACCGGTCAGGACCTGGCAGCCGCAGCGATGCTCCTCCGCGTGATGCCGGAGTCATCAACCACCGAGGGTCGGCGAATCCAGGGAGAGCTCAAGCATCTCCTGGAGGGCGCTGCGGCCCGGCGGGCCGAGAGCTCTGCCTCCCGAAGGCAGGGGTACCCCTCGGAACCTCGTGCCGCGACTTCCCGACTCATGCGGGAAGCCTCGGTCTACACCGGGCGCACGCGCAACACCGCGCCTGCGGCCCCGGGCCACCTCGGCGACGAGCACCCTCATCGCGACCATCGGGCCCGCCTCGACGAAAGGGTGCGCCGAGGCTATCACCCCAGGCATGGGGGACGCTACGACAGCGGGGAGGATCGGAGTCCCTCGCCCGAACCACCCGGTCCGCAGGTCTTCAGCCGGGCCATTCGGTGGGCGCCGTTTCCGGCCCGATTCCGACCCCCGACTACTATCACAAAGTACTCGGGGGAAACAAGACCGGAATTGTGGCTCGCGGACTACCGCCTGGCCTGTCAACTGGGTGGAACGGCCGACGACAACCTCATCATCCGCAACCTTCCCCTGTTCCTCTCCGACACTGCTCGCGCTTGGTTGGAGCACCTGCCTCCGGGGCAGATTTCCAACTGGGAGGATTTGGTCCAAGCTTTCGCCTGCAACTTCCAGGGCACGTACGTGCGCCCCGGAAATTCCTGGGACCTCCGAAGCTGCCGGCAACAGCCGGGAGAGTCTCTTCGGGACTACATCCGGCGATTCTCGAAGCAGCGCACCGAGCTGCCCAACATCACCGACTCCGATGTCATCGGCGCGTTCCTTGCCGGCACCACCTGCCGTGACCTGGTGAGCAAGTTGGGTCGCAAGACCCCCACCAGGGCGAGCGAGCTGATGGACATCGCCACCAAGTTCGCCTCTGGCCAGGAGGCGGTCGAGGCCATCTTCCGAAAGGACAAGCAGCCCCAGGGCCGCCCGTCGGAAGATGCTCCCAAGGCGTCTACTCCGCGCGGCGCCAAGAAGAAAGGCAGGAAGAAGTCGCAAGCGAAACGCGACGCCGCCGACGCAGATCTTGTCGCCGCCGCCGAGTACAAGAACCCTCGGAAGCCCCCCGGAGGGGCTAACCTCTTCGACAAGATGCTTAAAGAGACGTGCCCTTACCATCAGGGGCCCGTCAAGCACACCCTCGAGGAGTGCGTCATGCTTCGGCGCCACTTCCACCGGGCCGGGCCACCCGCAGAGGGTGGCAGGGCCCGCGACGACGACAAAAAGGAAGATCACCAAGTAGGAGAGTTCCCCGAGGTCCGTGACTGCTTCATGATCTACGGAGGGCATGCGGCGAATACCTCGGCTCGGCATCGCAAGCGAGAGCGTCGAGAGGTCTGCTCGGTGAAGGTGGCGGCGCCAGTCTACCTAGGCTGGTCCGACAAGCCCATCACCTTCGACCAAGCTGACCACCCCGACCGCGTGCCGAGCCCGGGGAAATACCCGCTCGTCGTCGATCCCATCATCGGCGACGTCAGGCTCACCAAGGTCCTGATGGACGGGGGCAGCTGCCTCAATATCATCTACGCCGAGACCCTCAGGCTCCTGCGCGTCGATCTGTCCTCCGTCCGAGCAGGCGCTGCGCCTTTCCACGGGATCATTCCTGAGAAGCGCGTCCAGCCCCTCGGACGGCTCGACTTTCCTGTGTGCTTCGGAACACCCTCCAACTTCCGAAGAGAGACTTTGACGTTCGAGGTGGTCGGGTTCCGAGGAACCTACCACGCAGTATTGGGGAGGCCATGCTACGCGAAGTTCATGGCCATCCCCAACTACACCTACCTGAAGCTCAAGATGCCGGGCCCCAACGGGGTCATCACCGTCGGCCCCACGTACAAACACGCGTTCGAATGCAATGTGGAGTGCGTGGAGTGCGCCGAGGCCCTCGCCGAGTCCGAGGCCCTCATCGCCGACCTGGAAAACCTCTCCCGAGAGGTGCCGGACGTGAAGCGGCACGCTGGCAACTTCGAGCCAGCGGAGACGGTTAAGGCCGTCCCTCTCGACCCCAGTGGCGACACCTCCAAGCAGATCCGGATCGGTTCCGGGCTCGACCCCAAATAGGAAGCAGTGCTCGTCGACTTTCTCCGCGCAAACGCCGACGTCTTTGCGTGGAGTCCCTCGGACATGCCCGGCATATCGAGGGATGTCGCCGAGCACTCGCTGGATATTCGGGCCGGAGCCCGACCGGTCAGGCAGCCTCTACGCCGATTCAACGAGGAAAGGCGCAGGGTGATAGGCGAGGAGATCCACAAGCTAATGGCAGCAGGGTTCATCAAAGAGGTATTCCATCCCGAATGGCTTGCCAACCCTGTGCTTGTGAGGAAGAAAGGGGGGAAATGGCGGATGTGTGTAGACTACACTGGTCTCAACAAAGCATGTCCGAAGGTTCCCTACCCTCTACCTCGCATCGATCAAATCGTGGATTCCACTGCTGGGTGCGAAACCCTGTCTTTCCTCGATGCCTACTCAGGGTATCATCAAATCAAGATGAAAGAGTCCGACCAGCTCGCGACTTCTTTCATCATGCCCTTCGGCATGTACTGCTATGTCACCATGCCGTTCGGTTTAAGGAACGCGGGTGCAACGTACCAGCGGTGCATGAACCATGTGTTCGGCGAACACATCGGTCGCACGGTCGAGGCCTACGTCGATGACATCGTAGTCAAGACAAGGAAAGCCTCCGACCTTCTCTCCGACCTTGAAGTGACATTCCGGTGTCTCAAGGCAAAGGATGTCAAGCTCAATCCCGAGAAGTGTGTCTTCGGGGTGCCCCGAGGCATGCTCCTGGGATTCATCGTCTCCGAGCGGGGCATCGAAGCCAACCCGGAGAAGATCGCAGCCATCACCAGCATGGGGCCCATCAAGGACTTAAAAGGCGTACAGAGGGTCATGGGATGTCTCGCGGCCTTGAGCCGTTTCATCTCGCGCCTCGGCGAAAGAGGCCTGCCTCTGTACCGTCTCTTAAGGAAGGTCGAGTGCTTCACTTGGACCCCCGAGGCCGAGGAAGCTCTCGGGAACCTGAAGGCGCTCCTCACCCAGGCGCCCGTCTTGGTACCCCCAGCTGATGGAGAAGCCCTCTTGGTCTACGTCGCCGCTACCACTCAGGTGGTTAGCGCCGCGATCGTGGTCGAAAGGCAAGAAGAGGGGCATGCATTGCCCACTCAGAGGCTAGTTTACTTCGTCAGCGAGGTGCTGTCCGAAACCAAGATCCGCTACCCACAAGTTCAGAAGCTGCTGTATGCAGTGATCCTGACGAGGCGAAAGTTGCGACATTACTTCGAGTCTCATCCGGTAACTGTGGTGTCATCCTTCCCCCTGGGGGAGATCATCCAGTGCCGAGAGGCCTCGGGACGGATCGCAAAGTGGGCGGTGGAAATCATGGGCGAGACAATCTCATTCGCCCCTCGGAAGGCCATCAAGTCCCAGGTACTGGCGGACTTCGTAGCCGAATGGGTCGACACACAGTTGCCGACGGCTCCGATCCAACCGGAGCTCTGGACCATGTTTTTCGACGGGTCGCTGATGAAGACGGGAGCCGACGCGGGCCTGCTCTTCGTCTCGCCCCTCGGGAAACACCTACGCTACATACTGCGCCTCCATTTCCCGGCGTCCAACAACGTGGCCGAGTACGAAGCTCTGATCAACGGATTGCAAATCGCCATCGAGCTAGGGGTCTGACGCCTCGACGCTCGCGGCGACTCGCAGCTCGTCATCGACCAGGTCATGAAGAACTCCCACTGCCGCGACCCGAAGATGGAGGCCTACTGTGATGAGGTTCGACGCCTGGAAGACAAGTTCTACGGACTCGAGCTTAACCACATCGCCCGGCGCTACAACGAGACTGCGGACGAGCTGGCAAAGATAGCCTCGGGGCGAACGACGGTTCCCCCGGACGTCTTCTCCCGGGATCTGCACCAACCCTCCGTCAAGATCAGCGACACGCCCGAGCCCGAGGCGCCCTCGGCCCCGTCCGAGGTAACCTCGGCCTAGCCCGAGCCGTCCTCGGTTCAGCCCGAGGGACCCTCGGCTCCCGAGGGCGAGGCGCTGCGCATCGAGGAGGAGCGGAGCGGGGTCACGCCTGATCAAGGTTGGCAGGCCCCGTACCTGCAATATCTCCGCCAAGGAGAGCTACCCCTCGACCAGGCCGAGGCACGGCGGGTAGCGCGACGCGCCAAGTCGTTCGTCTTGCTGGGCGATGAGAAGGAGCTCTACCACCGCAGCCCCTCGGGCATCCTCCAGCGATGCATCTCCATCGCCGAAGGTCAGGAACTCCTGCAAGAGATACACTCGGGGGCTTGCGGCCATCATGCAGCGCCTCGAGCCCTCGTCGGGAACGCTTTCCAGCAAGGCTTCTACTGGCCGACGGCGGTGGCTGACGCCACTAGAATTGCCGCACCTGCGAAGGGTGTTAATTCTATGCGAAGCAGACCCACCTGCCCGCTCAGGCTCTGCAGACGATACCCATCACCTGGCCCTTCGCTGTGTGGGGCCTGGACCTCGTCGGCCCTCTGCAGAAGGCGCCCGAGGGCTACACGCACCTGCTGGTCGCCGTCGACAAATTCTCCAAGTGGATCGAGGTCCGACCCCTGAACAGCATCAGGTCCGAGCAGGCGGTGGCGTTCTTCACCAACATCATCCATCGCTTCGGGGTCCCAAACTCCATCATCACCGACAATGGCACCCAGTTCACCGGCAAAAAATTCTTGGTTTTTTGCGAGGATCACAACATCCGGGTGGACTGGGCTGCCGCAGCTCATCCCATGTCGAATGGGCAAGTAGAGCGTGCCAATGGCATGATTCTACAAGGGCTCAAGCCTCGGATTTACAACGACCTCAACAAGTTCGGCAAGCGATGGATGAAGGAACTCCCCTCGGTGGTCTGGGGCCTGAGGACGACGCCGAGCCGAGCCACGGGTTTCACGCCGTTCTTCCTGGTCTACGGGGCCGAGGCCGTCTTGCCCACGGACCTGGAATACGGCTCCCCGAGGACGAGAGCCTACGACGATCAAAGCAACCAAGCTAGCCGAGAAGACTCGCTGGACCAGCTGGAAGAGGCTCGGGACAGGGCCTTACTACACTCGGCGCGGTATCAGCAGTCCCTGCGACGCTACCACGCCCGAGGGGTCCGACCCCGAGACCTCCAGGTGGGCGACCTGGTGCTTCGGCTGCGGCAAGACGCCCGAGGGAGGCACAAGCTCACGCCCCCCTGGGAGGGGCCATTCGTCATCGCCAAAGTTCTGAAGCCCGGAACGTACAAGCTCGCCAACAGTCAAGGCGAGGTCTACGGCAACGCTTGGAACATCCAACAGCTACGTCGCTTCTACCCTTAAGATGTTTCCAAGTTGTTCATATACCTCGCACCCACGCAAAGTTTAGTCAACAAGGAAGGGTCGGCCTCGCCTCGGCAAAGCCCGACCCTCCCTCGGGGGCTAAAAGGGGGGAAACCCCCTCTCCGTCAAAATTTTCCTCGAAAAAAAATCTCTTTTACCAGAATATCTTTCGTGCTTTTTGACTACTTCGAAAAGTGGGTCCTGGAAACGACGGAGTACACGTAAGCAGCCAAGGCTGACCGAGCCGAGGGACTCCTACGCCTCCGGGATACGGATACCTCACTCATCACCTTCTGCGATAAGTAACTCGCGTTCGGATAAAGTGGCTCCGCGGATCGAACAAGTCTTCATGTTCGGAAGCCCTTCTGCCGAAGCGATCCTTCGAGCCTTCTCGACCGAGTCGGCGACAGGGCCTCACGGATGGGTGAAAGTACGCGTAAGCGGCAAGGCCGACCGAGCCGAGGGACTCCTACGCCTCCGGGATACGGATACCTCACTCGTCACCTTGGCACGGGGTGACTCATACTTGGTGAAGCGGTTCAGATAGTCAACAGACGAGTCTTAGCGCTCAAGAACGAGGAAAAAACACGGCTCCGTGCCGTAATTACATATATGTTCAGGCCCCAAAAGCCGAAATGAACAAAAAACCCTGGCATTCGAAGTGCCATTACAAACGGAACTCCGGTTCCCCCCCGCAGGTACGAACAACCCCACTCGATAGGGGCGGGCCTGCGGGGCGGCGGAAGGACTTTCACCCCCTGAGGACGAGAGGCAGCCATTCAGGCCAGGAGACGGAGACCCAGGGCTACTGACGGAGTTGGCAATCTCATCGGTAGAGAAGCCACCTCCGTCCGCCGACGCCTCGGAGCGCGCCGGCAGGTCTTCGCCCTTGCTGGGGCCGTCCAGGGCGTGGGCACTGCCCTCGTGGTGCGCGGCACAATCGTCGTCCGGACGGAGGACGCGGCGCTGCGCCCTGACTGTGTGACGACGACCCGCCTCTTCCGGCATGGCTAGAGGAAGTCTCCGTGAAGCTGGAGGATGCCGTTCTCCCCCAGACGCCCGGGGAAGAAGAGGGCAACCGACCCACACGGAGGCAGCCCCCTGACTCGCCTCGTCCTCCATCTTGGCTTGGATGACGAAAATCCTTGAGACTGAGGGAGGGGCAGAGGCCGCAGCCCGGCTCGCTTTCCCCCACCATCAAGCCGGAGGTCACCATCTTGGGTGACCGCCGGTGGAGGGGTGCAGCCGGGCTGCATGATGAAAATCCTTGAAGCCGAACGATGGCTGAAAGGTACCAACTCCCACGGAGTTGCGTTCCTCCAACGATGAGGCGAAAAGACGACGGTTTCCCCCATCCGGGGGCTCGGAAGGTGGAAAAACACAGTGCATAAGGGAGAAAGAAGACGTGGTCGCCTTACGGAAGGGGTCGCCCTCCTTTTAAAGGCGACTCTCCCTGCTTGCGCCCCCGACCGTCACGGGCTGAGTCTTCTCCAACACCCCTCCAAAGCCCTCCCCTGCGACGCGGGGGCTGGGTCCCGCATGTCATGCAGACCGACTCCGAGCAGAAGAAGCCAAACCGCCGCGCACGGCGCACGCAACCACCCAGCGGTTACAAGTGACCCTCCACTTTTGCCCAGACCAACGGGCGAAAGGGGCAGGCAGCCATGCAGGCGGCATGCAACCGCGCCAAGTGGACGCACCTCTCCGACTCCTGACATGCCAGCACGGAGGCCCAAGCCCACGCGTCGCGCGACCGGCGCGCTGAATGCTACATGCAAGCAACTGTACCACTTGCGCCACCACCGCACCTCCTCGATTGCGGAACCGATACCGCGACCCGAGGCGACCCAGCGCGCGACCCAGCAGCGCCAGCCTGACGCAGCGGTCAAACGCGATCAAAAGTGGGCCGGCAGTAATGGCGGTGGCAGGCACGCGGGAGCAGCGGTCACGCCGTCAGCCAAGTTCACGTCCCATCCGGAGGCAGCGAGAGAACCCCCTCTCACGGCGTGAAGACGACGCGCCCATGACCCGTTCCTCGAACGGCACGCGCACGCGTAATGGCAGCCACGCCAACTACTCGCCCCGTCGCATTAACTCCGCGGCTGGACAGGCGGCGCTTCTGGCAGGAGCAGCTGGCGACGCTTCGCCTTCGCCAAAACAACCGCGCCAAAAAAGGTACGCCGCGTCGTTCAATTTCGTATCCTTTTTCCTTTTTCCTCTTTCTCTATCTCTTGCAACAGGGACCGGGAAAGGGGATACCCCTAAAGGGATCCTTCCCCGTGAAGGAACTAGGCTCCGAGCCTCCTTACTGATCAGGGGTTCGAAGGCTGGCCCCCCCGAAGGGTTCAACAGCCGCCTCAGATCGCGTGGGCCCGACACCCACTACTGGTCAGAGGTTCGTAGGTCGGCCTCCCGAAAGGTTCCACGACCGCCTCAGGCTACTCGGGCTCCGCGCCCATTACTGATCAGGGGTTCGAAGGCTGGCCCCCCGAAGGGTTCACAGTCGCCTCAGACACCGAGCGAGGGATGACCAGGGGTACGTTCGATACATAACCGAGGCTCGGGCTGCGCTCCCGAGGTACCCTAGGACATTTCCGAGACCAGCGGGAACGATCCTGTAACGGAATCCCATCGGAGGGAGGCATCGAGCCCTCGGACCCCGTCGCTAGGGGACCGGGTCCGGCAGATCACCCGCAGGTACTTTTGGGCGTGCCTCCGGGCCCCTAGCCGACCCCCAACGAACCGGGCACGGACGTCCACTCGGATTACCCGCTTGCAGCTCACCGGAGACACCATGTTCGGTGCCCATCGAGGGTAACATGGCGCTCTCCCCCCTCCTCCTTGCGGAAAGGCGACGTAGGGGCGTATGTAAAAAAGCCGAGTCTGTCCCTGATCGCCCTCTCGCCCTGTGCGGAGGCTCGGGGGCTGCTCTCGCAAACCCGGCTCCGGCCAAACCGTTGACAGCGTCAACATACCAGCCCGAGAACTTGGGCCCCGACAGTGCACCCGGGCTACAGCCAGTTCGCATGAGGGAACCGCCAGACCAGCCGAAGCGTTATGCAAGGCATTAAGACCTCGAAGGAGTGAAACCACTCCTCCGAGGCCTCGGGGGCTACACCCGGCGGGTGCGCTCGCGCGCACCCACCGGAACAAAATGCAACCGAGAAAGGCTGGTCCCCTTGCAAAAAAGTGCGATGAAAGCCTCCAAGCGAGTGCTAACACTCCCTTCGAGGCTCGGGGGCTACTGTCGGGGACCATAATTAGGGGTACCCTCAAGACGCCTAATTCTTTGCTGGTAACCCCCATCAGCATAAAGCTGCAGAGGCCTGATGGGTGCGATTAAGTCAGGGATCAGTCCATACGAGCGACTCGATCACGCCTCGCCCGAGCCTAGCCTCGGGCAAGGGCAGCCGACCCTGAGGTATTTCCGTCTCGCCCGAGGGCCCTTTTTTACGGCAGACGCATCTCCGGCTCGCCCGAGGCCTTGCCTTCGTTAAGAAGCAACCCTGACTAAATCACCGCGCCGACCGACCAAGTCACAGGGGCATTTAACGCAAAGGTAGCCTGGCACCTTTATCCTGACGCGCGCCCCCTGGCAGAGCCGAAGTGACCGCCGTCACTTCGCCGCTCCACTGACCGGTCTGACAAAAGGACAGCGCCGCCTGCGCCGTCCCGACTGCGGTGCCACTTGACAGAGTGAGACTGACAGGCAGCCAGGCCTTGCCAAAGGCGCCATAGGAAGCTCCGCCCGACCCAGGGCTCGGACTCGGGCTAAGGCCCCGGAAGACGGCGAACTCCGCTCCGCCCGACCCAGGGCTCGGACTCGGGCTAAGGCCCCGGAAGACGGCGAACTCCGCTCCGCCCGACCCAGGGCTCGGACTCGGGCTAAGGCCCCGGAAGACGGTGAACTCCGCTCCGCCCGACCCAGGGCTCGGACTCGGGCTAAGGCCCCGGAAGACGGCGAACTCCGCTCCGCCCGACCCAGGGCTCGGACTCGGGCAAGGCCCCGGAAGACAGCGAACTCCGCTCCGCGCGAACTCCGCTTCGCCCGACCCCTCGGGTCAGACTCCGCCCTGGCCTCTGCCGAACGACCTCCGCCTCGCCCGACCCAGGAGCTCGGGCTCGGCCTCGGCCATGGAAGACAGACTCGACCTCGGCCTCGGAGGAGCCTCCACGTCGCCCGACCTAGGGCACAGGTCCGCCACGTCAACAGGAAGCGCCATCATCACCCTACCCCGAGCCGACTCGGGCCGCAGAGAACAAGACCGACGTCCCATCTAGCTAGCTCCGCCAGATAGGCAATGATGGCGCCCCGCTAGACCCATGACGACGGCGGCTCTCAGCTCCCTTACGGAAGCAGGGGGACGTGAGCAAGAGCCCAACTGTTCCGACAGCTGTCCCTCCACCAGGCTCCGTTACTCCTCCGACAGCCACGACACCACACCAGCTGGGTGCCAAGTTCTCTCCGGCTGCCACATTGGCATGTACCTAGGGCGCTAGCTCTCTCTCGCTAGACACGTAGCACTCTGCTGCACCCCCATTGTACACCTGGATCCTCTCCTTACGCCTATAAAAGGAAGGACCAGGGCCTTCTTAGAGAAGGTTGGCCCCGCGGGAACGAGGGCAGGGGCAGGCGCTCTCTTGGGGCTGCTCGCTTCCCTCACCCGCGTGGACGCTTGTAACCCCCTACTGCAAGCGCACCCGACCTGGGCGCGGGACGAACACGAAGGCCGCGGGATCTCCACCTCCCTCACGACTCGGCTCCGGCCACCTCGCTTTCCCCCCTTCGCGCTCGCCCACGCGCTCGACCCATCTGGGCTGGGGCACGCGGCACACTCACTCGTCGGCTTAGGGACCCCCCGGTCTCGAAACGCCGACAGATACGCACTCTTCGACGGATTCATTGACTCGTCGTCGGTGAGATCTCAGAGGACGGGTTCGTCTTCCCGTAGCTCATGCTCTCATCGACCGAACGAGCAGGAGTTGGAGATTATGAGGATGCGTGAAGAGATGAGACAACAACGTGAATTTATGGAGGCTTGCAATGCCCATAACTAAGCGATGTATCAAGTGAGTACACATAATCTGAACTCTAAATTATTATATTTCAATACAACATCTTCAGTAGTAACACATATGTTTAACAGTTAATGCAGCAACAGGGCATGGCAACAAATTTTCCACCGCCACCACAATGGAGCCAATTTGCAAACACACCAGTTCCACCACCACAGTTCAACACCCCTCCGCCACATATACCTGCACCTGGAGATAGGGTACGTTTCATAACTCTCGATTAATTTATACACTTGTATACTTTTTGATATTTGCATTTAACGTGTTGATATTTGCTAACTTGCATAGGTTATGCCTGAAGCAGGTGGTAGTGGGTCTGATCCCGCAGCAGGGACTGGGTTTGTTGACTCGCTCTTCGCATTCCCTCCTCCTGGTGGTGGTGGCGGCAGCGATCAAAGCTCTAACCACCCAAGTGGTGGTTATCTCTAAACAAACTTATGTTTGAAATGTCGTACTCGTTGGTGGATGTTTATGTTTCAATACTATGTCGTACTCGTTGGTGGATGCTATGTTTCAATACTATGTCGTACTCGTTGGTGGATGTTTTAATTATGAATGCATTTTGTAATGTGGCTGTTATCTGTGATTTATGTTATGTGTGCAGAAATAGTGACCTAATGAAAGTGCATTCATCCCTTTTTGTGAGTTTTGGTGATTTGGATAACAACACATTTAAAGGTCTAACGAGTTTGCTAAGTGTTGAACAGGAAATTCAATATGATGAACATACTTGAATAGTGTATAATGATCAGTGAACAAAGGTTCAACACGAGGTTAAATAACCAATGAGACAATGCAAATGGATATAATATGATCTCTATATTGGTTTGAATATATGGACAAGACCCAAGAAATCACTACATACATATGATCAAATAGAGGATGAAGTGATTAAGAAGATAGGTCAAGCCAAAGTGAATAAGATATGAGGAATCGTGAATTGGCTTGACCATATTACTATCAGTCCATATATGCTTCTATGAGAATCAAACTAAAGCTTGATTAATCTTAACAGTTATATCTAGAAGACATTCAAGCAAGGTTCACAATATTGAAGAAATGATTCTCTCAATGGATGCTCAATAGGATGTGACTCAAGAATGGCTTGATAGGGTGAAGATAGCAAGGAAAGGGCTTCGAGGAACTAAGCGAAGGTGAAGGCCAAGCGACGGCTTGTAGACCGAGGTACCATGGCTAAGGTGAAGAAGAGAGTACTTGCACTAAGTCGATGAACTAATCAGCTATGAAGAGTTACAACATGTTGATGCATCAGTAAGGTGACTTGAAGCCATGATTTGAACTCATATAAGGTGATATGGTACAAGTCACAGGGTTTGATTTGAGTTTGCTTCAAAAGGTGAGACAAAGATGTTTGTGATCCTTATGAAGCAATGCCATGGAGAAATCACACATGAGACACCAATGACTCAAGGAGTTTTCTTAATTAATTTTATTTAACTTGAGTATAGGAATCGTCGTACTATAAAGGGGGATCCAAAAAGAAGGTTGGTGTTTGCCAAAGCTCAAACCTCTCTATTCAAAAGCTATTTTTGAAAAGCAAAAATCTCTTTAACGTTCTATGGTTGACCGTGGTTAGGGTTGAGAAACCTAGAGTGTTCTTGCTGAAAAGCAGCTGAACTTGTTCAGCTGCAGCTGAGCTTTTCAGCTGAGCTGGACTTCAGCTGAGCTGAGCTCCTTCAGCTGCAGCTGAGCTTTTCAGCTGAGCTGGACTTCAGCTGAGCTGAGCTTTTCAGCTGGGCTGAACTTCAGCTGAACTCAACTTCAGCTGTGAACCTCTTTGACCATACACCAGCTGAACTTGCCTCCGGGCAGTTGAGCTGGGGTTTTCTCTCCTAAACTCACTGGTCAAGACCAGTTGAACTGGTCCTGAGGGGCAGTTCAGCTGGTCTCTGACCCCTCTGACCTCTGTTCTGCAGTCTGCCAGTCAGACTGGCAAACAGGTCGCCAGAGCTGTCAGGGGCGGTTCAACCGGTCTTGGTCAACTTGACCAGTCTGCAGGTCAGTCTGCGCGTCAGTCTGCCAGTCAGACTGGCAGACAGGCTGCCAGGCCTGCCAGGGGAGGTTCAACCGCCCTAGGGGGAGGTTCAACCGGTCTCAGGCAGAAAAATCTGCCCAATGGCTAGTTTTGAGCTCCACCTATATATACTACCTCCTACCTCTCTCCCCAAAGCAGTGAGCACGATTTGAACTCCATTTCTAACCCAAGAAACACCTCCCTCTCTCTCTCACACATCTCTTGCCTCTCCCATTTCAAATCTTTGGAGAGAAATCTTTGAGTGAGCTTGAGAGCTGCGGTTTTGTGCTTCATCTCTAAATCTCTCTTTCTCTTCTTCTTGATTCGAGCTTTGGTACTACATCGAGTTCTTTGTGGATTCATTACTCTTGGAGCTTCTAGCTCCTAGACGACTAGGTGTCTCTTGTGAGTCTCCAAATCTTGTGGAAGACCACAAGAAAGTTTGTATTACCCGCTCGTTTGAGCAAAGATTAGTGTGTGAGCTTGACCTTTGTGGTCGGCAAAGGGAGGATTAGGGTTGAAAGAGACCCGGCTCTTTGTGGGCGCCTCAACGAGGAAGTAGGGCACCTTGGTGGTGTGACCGAACCTCGGGATAAATCTTGTGTCTCTTGTGTTCTTGCTCATTGTGTTTGTTTGTGTTCTTCGTTCTCTCACCATTCCGTGAAAGATTTGTTTATATCTTTTTGGTGTGTGGATTTTGAGAAGTGCCCTTCTCAGATCTACTACTTTGAACCCTGTGGATCATTTAGAACATCTCATTTCCAAAGTTAACTGGGTGAATTTCGAGATCAATTCAGTTTTACCCAGTTTGCTTCTAGTTTTTGTAGAAAAAGTTTTAACTTGACTATTCACCCCCCCTCTAGGCAACTTTCAATTGGTATCAGAACCTAATCCTCGTTCTAACGCTTAACCGCGTGAGGAAAGATCATGTCGGGGGGACTAAGAAACGAAAGTGCTTCTAAGCTTGAAAATGTTGAGGTTGCCTCGACTTCATCTTTTGGTGCAGATGTTGATCCTAGGGCAATAGATCTTGCCATGAGAATCGCCGAAAGGATGTTCCTCAAAATGAAGGAAGATGAGGTGAAGAACATTATTGAAGAAGAAGAAAATGATCGATGGAGACCAAACGACGAATCCACCTCTTCACAAGGTTCGTCTTTCAAATCCACTTCTCATATGTGCTTTGTTGCTAATGAGAGTGACAGTGAAAGCGAAAGTGAGGATGAGGAGGAGCATGAAAGTGATAGTGAAGATGAGGATGATCTTCAAAAATTCTTCGCTCAACTAAGTAAGAAGAACCGGATGAGCTTGCTCAAACTCATGAAAAGAGCGGAAGAACAAAAGGAAATGCTTCATAAGCAAGAAGATATCCTCATCGAAAAAATCAAAGACTTGGAGAAGTTGACCAAAGAGCATGAGAAGCTAAAGTGCTCTCATGATGATTTGGTCCAAAGGTATGAAGACATTTCAATTGAGCAAATTAAAGCTATTAATCATTCATCATATATTGCTCAATTAGAAAATAAAAATGCTATGCTCAAGAACACGGTAGAAAAGCTAAACATTGAAAATATAGCGTTACAAGAAAAACATGATATGCTTGTATGCTCTCATAATAAATTTATGGATTCCCATATCATGTTAGAAATGGCTCATGAGGTTGTGCTAACTAATTTGAAATCATACCAACCTCACATGTGCACATGTGTTGAAATTGAAACTATATTACCATGTGCTAACAATTGTTGTTATCAAGCAAGTCAATCTTCCATTGAGCTAGAAATTTCAGGAATTAGTGATATTTCTATCACACAAGAAAATAAAGAGCTCAAGGAAGAAGTTGGAATGCTAAGAAGGAGCTTAACTCGTTTGAAGGGAAAGTGTCATGCTCAACCTTCTCAAGATAACCGTGATAATATGGTGAAAAAGCTTGAGAAGGGGACAACCGTAGCATGCACAAAACCCCTTCAAAAGAATACCAAGCTTTCCAAGAAGGGCATGAGCAAAATCCATGGTGAGAAAATTATTGCTCATATGATTTGCTCTAACAATGTACCTATATGCTTCAACAAAGAAAGATCAAAGAGAAGCAATAGAAGGTGCTATGGATGCAAGGAGAAGGGTCATGAAATTGATTCATGCCCCCACATGAAGAATCAAGACCTTGCACGATCAAGAAAGATGACCATCAAAAAGGATGAAAGCAAAAGGCAAATGCATTGCAAGGACAAGCATCACATTTGCTACAATTGCCATGAAAAAGGTCATCTATTCAAGGTTTGTCCAAAGGATAAAACTCCTAAGCCTAACTTGTCAATACATTCAAATATGCTTAGGATACCCAAATTTGACTCTTGTGCTAGAAAGGTGATGAGTTCACCACATTCTAGGACCAAGGCTATTTGGGTGCCTAAGTCCTTATTGGCTAACCTTGATGGACCCATCCAAAGATGGGTACCAAAATGTACTTGATAAGTTTTGCAGGTACCCAGAGATGATATGAAGCTTTGGGGTGCTTGAGCGGTTCAACTCAATTCTTATCTCAAGCTATCAATATTACATTGTCTATCCTTTAAGATTGACCCAAAGATGAATTGAGATTGTTATATCACTAACTACATATTCATCTCTAGCAAGAACTTGTGTTGTAGGGAATAAAGATTAACCTTTGTGGGAATCAAGCAAAAGGCCTACAACCAAGTGATATCCAAAGGATGGTAACAATTAATTCTTAAGTGCACATTGCTTTTAATTGGTATATTCCTTTGTGTCTTTTGTAGTCACATAGGAAAAATGAAGCACTTGAGAATGAACTTAAAAGATTTTACCTTGCTTTGGAAAGGATCTAATTATATGGTAGATTGCAAGTTCATATTTTATATTATGACAATCTACATGCTTTAAATTGGTTGTATGTATCTTGTGGCATATTTCAAATTGATTATCGTATTATTGCCATGACCTAGACATAAAGAGGATTATCCCATGTTCTTAAATGAATAGAGTGCTAGGTAAGAAATTCAAATTCTTAAAGCACTTACCAAAAGGAAAATTCTCTATATGACTAGAGTTGTGAGACTAATGTTTCTATCTATGTGTTTATGTAGTCTCACAACATGAGAATGTGTTTCCCAAATGGAGTGTGCCATTCAACATTCAAAAAAGATCAAACCAATACTATGTGATGTATTCATTCTTGTTTAAATTGGTTTTGAGTCTTCTACATTAATCACTCACCATGCTATGAATTAAACTTGCCATCTAAACTTAATTAAACAATCATGCTACTTTTATCTTGTTTCAATTGATGTCATGCATGATGCCTGTAAGGGTAATTTAGTTCATATCATGAAGTTTCCTTAATTTAGTAACCTTCTTGTCATTCATATAATAGAAGTTGCTAAATAGGAAACTATTGCTTGTGTTTCTAATGCAATCTCTTTTAAGCTATTTCATGAAATTCATAAGTAGAGATTGTGCTCTTTCAATTGGTAAAATCACAAGCATTAAAGGTTAATCTTCACCTAAAAGAAAGATTAGGAATGCTCAAGGCAAAGGTATGGAACAAATTGCTTCAATTGGTAGTTGATCAATAGTAGTTCCTTTCAAGTGACATTCTTTCAATTAGTAATAATCTATTCCATGGAAAGAAATGTCATTATGAAGGTTAAATTCCTTTTGGCTTAAATTTGTAAATTAGTGCATATTGTTAATTCACTCCTTCATGTACATTAACTTACAAGGAATTTAATTTATACCTTTATGCGTCATAGATGATGATTTGTTTGCCATTCATATATAGATATAATCATTCATTAAATACTTCCTTATACTACTAATACCTCTTTTCAAAGTGTTTTATCGATTAGTTTTAAAAGGAAAAGAGTTAACAAAGAAGGAAGTCTCCACAAATGATGAAAAGAAGAATACTAAGGTGACACCACCATAGATAGTAAGATCTTTCAAATTGGCATAACAAATGGTACACTCTACTTGGTGGTAAGTATTCTTAAGGATAAGTTAATTCATTGCAAATTTGTCATGCCTTGACCATGATATGTAATGTACTCCACATGATACTCTTAACTGAATTGAAAGTGCATGTGGCAAGTCATTCAAATACTTGATGCACATATCTAGTGGGAGAACATTATATATCTTGTGTCGTAGAGAATAAGTTTTCCTTGAGTAAGCTATATTAAGACAATCCAAAATGGTAAATTTGTATCTCATTCATGTGGATTGTAATCTTTGTTTTTTTTAAATAGCTACTCTTGATGCAGTTTAAAATTCCCTTATCGTTAAATCTAAAAGTGCATAAGAATCTTTTTGTTGATATTCATCTCATACATATGCTCTAACATGGATATGATTTTTAAACTGTAAAAGGTATAATTAGTGATCCATACTCTCTAAATTTTGGAAACCCATATTTTGATACCTTAGAAATATACTTCAATCGATATCCATATGCTTCACATTGAATTGGATCACTAAGTTATAAATTCCATGCATAACTTGTCTTTTTGATATGAATACTTGTGCGACTAACCTTGATAAGCTAGGTGCACCCAAGGTCAAGCTAGGTTCATCATCAAGAAGGAAACACAATGATGATCACTCCTTCAATGGATCAAGTTGGGTGCTCGATAATGGATGTATAAATCATATTTGGAGATAATAGCAAGGGTGGTAACAACTGAATCTCAAGTGCATATTATTTTCAAATCTTATATCTTTTGTGACTTGTGTAGCCACTAAAGAAAAAGAAGCACTTGAGGATATACATCAGTTGTTGATTATGAAATAAAGGTCTAATTGGAAGATGAATGAATATTATCATATGGTGAACAATCCAAAATTATGTGACGTATTCTCTATCTAGTTAATTTGGATTTGATTCTTCTATATTAGACACTTACCATAATATGGATTAAGTCAGCCCTTTTAGACTTCATTGAATAACCATGCATATTATCTATGACATTCAAAATATATTGTGTATGAGGGCTCAAGGGAAATTTAGTCCATATTATGAGGTTTCTCTATTTTAGCAACTCGCTTGCCTTCCACATATAAAGGGTTGCAAAATAAGAAACTAGTGCTTGTGCTACTAATGTCATCTCTTCTGTTGAGTTTATCCATAGAAAATCTATGTTAAGAGATGGTGCTTGTTTTAAATTGGATAAATCACAAGCTTAAAGGATATTATTCAACTAAAGTAAGATGAAGTTGATAAGAGGCCAAGGTATGAAAACTTCCTCTCCTTCAGTTGTGTTAGTATTCTATCCTTAGTGGGATGTACCATAGTATAGGTTAAATTTCTTGCAATATAAAATGTTCAATAGTGCATATAACTTTCACATCAACTATATGTGTGCACTAATTTAAAAGAATTTAGTCTATCCTTTTGGGTTTCAATAATGATGATTCATTTGCCATCCACATATAAGGATCATCATTTGTGAAACCCTCTCTTGTGTTTTTAATGCTCTCTTTTCTAAGTGTTACAACGAGGTCCTTCCAAGAGCTTTCAAGATGGATTCAAAATCAACAAAAAAATGAATGAAGTTCAAGATCACTTGGTTGGATGAAATCACAAAGAGAAAAGAGATCACAATGATTCAAGAAGGGAGTTATATTTTTTTGTCAACCAAATAATGAAGATGTAGTGACATATTTATATGATATCCTTCATTATGAGGTTTGAGGTTCATATTAGCATGCTTTACCCTTCAGGATTTCAATTGATATACTTTCAGTTCTTAAATCTTCAATTGGTTTAATTTTCATCATCTATATAAAGCATGTTATGTTAAGCCAAGATATAGTACAAACATCTCCTTTAACCTCACATTGTTAATGGGCATAAGTGTACTTTGTGTACTCTTGCATGCACAAATTGAGGGAGAGTTTAGCCTATATCTTGTGAGACTAATGATTTCTTTCAAGTTCATGTTGTGTAGTCTCACACCTTGGTGAAAGAAGAACATCAAATGAGGATGAGTGGTTCCAAGGAAATGATCAAATCATTACCACATGTCACCTCATGGATTAGTTCTTTTGGGGAACGACATGTGTTCTCTAGCATAAATTCAATTGTTTCAAATATATTATGCCTTGACCAAGATATATGATGAACTCCGCTAAGAATCTTAATTGAATCAAGTGCATGTTACAAGTAATTCAAGTACTTGATGCATACATTTAGGGGGAGCTCATTCTGTATCTTGTGTCCTTAAAGACTAACATTTTCTTTTAGTGAATTTGTGTAGTTCTTTGAAGAGAATGAGTTTCTCTTGATCGTTTAAAGAGGATAAGTTTCTCTTTGAAATGTCAAGCCTATCAAAAGCTAAGATAGAAATTCATGATTATAATGGAGACCATGTGGCATGGAACAAAGGTGTGTCACTCCATGAATTATTGTATTACATTTGTGTATCTAGGCTCTTACATGCTAGTGTGTGCATGTATATGCAATATCTTAAGTCACATCATAAGGTTGCACTTGTGGTGACGATTAAAGAATCTCTAGATATTTGATTAATACCTCTTGTGGTGATATCATAAGTTAGTCTTAAGTCATCTTAGTGAGGTATGAGTCAAACATGCTAACTTCTCAAGAATCTTGGCTTAAAATATTGCATATCATGTCTATTAGTATACCTTTTGATTATGAGTAATTCCTTAAATTGGTACAATTTCACTTGTTTATATCTTATTTGTACCAAGGTTCAAATTGTAGAACTTAATCCCCGGGCCTCACAAGTCCAAGTGCATAAGCTAAACAAGTATTCATCACTTGTATGCACACATTTAGGGGGAGAATGGTCTATAATTTGAATCTTTGAGACTAACTTCATTTTCAAGTCTATTATGTGTGTAGTCTCAAATTAGAAAGGAATCTTCAAGCAAAGACAATCGCTTCCACTGCAAATTTTGATGGGTATCAAAGATTCTTTGCTCCAATAAATGTATCTTTTATACATTTCATAAGAGAATGAGTTTCTCTTTTATATGCTACTCCAACGTCATCTAAAATTGGTAAATATGTATCACATCCTTTTGGATTGCAAATGTCTGAAGTAGCATAGCTTATAAATTCTCCTGTCTAGAACTTAATTGATTAAATAGTGCACATGTTTCTTATGTTGCATGATTATGTTCAATTGATACTCCTTTTATGCCAATGGTACATTAAGTTGCAAATAAGTACTCTCAACAGGTATCAATTGAATTCATATATATGTGTGCACTAAAACTTGAGGAGAACTTAGTGTAATATGCAATTAGTGATCTGATTATCTATCAAATTGTATCAATTGGTGGTTTTCAATTGATATTTTCGTACATGATCACTAGTTGTATAATTCATACTTGTGCAATTTTTATGCTGCCTCTTGTTATGATAAGAAAATGCTAGGTGACATCTAGACTCCAGGTATCAAGATTTATCTTTCAATTAGTATGACAATATTCATTTGATATCTTGGACCTATGTCACAATTATGCCAACAAGAGATTGCAAAATGAACTCTAAATACAACACAAGTGTGGAACACCCCTTTGAAAAGGTAAAACGCAAAGGTACATCACTTATGACACTTCTCCATTACCTTTGTGCCATATAAGGACCCTTTTCATGATAGTGTGTTCAAATCTTGATTAATCATAATTTCTACCATTTATATTCTTTATATCTTTTTTGGAGATTTATGACAAAGGGGGAGAAATTGTGCATTAAAGCTTACCTTTAGTCTTATGTAACTAAGTGTAAGAAGACTTTTGAAAAGGGGGAGAAATAATTGACAAAAGGGGGTTGAATCATAAGTAAAACATAAGATGAAGGAAATTGATGAATGCATAATATGTCATGAGCATCACGTTTATTTTATGACACACTGCACCCTATGAATAGTATAATATAAGTTGTCTATACTTTGACCTAAATATGTGCTTTTGGCATTTGAGTACAAAAGTGTTATTTTCTGAAATGCACATATTTAGGGGGAGGAAACTATATCATAGGATTTAAAATCTTATTTATCAAATCTTATGTAAGCTTTAAATGTGTTGTCATCAATCACCAAAAAGGGGGAGATTGAAAGTGCATTCATCCCTTTTTGTGAGTTTTGGTGATTTGGATAACAACACATTTAAAGGTCTAACGAGTTTGCTAAGTGTTGAACAGGAAATTCAATATGATGAACATACTTGAATAGTGTATAATGATCAGTGAACAAAGGTTCAACACGAGGTTAAATAACCAATGAGACAATGCAAATGGATATAATATGATCTCTATATTGGTTTGAATATATGGACAAGACCCAAGAAATCACTACATACATATGATCAAATAGAGGATGAAGTGATTAAGAAGATAGGTCAAGCCAAAGTGAATAAGATATGAGGAATCGTGAATTGGCTTGACCATATTACTATCAGTCCATATATGCTTCTATGAGAATCAAACTAAAGCTTGATTAATCTTAACAGTTATATCTAGAAGACATTCAAGCAAGGTTCACAATATTGAAGAAATGATTCTCTCAATGGATGCTCAATAGGATGTGACTCAAGAATGGCTTGATAGGGTGAAGATAGCAAGGAAAGGGCTTCGAGGAACTAAGCGAAGGTGAAGGCCAAGCGACGGCTTGTAGACCGAGGTACCATGGCTAAGGTGAAGAAGAGAGTACTTGCACTAAGTCGATGAACTAATCAGCTATGAAGAGTTACAACATGTTGATGCATCAGTAAGGTGACTTGAAGCCATGATTTGAACTCATATAAGGTGATATGGTACAAGTCACAGGGTTTGATTTGAGTTTGCTTCAAAAGGTGAGACAAAGATGTTTGTGATCCTTATGAAGCAATGCCATGGAGAAATCACACATGAGACACCAATGACTCAAGGAGTTTTCTTAATTAATTTTATTTAACTTGAGTATAGGAATCGTCGTACTATAAAGGGGGATCCAAAAAGAAGGTTGGTGTTTGCCAAAGCTCAAACCTCTCTATTCAAAAGCTATTTTTGAAAAGCAAAAATCTCTTTAACGTTCTATGGTTGACCGTGGTTAGGGTTGAGAAACCTAGAGTGTTCTTGCTGAAAAGCAGCTGAACTTGTTATCCATAGAGGTCTGAGTCAATGTTGTAAACTTTTGTAAGGGGCATAACTGTAATTTGTCACAGGCTGTGACCTGTATCTATAAATAGATGAACAGTACCTCTGTACTGTTCACGCGAACCTGTCATTTGCTTTCGCATCACACCTGTACTTTTGCTTTCCTCAGGACCGAAGGTACATTTTTAATTCGAAGTCATTTATATTCGTTCATGATAATAAAAATGGAGATGATTCTATGATAATATTTAAATGTTTATTTCATACCTTATGATCTGTATGAATACTTCGTTCCTTGCTATTATGTTTACGAAGGTACGTCCTTCGTAACCTTCGTCCGAAATTCCTTATATCCCGAAAGGATATAATGTCTTGAAGGACGAAGGACTTTAACCCTTAACATTTTCTATGTTGCCTTGTTCTTAATTCTTAGCATTTGAGAACAAGCCCCCAACATTGGCGCCCACCTCCGGTGAACTCACTTCCACCTTTCTGAGCTGATGGCTTCGTTCAACAATCAAGCTGGAGCTGCTTCGGCTTCGAAGCTGGTGCTCCCGATAACAGGCGGTTCTTGCTCAGAGCCGGTTAACAAGAAGCAGAAGAAGGAGGCTCAGAGAAGGGTGCAGCATGTTGGAGTGCAGGGACCCTTCATCAAGTCAAAATGGTCCCACATTCCAATTACTTTCTCTCAGGAAGACCTTCAGCTTAAGGATTATCCTCACAATGATGCCATGGTCATCTCTTGCGTGATCAAAGGATTTCTGGTCCACAATGTCCTAGTTGATACAGGCAGTGCAGCTGATATTATATTTGCTAAGGCCTTCAGACAAATGCAGGAGCCTGAAGACAAGATTCATGATGCTACGCACCCTCTTTGTGGCTTCGGAGGGCGGCAGATTGTAGCACTTGGGAAGATTACCATGCCGGTAACCTTCGGATTTGTCAACAACACAAGGACTGAGCAAATTGTGTTTGATATTGTTGACATGGAGTATCCTTACAATGCTATCATTGGTCGCGGTACTCTTAATGCCTTCGAAGCAATTCTTCACCCAGCTTATCTCTGCATGAAGATACCTTCGGACCAAGGACCTATTGCTATTCATGGAAGCCAGGAAGCTGCTAGAAGGGCCGAAGGAAGCTGGACTGACTCCAAAGCAATCCATAGCATAGATGGAGCTGAAGCTTGTGAACAGTACAAATTCAGGAGGGAGAAGGCAGCTTCAGCGGATCAGCCGAAGCCCATGTTATTGTGTGAGGACATAGCAGAGCAGAAGGTGCTGCTGGGCTCGCAATTATCTGAAGACCAGGAGAAAACCTTGATAAGGTTTTTATTCAACAACAAAGATGTTTTTGCATGGTCAGCTAATGATCTCTGTGGAGTAAATCGGGATGTTATTGAACATTCGCTCAATGTTGACCCATCCTTCAGACCCCGAAAGCAGAGGCTTCGGAAAATGTCTGATGACAAGGCCGAAGGGGCTCGCAATGAAGTAAAAAGACTCCTCAGTGCAGGAGTTATCAGAGAAGTGAAGTATCCAGAGTGGCTAGCTAACACTGTTATGGTGAAGAAGGCCAATGGCAAGTGGAGAATGTGTATCGATTTCACAGATCTCAACAAGGCTTGTCCGAAGGATGAATTCCCGCTCCCAAGGATAGACTCTTTAGTCGATGCAGCAGCTTCTTCAGAGCTCATGAGTCTCCTAGACTGCTACTCAGGCTATCATCAAATTTGGATGAAGAAGGAAGATGAGCCGAAAACTAGCTTCATAACCCCAAGTGGCACATATTGCTATCTTCGGATGCCTGAGGGGCTCAAGAATGCTGGAGGGAGTTTCAGCAGAATGACTGCGAAGGTTCTCCAGTCTCAGATAGGCAGAAATGTGTTGACCTATGTTGATGACATTATCGTAAAAAGCACGAAGCAGGAAAATCATATTGCTGATCTGCAGGAGACCTTCGCCAGCTTCAGACAAGCTGGTCTGAAGCTGAATCCAGAAAAATGTGTCTTCGGAGTAAAGAAGGGGAAATTTCTTGGATGTTTGGTTTCAACAAAGGGAATCGAAGCTAATCCAAATAAAATCGAGGCTATACTCCGAATGGAGCCACCAACCACAAGAAAGGGGGCCCAAAGATTGACAGGAAGGCTGGCGTCTCTCAACAGATTTATATCCAGATCAGCAGAAAGAAACTTACCATTTTTCGAGGTGCTGAAGTCAGCTGAAGTCTTTCAATGGGGCCCAAGTCAACAAAAAGCCTTCGAAGAGCTGAAGCAATACTTGATAGATCTCACAACATTAACTCCACCAACGCCAGGGGCTCCTCTGTTGTTATATGTGGCAGCTTCGCACTCAGCAGTAAGTGCGGCGCTTGTCCAAGAGAAGTTTGATGGCCAAGACAAGAAGCAGGTTCCAATATATTTTGTATCTGAAGTCCTTAGTGTATCAAAGAAAAATTATACAGAGCTGGAGAAGGTATTGTATGCCGTTTTAATGGCATCCAGGAAGCTTCGGCATTATTTTCAGGCATACAATATTATTGTTCCTTCTTCGCAGCCGTTGAAGGATATCATGAGAAATAGAGAAGCTACTGGACGGATTGGAAAATGGGCTGCAGAGCTCAATGAATTTTACATTGATTATGTGCATAGATCCTCGATTCAGTCTCAAGCATTGGCAGATTTCATTGCCGACTGGACGCCAGGGGCTCAGGATGAAGAAGCAAATAAAGATGCCGAAGTGTGGACAGTGTTTTGTGATGGCTCTTGGGGAACCTTCGGAGCAGGTGCAGCTGCTGTGTTGGTCTCACCATCCAAGGTTAAAACTTGTTATGCAGCAAGACTTGACTTCAGCTGCACAAATAATATTACTGAGTACGAAGCCTTGCTCCTGGGCCTTCGGAAATTAAAGGCAATGGGAATCAGAAGGGCGATTCTTAAAACTGATTCCCAGGTCGTTTCGGGTCATATTGACAAAAGTTGCAAGGTTAAAGATCCGAAGCTTGAAAAATACCTAGACACGGTCCGAAGGATCGAAGCCTCCTTTGAAGGATTTTCTGTCAAGAATATCCCTCGAGGACAAAATGAGCATGCTGATTTGCTAGCCAAGTCTGCAGCACAGGGGCTGCCGTTACCTTCGGATGTCTTCTTCGAAACAATAAAGGCCCCTTCAGTGGAGCTCCTTGAAAGAGCAGTCCTCAACATTTCTCCTGTTTACAGCGAAGATTGGAGAACTGAAATAATCTCTTACCTTCAGGGTAACTTCCTATCAGATGACGAAGCTTATAATAAAAGGATAGAGGCAAGAGCTCGTCCGTATGTCATGATAGAAGGGGAGTTATACAAGCATGGAGTTTGTGCCCCGCTGCTCAAGTGCTTGTCTAGAACCGAAGGTATAGAGTTAATGAAAGAAATACATGCAGGCCTGTGCGGATCCCACATCGGATCTAGGCCGTTACTTGGAAAAGTTTTCCGCCAAGGGTTTTATTGGCCGAAGGCAGCTTCGGATGCAGCGGAATTAGTTCAAAAGTGCGAAGGTTGCCAGGAATGTGCAAGAGATCAAAAGCAACCTTCGTCTTTGACCCAGCTGATACAACCCATCTGGCCATTGCAAAGGTGGGGCCTCGACTTGTTGGGTCCATTACCACCGGCCTAAGGGAATCTAAAATATGTTATAGTAGCTGTTGGTGCAACGAAGCATGACCCCAACATTACTCTTGGAGCTTCTAGCTCCTAGACGACTAGGTGTCTCTTGTGAGTCTCCAAATCTTGTGGAAGACCACAAGAAAGTTTGTATTACCCGCTCGTTTGAGCAAAGATTAGTGTGTGAGCTTGACCTTTGTGGTCGGCAAAGGGAGGATTAGGGTTGAAAGAGACCCGGCTCTTTGTGGGCGCCTCAACGAGGAAGTAGGGCACCTTGGTGGTGTGACCGAACCTCGGGATAAATCTTGTGTCTCTTGTGTTCTTGCTCATTGTGTTTGTTTGTGTTCTTCGTTCTCTCACCATTCCGTGAAAGATTTGTTTATATCTTTTTGGTGTGTGGATTTTGAGAAGTGCCCTTCTCAGATCTACTACTTTGAACCCTGTGGATCATTTAGAACATCTCATTTCCAAAGTTAACTGGGTGAATTTCGAGATCAATTCAGTTTTACCCAGTTTGCTTCTAGTTTTTGTAGAAAAAGTTTTGACTTGCCTATTCACCCCCCCTCTAGGCAACTTTCACCTAATTTAGTGCTGTTTTTGTAGCAGTATAGGGTAATTCTCGTCGGCCCAGTTAATTCCCGTCGGCTATGGTCAAACCGACGGGAATTAACTAATAACGCTCGTCGGCCCAGTTAACTCCCGTCGGCCCTACGTGGCCGACGGGAGTTAACCAATAATTCCCGTCGGCCTGGGGAACCGACAGAAATTAATTAATAACTCCCGTCGGCCAGCAAAACCGACGGGAGTTAGCCTTAATTCCCGTCGGCTAGCTAATGGTCGACGGGAATTAATTATTCCCGTCAGCCGCCAACGGGGATAAACTTATCCCCGACAAGAAACGCCTGTCGGCTGACAACCGATGGGAATAAGCCCTAAACCCACGGGAATTACTTATTCCCGTCGGTTTAGTGCTTATTCCCGTCAGTTCCTGGCCGACGGGAATTACTTATTCCCTTCGGTTTAGTGCTTATTCCCGTCAGCCGCCGACGGGGATCCACCTTGCAGATTCTAAGCTCCACTTCCACCCCGATAAGAGATCTAGGAGCCTCTCCATCTTTCGACTACTTCTAAGGCTGTCTCCAGCAATGTCCTCTATATCCATACTCTATATTCGTCCTTTACAGTCTCCTCTAAAAGATTCCATCCTCTATATCTTCTTCCTCTCCAACAACGTCCTCTAAATCACGTCCTTTATACTCAAATATCTATATTAGAGACATTTTTTATTTTTATTTTTTGTACATACGTATTTTTCATGCTCTCAAATGTATTATACATATTTTAGTTTTGCTAAACCGGTTATTTAAAGTATTCAAATGGATAGAGGACCGTTTAGAGACTCTATATATAGAGAATCCAGTAGCGTCCTCTAAATTTAGAGGACCGTTTAGAGGACGCTGCTGGAGAGCGTAAAGGACCATTTGATCCTCTATATTTAGGGTACAGAACCCTTTAGGGTCTCTTGCTGGAGCTAGCCTAACCCTTAATACGAGTTTGATCATCAATGATGTGGATAACGCAAGCCACCAATGATTATAAGTAGGGACATTCTACCCAGCCCAGTATAAATCTTATGCCCTCCACCTACACCCTCTATAGCACAGAACACGTACAATAAATTTACTTGTTGTAGCGATGTACGAAACACATACACATGTATACCAAGTATATTTGTATTTTGGACTCTAATTTTTCTCATTAGGTATATTTATATCTTGGACTCTAAAAATTCCAAAAATGTAATGTATTTACAATTTTTTTAATATTAATTAATTTTATCATTGTATATCACTAGTAATGTAGTATTACTATAATTTTGTATTTACCGTATAAATATTTATTTAAAATTTTAAATGACGTACATAATTTTTCTAACATATTATGTAAAATAAAATCATTTTCAATTAGTAATTAGTAATAAAAATAAAATTTTAATGGTTTCATCGAATATTTTTTTTCTTCTCGGATACGAATAGTAGGATATAAATAGTATCAGATATTTCACGATTTTGTCGATTACGAATCTGGACTCAGATAGAGAAAAATAGTAGAAATTAAATTTGGATACATCGATTTGATATCCATATTAAAATCTTATACGAATACATATATCAATAATAACACTTTTAGCAAATGTGAATATCAATAATTTAGTTCTCGAGACATCAAAATCCATCTTTAAGACTGTCTCCAGCAGGTGGTGCAAAATAGGAGTCGTGAAACTGTAGATAACACTGTTTGATATTGTTTGTAGAGTGATGTTTAAAATATGGGATATAATAGGTAGGGATGGAAACGGTCCGAGCCAAGCTCGGCTCGGCTCGGTGCGGCACGTAGGCTGATCGAGCTCGACAAGGAGGAGGAGGCTCGACTCGACTCGCGAGCTGCACCTTGATAAATAATACTGCATTATATAGTGATTTAATATTTTATAAATATGAAAATATAATCATCATTCAACTTTATAAGTAAAATTATTCAATATCTATCATTATTCTATAGTTTGATTAATTTGGCACGCGAGCCTAAACCAGCTGGATATTCTATAGCTTATAATCCTACATTTAGTGCAATACCCAAATTTGTAACAATATAAGAAAGGAGAGGTTTATCCTTTATATGTTTTGCCTCTATCCATTAGCACTTGTGAACTACTACATTTCAAGTGATTAAATAGCTAGTGATATCCAAGATAATTTGTGCATCATGCTGGTGTTTATGTGTTTGTGCATCTATGGATAATAATAATAATAATAGTAATAAAATACAATAATGACCAAACAAGGATTTAAAACCTAAATTGAATATTAGAATTGGTGTAAGGAAAGGAAAATACTACATAAAATAGAGAAATAATGTATAAATAAATAAAATCCTCCCATACTAGTGTGCTCAATTTGTATATAAAATGAGTACAAATTCATAGTTAAATTCGAATTCAAATTTGAACTCTAAAAACAAAAAAATGAAAACAAAACAGAAATTCAAATTAATAAAGAAAGGGAATAGAAAGCGGTTGGGCCAAAACTGTGGGGTTCGTCCCACTCGACCCTCACGTGCTCCAGTCCGTCTCCTACACCGTGCCACTTCCATGTGGGGCCAACCTGTCAGTCGCACCTGCGCCCCTTCGTGTTGATCGCACTTTTGTTGCCTTGTGGGCCACAGGTGCCAGCCGCTTCTTTTGACGCTGTTGGGTGGGCCCGTGTAGTCAGGGGTTGCCCATCCACCTCGCCGACAATGGCGGGGGCGTGGCATGGGTGTGCGCGCCGTTGCTCAAATCCCGGGGTGCTACCCCCCTATATGACGCATCCGGTCCCCCGGGCGACCCCTCCTCCATATCCGCGACCTCCCATCGTGCAACCACGGCCGAATCGAGAGAGAGCCGAGAGAGTGAAGTGGGAGGAGTGGGGGGACACCGTTCGCCGTGTTGACCCGCGCCTGTGGTGATCACGTAGGGCTTGTGTGAGGTTGTCGTCACCCGAGGAAGTCGCAAGCCCCATCGTCGGGCGGAGATTTGACCGCGCCAGTGTGCAATTCCTCACCATAGCCCGAACTCCGCATGTGGGAACGGACTGCACTGTGGCCGGTTTTCTTTGTCGCAATTACTTCTGGTAAGACATCCCCTTGGTGACCGCCTTAGAATCAATTTCGTTTTTCGCGCATCAACGTTGGAACTCTGCCACCGGGGCGGGTGAATTCGGCGGTGCGCCGATGAGAGCTCCGCTGGTTAGGGCATTTCCCGACCGTTGTTGTGCGGCGAGGTAGAAGTGCGACGGGATTGTTGATCGTATGATCTACGACCTGGATTAGACGAGGAATACCGTTTCGGTCGGATGCGGTGTGTGTCGTCCGATCCAAATCAAGCGGACGAGAGTTGATATGTGGGTAGTTAAATCCGGAGCGTTGAACTAGGATTAAACGGCTATCATTGCGTACCGGTTCATCACGATATAGATCTAATCGCGATCATCTAAAACAGATCAAGCAGTCCAGTTAATCCGATACCCTTTGCCCGCTAAGGTTTTATAAAAGAAGCCCCGAGGAAATGATTGAAAGGATCACGATGCACAAGAGGGGGTGAATTGGGCTTTTCTAAAATTCAACAATAATTAAACCCCAAGCAAGAGCCCAACTTCACCCCCAACAACTAGTAATAAGGGAACACTACTAGAAATACAACAATGTTAAGACAATACTTCAAATACTTGCTAAACAAATACACAATGTAAAATGCTTGAATTAAGTGTGGAATGTAAAGCAAGGTTTAGAAGACTCCTCCAATTTTTCCCGAGGTATCGAAGAGTCGGCACTCTCCCTAGTCCTCGTTGGAGCACCCGCACTAGGGTATCGCTCCCCCTTGGTCCTCGCAAGAACCAAGTGCTCACTATGAGATGATCCTTTGCCACTCCGACGCGATGGATCCCTCACGACCGCTTACGATCTTGAGCCGGGTCACCAACAAGATATCCAAGGTGATCACTGAGCTCCCAACGCCACCAAGCCATCTAGGTGATGCCGATCACCAAGAGTAAAAAGCCGAAGACTTTCACTTGACCAAGAGAAGCCTAATGCATGCGGTGTGTGCTCTAGGTGGCTCTCGCTAGCACTAATGAGGTACAAATACTGGATTAAGATTTTCTAATCACCTCACTAAGCTATATGATGCTTGCAATGCTCTACCAATGTGTAGGAGTAAATGTGGGCAGCAAAATAATCAATATGGTGGGTGGATTGGGTATAAATAGCCCTCACCCACCAACTAGCCGTTACCAAAACCCTGCTGCGCATGGGTGCACCGGACAGTCCAATGCGCCACCAGTGCGCCAACGGTCATCTCCAACGGCTAGTTCTGACAGCTAGCCGTTGGGCAGATGGCACACTGGACAGTGAACAGTCACTGTCCGGTGGACACCGGACAGTCTGGTGTGCCGGCTATAATTCGATTTTCAAACTGTGCGCTCTCGGGTGCCCCTAGGCCAGAGACCCTAGTTTCTGTTTTCTTCTGTTTTTCAAATTGGTTTTCGTTCTAACTCGTTAGTATGTTCTAGAGTGACACCTAGCACTATATGTGAGTGTGAATATGCACCAACACTACACTAGAACTCTCTTGGTCAAACTACTCATCGACAACCCCTCTTTATTGTACGGCTAAAACAAAATAAAAGACGTAACTATATAACGAGTGTACGCAACTCCTTGACGCTCAGAATATGAAGACCTTCATCTTTTGTTTCGTCGTTTTAGCCGTCGCTTCAAGTTCTTATCTCCGGGATTGTTTTCACCGTTGTAGTACATCTTCCTGTAATGCGACCTAACTTACCATTTGTCTCTGCAAAACACACATTTGTCTCTACAAAACACACGTTAGTCACATATAATATTACGTTGTCATTAATCACTAAAACCAACTAGGGGCCTAGATGCTTTCAATCTCCCCCTTTTTGGTGATTGATGACAACCCTACAAGAGTGTGAGAGTAGTTTGTTTGAAATTTCTGTCATTAGAGAAGATGGTTAGTTATACTCAATAATTTTGACAGAAAGAGCGTGTAAAATAATAATAGGAATGAGCGCATACACAACTTAAGTTTCTTGTTCATATAAGAGTGAAATGAAATCAATGAACAAGAACTAGAAGACTGGTGATAACATATTAGGTGGAAACATAATACACACAGTCAACATAAGCATCGAGAGCTTATAATAGAGTTTGTGAGAAAAATCGTCATACAAAAGTGGAGCTAGTACAGAGAGTATCAAGCACATATATTACATCAAAATACACAAGACACCCTCAACTAACTCCCTAACTCCCCCTAGCTCTCACAACTCTCATATCTCTCCCCTTATGGCGTCAAGCACCAAAAGGGAAACCCGAACCTACAGACTAGAAGAGGAAGGAGGAGGCGGGGGCGCATCCGGTCACGGTCGTAGTAGAAGAGCAAACGCCAGCTGAGGGTCAGAGTCAGCCGATGATCCAGGATCTACTGTAGAAGCTAGAGATGGTACTGACTCGGACTAAGGCTACGCTGCAGGGGCTGCCGGAGCTGAGGTGGTCACAGACACTGCCACAGCAGCAGTGATAACAATAGGCGCTGGTGGCACTGGTGGCTGAGCACTGACGGAGCTGATGACCGGCGACGAAAAATCTAGGGTGACCGGCCAGAGCGGAGAGGGAGAAGGACCGAAAGAAGGTAGTGGGGGTCCTGCCTAAATCGCTGGTACAACAGCGGCCTGAAGAGCTGGAGGAGGTGCAGACTAAACAGGAGGAAGCTGAACACTGGTATGCTGAAGGATGTGAGTCATGAAGGCCTGGTGCTCAGCCCTGTCTACCAAAAGCTGCTGCTATAGAGCATCCTGTCTGTCCTGAATACTCTGAAACATGGAGAGCATTCTCTCGAACATCTGCTGCTGGGCTGCTGCCAGATGAGCCTGCTACTGAGTAAGAGACTGGAGTATCGCAGCCAAAGCAGGGTCAATGGCAGGAGGGCCAGCAGGAGCAGCACTGGAACTCCTGGCCTCATGATCATGTGAGCGTGGAGGCATAGGAGGCGGAAGCGGAATCCCAAAATCATCATCATCATCATCATGAACGGTTGTGCCCTTAGTCTCGAACTGATGGAATGCCGCATCCTCTGCCTGAGTGTCTATCACTGGATCTGGTACTAGCACTAGGTCCTCAGGGGCTAGACGATAGGAGCCAAAATGGAGGCGTGAGGCCTCAAGGGTGCCCTAAAACTGAGGTGGCCGAATCAGCTACGCGAAGATGTAGCAGAGATAATGTGCATATGGCAGATGTCGGCGAGCACGAAGACCATCCAATACCGTGTCCTCGATCTCACATATAAGGAAATCAACCACATCAAACTCTGAATGTGAGATCAGGGCACCAAGTAGCTAGAGCTGGATGTGAGTGGTGGCCTCTCTATAACCCATCCAGGGCAGTAGCGTCCGTCTCATGATCTAATAGAGATACTTGGCCGCTGGAGTGAAATCTGTTGAAGAGCGTCGTGACCCATCTGTGAAAGGCGGTTGAAACAGGGCCGCGACGTGAGCTATGGCCGGAGCGACTCCGCCGTGAGGGCGTCGAGGAGGATCAGAAGTGCCATAGCACAGGCTGTGAAGGCGAGTCGACGACTCAGGAAATCCAAACAGTTGGCAAATCTAGCTAGCATGAATAGTGACATCCTCTCGCTCAAAACAGAACATCATCCACTGGTGGTCGATGTTTATCCATACTGAAGCATAAAACACTCGGACCCACTCCTCAACATATCTACCGCTGGTAGTCAGGAGTGTGAGAAGTCCAGCCAGATGTGAGAGGTGAACCTCGGAATCCACACCGGCGGCTAGTAGAAATGCAGGGAGATCCAATAGCCGGTGCGTGCATAGAGCTATCCATGCTGACATCTGAGCACGAAAGAACGACTCCTGAATCCTGGTGCTGAATAAATCTGCCATTGTAGGGTCCCTCTGAGCAGGTAGCTAAGACTCCATAGGTACGTGTCTGAACCGATGTACCCAGGCCGCAGTAGCACGCTGTAGATCACTCAGACGAGGATCGACAGCCAGTGGTCGCACCTCGGTCTCGTCTCGCTCTTGAAAGCGGGCAGGTGGGATGGGTGGAGCGGAAATGGGAGTGGGAGGAGGAGCAGTGGAAGCGGGAGTGGTGGAGGTGGTAGGTATGACTGAAGTGGTGGATGGCTCAGGAGCGACTAGAACGGGCAAAGTGGGAGTTGGAGTGGTAGCAGTGGCGGGTGTAGAGGGAGCGGAGGAGCGAGGCCGAGAGGTGAGTCGACGAACTCTATATGCAATCTAATCTGATGGTATCTGTAGCTGTCCACCTCTCTCTGCATGCTCTGCTACTGCTGCCGCTGCAAGAGCTGCTCGGGCTGCTCTATCCAAACGCCGCTTCTTGCGGCCTTTCTGCTGCTCTAGGTACACAGTCTTCCCCTTGACCTTCCTAAAGGGGCTAGGAGGGTCCTCGTCGTCTCCTCCCCCTAGTGCTGACACATTCTTCGTGTGCACCATCCTGACCTAAAGACTGCATAGGAGAGAGAAAAACTAAGCACGAGAAGATAGCAGTCGATAGGATTACAAAAGAATGGATAACTACCTGGAAACCTCACGTGAGAGAGAGAGAGAGAGAATCCAGGCAGGACAGGAGACCGGCTCATGGGCAGGCAAGGTCACTGAAATGACAGAAGAGGTGAGCACGTATTAGTCACATAGTCATAAGTATATGAAATGTGAATAAATACATACACAGAGAATTATGACACAGAAAACGAGTGATTTGGCGATATAGAGGTCAAACGACGCAAAAACGACGTTTGAACGAGGAATAGTGTCACGGGAGGTTTGAAATTGGAATTGAGGCATGAAATGACTTGGAATTGAGCCGACACTTCACGAGTAGGTTTATATGGGTAAATATGAGTGAAGTGTGCGCTTGGTTTGATTTTAGGCGAAGAAAGTGGAATTTGGGCACTCGGCTCGAAAACGATCGCTAGAAATGGGGATTTGTGGAAATTTGGAGTCTAGGTTATCAGATTGGCGTGAAATTTGGTGAATATGTTACTGGAGGTATCATGAAGGTGCCTGAAAAATTTGGGATTGATTGGAGCAAATTTGGCTGGTTTGGGCATTTCACCGAGCACTTAGCGTGCGGGGTATTAGGGTTTAGGTGAAATGGCCATTTTATGTATTGAAACCCTCCCAAAGGGATCTAGGAACCCGTAGGGATATTCAAGAAGCATATAGGGACACATCCAAGCACTTGATTCACAAGTTTGCACAAGAGTTTGATTTGGATTCAAAAGGGTGGAGGAATGAGCTATACACTACACACTTGAAACAGAGAGGGAAAAGGGGGGAGAAGAAGCAGCTCACCAGAGGGAGTAGAGAAGCAAAGCCTAAGCTTGAGGGGGTCACCGGAGCACGGTCGCCGGTGATCGCCGTCGGTGAACAGAGGTGAAGAGGAGATCGCTAGAGAGTCGAGGGCGTTAGAGAGCAGAAGGAAATAAGCCTGGCCTCGGGCTCGGGCAAGGGAAGGTTTTTTAACACGCATTATGGGCGCACCGGACAGCCTACAGTGCCTGTCCGGTGCACACCGGACAGCGCACAGAGAAAAAAGAGATCTGCGCGCGCCAGTCGGTGCACCGTACTGTCCGGTGAGCCGAGACAGAGGTTTTTTTTGAAAGTTTATAAATTTTCTATCTAATTTTTTAACCAAACCAAATCCCAACTTATAAGCACACAAAAGAATACCTGTTGGGACAGGTATTGGTACCCTCATATATTTTCCCATAATTTTCAAAATATTTTGCCATAGGCAAGATAATTTATAGAGAAAATAGCCAAATGGTGATATTTGCATTTTGGCTTTCCACCAGGGGTTTTCATGAACGATTTGAGTTTTGAATACCCCCCTAAGTGCAGTGTCTCATGCATATCTCAAGAACCGACAATTGCATAGTAAATAAGATTTTAAGTACTAAAAGCTTAAAACTATGACTTGTCAAGTTTGAGCCCAAGTTAAGTTTTTTCACTCGCTTTGTTGGCAGTTATCTTAACTAGGTTAGACAAGCCCTAGATGCAATACAAGAAATTTAAATATGCAATAAAGGCTTGACAACACCATTTTGAGATCTTAAATAAAATTTCTGAAATCAAGTATGTTTAATTCATTCCTCAACATACAAAAGCGGGTTTTATCTAGTGGCTTAGTGAAAATGTCCGCTAATTGATCTTCCGACCTCACTCCTTCTAAAATAATGTCTCCTTTAGCAACATGATCTCTAAGGAAGTGATGACATATATCAATGTGCTTGGTGCGAGAGTGTTGTACAGGATTATTAGCAATTTTAACAACACTCTCATTGTTACACAACAAAGGTACCTTTTCTAGAACTACACCATAGTCTAAAAGAGTTTGTTTCATATATAAAATCTGTGTGCAACAAGCACCCACGGCAATGTATTCTGCTTCACCGGTTGACAAGGCAACACTATTTTGCTTTTTGGATGTCCATGATACTAGTGATCTCCTAAGCAAATGGCACCCCTGAAAGTACTTTTTCTATCAATTTTGCAACCGGCGTAATCCGAATCGGAATAACCAATTAAATCAAAAGTAGCTCCTTTGGGATACCAAAGGCCAACGCTTGGGGTGTGCTTGAGATACCTAAGAATTTTTTTAACAGCACGAAGATGAGCTTTCTTAGGATTTGATTGAAATCTAGCACACATGCAGACACTAAACATGATATCGGGCCTAGATGCGGTAAGATACAATAAACTACCAATCATAGAATAGTAGAGAGTTTGATCAACCGGGTTACCTCACTCATCTAGGTCGAGATGTCCATTTGTAGGCATAGGTGTTTTGATTGGTTTGCACTTCTCCATGTTGAATCTTTTCAACAAGTCTTTGGTATACTTCTCTTGTGAGAGGAAGTTACCATCTTTCATTTGCTTGACTTGAAAGCCGAGGAAGTACGTCAGCTCACCAATCATAGACATCTCAAACTCCTTCGACATCAACTCACCAAATTCCTTGCAATGATAATCATTTGTCGAGCCAAAGATTATATCATCAACGTATACTTGATAAATGAAAATATCACTGTTATGTTTCTTTGTGAATAAGGTTGTGTCGACGGTCCCGATCTTGAAGCCCTTTTTGATGAGGAAATCGCGAAGGCGCTCATACCAAGCCCTTGGAGCTTGCTTTAACCCATATAGCGCCTTGGACAACCTGTAAGCATGATTAGGATATCTAGGGTCTTCAAACTCGGGTGGTTGCTCAACATATACAAGTTCATTTATAAAGCCATTTAAAAATGCACTTTTTACATCCATTTGATAAAGCTTTATATCATAGCATGATGCATATGCAAGTAGGATACGGATGGCTTCAAGTCGAGCAATCGGTGCAAAGGTCTCTCCAAAATCTAAGCCTTCAACTTGAGAGAAGTCCTTTGCAACAAGTCTTGCCTTGTTCCGCACAATCACGCCTTGATCATTTTGTTTGTTTTTGAACACCCATTTTGTTCCTATAATCCTTGCATCTTGTGGAGGCTTCTCTAGGGTCCAAACTTGGTTGCGGTTGAAATTGTTTAGTTCTTCATGCATGGCATTCACCCAGTCCGAATCCTGTAGCGCCTCATCTATACATGTAGGCTCAACACAAGAAACAAAAGAGTGATGTTCAATAATGTCACACCCGGTTTTGGAAGGCAAACCGAATGCGAACCATGTACGTGCTAGGATCAGAACTCACGTACACAGTGATTACATAAATGACTCATCATAGCACAATGCTTCGAATAACAATAGAGAGTAAGTAATAATATTAAAGACTAGAGTCATTTACATAATAAAAATCAAAGTGCACATAATAGAAACGTAGCCAACGTAAATAAACCCACCACAGGCAGCTGACTGGGGGAGGTTGCTAGCCTAATCCTCGAACTCGTCAAAGTCCTGGAACTCCTGGAGATCCGCCTCGACATCTTCTTCTTTACCTGAGCATAGATTGCACCAAAGGCAACCTAGGGTTTTGTGAAAGCAAGGGTGAGTACACATCAACGTACTCAGCAAATGTCACGTTTGGCTGAGGTGGACTAGCTTTATGTGGGGTTAAGCTCAAGCAGTTGCTTTTAGTTGGTTAGATATTTATTATTACTGGCAGCCAAGTTTTAGCAATAACCAACCCATGAATCACTTCCTCCTCGAGGAACATCATTATCATCATCGAACCAAAAACCATAAATAGAACCATTGAATCTCAGGTCATCTGTATCTCTAATCAAAGAGGATCTCAAGGCCACTCATAACCATGAGCACGACTGATATATCAGTTTCATAACACTCTGCAGAGGTTGCACACTTTACCCATGAGCCGTGATTCCCTTTCTGCCCGAGGATCGCGACTCCCCATTGATCACTTCCAAGGTGAACTAGCAGGGTCTCACTACGTGGCTTTTCCCTAGGGTCCTCACTATACGAATGTTGGAAATGACGATTGCATAAAGTCCATCTGACGTCCCAAAACCTATACCTCTGCCCTCAGGAAAAAGCCATGGGACAATGCTCGTACCCAGATCCCTAAGCGAGAATATAGGAGCCATAACATATGTCTCTGTTTCCCAATGACCAAAAACCAGCACCCAACATAATACTTCCCTAATTACTTGGCCAAGGGTGTCCCATACCACCCTCATGGTTGCACTGTTTTCCCGGGGATGTCGCTCCCCGAACAGGTCCTTACGGAGAGGCACTTAGGAAACAACCTGAGTCCCCTAAAGTATCACAAGACCAGCATCAGGATAACATCATCGTATCATAAGTAATCACATCATGTTCATTGATTAAAGTAAAGCAATAGCATAAAGCTAACCATGGTAACCCAAAAGGTAATCAAGTATGAGGTAGATACAGACTAGTCAATCCTTAGGTTTCAATAATGTAATGCGGGATGGTGATTTATAAGTGAATGGGACATAATGGGTCAGAGGACACTTGCCTTCACTAAATAGATGCTCAGGGTCTTCAATCTCGTAGAACTCGAAGAGCTTGATCTCAAGACCAGTGGTTCACCAAATCTTGATCGTCGAAACCTCGAAGCTCGGGAACAGATCACAATCTATTCGCAATGCGAAATGAAGACAAACAAGCACATGCAAACAAACATATATATATATATATATATGCATAAGAACATTACACCAAACATGTACAAACATTGGAACACCTCTTAAAAAGACACAATACTACATAAGGGATAATGAATTCAAAGTATAACATAAACTATAACATATATCAACTTTATTTGAAAATAGATTACTATTCCCCTAAGTGTTACTTACAAGTACATAAACATAGTTCAACTTATTTTATTGTGACCTAAATTTAGACCAGAGATGATTTCATGTAATACACATTATTAGTATCACAAGCTTACACATGTTTAAATCTCTAAGGTTCTCCTTTTATTTATTTTATTAAATAAATAAAAATACATCTACACTAGTTCATATTCAATCCTAAGAATTAGAGTGTGCAAACAGTGAGTGAAACCATTTTATTTAAACAGAGAATAGCTCTATGAACATTTTGCAATTTGAATCACTAAATTTGGAGTTCATATGCAAAAGTTATGAAATAAACAAGTTTGGGAATTCAAAATATGAAATTAGGGCTAATTCTGTGAATATTTAAAAGTCCAGGGTTCAATCTGCAGGATTACAAGGGCCTGCGCGCGAAAACCAGGGATGGCAGGTTGATTTCCAATAAACTGAGGGTCTCTTTAATAAAACTACCACGTGAAAGGGTATCGGGTGAATCTAACCGTTAGATCAGAAACCGACGGCCGAGATTAGATCTACGGCCAAGGGCGCGCGCGCGGGCGGGCGAGCACTGACAAGCGGGCTAGGGGCGTCAGCGGCAGAGGGGGAGGGCACACTGACCGAGCGGGCCCAACGCTAGAGGACTTGGGCGTTGACAGGCGGGCCAGGGCGTCTGGGCACGCGTGCGCGAAGCATTATCCGTGGTCCGAGCCGTTCGATCTGAATCGGATGGAGGGGATCAGACCAGGGGGAAACAGACGGCTGCGGGCGGTGCCGCTCCTCTCCGTGGCAGTAAGGTCGCCGAAGTTGAGGCTGTCGCGAGCTAGGGTGGCTCCGAGGTCGCCGGAGATGGGCAAAGAGAGAGAGAGAGGGCACCACGACGAACTCAATGGCGGGGAAGAGGCCATGAATCCACGGGCAGAGAAGGGAGAACAGCGGTGAGAAGGTCTCGGGCGGGCCGAAGTAACTCTGGTGAGCCATTTCGGCCATGGGGAGGGGACTTAAGGCGCGCTAAGGCCTAGGCTAACTTCGGAAGAGGCAGAGGTGACACAGAGACCTACTCCGAGGAACTAGACCGGGCTAAATCGGCCGGCCACCGCGCGAGCACGGTGGACCGCCGCGACCGAGCACCAGCGAAGGCGAAATTGGTCGAGCACAGGGCGCAATAAGGAAAATTGGGTACGGGGACGGGTGTCTCACCTCGGGGCGGAGCTCGGAGAGGCTTGGTGCGGTCTCCGGTGAGCTAGATGGTCGGAAACGCGGGCGCGGGTCTCTGGCAGCGTCTAGCGGCGAGGGTAGAGCGCGAGAGAGGGCAGAGCTGCACGAAATGAGGCGAGGGGTGTGCGCGGGGCACTGGCGGGGCTCTAAGAAGGGAGGTGGGAGCGTGGGGGCGTCGTGGCCGAGAAATCCGGCGATGTGCGTGAGTGCGCACGCGTCGGTCCACGGCGAGCGTGGAGGGGGCAGAACTGGCAGGGAGGGTCCAGTGTAGAGAGAGGAGAAAAGGGCGTGCGAGGCAACGGCTCGGCGACTGGCGAACCAGGCCCGTGAGAAAGAGAGAGAGAGAGAGAGAGAGAGAGAGAGAGAGAGAGAGATAGAGAGAGAGCGGGCGAAGGAAACTGGCGCCGACAGGTTGGCCCCATTGGACTGTTCGGCACCTTCCCATGGGGGTCCAGGACCTCCGCGTGTGCGAACCAGACCCCTGGAATGGGATCTGGACCCCCCTGTATGGGGTCCCAGGCTTCCAGGACAGAACATACCCGGGCCTTAATAAGGACCTAGTGGGGGTCCGGTACCGGCACATGTCCAGACCTAATCTAGTGGGATCCGGACCTTATCACATACACTCCTGCTCCCCGCCCAGGCGGAAACCCGATGCTGCCACGTGGTCTACTACGTGCGGCGTAAGCCAACGGGCGAAACCTGGCATGCAGCCTCTAGGCTAGGCGCGTCTTTGCAATCATTACGAATAAGACGTGTGCCTGTCCACGCTGCATGGGCCGTGCTGGGCTGCTTTCTCTTTTTCTTTTTCTCTGAATTTTCTAATTCCTTTTCTATTTCTTTTCTCTAGGGTTTTTCAAATCCAAATTCAAACTAGATTTCAAATTCAAATAAATTCAAACTTGTGCAACACTTCAAAGAATATTTTAAACTCAGCATGATGCAACATGTCATGAGTCATAAGGTTTTGGCAAAGATAAATAATTAACCTCCACTAGTTTAGGCTATTTCTAATCAAAAAGGAAGAAGGGAGAAAGAACCTAGAGAGAGAAAACCTAGAGTGAGAAAAAGAAGAGTAACACATGATTTTGGGTGATAATTAGAAAGAATTTTTATACCCCCAAAATCAGGGTGTTATAGATCTAACCCCCTTAACAGGAATCTCGCCCCCGAGATTCAAGAAGAAGCTAGCAAGAAAACGAGGTTGGTTCATAGGCTGTTCATGACTTTCTTGAGTTGACTTTGAATTTGCAAGCTTAACTTGCGGACTGGTTGCTTTGACCTTCAGATGTTCATGACCCACTGATGCAATTCTTGAGGATCTTCTGGACTGGTGGGTTAGGGCCCACACACGCTTTCGCTGCGTCGCTTCTATCTTGTTGGTTGATGTCGATCGCATTGTCTTCATCAGGGTTAGCGGCTAACCCCCTTAATAGGAGCATTGATACACACTTGATGAAGATGTTGCCAACTCTGATCTTGACTGATTTGGAGGAGTTGGAGGTTGCCAACCGGACAGGTGCAAGAGGGAAGGGTATAGATAGAAAAGGTAAGCATAGATGGATTAAAGAGAACAGAGAGAGCACCCAACTACTTAACTCTACGACACTCAGCTAGTAAACGGATGCCATTACGGACCCAGGGGCCACAACACACCAACACTCATCACAAAGAAGCAAATCATTCATAACACAAAGACAAACAACACAAGCATACAACAACAAACATCTCGATGCTATATGTTCCTTTTAATTAAGTGGTGGTCTTTCTTGAAAAGGGAATAACTACTCTCTAAGGTTGTTGAAGGGTAAGGAGAAAAAACAAGACGTGTAGGATAGGGATACGAGCACAATAAGGGATGTAGTTAAAGCAAGGATTGTAAACGACTAGGAAAAGGATTTGACCAAGGGCATAATGGGTAGAACACTACTCTCGAGTTGAGATAGAAAAGGTGAGATTCCAAAAAGCAGCCCTGAGATAGGCATCAAGGCAAGATTCAGTGATTATGAAGGTAAGAGTGATATCAAACAAAAGCTAAGACTTGCAATGCGAATGAGGAAAAAGAAACGACCAAGAGCGGGATGGGCAAGACATCACTCTTGGAATGAAATGGGAGAGACAGCTTTAAAATGCATGTAAGCATCAAGGTAAAGATCGAGGGATGACAAGGGTTAAGGTGATAACGGACAAACACATAATAAAGGATGTAATTTAAACAGGACTTGCAAGGTGTCAAAGAAGGGGAGCAGTCAACGATGAAATAGATGAGGCATTATCCCTGAACATGGATGGAAGTGAGGAGCCCTCAAAGGGTAGGTTCAATGTAAACAGGAAGGCAAGGGCATAGATATCACGAGGGTTTTAAAGGTAATAATGGACAAGGATGTAGGAGAGGAGGTAATTAGGCATAAGACAAAGGATATAAGTACCATAGAGGATGGAGTTAGGATAGGACTTGCAAGTGGAAAAGAAGAGGATACGTCCAAGGGCCAGATAAGTAAATTGTCACTCTCAAGTTGAGGTGGAAGAGAGGGGATTTCTAAAGAGTAGGAATAAGGATGAGTATCAAGGCAATATCGATGGACGACAAGGTGAGGGTGATAGCAAATAAAAACACAACAAGGGATGGAATTAACACAAAACTTGTAAGGCGACAAGGGGTAAAAAGAAATCAAGGGAGAGATAGGTAATCCACAACTCTCAAACTGTGTTGGAAGAAAGGGAATGCTTTTAAAGAATAAGTTCAAGGTAAGCATTTAGGTAGAAGGCAAAAATATCACAAGGGTTAAAGGCGATAACAGACAAGGGTATAAGAGAAAAGATGAAGGCATAGAAGAGCCAGTGACATGAGTACAACAAAGAATGGAGTTAAGATAAGACTCATACCTAGCAAAGATGGGGTTCCGACCAAGGGCGGGATAAATAAAACACTTCCCTCGAGTTGAGATGAGAGAGGAAATTTTAAATAACAGACATTAGATAGTCATCAAGGTAAGATAGAGAGACGGCAAAGGTAAAGGTAGTAACAGACAACAAAGGGTGGAGTTAGAACTCGCAAGCGACAAGGAATAGGATACAACTAAGGGAAAATATGTAACCTTCAACTTTTAAAATTGAGACGAAAGAGAGAAGGTTTTGGAGCACAGGTGTAATATAGGCATCAAGGTAAGATATAGAGGTGTCAAAGGTGAAGGTGATAATAACAAAAGGCATAACAAAGGATAGAGTTAAGGCAAGACTCGCGAAATGACGAAGTGGAGAAAACAATCAAGGTAAGATAGGTGATGTTTGGTTGAAGTAAGAATTCATTACCGAAGGAAGTTACAAGGAATTAACGAGATCACCAAGGATGTGCGAAATAAAATGAATGTTCATGGATCATCGAGAAACAAGGGTGGTCAAGGGCATGTTAATTGAAATGTTTATAAACAAAAATTAGGGTATAAAGATAAGCAAATATAAAAAGATAAGAGTATGCAATACCCTAAGGGTATGGGCATACCAAAACAAGGGAATAAAAAAGCCAAAGGATAACAACTTAACAACGGAATAAGAAGGGATTTCAGAGGACAAGAAATTCATGGACATGTAAACTGAAGTTTTTAAGTAGGCAGTAGAAATTCAGATGTAAGTATTTGAAACAAGAGTATTGAAGAATCTAATGGTACGAGCATGTCAATACTAAGGGAATAAAGATAGTAAAAGGTAGTGATTTAATGACGGAGGAGGGAAGAATCCCATCAGACAAAAAGGTTATGGTCAGGGGGCATCTACAAGGATGTCGCAAGCACAAGAGAGAGATCAGATCTAATAGATTGAGAGAAGTATAGACCATACTAGAATAAATTACTTTTTTCAAGGGGGCATATAGAAGCACAACATAGAATTAGTCGAGGTGACTAATATTTTGAAGCAGAATCAAGGATGAAGTGAAGTAATAGTCAATAAGTCCTTAAAACGGCCAATGCTACTCTAGGATAGCGGTCCTATAGTCAACAAGGCTTTGATACCACTTATGTCACACCCAGTTTTGGAAGGCAAACTGAATGCGAACCATGTATGTGCCAGGATCAGAACTCACGTACATAATGATTACATAAATGACTCATCATAGCACAATGCTTCGAATAACAATAGAGAGCAAGTAATAATATTAAAGACTAGAGTCATTTACATAATAAAAATCAAAGTGCACATAATAGAAACGTAGCCAACGTAAATAAACCCACCACAGGCAGCTGACTAGGGGAGGTCGCTAGCCTAATCCTCGAACTCGTCGAAGTCCTAGAACTCCTGGAGATCTGCCTCGACATCTTCTTCTTTACCTGAAATTAGGGCTAATTCTGTGAATATTTAAAAGTCCAGGGTTCAATCTGCAGGATTACAGGGGTCTGCGCGCGAAAACCAGGGACGGCGGGTTGATTTCCAATAAACCGAGGGTCTCTTTAATAAAACTACCGCGCGAAGGGGTATCAGGTGAATCTAACCGTTAGATCAGAAACCGACGGCCGAGATTAGATCTGCGGCCGAGGGCGCGCGCGCGGGCGGGCGAGCACTAACAAGCGGGTCAGGGCGTCAGAGGCAGAGGGGAGGGCGCACTGACCGAGCGGGCCTAGCGCTAGAGGACTTGGGCGCTGACAGGTGGGCTAGGGCGTCTAGGCACGCATGCACGAAGCGTTATCCGTGGTCTGAGCCGTTCGATCTGAATCGAACGGAGGGGATCAGACCAGGGGGAAACAGATGGCTGCGGGTGGCGCCGCTCCTCTCCGCGGTGGTGAGGTCGCCGGAGTTGAGGCTGGCACGAGCTAGGCTGGCTCCGGGGTTGCCGGAGTTGGGCAGAGAGGGAGAGGGCACCACAGCGAACTCGATGGCGGGGAAGAGGCCATGAATCCACGAGCAGAGAAGGGAGAACGGCGGTGAGAAGGTCTCGGGCGGGCTGGAGTAACTCCAATGAGCCATTTCGGCCGCAGGGGGAATTAAGGCGCGCTAAGGCCTGGGCTAGCTTCAGCAGAGGCAGGGGTGACACAGGGACCTACTCCGAGGAACTAGACCGGGCTAAATCGGCCGGCCACCGAGCGAGCACGGCAGACCACCGCGGCTGAGCACCGGCAAAGGCGAAATTGGCCGAGCACAGGGCATAATAAGGGAAACTGGGCACGGAGACGGGTGTCTCACCTCGGTGCGGAGCTCGGAGAGGCTTAGCATGGTCTCCGGCGAGCTGGATGGTCGGGAACGCGGGCACGGGTCTTCGGCGGCGTCTGGCGGCGAGGGCAGAGCACGAGAGAGGGTAGAGCTGCACGAAATGAGGCGAGAGGTGTGCGCGGGGCACTGGCAGGGCTCTAAGAAGGGACTTGGGCGCGTGGGGGGCGTCGTGGCCAAGAAATCCGGCGACGTGCGTGAGTGCGCACGCACCAGTCCACGACGAGCGCGGAGGGGGCAGAACTTGCAGGGAGGGTCCACGACGCAGAGAGAGGAGAAAAGGGCGTGCAGGGCAACGACTCGGCTACTGGCGAACCAGGCCCGCGAGACAGAGAGAGAGCATGGGCGAAGGAAAATGGCGCCGACAGGTTGGCCCCACTGGGCGGTCCGGCACCTTCCCATGGGGGTCCAGGACCTCCACGTGTGCGAACCGAACCCCTGGAATGGGATCCAGACCCCCCTATATGGGGACCCAGGGTTCTAGGACAGAACATACTCGGGCCTTAATCAGGACCCAGGCGGGGGTCCAGTGCCGACAGGTGTCCAGACCTGATCTGGTGGGATCTAGACCTTATCACATACACTCTTGCTCCCCGCCCAGGCGGAGACCCGATGCTGCCACATGGCCTACTGCGCGCGGCGTAAGCCAACGGGCGGAACCTGGCATGCAGCCTCTGGGCTACGTGCGTCTTTGCAATCATTACGGATAAGACGTGCGCCTGTCCACGCTGCGTGGGCCGTGCTGGGCTGCTTTCTCTTTTTCTTTTTCTCTGAATTTTCTAATTCCTTTTCTATTTCTTTTCTCTAGGGTTTTTCAAATCCAAATTTGTCGGGGACCATAATTAGGGGTACCCTCAAGACGCCTAATTCTCAGCTGGTAACCCCCATCAGCATAAAGCTGCAGAGGCCTGATGGGTGCGATTAAGTCAGGGATCAGTCCATACGAGCGACTCGATCACGCCTCGCCCGAGCCTAGCCTCGGGCAAGGGCAGCCGACCCCGAGGTGTTTCCGTCTCGCCCGAGGCCCCCTTTTAACGGCGAACACATCTCCGGCTCGCCCGAGGCCTTGCCTTCGCTAAGAAGCAACCCTGACTAAATCGCCGCACCGACTGACCAAGTCGCAGGAGCATTTAACGTAAAGGTAGCCTGACACCTTTATCCTGACACGCGCCCCCCGGCAGAGCCGAAGTGACCGCCGTCACTTCGCCGCTCCACTGACCGGTCTGACAGAAGGACAGCGCCGCCTGCGCCATTCCGACTGCAGTGCCACCTGACAGAGTGAGACTGACAGGCAGTCAGGCCTTGCCAAAGGCGCCCTAGGAAGCTCCGCCCGACCCAGGGCTCGGACTCGGGCTAAGGCCCCGGAAGACGGCGAACTCCGCTCCGCCCGACCCAGGGCTCGGACTCGGGCTAAGGCCCCGGAAGACGGCGAACTCCGCTCCGCCCGACCCAGGGCTCGGACTCGGGCTAAGGCCCCGGAAGACGGCGAACTCCGCTCCGCCCGACCCAGGGCTCGGACTCGGGCTAAGGCCCCGGAAGACGGCGAACTCCGCTCCGCCCGACCCAGGGCTCGGACTCGGGCCAAGGCCCCGGAAGACGACGAACTCCGCTCCGCCCGACCCAGGGCTCGGACTCGGGCTAAGGCCCCGGAAGACGGCGAACTCCGCTCCGCCCGACCCAGGGCTCGGACTCGGGCTAGGCCCCAGAAGACGACGAAGTCCGCTTCGCCCGACCCCAGGGGTCGGACTCCGCCCTAGCCTCTGCCGAACGACCTCCGCCTCGCCCGACCCAGGAGCTCGGGCTCGGCCTCGGCCATGGAAGACAGACTCGACCTCGGCTTCGGAGGAGCCTCCACGTCGCCCGGCCTAGGGCACAAGTCTGCCACGTCAACAGGAAGCGCCATCATCACCCTACCCCGAGCCGACTCGGGCCGCAGAGAACAAGACCGGCGTCCCATCTGGCTAGCTCCGCCAGATAGGCAATGATGGCGCCCCGCTAGACCCGTGACGACGGCGGCTCTCAGCTCCCTTACGGAAGCAGGGGGACGTCAGCAAGGACCCAACCGCTCCGACAGTTGTCCCTCCGCCAGGCTCCGTTGCTCCTCCGACAGCCACGACACCACACCAGCTGGGTGCCAAGATCTCTCCGGCTGCCACCTTGGCATGTACTTAGGGCGCTAGCTCTCCCCCGCTAGACACGTAGCACTCTGCTACACCCCCATTGTACATCTGGATCCTCTCCTTACGCCTATAAAAGGAAGGACCAGGGCCTTCTTAGAGAAGGTTGGCCGCGCGGGGACGAGGACGGGGCAGGCGCTCTCTTGGGGCCGCTCGCTTCCCTCACCCGCGTGGACGCTTGTAACCCCCTACTGCAAGCGCAGCCGACCTGGGCGCGGGACGAACACGAAGGCCGCGGGATTCCCACCTCTCTCACGACTCGTCTCCGGCCACCTCGCTTTCCCCCCTTCGCGCTCGCCCACGCGCTCGACCCATCTGGGCTGGGGCACGCGGCACACTCACTCGTCGGCTTAGGGACCCCCCGGTCTCGAAACACCGACAGTTGGCGCGCCAGGTAGGGGCCTGCTGCGTGTTGACGAGCAGTTTCCCGTCAAGCTCCAGATGGGCAGTCTCCAACGACCTCTCCAACCCGGGACGGTGCTCCGTTTCGGGAGTCTCGAGTTCATGTCTCTCGACGACAGCTACGACATGATACTCCTTCCACCGCCGCGCGACGACGACAATGGCGGCCGACAGCCCGCCCGCCGGCGGCGGAATCGACGACGTCTTCCCCGCGTGGTGGAAGAACAACATTCGAGCTCGCCCCGTCCTCTCCCCTGCCATCGGAGGAGGAGGCGGGGCAACCAAGGCCGAGCGGGAGCCGCGCTCCGTCGGTTGTTGAGCGAATCGACGTCCCCAGCGCCCCAACGGAGGGCGCGTCGGGCGTCGACCTCGCGTTTGAGACAAAGGCGAGCGCCGTCCCCCCGCGACACGCCAATCCCGAGCAAGTGGACGACGCCAGCACGCTCGCGGAGGGCCTGCAGGACGTCGCCCTCGTACCCAAGACGACGGCGCAATCAGTCCCCGACGTGACTATGTCGCTCCTCGTCGACCAAAAGCTGCAGCCTTGACGACAAGGACTGCGGCCCGAGCCGCGAATGTTTCCACGTCGAGCTAGGGGATCCCTCCGAAGGCAACCATCTTGGCATGCCGGAGGGCGGCGATCTCCCTAGGCCGGTGCCTCGCGCCGACATCCCGCGGGAGCTAGCTGTGGTCCCTGTTCCGGCGGGGGGTCACGACCCACAGCTCGAGCAAGTCCGCGGGGCGCAGGCCAGGCTCGACGAGGGAGCAGGAGCGCTCGAGTCGATCCGCCGGGACGTCGGGCAGGTATGGGCGGGCCAACCCCCGGCCGGAGAAATACGTCACCTGCCCCAGGGTTTCCAGCACCGCGTCGCCAACGATGTCAGGGACAGGCCGCCACCCGCATCTAGCGGGGTCGGACAGAACCTGGCAGCCGCAGCGATGCTCCTCCGCGCGATGCCAGAACCATCAACCACCGAGGGTCGACGAATCCAGGGAGAGCTCAAGAATCTCCTGGAAGGCGCCGCGGCCTGGCGGGCCGAGAGCTCTGCCTCCCGAAGGTAGGGGTACCCCTCGGAACCTCATGCCGCGACTTCCCGATTCATGCGGGAAGCCTTGGTCTACACCGGGCGCACGCGCAACACCGCGCCTGCGGCCCCGGGCCACCTCGACAACGAGCACCATCGTCGCGACCGTCGGGCCCGCCTCGACGAAAGGGTGCGCCGAGGCTACCACCCCAGGCGTGGGGGACGCTACGACAGCGGGGAGGATCGGAGTCCCTCGCCCGAACCACCCAATCCGCAGGCCTTCAGCCGGACCATCCGGCGGGCGCCGTTTCCGGCCCGGTTCCGACCCCCGTCTACTATCACAAAGTACTCGGGGGAAACGAGGCCAGAATTGTGGCTCGCAGACTACCGCCTGGCCTGTCAACTGGGTGGAACGGACGACGACAACCTCATCATCCGCAACCTCCCCCTGTTCCTCTCCGACACTGCTCGCGCCTGGTTGGAGCACCTGCCTCCGGGGCAGATTTCCAACTGGGATGATTTGGTCCAAGCCTTCGCCGGCAATTTCCAGGGCACGTACGTGCGCCCCGGGAATTCCTGGGACCTCCAAAGCTACCGGCAACAGCCGGGAGAGTCTCTTCGGGACTACATCCGGCGATTCTCGAAGCAGCGCACCGAGCTGCCCAACATCACCGACTCAGATGTCATCGGCGCGTTCCTTGCCGGCACCACCTGCCGTGACCTGGTGAGCAAGTTGGGTCGCAAGACCCCCACCAGGGCGAGCGAGCTGATGGACATCGCCACCAAGTTCGCCTCTGGCCAGGAGGCGGTCGAGGCCATCTTCCGAAAGGACAAGCAGCCCCAGGGCCGCCCGTCGGAAGAGGCTCCCGAGGCGTCTACTCCGCGCGGCGCCAAGAGTAAAGGCAAGAAGAAGTCGCAAGCGAAACGCGACGCCGCCGACGCGGACCTTGTCGCCGCCGCCGAGTACAAGAACCCTCGGAAGCCCCCCGGAGGTGCTAACCTCTTCTACAAGATGCTCAAGGAGTCGTGCCCCTACCATCAGGGGCTCGTCAAGCACACCCTCAAGGAGTGCGTCATGCTTCGGCGCCACTTCCACAGGGCCGGGCCACCCGCAGAGGGTGGTAGGGCCCGCGACGACGACCAAAAGGAAGAGTTCCCCGAGGTCCGCGACTGCTTCATGATCTACGGAGGGCATGCGGCGAATGCCTCGGCTCGGCATCGCAAGCGAGAGCGTCGGGAGGTCTGCTCGGTGAAGGTGGCGGCGCCAGTCTACCTAGACTGGTCCGACAAGCCCATCACCTTCGACCAAGCTGACCACCCCGACCACGTGCCGAGCCCGGGGAAATACCCGCTCGTCGTCGACCCCATCATCGGCGATGTCAGGCTCACCAAGGTCCTGATGGATGGGGGCAGCTGCCTCAACATCATCTACGCCGAGACCCTCAGGCTCCTGCGCGTCGATCTGTCCTCCGTCCGAGCAGGCGCTGCGCCCTTCCACGGGATCATTCCTGGGAAGCGCGTCCAGCCCCTCGGGCGGCTCGACCTTCCTGTCTGCTTCGGAACGCCCTCCAACTTTCGAAGGGGGATTTTGACGTTCGAGGTGGTCGGGTTCCGAGGAACCTACCACGCGGTATTGGGGAGGCCATGCTACGCGAAATTCATGGCCGTCCCCAACTACACCTACCTGAAGCTCAAGATGCCGGGCCCCAACGAAGTCATCACCGTCGGCCCCACGTACAAACACGCGTTCGAATGCGACGTGGAGTGCGTGGAGTACGCCGAGGCCCTCGCCGAGTCCGAGGCCCTCATCGCCGACCTGGAAAACCTCTCCAGAGAGGTGCCAGACGTGAAGCGACACGCCGGCAATTTCGAGCCAGCGGAGACGGTTAAGGCCGTCCCTCTCGACCCCAGTGGCGACACCTCCAAGCAGATCCGGATCGGTTCCGGGCTCGACCCCAAATAGGAAGCAGTGCTCGTCGACTTTCTCCGCGCGAACGCCGACGTCTTTGCGTGGAGTCCCTCGGACATGCCCGGCATACCGAGGGATGTCGCCGAGCACTCGCTGGATATTCGGGCCGGAGCCCGACCGGTCAGGCAGCCTCTGCGCCGATTCGACAAGGAGAAGCGCAGAGTGATAGGCGGGGAGATCCACAAGCTAATGGCAGCAGGGTTCATCAAAGAGGTATTCCATCCCGAATGGCTTGCCAACCCTGTGCTTGTGAGAAAGAAAGGGGGGAAATGGCGGATGTGTGTAGACTACACTGGTCTCAACAAAGCATGTCCGAAGGTTCCCTACCCTCTACCTCGCATCGATCAAATCGTCGATTCCACTGCTGGGTGCGAAACCCTGTCTTTCCTCGATGCCTACTCAGGGTATCATCAAATCAAGATGAAAGAGTCCGACCAGCTCGCGACTTCTTTCATCACGCCCTTCGGCATGTACTGCTATGTCACCATGCCGTTCGGTTTGAGGAACGCGGGTGCAACGTACCAGCGGTGCATGAACCATGTGTTCGGCGAACACATCGGTCGTACGGTCGAGGCCTACGTCGATGACATCGTAGTCAAGACAAGGAAAGCCTCCGACCTCCTCTCAGACCTTGAAGTGACATTCCGGTGTCTCAAGGCAAAGGACGTCAAGCTCAATCCCGAGAAGTGTGTCTTCGGGGTGCCCCGAGGCATGCTCCTGGGGTTCATCGTCTCCAAGCGGGGCATCGAAGCCAACCCGGAGAAGATCGCAGCCATCACCAGCATGGGGCCCATCAAGGACTTAAAAGGTGTACAGAGGGTCATGGGATGTCTCGCGGCCTTGAGCCGTTTCATCTCACGCCTCGGCGAAAGAGGCCTGCCTATGTACCGCCTCTTAAGGAAGGCCGAGTGCTTCACTTGGACCCCTGAGGCCGAGGAAGCTCTCGGGAACCTTAAGGCGCTCCTCACCAAGGCGCCTATCTTGGTACCCCCAGCTGATGGAGAAGCCCTCTTGGTCTACGTCGCCGCGACCACTCAGGTGGTTAGCGTCGCGATTGTGGTCGAAAGGCAAGAAGAGGGGCATGCATTGCCCGTTCAGAGGCCAGTTTACTTCGTCAGCGAGGTGCTGTCCGAAACCAAGATCCGCTACCCACAAGTTCAGAAGCTACTGTATGCAGTGATCCTGACGAGGCGAAAGTTGCGACATTACTTCGAGTCTCATCCGGTAACTGTGGTGTCATCCTTCCCCCTGGGGGAGATCATCCAGTGCCGAGAGGCCTCGGGCAGGATCGCAAAGTGGGCGGTGGAAATCATGGGCGAGACAATCTCGTTCGCCCCTCGAAAGGCCATCAAGTCCCAGGTATTGGCGGACTTCGTAGCCGAATGGGTCGACACCCAGCTGCCGACGGCTCCGATCCAACCGGAGCTCTAGACCATGTTTTTCGACGGGTCGCTGATGAAGACGGGAGCCAGCGTGGGCCTACTCTTCGTCTCGCCCCTCGGGAAACACCTGCGCTACGTGCTGCGCCTCCATTTCCCGGCGTCCAACAATGTGGCTGAGTACGAAGCTCTGATCAACGGATTGCGAATCGCCATCGAGCTAGGGGTCCGACGCCTCGACGCTCGCGGCGACTCGCAGCTCGTCATCGACCAAGTCATGAAGAACTCCCACTGCCGCGACCCGAAGATGGAGGCCTACTGCGATGAGGTTCGGCGCTTGGAAGACAAGTTCTACGGGCTCGAGCTTAACCACATCGCCCGGCGCTACAACGAGACTGCGGACGAGCTGGCAAAAATAGCCTCGGGGCGAACGACGGTTCCCCCGGACGTCTTCTCCCGGGATCTGCACCAACCCTCCGTCAAGATCAACGACACGCCCGAGTCCGAGGTACCCTCGGCCCAGCCCGAGGCATCCTCGGTTCAGCCCGAGGCGTCCTCGGCTCAGCCCGAGGTACCCTCGGCCCCCGAGGGCGAGGCGCTGTGCATCGAGTAGGAGCGGAGCGGGGTCACGCCTGATCGAGATTGGCAGACCCCGTACCTGCAATATCTCCGCCAAGGAGAGCTACCCCTCGACCAAGCCGAGGCTCGGTGGGTAGCGCGACGCGCCAAGTCGTTCGTCTTGCGGGGCGATGAGAAGGAGCTCTACCACCGCAGCCCCTCGGGCATCCTCCAGCGATGCATCCCCATCGCCGAAGGTCAGGAACTCCTGCAAGAGATACACTCGGGGGCTTGCGGCCATCATGCAGCGCCTCGAGCCCTCGTTGGGAACGCTTTCCGGTAAGGCTTCTACTGGCCGACGGCGGTGGCTGACGCCTCTAGAATTGTCCGCACCTGCGAAGGGTGTCAATTCTATGCGAAGCGGACCCACCTGCCCGCTCAGGCTCTGCAGACGATACCCATCACCTGACCCTTCGCTGTGTGGGGTCTGGACCTTGTCGGCCCTCTGCAGAAGGCGCCCGGGGGCTACACGCACCTGCTGGTCGCCGTCGACAAATTCTCCAAGTGGATCAAGGTCCGACCCCTGAACAGCATCAGGTCCGAGCAGGCGGTGGCGTTCTTCACCAACATCATCCATCGCTTCGGGGTCCCAAACTCCATCATCACTGACAACGGCACCCAGTTCACCGGCAGAAAATTCTTGGATTTTTGCGAGGATCACCACATCCGGGTGGACTGGGCTGCCGTAGCTCATCCCATGTCGAATGGGCAAGTAGAGCGTGCCAACGGCATGATTCTACAAGGGCTCAAGCCTCGGATTTACAACGACCTCAACAAGTTCGACAAGCGATGGATGAAGGAACTCCCCTCGGTGGTCTGGAGCCTGAGGACAACGCCGAGCCGAGCCACGGGTTTCACGCCGTTCTTCCTGGTCTACGGGGCCGAGGCCGTCTTGCCCACTGACCTGGAATACGGCTCCCCGAGGACGAGGGCCTACGATGATCAAAGCAACCAAGCTAGCCGAGAAGACTCGCTGGACCAGCTAGAAGAGGCTCGGGACAGGGCCTTACTACACTCGGCGCGGTATCAGCAGTCCCTGCGACGCTACCACGCCCGAGGGGTCCGACCCCGAGACCTCCAGGTGGGCGACCTGGTGCTTCGGCTACGGCAAGACGCCCGAGGGAGGCACAAGCTCACGCCCCCCTGGGAGGGGCCATTCGTCATCGCCAAAGTTCTGAAGCCAGGAACGTACAAGCTGGCCAACAGTCAAGGCGAGGTCTACGGCAACGCTTGGAACATCCAGCAGCTACGTCGCTTCTACCCTTAAGATGTTTCCAAGTTGTTCATATACCTCGCACCCACGCAAAGTTTAGTCAACAAGGAAGGGTCGGCCTCGCCTCGGCAAAGCCCGACCCTCCCTCGGGGGCTAAAAGGGGGGAAACCCCCTCTGCGTCAAAATTTTCCTCGAAAAAAAATCTCTTCTACCAGAATATCTTTCGTGCTTTTTGACTACTTCGAAAAGTGGGTCCTGGAAACGACGGAGTACACGTAAGCAGCCAAGGCTGACCGAGCCGAGGGACTCCTACGCCTCCGGGATACGGATACCTCACTCATCACCTTCTGCGATAAGTAACTCGCGTTCGGATAAAGTGACTCCGCGGATCGAACAAGTCTTTACGTTCGAAAGCCCTTCTGCCGAAGCGATCCTTCGAGCCTTCTCGACCAAGTCGGTGACAGGGCCTCATGGACGGGTGAAAGTACGCGTAAGCGGCAAGGCCGACCGAGCCAAGGGACTCCCACGCCTCCGGGATACGGGTACCTCACTCATCACCTTCCGCGAGAAGCAACTCTCGCTCGCACTAACATCCCTGTTACCGACCAAAAGGTCCAGATACTCGAAACAAGAGGAAAAGAGACGCAGCTTTACAACGCAGCGAGGGTGTGTGTTCTGGCCTCGACGGCCGCACAAGGCACACGCTACAAGACAATCTGATCCTGCAGGCTCGGGTCTTGACGCTGGAAGGGGGCAGCAACACCCTCGGCATCGACGGCACCTTCGGCGAGGCCCGACCTAGCCTCGGACGGCGACGTGGTCCGAGGGTCTCCGCTCCGAAGGACGACGTCATCACCACGCCAGGGCAATCGCTGCCAGGGACTTCTCCGGGAATCCGGCCCGAGCAGGCGGCTCAGCCGGTCACCCCTGGGGCCTCGGCCAACCATCTTCCGAGGGCGCCAGCCCGGTCCGAAGCCTCGGCTGATCAACTCCGACGTCGATCCCGCCAATGGACAACCCGGTTAGGCTCCGGCCAACCAGGTTTCATTTTCGAGCCGACTCCGCCTCTGTTCATGCTGATATCGCTACCCCTGGCCTCGGCTCGTCGAAGAGCGGCCGAGGGGTCTCTTTAACTAGGCAAGAGGAGCCTCGGACAGCAAGGCCGACCGAGCCGAGGGACTCCTACGCCTCCAGGATACGGATACCTCACTCGTCACCTTGACACGGGGCGACTCATGCTTGGTGAAGCGGTTCAGATAGTCAACAGACGAGTCTTAGTGCTCAAGAATGAGGAAAAAACACGGCTCCGTGCCGAAGTTACATACATGTTCAGGCCCCGAAAGCCGAAATGAACAAAAAACCTTGGCATTCGAAGTGCCATTACAAACGGAACTCCGGTTCCCCCTCCGCAGGTACGAACAACCCCACTCGATAGGGATGGGCCTACGGAGCAACAGAAGACCGACGAACGGCATGTCATCGCCCGCCCCGGCAGTGGCGACGATGAAGACTTCTGTCCCGGGGGGCCGAACAGCAGCAGTGATGACCTCAGGGCGGATGCTGCTGCTGGGAGGCCCCCGCCCATGCCCGAACTCGAGAGGCAAGGACGGGCAGAAGGCCGTAGAGTTGGAGGTCGGTTCGTGGCCAGCCTTGGCTATCACGCAGGCGGAAGAACCTCTTCCAGCTGCCGTGGCAGACGCCGGCGCCGCGAGCGGCTCCGAAGCCACTCGCGTCCGAAGGCCAGGCACGCTGCAGATGCCAGCGCCACGGACGACGACCGCTCCTCCCTCCGATCACTGAGTAAAGGAGCGGGCCGCCGCCCACGCGGGGGGTGACCTCAACTCGGCACACTCCCCTCCCCAGCCCTGGTGATGAAAATCCTTGAGGCTGAGGGAGGGGCAGAGGCCGCAGCCCGGCTCGCTTTCCCCCACCATCAAGCCGGAGGTCACCATCTTGGGTGACCGCCGGTGGAGGGGTGCAGCCGGGCTGCATGATGAAAATCCTTGAAGCCGAACGATGGCTGAAAGGTACCAACTCCCACGGAGTTACGTTCCTCCAACGATGGGGCGAAAAGACGGCGGTTTCCCCCATCCGGGGGCTTGAAAGGTGGAAAGACACGGTGCATAAGGGAGGAAGAAGACATGGTCGCCTTACGAAAGGGGTCGCCCTCCTTTTAAAGGCGACTCTCCCTGCTTGCGCCCCCAACCATCACGGGCTGAGTCTTCTCCAACACGCTCCAAAGCCCTCCCCTGCGGCGCGGGGGCTGGGTCCCGCATGTCATGCAGACCGGCTCCGAGCAGAAGAAGCCAAACCGCCGCGCGTGGTGCACGCAACCGCCCAGCGGTTACAAGTGACCCTCCGCTTTTGCCCAGACCAACGGGCGAAAGGGGCGGGCAGCCATGCAGGCGGCATGCAACCGCGCCAAGTGGACGCGCCTCTCCGACTCCCGACACGCCAGCATGGAGGCCCAGGCCCACGCGTCGCGCAACCGGCGCGCCGGATGCTGCATGCAAGCAACTGTACCACTTGCGCCACCACCGCGCCTCCTCGATTGCGGAACCAATACCGCGACTCGAGGCGACCCAGCGCGCGACCCAGCAACGCCAGCCTGACGCAGCGGTCAACGCGGTCAAAAGTGGGCCGGCAGTAATGACGGTGGCAGGCGCGCGGGAGCAGCAGCCACGTCATCAGCCAAGCTCACGTCCCATCCGGAGGCAGCGAGAGAACCCCCTCTCACGGCGTGAAGACAACGCGCCCGTGATCCGTTCCTCGAACGGCTCGCGCACGCGCAACGGCAGCCCCGCCAACTACTCGCCCCGTCGCATTAACTCCATGGCTGGACAGGCGGCGTTTCTGGCAGGCGCAGCGGGCGACGCTTCGCCTTCGCCGAAACAACCGCGCCAAAAAAGGTACACCGCGTCGTTCGGTTTCGTATCCTTTTTCCTTTTTTCCTCTTTCTCTATCTCTTGCGACAGGGACCGGGAAAGGGGGATACCCCGAAAGGGATCCTTCCCCATGAAGGAACTAGGCTCCGAGCCTCCTTACTGATCAGGGGTTCGAAGGCTGGCCCCCCGGAGGGTTCAACAGCCGCCTCAGATCGCGTGGGCCCTACACCCACTACTGGTCAGAGGTTCGAAGGCCGGCCCCCCGAAGGGTTCCACGGCCGCCTCAGGCTACTCGGGCTTCGTGCCCATTACTGATCAGGGGTTCGAAGGCTGGCCCCCGAAGGGTTCACAGTCGCCTCAGACACCGAGCGAGGGATGACCAGGGGTACGTTCGATACATAACCAAGGCTCGGGCTGCGCTCCCGAGGTACCCTAGGACATTTCCGAGACCAGCGGGAGCGATTTTGTAACGGAATCCCATCGGAGGGAGGCATCGAGCCCTCGGACCCCGTCACCAGGGGACCGGGTCCGGCAGATCACCCGCAGGTACTTTTGGGCGTGCCTCTGGGCCCCTAGCCGACCCCAACGAACGGGGCACGGACGTCCACTCGGATTACCCGCTTGCAGCTCACCAGAGACACCATGTTCGGTGCCCATTGAGGGTAACATGGCGCTCTCCCCCCTCCTCCTTGCGGAAAGGCGACGTAGGGGCGTATGTAAAAAAGCCGAGTCTGTCCCTGATCGCCCTCTCGCCCTGTGCGGAGGCTCGGGGGCTGCTCTCGCAAACCCGGCTCCGGCCAAACCGTTGACAACGTCAACATACCAGCCCGAGAACTTGGGCCCCGACCGTGCACCCGGGCTACGGCCAGTTCGCATGAGGGAACCACCAGACCAGCCGAAGCATTACGCAAGGCATTAAGACCTCGAAGGAGTGAAACCACTCCTCCGAGGCCTCGGGGGCTACACCCGGCGGGTGCGCTCGCGCGCACCCACCGGAACAAAATGCAACCGAGAAAGGCTGGTCCCCTTGCAAAAAAGTGCGACGAAAGCCTCCAAGCGAGTGCTAACACTCCCTTCGAGGCTCGGGGGCTACTGTCGGGGACCATAATTAGGGGTACCCTCAAGACGCCTAATTCTCAGCTGGTAACCCCCATCAGCATAAAGCTGCAGAGGCCTGATGGGTGCGATTAAGTTAGGGATCAGTCCATACGAGCGACTCGATCACGCCTCGCCCGAGCCTAGCCTCGGGCAAGGGCAGCCGACCCTGAGGTGTTTCCGTCTCGCCCGAGGCCCCCTTTTAACGGCGAACACATTTCCGGCTCGCCCGAGGCCTTGCCTTCGCTAAAAAGCAACCCTGACTAAATCGCCGCGCCGACTGACCAAGTCGCAGGAGCATTTAACGTAAAGGTAGCCTGACACCTTTATCCTGACGTGCGCCCCCCGGCAGAGCCGAAGTGACCGCCGTCACTTCGCCGCTCCACTGACCGGTCTGACAGAAGGACAGCGCCGCCTGCGCCATTCCGACTGCAGTGCCACCTGATAGAGTGAGACTGACAGGCAGTCAGGCCTTGCCAAAGGCGCCCTAGGAAGCTCCGCCCGACCCAGGGCTCAGACTCGGGCTAAGGCCCCGGAAGACGGCGAACTCCGCTCCGCCCGACCCAGGGCTCGGACTCGGGCTAAGGCCCCGGAAGACGGCGAACTCTGCTCCGCCCGACCCAGGGCTCGGACTCGGGCTAAGGCCCCGGAAGACGGCGAACTCCGCTCCGCCCGACCAAGGGCTCGGACTCGGGCTAAGGCCCCGGAAGACGGCGAACTCCGCTCCGCCCGACCCAGGGCTCGGACTCGGGCTAAGGCCCCGGAAGACGGTGAACTCCGCTCCGCCCGACCCAGGGCTCGGACTCGGGCCAAGGCCCCGGAAGACGGCGAACTCCGCTCCGCCCGACCCAGGGCTCGGACTCGGGCTAAGGCCCCAGAAGACGGCGAACTCCGCTCCGCCCGACCCAGGGCTCGGACTCGGGCTAGGCCCCAGAAGACGACGAACTCCGCTTCGCCCGACCCCAGGGGTCGGACTCCGCCCTGGCCTCTGCCGAACGACCTCCGCCTCGCCCGACCCAGGAGCTCGGGCTCAGCCTCGGCCATGGAAGACAGACTTGACCTCGGCTTCGGAGGAGCCTCCATGTTGCCCGACCTAGGGCACAAGTCCGCCACATCAACAGGAAGCGCCATCATCACCCTACCCCGAGCCGACTCGGGCTGCAGAGAACAAGACCGGCGTCCCATCTGGCTAGCTCCGCCAGATAGGCAATGATGGCGCCCCACTAGACCCGTGACGACGGCGGCTCTCAGCTCCCTTACGGAAGCAGGGGGACGTCAGCAAGGACCCAACCGCTCCGACAGCTGTCCCTCCGCCAGGCTCCGTTGCTCCTCCGACAGCCACGACACCACACCAGCTGGGTGCCAAGATCTCTCCAGCTGCCACCTTGGCATGTACTTAGGGCGCTAGCTCTCCCCCGCTAGACACGTAGCACTCTGCTACACCCCCATTGTACACCTGGATCCTCTCCTTACGCCTATAAAAGGAAGGATCAGGGCCTTCTTAGAGAAGGTTGGCCGCGCGGGGATGAGGACGGGGCAAGCGCTCTCTTGGGGCCGCTCGCTTCCCTCACCCGCGTGGACGCTTGTAACCCCCTACTGCAAGCGCACCCGACCTGGGCGCGGGACGAACACGAAGGCCGCGGGATTCCCACCTCTCTCACGACTCGTCTCCGGCCACCTCGCTTTCCCCCCTTCGCGCTCGCCCACGCGCTCGACCCATCTGGGCTGGGGCACGCGGCACACTCACTCGTCGGCTTAGGGACCCCCCGGTCTCAAAACGCCGACAAAATTCAAACTAGGTTTCAAATTCAAATAAATTCAAACTTGTGCAACACTTCAAAGAATATTTTAAACTCAACATGATGCAACATGTCATGACTCATAAGGTTTTGGCAGAGATAAATAATTAACCTCCACTAATTTAGGCTATTTCTAATCAAAAAGGAAGAAGGGAGAAAGAACCTAGAGAGAGAGAAAACCTAGAGTGAGAAAAAGAAGAGTAACACATGATTTTGGGTGATAATTAGAAAGAAACTTTATACCCCCAAAATCAGGGTGTTACAAATAAATGAAGCATGTTTATGTGATCGAGTAATAACCCCCTGTGAAGGACTCCCAATGATTTGATCTTGTGGGTGTGCTTGAAGTAGTGATGAGTTTCTCCTATCAATCACTTGGGAAGAAGGTCCTGGAGCATCAACATCTTCGGCTTGTACCCTTGCTTGTTTATGAAAGACAAATGTATCTTCATTTGCATGCCTCTCACCTTTTTCATCATCTTGTGGTACATTAGATGAAGAAGGCATGTCAATAATTTACACCTCTTCTTCATCTTCTTTTGGTTTGATGGCTCCAATTGGCATATTCTTCATGGCTTCCCTAAGTGGCTCATCACCTACATCATCAAGATTTTCAAGTGCTCCTTGGGAGCCATTAGTCTCATCAAACTCCACATCATATGTTTCTTCTACCACGCCAGTGGCATGATTGAATACTCGATATGCTTTGGACTTTGATGAAGAGCCAAGTAGAAAACCAATATCACAACGTCTTTGAAACTTCCCTAGGTGATGGCTGTAGGAAACAGGTGACGCCTAAGAGGGGGGTGAGTTAGGACTTCTAAAACTTTTACTTAACTAGGCCACAATTAAATCCCTAGAGCAAAACCTATGCAAATAATCAAACTAGAATGTGCAAACTAGGTTTTGTCTAAGTGTTGCTATCTCTACCGCAAAGGCTAAGTTTCAATCTACACTAAATAAGTATGAATACAAGATTGAAACTTAAATGCTTAATATAAATGCGGAAACTTAAAGAGCAAAGTAGAGAAGCAAACTCTCATGGATGACGCCGGTATTTTTACCGAGGTATCCGGAACCACGCAAGGTTCCGACTAATCCTCATTGGTGCCCCTACGCAAAGGGAAGCCCACGCGAGGGCCAAGCACCACGGTCGAGTAACTCCGTAGAGAGCCGCGAGCCTTCTCCACGCTCAAGTGGTGCTCCGCTTCCGGCTCCTCTCGGACGCTCCCTGCCGTCTCCACTATCGAGCTTCCGGCCGAAACGCCGCGGGCCTCGTTCCCTCCGGTACACGGTGGCGGCCGTGACACAAACGCGGTTGTCACGGTCTCGCAAGACTCTCGCGCCACTTGGTACAATTACAACGACTCACACAAGAGCCGAGGGGTTGTGTGGTTTTACAAAACTCACTCAACTAACTAGGGTTCACCTAGAGCAAGCACTAAAGCGGTCTAACTAACCTAAGCACTTCGCAAAGCACCTACGCTAATCACCGAGTGATTCTATTAAGCACTTGGGTGTTTGAGCTCTTGGAAATATGCACTATGTGTCTTGGTATGTTGCTTGGGCTCCCACACCTTCAAATGGCCGGTTGGGGTGGTATTTATAGCCTCCAATCCCCAAACTAGCCGTTGGACAGAAAGCAGCAGCTTTCTGTCGTCGGGTGCACCGGACAGTCCGATGCACCACTGTACAACCACTGTGCAGCGTCCGGTGCACGCCACGTCAGTCGACCGTTGGCGCCTGTAGCAGTCGACCGTTGGATCCGACCGTTGTCGTCTGTCCGGTGCCGACTGTCTGGTGCCCCACCGGACAGACCGGTGCTACAGCCAGAGAGCGCCTGTCTGTGGCCTCTCTGCGCAGACTGTCCGGTGGTCCACCGGACAGTCCGGTGCACACCGGACAGCACTGTCCGGTGCGCCACCAGGCGTTGGCTGACAGCCCGCATCTTGGATTCCTTCGCTGATTTCTTGGGGCTTCTTTTGTTCTTGAGTATTGGACTCCTATGCATCTTTTTATATCTTCTTTTGAGGTGTTGCATCCTCATTGCCTTGGTCCAATTCTCTTCGCATCCTGTGAACTATAATTATAAACACTAGCAAACATATTAGTCCACAGGTTGTGTTAATCATCAAACACCAAAACTCAATTAGCCAAAAGGCCTGGGGTCCATTTTCCTTACAATCTCCCCCTTTTTGGTGATTGATGACAACACAACCAAAGCAAGCAAATAATACAAGTATTTGAATTAAAATATGCAATCTACTTGCTAAGATGGATGATTGTCCCCACAATGTGATATTATGGACTTAAGCCTCCCCATAACTCCATAATTCACTTACTTCTTATTTTTGGACCAAATAACCAAAACCACTTGAAAAAATCATTTGTAGTTATAAAATTTTAAATTTGTGGTGTTTGGTGTTTGATATAGTTTTCATTGCTTTGGTCCCTAAACTTTGTGGTGTTTGGTGTTTGATATAGTTTTCATTGCTTTGGTCCCTAAACTTTGTGGTGTTTGGTGTTTGATATAGTTTTCATTGCTTTGGTCCCTAAACTTCTCCCCCTTTGGCATCAACCACCGAAAAGGAAGACATTAAAAACATGTAGAAAGTAAATAAAAGCTTGTCCTCAAAAGATTACTCCCCCTAAATGAGTATTCTCTTTTAGAAAGAGTTTTTCTCCCCCTTTAGAGATGAAGAAAAGCTCCCCCTGACAGAGATCTTAGGAAAAAGCATGTGAGAATTAGAGGTGCAAGACATGATTTGAAAAGACTAACTTCCCTTATGCATAGGTAACAGAATATGAGTTAACCACTTATGCATTTTTAGCAACATGGAAGTATATGATATGAAATATAGTCTAATCAAATATTGGAGAAGACCTGTAAATGATACTAGATGTAGTCTCAAAAGATACCAATTGAAATTCAATGGCGAGCTTGAGAGACATGAGGGTTCTTGGAGATTTTGCAGTGGAAGATTGTTGTCTTTCTCCGGGGACCTTATTTTCCTTACAATGAGACTATCACATGAAATAGACTTGAAAAGGTATTAGTCTCAAAGTATTAGATTATAAATTAACCTCCCTCTAAAGGTGTGCATACAAGTTTTGAATACTTGTAGGAGACTTGCACTTTGATATGATATCAAGAGGAGCAAATTATCTATAATCCGAACTTTGGCACATATAAGTTAAATGATACAACTTGTAGAAATCAAAATTTTCAATTGATGCATCATTTACTATGGAGTGATATAGAAGTTATGTGTCGTGCTCAAATAAACATTTTAAGCCATGTATGTTTGCTTAAGTATATGAATTAAAAACCAGCAATCCTACCATACGATTCACCTAGTATGCATGATTTTAAACAAAAGTACATAACAAATGTAATACTAGGCAAGAAAGGTAAACTAGACAAAAGGTAAATAGATACGCATATCTAAAAACAAAAAAAATACAATAAAACTAGTTACCTTAGTCATGGGTGGGAAATTTGGGTCCAAAATTTTCACTAACCCACTTGGCAATAAACTTGATCCAATATGATGTATCCCATGATGTACATCCTAATTTTGCCAAGTCTCCAAATTTCCCGTGGACCTTCGGTCCACTCACTTCCCTTTCGGGATCCAAACCTTCTTGGTGCTTTTCATGGTTGAAATTATTTCCTTTGGCACCCAGATGCGTTTGTCCCCTTTTCCTTTGTTGACTTGCTTGTTGGCCTTGATTGCTATCACCTTTCCATTCTTTTTCTTCTTGATCAAATATGGTGTAGCAGTCTTTTTGTCCACCTTTTTGATATAGGTGTTGGAGATTTTGCTTGATGGCTTTTGCTTGAGCTTTTGTCTTTGTTTATCCCCGGTCATCGCCTTGCATTGGAAAGACTTATGGCCTTCCTTGTGGCATAGCCTACAAATCACAGTTTCTCCCTCCATAGGCTTGTTCACTCTCGCAGTGGTGTTATCCTGTGGAGGTCAGATTTGTTTGGCTTTGCCTTTCTTGTCATACAAAGCTTTGCCAAGGCGAGCCACTTCTTGCTTCAATTGTTCATTTTCCTTTGCAACCTCATCCGAACATGTTTCTACAACAATATTCTTAACAAGAACTTGGTTGCAGGGGTTAGAATCATCAATTAAATCAAAGCAGGAAGTAGAAGCATCTTTCTTAATAATTTCAGGTATTTCAAATAAAGATGTTGCTGGGGTGCTACCGATGTTTTCTAGCTTAATAGTTAGCTCATTATTGTGTATGCTAAGAATTTGCATTTTCTCTAGTAAATTTTCAATAGCTTCTTGGGAGCTAGCTAACTTAGCCTTAAGTTTTTCATTCTTTTTAATAAGGCTATCATTGGTAGCAGTGGATGGAGCACTATATTCCAATAGCTCAGTTTTAGTTGATAGATCACTATTTAAGTTTGCAAAAGTTTCAAATTTTTCTAGCAAACCTTTGTAATCATTTTTAGAGCTAACCAACTTATTTTTCAAAGTTTTAAGTTGAGCTTTTTGTTTAGTGCAAACATCCTGGAAAAATTCTATGGCTTCCGCAAGCTCATCTAGAGAGGGCTTTCCCTCACCTTCATCATCACTGCTACTTTCATCACTAGAGGATGGAATGCTTTTGTTACCTCTTGCCATAAGGCATTTGTATGATGACCGTGATGAGCGTGGCGAGGACCGGTGGCTACGCGTCCTTGGAGGTTCATCTTCACTTGAAGAGTCATCCCAAGTTCTAACACTTGTTAGCGCCTTGCCTTTGCTCCTCTCCTTTTTGGGTTTGGCCATATCTGGGCAGTTGTCCCTGAAGTGGCCCTTCTCCCCACATGCGAAGCATCCTCTCTTCCTTTGCTTTTTCCTGTCAATGTTAAAGAGAAGATCCTCGACCTGCAGGGGCATACCCATTAGATTAATCTTGCGGATCATCCTCATTACCTTTCCGACGCGTCGGATTGTTTCTTCGTCCTTAGAGGATGATGTGCATGGTTGATAATCTTCATCATCATCACTTCCTTATTCTTCCTCTTCTTCGCTTGAGGAACTTGGAGTGGGAGCCTTCTTTTTGCCCTTCCTTTCATCACATGCAAAAGCATATGGCCTTGAGGAAGTTGGCTCTTCTCCCCGACTCATTTTTCGCGACATCTCAAAGGCCGCGATTTTCCCGATCACAATGGTCGGGGTCATGTTGCTCAAGTCCTCCATATTGTGAAGGATGGTGATGATGCTCCCATATCTTTGTTGTGGTAGCAGGGAGATAATCTTCCTCACAATGTCCGCATCACCTAGCTTATTAATGCCAATAGAATTGAGCTCATTGAGATTCAAACGAGAATACATGTCTCTAACAAGCTCATCATCTTTCATGGCAAAAGAATTATACTCATTTAAGACTAGGCAATGTTTTTGCTCACGGACATTGGATGTGCCGTCATGGAGCTCATGCAATTTTAGCCAAATCTCATTAGCAATTTTCAAGGTAAATACTTGATTAAAAATATCCATGCTAAGAGATTCATACAAGCAATTTTTGGCTCTAGCATTTAAATGAATTTCTTTTTCCTCACTCGTGGTGGGTTTCTCGGGATTCTTGAGGGGTTTCATCCCGTCACGAGTGACTCTCCAAACACCTAGATCAACAGCCTCTAGATAACAAGCCATTCTAGCACTATAATATGGGAAGTTAGTGCCGTCGAAGTGTGGTGGCCTATGGGTATCCATCCCTTCCTCTAAAAAGCGTCGGCTCTTTTAGCGGTGAAGCTAAAGTGTTTCAAATGAGCCAAACCGGCCTCTGATACCACTTGTAGGAAACGGGTGACGCCTAAGAGGGGGGATGGATTAGGACTTATAAAACTTTTACTTAACTAGGCCACAATTAAATCCCTAGAGCAAAACCTATGCAAATAATCAAACTATAATGTGCAAACTAGGTTTTGTCTAAGTGTTGCTATCTCTACCGCAAAGGCTAAGTTTTAATCTACACTAAATAAGTATGAATACTAGATTGAAACTTAAATGCTTAATATAAATGCGGAAACTTAAAGAGCAAAGTAGAGAAGCAAACTCTCGTGGATGACACCGGTATTTTTACCGAGGTATCCGAAACCACGCAAGGTTCCGACTAATCCTCGTTGGTGCCCCTACGTAAAGGGAAGCTCACGCGAGGGCCAAGCACCACGGTCGAGTAACTCCGTAGAGAGCCGCGGGCCTTCTCCACGCTCAAGTGGTGCTCCGCTTCCGGCTCCTCTCGGATGCTCCCCGCCGTCTCCACTATCGAGCTTCCGGCCGAAACGCCGCGGGCCTCGTTCCCTCCGGTACACGGTGGCGGCTGTGACACAAACACGGTTGTCACGGTCTCGCAAGACTCTCGCCCCACTCGGTACAATTACAACGACTCACACAAGAGCCGAGGGGTTGTGTGGTTTTACAAAAATCACTCAACTAACTAGGGTTCACCTAGAGCAAGCGCTAAAGCGGTCTAACTAACCTAAGCACTTCGCAAAGCACCTACGCTAATCACCAAGTGATTCTATTAAGCACTTGGGTGTTTGAGCTCTTGGAAATATGCACTATGTGTCTTGGTATGTTGCTTGGGCTCCCACACCTTCAAATGGCCGGTTGGGGTGGTATTTATAGCCTCCAATCCCCAAACTTGCCGTTGGACAGAAAGCAGCAGCTTTCTGTCGTCGGGTGCACCGGACAGTCCGGTGCACCACCGGACAGCCACTGTGCAGTGTCCGGTGCACGCCACGTCAGCCGACCGTTGGTGCCTGTAGCAGTCGACCGTTGGATCCGACCGTTGTCGTCTGTCCGGTGCACACCGAACAGTCCGGTGCCGACTGTCTGGTGCCCCACCGGACAGACTGGTGCTACAGCCAGAGAGCGCCTATCTGTGGCCTCTCTGCGCAGACTGTCCGGTGCGCCACCAGGCGCTGGCTGACAGCCCACATCTTGGATTCCTTCGCTGATTTCTTGGGGCTTCTTTTGTTCTTGAGTATTGGACTCCTATGTATCTTTTTATATCTTCTTTTGAGGTGTTGCATCCTCATTGCCTTGGTCCAATTCTCTTCGCATCCTGTGAACTATAATTATAAACACTAGCAAACATATTAGTCCACAGGTTGTGTTAATCATCAAACACCAAAACTCAATTAGCCAAAAGGCCTGGGGTCCATTTTCCTTACAATGGCGTTTCTTGTAGATGTAGCACTTGCATCCAAATACCCAAAAGAAGGAGACGTCTAGCTTTTTCCCATTTAGCAGTTCATAGGGAGTCTTCTCAAGTAGCCGGTGAGGAAATAGCATGTTTGATGCATAACATGCAGTGTTGATAGCTTCGGCCCAAAACCTCTCTGGTGTGTTATACTCATCAATCATTGTCCTTGCAAGTGTGATCAAGGTCCTGTTCTTCCTTTCAACAACTCCATTTTGTTGAGGTGTATATGTTGCTGAAACTTCATGCTTGATCCCAATCTCATCACAGTATTCATGTATGTTGGTGTTATCAAATTCTTTTCCATTATCACTTCTAATCTTCTTGATCTTGCCATCAAATTCATTTTGAGCTTTCTTGGCAAACTTCTTGAATATAGATGCAACTTTAGATTTATCATGGAGAAAGAACACCCAAGTGTATCTTGAAAAGTTATCAACTATAACCAGACAGTAGAGGTTGCCACCAACACTTGCATAAGTTGTTGGTCCAAATAAATCCATGTGAAGCAGTTCTAGTAGCCTTGATGTTGACATGAAAGCTTTTGTAGGATGTGTCGGGGACCATAATTAGGGGTACCCTCAAGACGCCTAATTCTCAGCTGGTAACCCCCATCAGCATAAAGCTGCAGAGGCCTGATGGGTGCGATTAAGTCAGGGATCAGTCCATACGAGCGACTCGATCACGCCTCGCCCGAGCCTAGCCTCGGGCAAGGGCGGCCGACCCCGAGGTGTTTCCGTCTCGCCCGAGGCCCCCTTTTGACGGCGAACACATCTCTAGCTCGCCCGAGGCCTTGCCTTCGCTAAGAAGCAACCCTGACTAAATCGCCGCGCCGACCGACCGAGTCGCAGGAGCATTTAACGCAAAGGTAGTCTGACACCTTTATCCTGACGCGCGCCCCCCGGCAGAGCCGAAGTGACCGCCGTCACTTCGCCGCTCCACTGACCGGTCTGACAGAAGGACAGCGCCGCCTGCGCCATTCTGACTGCAGTGCCACTTGACAGAGTGAGACTGACAGGCAGTCAGGCCTTGCCAAAGGCGCCATAGGAAGCTCCGCCCGACCCAGGGCTCGGACTCGGGCTAAGGCCCCGGAAGACGGCGAACTCCGCTCCGCCCGACCCGGGGCTCGGACTCAGGCTAAGGCCCCGGAAGACGGCGAACTCCGCTCCGCCCGACCCAGGGCTCGGACTCGGGCTAAGGCCCCGGAAGACGGCGAACTCCGCTCCGCCCGACCCAGGGCTCGGACTCGGGCTAAGGCCCCAGAAGACGGCGAACTCCGCTCCACCCGACCCAGGGCTCGGACTCGGGCTAAGGCCCCGGAAGACGGCGAACTCCGTTCCGCCCGACCCAGGGCTCAGACTCGGGCTAAGGCCCCGGAAGACGGCGAACTCCGCTCCGCCTGACCCAGGGCTCGGACTCGGGCTAAGGCCCCGGAAGACGGCGAACTCCGCTCCGCCCGACCCAGGGCTCGGACTCGGGCTAGGCCCCAGAAGACGACGAACTCCGCTTCGCCCGACCCCAGGGGTCGGACTCCGCCTTGGCCTCTGCCGAACGACCTCCGCCTCGCCCGACCCAGGAGCTCGGGCTCGGCCTCGGCCATGGAAGACAGACTCGACCTCGGCTTCGGAGGAGCCTCCACGTCGCCCGACCTAGGGCACAAGTCCGCCACATCAACAGGAAGCGCCATCATCACCCTACCCCGAGCCGACTCGGGCCGCAGAGAACAAGACCGGCGTCCCATCTGGCTAGCTCCACCAGATAGGCAATGATGGCGCCCCGCTAGCCCCGTGACGACGGCGGCTCTCAGCTCCCTTACTGAAGCAGGGGGACGTCAGCAAAGACCCAACCGCTCCGACAGCTGTCCCTCCGCCAGGCTCTGTTGCTCCTCCGACAGCCACGACACCACACCAGCTGGGTGCCAAGATCTCTCCGGCTGCCACCTTGGCATGTACTTAGGGCGCTAGCTCTCCCCCGCTAGACACGTAGCACTCTGCTACACCCCCATTGTACACCTGGATCCTCTCCTTACGCCTATAAAAGGAAGGACCAGGGCCTTCTTAGAGAAGGTTGGCCGCGCGGGGACGAGGACGGGGCAGGCGCTCTCTTGGGGCCGCTCGCTTCCCTCACCCGCGTGGACGCTTGTAACCCCCTACTGCAAGCGCACCCGACCTGGGCGCGGGTCGAACACGAAGGCCGCGGGATTTCCACCTCTCTCACGACTCGTCTCCGGCCACCTCGCTTTCCCCCCTTCGCGCTCGCCCACGCGCTCGACCCATCTGGGCTGGGGCACGCGGCACACTCACTCGTCGGCTTAGGGACCCCCCGGTCTCGAAACGCCGACAGTTGGCGCGCCAGGTAGGGGCCTGCTGCGTGTTGACGAGCAGTTTCCCGTCAAGCTCCAGATGGGCAGTCTCCAACGACCTCTCCAACCCGAGACGGTGCTCCGTTTTGGGAGTCTCGAGTTCATGTCTCTCGACGGCAACTACGACATGATACTCCTTCCACCGCCGCGCGACGACGACAATGGCGGCCGACAGCCCGCCCGCCGGTGGCGGAATCGACGACGTCTTCCCCGCGTGGTGGAAGAACAACATTCGAGCTCGCCCCGTCCTCTCCCCCGCCATCGGAGGAGGAGGCGGGGCAACCAGGGCCGAGCAGGAGGTCGCGCTCCGTCGGCTGTTGAGCGAACCGACGTCCCCAGCGCCCCAACGGAGGGCGCGTCGGGCGTCGACCTCGCGTTTGAGACAAAGGCGAGCGCCGTCCCCCCGCGACACGCCAATCCCGAGCAAGTGGACGACGCCAGCACGCTCGCGGAGGGCCTGCAGGACGTCGCCCTCGTACCCAAGACGACGGCGCAACCAGTCCCCGACGTGACTATGTCGCTCCTCGTCGACCAAAATGTACCGACTAATTCCCATCCTACGTCATTTCGACTCGGCCTCAACCCGCCTAGCGACCTCGCTTTGGCGGGCGCTCACGTTGAGGTGAGTGCAACCCCTCTGGGGTTTCGTGTGCGGTCGCCTTGGGACCGATTGACGGACGTCTCGACCTACGGGCCCTCTGGGTCCGAGGAAGATGATGTTCCCAGCGTCTGTTGGGATTTCTCTGGATTTGGCAACCCCAGTGCCATGCGGGACTTTATGACCGCATGTGACTACTGCCTCTCCGACTGTTCCGACGGCAGCCGTAGCCTTGACGACAAGGACTGCGGCCCGAGCTGCGAATGTTTCCACGTCGAGCTAGGGGATCCCTCCGAAGGCAACCATCTCGGCATGCCGGAGGGCGGCGATCTTCCTAGGCCGGTGCCTCGCGCCGAAATCCCGCGGGAGCTAGCTGGGGTCCCCGTTCCGGCGGGGGGTAACGACCCACAGCTCGAGCAAGTCCGCGGGGCGCAGGCCAGGCTCGACGAGGGAGCAGGAGCGCTCGAGTCGATCCGCCGGGACGTCGGGCAGGTATGGGCGGGCCAACCCCCGGCCGGAGAAATACGTCACCTGCCCCAGGGTTTCCAGCACCGCGTCGCCAACGATGTCAGGGACAGGCCGCCACCCGCATCCAGCGGGGTCGGTCAGAACCTGGCAGCCACAGCGATGCTCCTCCGCGCGATGCCGGAGCCATCAACCACCGAGGGTCGGCGAATCCAGGGAGAGCTCAAGAATCTCCTGGAGGGCGCTGCGGCCCGGCGGGCCGAGAGCTCTGCCTCTCGAAGGCAGGGGTACCCCTCGGAACCTCATGCCGCGACTTCCCGATTCATGCGGGAAGCCTCGGTCTACACCGTGCGCACGCGCAACACCGCGCCTGCGGCCCCGGGCCACCTCGGCAACGAGCACCATCGTCGCGACCGTCGGGCCCGCCTCGACGAAAGGGTGCGCCGAGGCTACCACCCCAGGCGTGGGGGACGCTACGACAGCGGGGAGGATCGGAGTCCCTCGCCCGAACCACCCAATCCGCAGGCCTTCAGCCGGACCATCCGGCGGGCGCCGTTTCCGGCCCGGTTCCGACCCCCGACTATTATCACAAAGTACTCAGGGGAAACGAGGCCGGAATTGTGGCTCGCAGACTACCGCCTGGCCTGTCAACTGGGTGGAACGGACGACGACAACCTCATCATCCGCAACCTCCCCCTGTTCCTCTCCGACACTGCTCGCGCCTGGTTGGAGCACCTGCCTCCGGGGCAGATTTCCAACTGGGATGATTTGGTCCAAGCCTTCGCCGGCAACTTCCAGGGCACGTACGTGCGCCCCGGGAATTCCTGGGACCTCCGAAGCTGCCGGCAACAGCCGGGAGAGTCTCTTCGGGACTACATCCGGCGATTCTCGAAGCAGCGCACCGAGCTGCCCAACATCACCGACTCAGATGTCATCGGCGCGTTCCTTGCCGGCACTACCTGTCGCGACCTGGTGAGCAAGTTGGGTCGCAAGACCCCCACCAGGGCGAGCGAGCTGATGGACATCGCCACCAAGTTCGCCTCTGGCCAGGAGGCGGTCGAGGCCATCTTCCGAAAGGACAAGCAGCCCCAGGGCCGCCCGTCGGAAGATGCTCCCGAGGCGTCTACTCCGCGCGGCGCCAAGAAGAAAGGCAAGAAGAAGTCGCAAGCGAAACGTGATGCCGCCGACGCGGACCTTGTCGCCGCCGCCGAGTACAAGAACCCTCGGAAGCCCCCCGGAGGTGCTAACCTCTTCGACAAGATGCTCAAGGAGCCGTGCCCTTACCATCAGGGGCCCGTCAAGCACACCCTCAAGGAGTGCGTCATGCTTCGGCCCCACTTCCACAAGGCCGGGCCACCCGCAGAGGGTGGCAGGGCCCGCGACGACGACAAAAAGGAAGATCACCAAGCAGGAGAGTTCCCCGAGGTCCGCGACTGCTTCATGATCTACGGAGGGCATGTGGCGAATGCCTCGGCTCGGCATCGCAAGCGAGAGCGTCGGGAGGTCTGCTCGGTGAAGGCGGCGGCGCCAGTCTACCTAGACTGGTCCGACAAGCCCATCACCTTCGACCAAGCTGACCACCTCGACCACGTGCCGAGCCCGGGGAAATACCCGCTCGTCAACGATCCCATCATCGGCGACGTCAGGCTCACCAAGGTCCTGATGGATGGGGGCAGCTGCCTCAACATCATCTACGTCGAGACCCTCAAGCTCCTGCGCGTCGATCTGTCCTCCGTCCGAGCAGGCGCTGCGCCCTTCCACAGGATCATTCCTGGGAAGCACGTCCAGCCCCTCGGACGGCTCGACCTTCCTGTCTGCTTCGGAACGCCCTCCAACTTCCGAAGGGAGATTCTGACGTTCGAGGTGGTCGGGTTCTGAGGAACCTACCACGCGGTATTGGGGAGGCCATGCTACGCGAAGTTCATGGCCGTCCCCAACTACACCTACCTGAAGCTCAAGATGTCGGGCCCCAATGGGGTCATCACCGTCGGCCCCACGTACAAACACGCGTTCGAATGCAACGTGGAGTGCGTGGAGTACGCCGAGGCCCTCGCCGAGTCCGAGGCCCTCATCGCCGACCTGGAGAACCTCTCCAGAGAGGTGCCAGACGTGAAGCGACACGCCGGCAATTTCGAGCCAGCGGAGACGGTTAAGGCCGTCCCTCTCGACCCAAGTGGCGACGCCTCCAAGCAGATCCGGATCGGTTCCGGGCTCGACCCCAAATAGGAAGCAGTGCTCGTCGACTTTCTCCGCGCGAACGCCGACGTCTTTGCGTGGAGTCCCTCGGACATGCCCGGCATACCGAGGGATGTCGCCGAGCACTCGCTGGATATTCGGGCCGGAGCCCGACCGGTCAGACAGCCTCTGCGCCGATTCGACGAGGAGAAGCGCAGAGTGATAGGCGAGGAGATCCACAAGCTGATGGCAGCAGGGTTCATCAAAGAGGTATTCCATCCCGAATGGCTTGCCAACCCTGTGCTTGTGAGAAAGAAACGGGGGAAATGGCGGATGTGTGTAGACTACACTGGTCTCAACAGAGCATGTCCGAAGGTTCCCTACCCTCTACCTCGCATCGATCAAATCATGGATTCCACTGCAGGGTGCGAAACCCTGTCTTTCCTCGATGCCTACTCAGGGTATCATCAAATCAAGACGAAAGAGTCCGACCAGCTCGCGACTTCTTTCATCACGCCCTTCGGCATGTACTGCTATGTCACCATGTCGTTCGGTTTGAGGAACGTGGGTGCAACGTACCAGCGGTGCATGAACCATGTGTTCGGCGAACACATCGGTCGTACGGTCGAGGCCTACGTCGATGACATTGTAGTCAAGACAAGGAAAGCCTCCGACCTCCTCTCGGACCTTGAAGTGACATTCCGGTGTCTCAAGGCAAAGGACGTCAAGCTCAATCCCGAGAAGTGTGTCTTCAGGGTGCCCCGAGGCATGCTCCTGGGGTTCATCGTCTCCAAGCGGGGCATCGAAGCCAACCCGGAGAAGATCGTAGCCATCACCAGCATGGGGCCCATCAAGGACTTAAAAGGTGTACAGAGGGTCATGGGATGTCTCGCGACCTTGAGCCGTTTCATCTCACGCCTCGGCGAAAGAGGCCTGCCTCTGTACCGCCTCTTAAGGAAGGCCGAGTGCTTCACTTGGACCCCTGAGGCCAAGGAAGCTCTCGGGAACCTGAAGGCGCTCCTCACCAAGGCGCCTATCTTGGTACCCCCAGCTGATGGAGAAGCCCTCTTGGTCTACGTCGCCGCGACCACTCAGGTGGTTAGCACCGCGATTGTGGTCGAAAGGCAAGAAGAGGGGCAAGCATTGCCCGTTCAGAGGCCAGTTTACTTCGTCAGCGAGGTGCTGTCCGAAACCAAGATCCGCTACCCACAAGTTCAGAAGCTACTGTATGCAGTGATCTTGACGAGGCGAAAGTTGCGACATTACTTCGAGTCTCATCCGGTAACTGTGGTGTCATCCTTCCCCCTGGGGGAGATCATCCAGTGCCGAGAGGCCTCGGGCAGGATCGCAAAGTGGGCGGTGGAAATCATGGGCGAGACAATCTCGTTCGCCCCTCGGAAGGCCATCAAGTCCCAGGTATTGGCGGACTTCGTAGCCGAATGGGTCGACACCCAGCTGCCGACGGCTTCGATCCAACCGGAGCTCTGGACCATGTTTTTCGACGGGTCGCTGATGAAGACGGGAGCCGGCGCGGGCCTGCTCTTCGTCTCGCCCCTCGGGAAACACCTACGCTACGTGCTGCGCCTCCATTTCCCGGCGTCCAACAATGTGGCTGAGTACGAAGCTCTGATCAACGAATTGCGAATCGCCATCGAGCTAGGGGTCCGACGCCTCGACGCTCGCGGCGACTCGCAGCTCGTCATTGACCAAGTCATGAAGAACTCCCACTGCCGTGACCCAAAGATGGAGGCCTACTGCGATGAGGTTCGGCGCCTGGAAGACAAGTTCTACGGGCTCAAGCTTAACCACATCGCCCGACGCTACAACGAGACTGCGGACGAGCTGGCAAAAATAGCCTCGGGGCGAACGACGGTTCCCCCGGACGTCTTCTCCCGGGATCTGCACCAACCCTCCGTCAAGATCAACGACACGCCCGAGTCCGAGGTACCCTCGGCCCAGCCCGAGTCGTCCTCGGTTCAGCCCGAGGTACCCTCGGCCCCCGAGGGCGAGGCGCTGCGCATCGAGGAGGAACGGAGCGGGGTCACGCCTGATCGAGATTGGCAGACCCCGTACCTGCAATATCTCCGCCAAGGAGAGCTACTGTAACACCCGGTTTTAAAGGACAAAGCCAGGTGCATCTCATACATGCGCCAAGAAGACAACATATATAATAACAGAGTGTATAGAGATAAATGTCATAAAACATCAGAGTACTTATTACATAGCGGAAGTCTTATTACAAAATAAAGATAAATATAAAGCGAACTAAGGATCGTTGGTGCCAAAGTCGACTGAGAAACGCCACCTAGATCAGATCGAACTCCTCAGTGTTAGGCGGCTCCTCTTCGACCACCTGTTCTTCTCCTGTGGGGGGGGGGTGTGAGACAGCAAGAGTGAGCTCACATACGTTCATAGCTCAACAAGTCGTGGGGAATAATGTGGCATGAACTCACCAAAGGTGGGAGTTCATGAAGTGTAAGGCTGATCAATGAAATAGAGGCTGAAGCTGAGCATTGCTTTTATAAGTTGGTCAAAATTTTATTAGCAATTACTAAGTGTAAGTAAATACCAAACCTTAATAATAATAAAGAACAGTATTAGTAAAATAATCCCAAATGCGATGCAAATGTCAAATTAAATTTAAGTTTCATAATTAATCATGTGAGGGTCCGAGCCGCTCTTGACCATGAGCACGACTAGTATACTAGTTTTACACTCTGCAGAGGTTGCGCATCTTTACCCACAAGTCATGTTACCCATCTGCCAAGAGACGGCCAATCCCATACACCTCTATCGAGGAGGCGAGGCAGGGTAACACTACGAGGCCTTTACAAAGTTCCACTAGCTTCAGAAATCCTGCTACAGTTTATAGGAAGCTCCAGTGCAGGGTTCTTGCCTGACCGCCATCGCAGCAAAATCAAACAAGGACCTCCCTACACTGACCACTCCCCTACTGCCCTTGCCCCTTTCAGGTAAGGAAGACCTCCACTAGCTTTCCTAGTTAATCAGCCAAGGGCGTCCCATTAAACCCTTGTGGTAGCACTGTTTTCCCGGGTGGTCGCTCCATGTTCCCATTAATTTAATGATCTTAACATGAACAGTAATAATAACAAAATAATAACAGAATAATCATGAGTAGTGTATCTCCATACCCAATCCACATAAAGCAATAGCAAGTACTACCCAAAAATATTCCAGGGGTGAACAAGGTATAGAGGTAATCAAAACTGGGGTACATAAAGGATCCCATCAAAATTAACCTATGCAGATCATTAAAATTAATAAGAACATGGCTGGGAAAAGTAAGTGATCAAGGGCACAACTTGCCTTCAATGAGCTCCTGCTCAGCTACCTCTACTTGTTGAACCTCAGTTTCCACAGTGGCTTGCTCGTCTACTCGCATCAACACAATACATACATAGTATAGCCAAAATCAACATCACACCAAACAGATGAATAAAATATACAGTAAAAATCTACACATTAAAACAAAACCATAGGAACTGGAATCGCTGAATTTGGAGTTATAGAATTCAAGTTGTGAATTTTCTAAGGTTTAATGTGATTAAAATAGGATTAAATGTTAAATTAATTTTCTTACTGTATTCATGTCAAAACAGAGATACTATATGATAGAGAACATTATTACAAAATTTTAGAAACTAGAATGGTTCAATTTGGAGTTAACATGAATTTTCTATGAATTAAACAAATTCTGGCATTTAATTAATACTAAGAATTCATTTTTAAATGCATTTCTCTGGTTTTATTTGTCCTCTGGACTGGGCCCCGAATCCCAGAAAGCTCAGGGGTCACTGCGCAAGAAATCCTATGACTCAGATCACCCCTAATATGGATGGCGGGTTAATTGTTTAAGAACCTGAGGACTCATATGCAAAACTTACAGGCCGAAGGGGTATCGGGCCGTTCTGGCCGTCCGATCGGAAATCAGGGGCCCGGATTAGATCTCTACTCCCACGAACCAGTACGCCGCACTGACCATCGGATCAAGATCCTACGACTATGGTTTTAAATAGCGAGATCGCCTGGGAACCATCCGATCGAAGATCTGCGGTCACCGTCTACTGCCGCGAATGGTTATCCCCACATCTAATCACAACAGTTCGTTTGCAATCCCACGGCCGCGACTCCTTTCCTCAGCTACAACCCCACCGAACAACCACGCACGGCGGCGTCAGTGCTCCTGCGGTGGCGCCATGGCCGGCGAAGCGGCCGCATGCCATTCCGGCCCCCCAAGCTTGAACACGAGCAGCACTACGCATAGAGGAGAACAATGCGATTAAATGGTCAAGGACTCACCGACAAATCCCACGCGGGAGGCTCTGGCCACGCGGTGCGGTCGAGGTCGAAGTCCGACGAGAAATTGCCGGCGCGCAGCTCCCCAATCGCGCCAACCGAGGCCGAGAGCACGCACCGGAGGTCGCGTAGAAGCACCCGAACTGTCGGTGTTTTGGGTCCGACCGCACACCCGGGGTTGCCCCTCAAGGTGCTTTAGGAGTAGGACGGTGTCGATAACTGTAGCAAAATGGTTCGCGCTGATCGCACGAGGGACAGTGGTCAAGTTTTACAGGTTCGGGCCGCTTAGAGATGCGTAACACCCTACGTCCTGATGAGTATGCTTGATGGATGTGGCTACAAGAGAGCTCTCTGGATCGAGAATACAGAGAGTTGATGTGGGTGGCTAAGTAAAGGGTCGATCGTTCTGAAGGGGTGCCCCCTAGGCCTTATATACTCGACCGTGGGGCAGTACACATGGATAAGATAGCAACGAGTAGCTAAAAGATAGTGAACCTCTTGAGATTATCCCTACGTAACCCTCGCCGACTTATCCTCGCGTGGCTTCGTTGCATGGAGGCTCCGGCGCGGGAAAGTCGGATCTTTGTTGCGGTCATTCGCTCGATGCTGCGGGCCGCCCGGGCTTGTACCAATCCGGCCCCATGTCGTTCTGCTTCGCTGGCTGTTTTTCCCCAGGCCCACGAAAGAATGACCTTACGATTTATTGGGCCCTTGGGCCTTTCGTGAGGTCCTTTGCTCTTTTAGTGGACCCGGGGGATATCTATCCCCCACAAGCCCCCGATCTTTGGGTTAATTTAGAGATAATCAACCCGAAGATCTCAGGTCCAGCTTGCAGGTAATTTGAAGAAAGATGGCTTCGGGTTGTCTTCTCCTGCTCCGACCATTCGTTGACCAAAACCTGGCTTCGTGCCTGTGCCTTAGAGGTCGGCATTCCGATTTGTAGGATTCTGAACTTCATTGGGTGCGCCAGAGGTGCACCCAATGGGTGTAGCCCCCGAGCTTCGAGTAGATTTTAGAAAATAATCTACTCGAAGGTCTTCAGTAGAGATCATTTCTATTTGTGTTCGCTCATTTTGGTTGAGGGTTGGCTTTTTTAATCTTGTCCCATGCTTTAGAAATCGGCACTATCTCGGCTTGGAATGATAATCCATGGGGTGCACCGGAGGTGCACCCAATGGGTGTAGCCCCCGACCTTCAAGTGGATTTTTGAGGATAATTCACTCGAAGGTCTTCTTTTTATGTCCTTTTGCTGAAGATTATCCTTTCTGCTTGTAAAAAAGTTGGCATGATGTCATCCACGCTATGTCATCAATATTATGCTTCAGAGGTCAGCATGTATTTTGTCTTTTGCAGCCGAGTCTGCAATCCATCCGTATCTTGCTAGGTAGTGTAATTTATTTGCTCTGTGACTGATTGGACATTTGATGGACGTTCTCTGTCTAGTCTTCAAGTCGTGTCTGTCGACCATATTTTGCACTCTGCTGGCTATATTTGGCTTCCCTCTAACTCTTGTTGATATCTCATTTTTGTCTTGAGGCATTCACTGCATGCTCTGCACAGATGTGACCATTTTGAAAAATATACTGACAATTCCTGGGCGTCCCCCCCCAATGGGTGTGGGCAAGGGATGGCTTGGTACGCTGAGTGTTTTAGCTGGCTGCTTCTGAGTTGTAATGTGATGGGACGGCGAGTGTAATCATATCCTTTGCGCTGTTGACTGGAGTCCCAATGGGTGTAGTGTTGCATGAAACGGCGTCAGCCGCCTGACGTGTCTCCAGACGGGTGGAAGTGCTTATTGAATGCTTTGCGACTGTTCAGTGACCACGGTTGGAGGTGAGCGGTTGCCTTTCCCTTCTATAAATAAGGTTGTTGCCCCTCTGGTTTTTTCACATCTCTTCGCTGTTCTTTACTGCTTCCTTCTCTTCTCTCCCGCTTGCTTCCACCATGGGCAAGAGCAACAAGCGCAAGCGCGAACCGACTCCTCCATCGGAGGATTTCGGTGACTCGGAATACTCGGAGGAGGAGTTCTCCTCCGAGTCCGAGAGGTCTCTGGCTCCCGTCTCTCCCCCGGCGTCGTCCGATGACTCGGACGACTCCCAGGGGATAGCCGCGGAGGTCTGGACATACATCCGGGCCGTCGAGCGCTCCGGGCTCGAGGGCTCGGATGAGTCGGAGTACTCCTCGGATGAGGAGGACTCGGACGGCGGCGGCGAGGACGAGGACGACGACGACGACGGCGGCGACGACGGTGGCGACGGCGACGGCAGCGGCAGCGGCAGGAGCAGCGGCGACGGCGACGGCAGCAGGGGCAGCACCAAAGGCGGCAGCGGCAAGGGCAGCACCAAGGGCGGCAGCAGCAGGGGCAGCACCAAGGGCGGCGGCGGCGGCGGCAGGGGCAGGGCCAGTGGCTAGACGCCACTGGTCTTCTTAGATATTAGTATAGTTTAGTATAGTTAGAATAATGTAGTAGTAATGTAGAGTAGTATAGCGTAGTGTAGTAGTAGTAGTAATGTAATGTAGTAATAGTAGGGAAGCATCAACTCGCAAAGAGTTGATTTGTAAGCTTATTATCTTCCCTTAATGAAAGAATGTCGTTGGCTTCTTCTTGTTGACTTGCTTTGCTTGATTATAAGACTGATTCTTTTGAGATAGTAGACGAATAACCTGGACATCATACTGACGCTTCCAGAAGTAGTTGTCGAGTAATCTTGTAGTCTGCATCAACGTTTTAGAGGTAATGCCAAGCGACCGAACGCTATACCCGCGTCTTAGAGGCAATGCCGAGTGATTGAAGGTCGACGTCGGCATCTTAGAAGTAATGCCGAGCGATTGAATGCGAGATCAGCGTTTTAGAGGCAACGCCGAGTGATTAAAGGTCGCCGCTGGCATCTTAGAGGCAATGCCGAGCGATTGAACACGAGATCAGCGTTTTAGAGGCAACGCCGAGTGATTGAAGGTCGCCGTCGGCACTTTAGAAGTAATGCCGAGCGATTGAACACGAGATCAGCGTTTTAGAGGCAACGCCGAGTGATTGAAGGTCGTCGTCGGCACTTTAGAAGTAATGTCGAGCGATTGAACACAAGATCAACGTTTTAGAGGCAACGCCGAGTGATTGGATGGTGATGTCGGCACTTTAGAGGTAATGCCGAGCGGCTGAGTATGAAATCAGCGTTTTAGAGTCAACACCGAGTGAGAGCAGGTCGACGTCGGCATTTTAGAGGTAATGCCGAGCGATTGAATGCGAGATCAGCGTTTTAGAGGCAACGCCGAGTGATTAAAGGTCGCCGCCGGCATCTTAGAGGCAATGCCGAGCGATCGAACACGAGATCAGCGTTTTAGAGGCAACGCCGAGTGATTGAAGGTCGCCGTTGGCACTTTAGAAGTAATGCCGAGCGATTGAACACGAGATCGGCGTTTTAGAGGCAACGCCGAGTGATAGCAGGCCGCATGAGCTATTTTGAGGATGATAACCGAGTGATGAGGTGGCCCATCGGCTTTTTGGAAATAACTGCCAAATGACCACGTGGAACGCTGGGGTTTTGGAAGTAACCGCCGGGTGATGACTGGGCACTTTTTGAAACGGTATCTGGCTCGAGAATATCCTATAAGAGCTGCACTTTTAGCTGCCTTTGCTTTCCGCGCCCTAGTTCTTGCATTCCCGCTTCCGAATCCTATCTACCGCTCGCCTCCAATCTGCTCACTGGTAGAATCGAGATGGCTCCCAAGAGGAAAATCGCGAGCTCGTCCGCTGTGGTGATTCCTCCAATCGATCCCAACAGCCAGTTGCCTTTTGCAGGTAACCACATGTCTATCATTTCCGAAGCTGAACTCCTCCACCTCGTGTCCATCGGGGTTCTTCCTCCGCGGGAACTCTGTTCTTGGCGGATTTGCCACGGGACTACTGTCCCGACAGAGGATACCCACGAGTCTGTAGTTTACGCTCCTTTTCTTCTCCGTGGCCTTGGCCTTCCCATCTCTCCCTTTTTCCGTGGTCTCCTTGATTTCTACCACATTAACCTGACCCATCTGAACCCTAACTCAATTCTGCAAATCTCCATCTTTGTTCACTTATGCGAAGCCTTTCTTGGCGTGCTACCGCACTTCGGTTTATGGAAATACCTGTATCATTGTCGTCCTGGGATGGCCGGGGGACAACATCAGTTGGTCGGAGGTGCCAGTTTGGAGATGCGCCGGGGATGGAAGACTGAATATCTTGAGATTCCCCTTAAAGACAGCATTAAGGGATGGCGTCTGGAGTGGTTTATAGTTGATAATTATGGAAATTCTCTCCCCCCCGGTCGGGAAGACAGCCAGACGTTCGCACCCCAAGCTGGACCGAGTCTCCCACAGATGAGGAGGTAGCTGAGGCCGGTGTGTTGCTAGCTGAAGTTGGACTGCTGAAAGAGAGAGGTCTAACTGCTGAAGCTGTGGTTGCTGACTTCGTTTTCAAGAACATTCAGCCACTGAAAGATAGGGTCCACCCAGCTTATTTGTATCGAGGGCTAGCCGACTCAACTCGAGTTACCAACAGGAGAATCCCTCCTGCAGACTTGGTGAGCCGACTGGAAATGATTCTTAGGGGCAAGGTGTCCAATGTTGGTGCTCCAGTGGCGTACTCGTCCTGGAATTTGCCTCCTGCCAAAGCCTTCACTCTTTTCGTGTCAAATCCACCTGCGACTGACGGCAATTTGGGCCTTAGAACGCGACCCTCTGATGAAGAGGTCAGTGCTTTGGTTGCCTCGCTTGGGGAGATTCCTGATGACGAACGACAAGTACATTTTGAGGTGCCTTTGGATCCTAATGACGTAGAAATAAGTGCCATGCTTGATATGCTGGCTGAAGATTCTTCTGATGCTGCTCCTGCTGGGACATTGGCGGTGGCGCCTCTCCCCGAAGCTGGTACATCCTTGGATGTTCAGAGACCTGTCCGTGTTCGCCCGAGACGTCCTTGCCGAGCCAATCAAACTGATCTTTCTGCTGATGAGCAGAAAAAGAAAAAGAGACGTCTTCGGCAAGTATCTAGTTTGGATCGGGGCGCTGGTCCATCGGTTCCTGCTGCTGAGGAGGTTCTCGTGCCTGAATTTACTGATGCTGACCCCAATGGGTGTGGTATGTCTGTTGTTGAACCCAATGGGTGTGCTCCATCTGACGCTGATCCCAATGGGGGTGTTGCCTGTGTTGCTGATGAAGACGACAGGGAGGAAGAGAATGAAGTCCCCCTGACTCGGAAGAACAGTCGGCAATTTCTTGCCAGTGGTGAAAGTAGTGGAGTTCCCTCTCCTGCTTTGTCTGCCCTCATTGGTCTGCAAGAACTGTCCCTGGCCAACTTTGATCAGACTCTTGAGGATATGGTCCCAGAGGACTTGTTATCAGAGCCAGTGGATGATGATGCGATGGAGGCTTGCGCTGCCATGCCTGATGCTGGGTTGAGGTCGTCCCGTGCCTCGTTGACCTTAGAGCGCGATCTCGAGGGTCGGGATGCTAACTTGGATTGTCCTGGTTCCATGGAAGTGGCTGAGGGCCCATCAACCTTAGAGGTGGTTACTGCGGGGAGTCTGGACCTTAAGAATGGTGCTGACACATGCCCAGCCCCCGAGGATGTCGTCGGGGATGACTTAGCTCGGATGAAGAGTGTAAGCCACTGCCCAGCCCCCGAGGGTGCTACCGGGGATGATCCGGCTCAAGTGGGGAGTGCCAACTATGACCCAGCCCCCGAGGGTCCCCAAGCAGGGTCTCCTTCTTGCACTTCCATGGACGTTCACGCGGGATCACCTCCACACTCCGGCTGCATGGTGGTAGCCCAAACTTTGGACCAGGGGGTCGCTTTAGAGAGCAGCGTCCCCATTGATCGGGCATTTGGCTCTGTTGAAGGCGCTGAGCTGATTCCTACTGGTCCGTTGCAAGCTGCTTCGGGTGGCGGCCTTGCACCTGATTATCGGCTGATTTCTCCTGATTTGGGGATCCCTTCGTTCTTTTCCAACCTCCAGGTACTGTGCTGTTTTTAGCTTTATCTTTACGTTGCATGAGCTTTTGTCATTATGCTCATCTGTTCTTCTCATCAGGTTTTGGTGGATGGGATGGCCAGCCAGCTGAGATTGCAGGGTGCTTCCGTCCCAGAAGTGGCTTCGTCTCTTACGTGTTGGAATCCAGTGTTACTTCATCGTCGTGTATCCGAGTTGGAGGCGACTAACACTGGTTAGTGCCCTTTTTCTTTTCTTCGCCTTTGTTGTGTACTGTTTTACCTTCTGACCTCGTTTTGTTCGATTACCTCTTGCTAGGAATGACTCGGCAGATTGCAATTCTTGAGGAAAAACATTCTCGAGATCAGGCTGAATTGGCCCAGCGATGCACTGATTTTGAGGAAAAGTACTCTCAAAGTCAGATTGAGCTGAGTCAGGTCTCCGCTGCCTTAGATGATGCCAATGCACTGAGTTCTTCTCTTCATGCTCAGCTCGACTCTGAAAAGGTGATACACGAAACTGTGCTTTGCCTTGCTGTGCTCCTATTACTTGCTTGGTTTTTTGAAGGAACTGACTTGTGCTTGCAGGAAGAAAAACGTATCCTTGCTGCTTCTCGTGACAATCTTGACAGGTTGTATCGAGATTCTAGCAATTCGCTGACCATCTTGGAAAGAAGTCATCGCTTCACCATGGAAGAATTAGACCTCCAACGTCGTAAGCTGCAGGAATCCATGGAGGAGGTAACCCGGCTTAAGCAGTTGATATCAGCGAAAGATGCTACTATCAAAGGGCTCCGAGCTTCCAAAAACTCCATTGCCCAGGAGTTAGAGAGCGCTCGACTGGCTGCTAAAACTGCTGAAGAAACTTCTGTTATTCTCAAGGCCCAACGCGACAAAGCCCTGGACAAGGCTATTCGGGCGGGACGAATCTTGATGAGGAGACCCGGCGTAGTTATTCCTGAAGACATAAGAGCTGACGTGAACGTCGCCCCTGATTCCTCGAGTCGCCCTTCTTCGTCGGTCGCTCCTGAGAGAGACGTTGCAAAATAGAAAAACATTTTGCGTGCTCCAAGCGTGCGGTTTGCATGATTGAATATTTGTTAGAGGACACCAGTTTACCATTCGAATGACATAATTACTCTCTCATTGTGTCAGAATTTATTAGTTAATGAATTCGGCAGTAATGACGCATGATGTTTATGAATTTTGTTTGCGGGATATGGAAGTCATCCCCCGAATTATATAGGCGCGAGCATGTTGCACCGGTCTTAAATTGCTGCCAACTTAAGTCGATTGCTGCGTTTGTAGGGCATAGTGGTCACCCTAAGTTAAGTACGCGTGAGCATGTTGCACCGCCTTAAGTCGTTGCTGACTTAAGTCGATTGCTCCGTTAGCAGGGCATAGTGGTCACCCCGAGTTAAGTAAGCGTGAGCATGTTGCACCGCCTTAAGTCGTCACCGACTTAAGTCGATTGCTCCGTTGGCAGGGCATAGTGGTCACCCCGAGTTAAGTAAGCGTGAGCATGTTGCACCGCCTTAAGTCGTTGCCGACTTAAGTCGATTGCTCCGTTAGCAGGGCATAGTGGTCACCCCGAGTTAAGTAAGAATGCAAGTCAATCGTGAATGAATTGAGTATCCTTGAGACCTCTTTTTTATTGATGACATATTTCCACTTTACAGAGTACATCATCATCGTCCCAGCAGTTTTGAGGTACAGCTAGGGACAAAACTTTCTGAGGTGTTCTATGTTCCAGGAGTTCCCAACTTCTGTGCCATTCATCTGAGTGAGGCGATACGATCCGGGCCGAGTGACTTCTGCTACCATGAAGGGTCCTTCCCATAAGGGTGATAACTTGTGCCGTCCCTCCCCCGTTAGAATTCGGCGGAAGACGAGGTCTCCTACTGAGAAGAATCGTTGTCGCACAGCCTTGTCGTGATAGCGCCTTAGAGTCTGCTGGTACCTTGCTGATTGGATTATTGCGTTTAGCCGTTCTTCCTCGAGTACATCTATGTCCTCCAGCCTGGTGGTCTCAGCTTCTGCTATGCTTTCAAAGATCAGCCTTGGCGCCCCGAACTTGAGATCAGCAGGTAGCACTGCCTCCGACCCATAGACCATGAAGAAAGGAGTGTTTCCATGCAGAGCTCGACTAGGTTGGGTTCTTAGGCTCCAAACAACATAGGGTAATTCCCTTATCCACTTTCCTGCAAATTTTTCATTCTTATCGAAGATCTTTTTCCTGAGTGCATCCAATATCATCCCGTTGGCTCGCTCAACTTGCCCGTTGGCTCTTGGATGGGCTACAGATGCATACTTGATCTGAATGCTCTTTTGCTCGCAGAAGTCAAAGAATTCTGAACTTGTGAAGTTGGATCCTAAATCAATTATGATGCTGTTTGGTATCCCGAATCTGAATATTATGTCTTGTATGAATTCCACGGCCTTAGCAGAGGTTAAGGAGGCAATGGGCTTGAACTCTATCCATTTAGTGAATTTGTCGATTGCTACCAATACATGAGTGTATCCCCCTTGAGCTTTCTTGAAAGGTCCAATCATATCCAGTCCCCAGCATGCGAAAGGCCAAGTTACTGGTATGGTCTGCAGTTGCTGTGCTGGCATGTGTTGTTGCTTTGACAAGTATTGGCAGGCTTCGCACCTCTGAACTAACTCGGCTGCATCATTCTTTGCTGTTGGCCAATGGAATCCTGACCTGAAGACCTTCCCGACTAGTGTTCTGGAGGCTGCATGTATTCCACATTGCCCAGCATGGACTTCCTCCAGAAGTTGCTTTCCAGTGGATGGGAGAATGCACTTCATGAAGACGCCTGATGCACCCCTTATGTATAATGTCTCCCCAATAAGTGTATAGTGAGCCAACTGTCTTGCAACGCGCTCTGCCAAATTTTTGTCGTCTGATTCCTCTTCATTCTTTATATACTTAATGATCGGCCTTCTCCAGTCATCAGGGTCTGACTCGGGTTGATCTATGACGTTGCACTCTTCTGTTTGATCCATTGAGATACTTGGCTGCAGAATTTCTTGCACGAAAACCCCGGGTGGGACCTGAGTTCGACCGGACCCCAGTTTGGACAGTACATCGGCTGCTGTGTTCCGATCTCTTTCTACATGATGAAATTCCAGACCCTCGAATTTATCTTCCAGTTTTCGGACGGCAGTGCAGTATTTTCCCATTGAATCGTTTGAGCAATCCCACTCCTTGTTTATCTGACTGATGACTACCAGAGAGTCTCCGTATACCATTAATCTTTTGACACCCAATGATATGGCAATGTTCAATCCATGGATCAAAGCTTCATACTCGGCTGCATTGTTGGAGGCTGGGAATAGCAACCGGAGGGCGTACTTGAGGTGTTCACCTCCAGGCGCAGTGAAGAGAATCCCTGCTCCTGCTCCCTGCAGCTTTAGTGAGCCATCAAAATACATTCGCCATACTTCTGCAGTCTCTGGGTTGTCTGGCACTTGTTGTTCACTCCACTCCGATACGAAATCAACCAGTGCTTGAGTTTTGATGGCGGTGCGAGGTCGGAACTCGATGTCATGAGATCCCAGCTCGCAAGCCCACTTGGCTATTCGACCGATGGCTTCCTTGTTGTGAAGAATATCCCCTATTGGAAAACTTGTGACTACTATGACTTTGTGGTCGTCGAAGTAGTGACGCAGCTTGCGGGCAGTTAGAAGTACTGCGTACAATAGCTTCTGAACTTGAGGGTACTTTTTCTTTGAGGGGCCTAGGACTTCACTAATGAAGTAGACAGGATGCTGTATTGGATAGGCATGTCCTTCTTCTACTCGCTCGACTACCAACGCGGTGCTTACCACGTGAGTCGTGCAAGAGATATATAGTAGCAAATCTTCAGCTGGTTGAGTTGAAGTGGCTCGCCGAGGTGGTTTCAGTACTGGTGGTGTTGTCAAGAATTTTTTCAGAGCATCTAGAGCTTCTTGCGCTTCTGAAGTCCACTGGAATTTATCCACCTTCTTGAGTAACTTGTAAAATGGCAGACCTTTTTCTCCCAGCCTGGATATAAATCTGCTTAAAGCTGCCATGCATCCAGTAAGTCGCTGAACCTTCTTCTGCGATCGAGGTGCTTCCATCTTCATGATAGCTTCAATCTTATCTGGATTAGCTTCAATTCCCCGGTGGCTGACAATAAACCCGAGCAACTTTCCAGCTGGTACCCCGAAAACACATTTCTCGGGATTAAGCTTCCATCTATACCGCCTCAGACTGTTGAAAACCAGTTGCAAGTCTTCGATGAAGTCTTTTGAATCCTGTGTTTTGATTACCACATCATCCACATAAGCTTCCACACGCTTGCCCCAGTGATCGGCTAAGCATGTTTGAATGGCTCTCTGGTAAGTTGCTCCAGCGTTTTTGAGGCCAAACGGCATGGAGGTATAACAGAAAGCACCAAACGGAGTAATGAATGCTGTTTTTTCTTCATCTTCCTTTGCCAGACTAATCTGATGGTATCCAGAATAGCAATCCAGGAAAGACAGCATAGAACATCCAGCGGTGGAGTCCACCACTTGATCTATCCTCGGGAGCCCGAAAGGATCCTTCGGACAGTGTTTGTTGAGATCAGTATAATCAACACACATGCGCCAATCCACTTTATTCTTTTTGAGTACAAGAACAGGGTTGGCTAACCACTCGGGATGTAATACTTCTCTAATGAATCCAGCTGCAACCAAACGAGCTAACTCAGCGCGAATGGCTTCTCTCTTGTCAGGCGTGAAACGACGTAATTTTTGCCGAATCGGCCTTGCCTGGGGGTAAACCTTCAGTTTGTGCTCGGCCAGTTCTCTTGGGACTCCCGGCATATCCGCAGGTTGCCATGCAAATACGTCTCGGTTATCTTGCAGAAACCGGACGAGCGCGCTTTCCTATTTGTCATCCAAGCTGGAACTAATGATAGCCGTCTTGCGCTCATCAGCGAACCCCAGGTTGATTCTCTTGGTTTCTTCAGTCGGCCGCATAGAGGTCGCGGTCTGAGCTTCGCTTGCCGGTACTATGAGGTCCTCCTCAGGCTTAGAGTTCGCCATTGTGGAGGGAGCTGTTGATGGCTTGGCGGTGAGGGCTGCTTAAATAGCCACTCGGAAACACTCTGCGGCGCCTTGGAAGTCGGCGCGCACAGTTATGATCCCTTGCGGTCCTGGCATCTTCAGTATCATGTATGTGTAATGCGGAACGGCCATGAACTTGGCCAATCCCGGCCTCCCGACGATGGCGTTGTACCCGCAGTCGAAGTTCGCCACTTCAAACCTCAGGAACTCGGTTCTGTAGTTCTCCGGAGTTTCGAAGGTGACTGGCATGTAGATGTGGCCCAGCGGGTATTCCCCTTCCGTCGGCACGATGCCGAAGAAAGGAGTGTCCGACTCGTGGAGCTCTTTGAGGTGAACTCCCAAGCCTTGGAGTGTCCGGGGGAAGGTGACGTTGATGCTGCTCCCCCCGTCCACTAACACCTTCTTCACCCGGCTCTCTCGGATCACCGGATCGACGAGAAGCGGGTATTTGCCCGGATGGTCGAAGTTGAGCCATTGATCTACCCGAGTGAAGGTGATCGGGTGCTCCGACCACCGGTATGGGGCGGGAGGGCCGGTGGTCGCCACCAGTATCTGGCGATCGTTGAGCTTTTGCTGTCTTCTGCTCTCCTGCGATCCGTGTCCGCCGAAGATGACGTTGACCTCCCTGTCAACGCGTGGAAAAGCTCCTCCTCCTCCTCCCTCCTCCTGCCGATGGGGTTGTCGTGGTTCATCTGGTCCTCCCCTCGGCGGAGGAGGAGGTAGAGGTTGGAAGGGTCGGCCGTGTCCGACGGAGTGCTTGAAGTCTCGGCAGTTACGAAGAGTGTGGCGCATGTCCTTGTGGTACGGGCACTGGGCATCGAGGATGTCGTCCAACGTGCGTTCGCCTCCACGAGGTCCTCCTCGAGCGCGAGAGGCAGGTGGTCCGGCAGCGTGCACTTCTTCGCGAGGCCTCTTCTCCCATCGCTTGTCGGGTTGTTGGTTTGTGTCGCGTCGTGGTGCTGCTGGTGCGGGCTTTGCTCCTCCAATGAGGTCCTGGGCTCGCTCGTCGGCGGTGATGTAGAGGTCGACTTCTCAGAACAGTTCCTCGGAGGTAGTCGGTGCCTTCTGTAGTATGGCTCGGACGAAAGCCGAGTCATTGGATCCTCTGTAGAAGTCCTCGATCACGGCCGCCTCCGTGACCTCGGGGATACGATTTCTCATGGTTTGAAATCTCTTGAGGTACGACCGGAGAGTCTCGTCCCCCCGGCGCTTGATGGATTTGAGGTCCCACGGTTGCGCCGGCTTGTCGGAGAGGGACTGAAAGTTGGCGGTGAAGCGTCGACTGAAGTCGCCCCAGACGTCGATGCAGTGTCGGGGTAGATGTCGCAGCCATTGCAGCGCGTCTTGCCCAAGGACAATGGGTAAGTACGCGGTCATCACGTCCTCGGACGCCCCGGCAGCTCGAGCAGCGGTGGTGTAGACGGCTAGCCAACCCCATGGATCCTGCTTAGGTTCATATTTGTCAACATTGGATACCTTGAAGTTAGGAGCCCATTGGATGGCCCTAAGGCGCGGAGTAAGAGCGGACACTCCGCACGTGTCCTCCTGTCGTCGGGGACGATGTCTGTCCCGGGGAGGGGAGTTGTGATTGTGGTTCCTCGACCGCCCCCGGGTGATTCCGCTAGTTGAGGCCGTTGCCGACTCAGTTCTGGTAGCTTGGCTCTGAGTCGGGATGCCGTGATCCCGGTCATACTCCTCCCGACGGCGAATCTCGTTCTCATGCCGCCGCTCGCGCGAAGCATTGATGGAGCTTCGCGCGTCTCGGCGACTGTTGATGGCGTGTCGTAGGTCGTTCGGCGGGTGAGCAAGCGGTAGAAGATGGTTGGCCGCCTGGGTGAACAGTCGTCGGTAGCCATCGGCGTCAGGAGTCCGTGGAAGTCCCTCAGCTATCCGAGCCAGTACCCCTCCGACTTCGCTCGGCGTGTTCATAGCTCGGGCGAAGTCGGGATTCAGGTTGCGCCCGAAGAATGGATTCTCTCGACGCTGCCTTGCATCCTGTTCAGCCTGTTCCTGAGCTCGTCGGCGATCACGTCGTCGGGAGTTCCTTCGTTCTCTGAAGACGCGTTCTTCCGGAGTTTCTCCTACCTCCGAGACCTCGTCTCGCGAGACAGGCTGTTCCGGATTCCGCTCTCCGGCTGCGTGATGTCGTCGAACGTTCCTGCGCCGGTTCCTCCGTCGACGGGACTCTCGTTGAGGCGGCTCCTCCCCGGGTACAGTCGGCTCGTCGTCGGAGATAATGGGCGACTCCGCTCTCCCGATCAAGAGGACGTCGGGGTAGAACGGTGCTGCTGTCGTGGTGATCTTCTTCCCGTCCCCCTTTGAGGCATGAGGGATGGAAAGAGCAACTTGCTTCCCCCCGGTTACCTTTTTTCTTGCGATCTGTGTCCACTCTTTTGTCGGAGAAGTAGGCAGCGGAGTTCTCCGGGTCAGCAAGCTCTCGGCTCCCGGCTTTCCGGAGACGATCCTCATCCGGAGAGCTGGAGGTTGTGCTTCTCCGGTATTTTTGGAGTTTGCTGGGGGAGACCTTTTTTCCGGCGGATCCGCGATACGGTGCAGAATTCCTTCTTCATCCGCTACAAATGAAATTGTTCCGAAGCAGAGCACGGATCCAGGACGCAGGGTGATCTTGCTATAGAAGGAGATGGCCATTGAGCTAGCTTGGATTGTCGACACACCCCCTACCTGGCGCGCCAGCTGTCGGTGTTTTGGGTCCAACCGCACACCCGGGGTTGCCCCTCAAGGTGCTTTAGGAGTAGGACGGTGTCGATAACTGTAGCAAAATGGTTCGCGCTGATCGCACGAGGGACAGTGGTCAAGTTTTACAGGTTCGGGCCGCTTAGAGATGCGTAACACCCTACGTCCTGATGAGTATGCTTGATGGATGTGGCTACAAGAGAGCTCTCTGGATCGAGAATACAGAGAGTTGATGTGGGTGGCTAAGTAAAGGGTCGATCGTTCTGAAGGGGTGCCCCCTAGGCCTTATATACTCGACCGTGGGGCAGTACACATGGATAAGATAGCAACGAGTAGCTAAAAGATAGTGAACCTCTTGAGATTATCCCTACGTAACCCTCGCCGACTTATCCTCGCGTGGCTTCGTTGCATGGAGGCTCCGGCGCGGGAAAGTCGGATCTTTGTTGCGGTCATTCGCTCGATGCTGCGGGCCGCCCGGGCTTGTACCAATCCGGCCCCATGTCGTTCTGCTTCGCTGGCTGTTTTTCCCCAGGCCCACGAAAGAATGACCTTACGATTTATTGGGCCCTTGGGCCTTTCGTGAGGTCCTTTGCTCTTTTAGTGGACCCGGGGGATATCTATCCCCCACACGAACCCACAATCCCGACCGTTCCGGCGTCGTCGTCACGAAACCACGGCGGCGGAAATCCTCGTCTCTCTCTCTCTCCGCTTCTCTCTACTGGGGCCGGTGCTTGCGACCAGAGAACCTCTGGGCGGCGTTCTTATGTGCGGCAACGGATGTCCGAGGGAGCAGGGAGGCCGTTGAACCTGCTCGGTCAACACCGGGGAAATCGCGGCGGTGGTTGCGCGCGGTTTCGGTAGAGGGAACGAGCCCGACAGCTTGGGCCCACTCGCAGTGAGAGGGAAGTCGGTCGCGCGCGTGTGGAGGAGGCGGGCGAGGCTGACAGAGGGTCCCCACCTGTCGGCGCGGGCGAGCACTCCCCCGATGGGCTGGGACGGTGTGTTATTCTGATGGGCCAAAATGAGTAGAGGTCGGCCCATGTGGCTTTTATTCTTTTTCTTTTTATTTTTCCTTTCTATTTTCTTCATTTCTAAGGTTTTCTTAGTTTGAATTCAAATTTAGTTTCAAACTTTGTACAAATTTGTTATCAAATCATATTATGAATGAAAAGTACAAATTCTAGAAGTATGTTGATATTACTTTTATTTTCATATCATTTCTCTCCTTACTTTTAAACCCTAGTTTTCAATGTAGGGCTTAATCCAATTTCTAGTCATTTTATATTATTGTTATTTTTATTTAATGCACAAACATAAAAACTCCAACAAATGCACTTTTTCTTTATTTTAGAATAATGGTTTTATTTAGTCACCCACAATTACATAGGTGCTCTTTTTAGGATGCAAATAAGACACACAAAATGAGGAGCTCTCTCTATTACTCTTGGTATACAACTTTGAGTATTACAGCTACCCCTCGACCAAGCCGAGGCTCGGCGGGTGGCGCGACGCGCCAAGTCGTTCGTCTTGCTGGGCAATGAGAAGGAGCTCTACCACCGCAGCCCCTCGGGCATCCTCCAGCGATGCATCCCCATCGCCGAAGGTCAGGAACTCCTGCAAGAGATACACTCGGGGGCTTGCGGCCATCATGTAGCGCCTCGAGCCCTCGTCGGGAACGCTTTCCGGCAAGGCTTCTACTGGCCGACGGCGGTGGCTGACGCCTCTAGAATTGTCCGCACCTGCGAAGGGTGTCAATTCTATGCGAAGCGGACCCACCTACCCGCTCAGGCTCTACAGACGATACCCATCACCTGGCCCTTCGCTGTGTGGGGTCTGGACCTCGTCGGCCCTCTGCAGAAGGCGCCCGGGGGCTACACGCACCTGCTGGTCGCCGTCGACAAATTCTCCAAGTGGATCAAGGTCCGACCCCTGAACAGCATCAGGTCCGAGCAGGCGGTGGCGTTCTTCACCAACATCATCCATCACTTCGGGGTCCCAAACTCCATCGTCACCGACAACGGCACCCAGTTCACCGGCAGAAAATTCTTGGATTTTTGCGAGGATCACCACATCCGGGTGGACTGGGCTGCCGTAGCTCATCCCATGTCGAATGGGCAAGTAGAGCGTGCCAACGGCATGATTCTACAAGGGCTCAAGCCTCGGATTTACAACGACCTCAACAAGTTCGGCAAGCGATGGATGAAGGAACTCCCCTCGGTGGTCTGGAGCCTGAGGACAACGCCGAGCCGAGCCACGGGTTTCACGCCGTTCTTCCTGGTCTACGGGGCCGAGGCCGTCTTGCCCACTGACCTGGAATACGGCTCCCCGAGGACGAGGGCCTACGACGATCAAAAGCAACCAAGCTAGCCGAGAAGACTCGCTGGACCAGCTGGAAGAGGCTCGGGACACGGCCTTACTACACTCGGTGCGGTATCAGCAGTCCCTGCGACGCTACCACGCCCGAGGGGTCCGACCCCGAGACCTCCAGGTGGGCGACCTGGTGCTTCGGCTACGGCAAGACGCCCGAGGGAGGCACAAGCTCACGCCCCCCTGGGAGGGGCCATTCGTCATCGCTAAAGTTCTGAAGCCCGGAACGTACAAGCTGGCCAACAGTCAAGGCGAGGTCTACGGCAACGCTTGGAACATCCAACAGCTACGTCGCTTCTACCCTTAAGATGTTTCCAAGTTGTTCATATACCTCGCACCCACGCAAAGTTTAGTCAACAAGGAAGGGTCGGCCTCGCCTCGGCAAAGTCCGACCCTCCCTCGGGGGCTAAAAGGGGGGAAACCCCCTCTGCGTCAAAATTTTCCTCGAAAAAAAATCTCTTCTACCAGAATATCTTTCGTGCTTTTTGACTACTTCGAAAAGTGGGTCCTGGAAACGACGGAGTACACGTAAGCAGCCAAGGCTGACCGAACCGAGGGACTCCTACGCCTCCGGGATACGGATACCTCACTCATCACCTTCTGCGATAAGTAACTCGCGTTCGGATAAAGTGACTCCGCGGATCGAACAAGTCTTTACGCTCGGAAGCCCTTCTGCCGAAGCGATCCTTCGAGCCTTCTCGACCAAGTCGGTGACAGGGCCTCATGGACGGGTGAAAGTACGCGTAAGCGGCAAGGCCGACCGAGCCGAGGGACTCCCACGCCTCCGGGATACGGATACCTCACTCATCACCTTACGTGAGAAGCAACTCTCGCTCGCACAAACATCCCTGTTACCGACAAAAAGTCCAGATACTCGAAACAAGAGGAAAAGAGACGCAACTTTACAACGCAGCGAGGGTGTGTGTTCTGGCCTCGACGGCCGCACAAGGCACACGCTACAAGACAATCTGATCCTGCAGGCTCGGGTCTTGACGCTGGAAGGGGGCAGCAACACCCTCGGCATCGACGGCACCTTCGGCGAGGCCCGACCTAGCCTCGGACGGCGACGCGGTCCGAGGGTCTCCGCTCCGAAGGACGACGTCATCACCACGTCCGGGCAATCGCTGCCAGGGACTTCTCCGGGAATCCGGCCCGAGCAGGCGGCTCGGCCGGTTACCCCTGGGGCCTCGGCCAACCATCTTCCGAGGGCGCCAGCCCGGTCCGAAGCCTCGGCTGATCAACTCCGACGTCGATCCTGCCAACGGACAACCCGGCTAGGCTCCGGCCAACCAGGTTTTCATTTTCGAGCCAACTCCGCCTCTGTTCATGCTGATATCGCTACCCCTGGCCTCGGCTCGTCGAAGAGCGGCCGAGGGGTCTCTTTAACTAAGCTAGAGGAACCTCGGACAGCAAGGCCGACCGAGCCGAGGGACTCCTACGCCTCCGGGATACGGATACCTCACTCGTCACCTTGACACGGGGCGACTCATGCTTGGTGAAGCGGTTCAGATAGTCAACGGACGAGTCTTAGTGCTCAAAAATGAGGAAAAAACACGGCTCCGTGCCGAAGTTACATACATGTTCAGGCCCCGAAAGCCGAAATGAACAAAAAATCCTGGCATTCGAAGTGCCATTACAAACGGAACTCCGGTTCCCCCTCCGCAGGTACGAACAACCCCACTCGATAGGGGTGGGCCTGCGGAGCAACAGAAGACCGACGAACGGCATGTCATCGCCCGCCCCGGCAGCGGCAACGATGAAGACTTCTGTCCCGGGGGCCGAACAGCAGCAGTGATGACCTCAGGGCGGATGCTGCTGCTGGGAGGCCCCCGCCCATGCCCGAACTCGAGAGGCAAGGACGGGCAGAAGGCCGTAGAGTTGGAGGTCGGTCCGTGGCCAGCCTTGGCTATCACGCCGGCGCCGCGAGCGGCTCCGAAGCCACTCGCGTCTGAAGGCCAGGCACGCTGCAGATGCCAGCGCCACGGACGACGACCGCTCCTCCCTCCGATCACTGAGTAAAGGAGCGGGCCGCCGCCCACACGGGGGCCGACCTCAACTCAGCACACTCCCCTCCCCAGCCCTGGTGATGAAAATCCTTGAGGCTGAGGGAGGGGCAGAGGCCGCAGCCCGGCTCGCTTTCCCCCACCATCAAGCCGGAGGTCACCATCTTGGGTGACCGCCGGTGGAGGGGTGCAGCCGGGCTGCATGATGAAAATCCTTGAAGCCGAACGATGGCTAAAAGGTACCAACTCCCACGGAGTTGCGTTCCTCCAACGATGGGGCGAAAAGACGGCGGTTTCCCCCATCCGGGGGCTTGGAAGGTGGAAAGACACGGTGCATCAGGGAGGAAGAAGACATGGTCGCCTTACGAAAGGGGTCGCCCTCCTTTTAAAGGCGACTCTCCCTGCTTGCGCCCCCAACCGTCACGGGCTGAGTCTTCTCCAACACGCTCCAAAGCCCTCCCCTACGGCGCGGGGGCTGGGTCCCGCATGTCATGCAGACCGGCTCCGAGCAGAAGAAGCCAAACCGCCGCGCGTGGTGCACGCAACCGCCCAGCGGTTACAAGTGACCCTCCACTTTTGCCCAGACCAACGGGCGAAAGGGGCGGGCAGCCATGCAGGCGGCATGCAATCGCGCCAAGTGGACGCACCTCTCCGACTCCCGACACGCCAGCATGGAGGCCCAGGCCCACGCGTCGCGCGACCGGCGCGCCGGATGCTGCATGCAAGCAACTGTACCACTTGCGCCACCACCGCGCCTCCTCGATCGCAGAACCAATACCGCGACTCGAGGCGACCCAGCGCGCGACCCAGCAGCGCCAGCCTGACGCAGCGGCCAACGCGGTCAAAAGTGGGCCGGCAGTGATGACGATGGCAGACGCGCGGGAGCAGCGGTCACATCGTCAGCTAAGCTCACGTCCCATCCGGAGGCAGCGAGAGAACCCCCTCTCACGGCGTGAAGACAACGCGCCCGTGATCCCTTCCTCGAACAGCTCGCGCACGCGCAACGGCAGCCCCGCCAACTACTCGCCCCGTCGCATTAACTCCGCGGCTGGACAGGCGGCGCTTCTGGCAGGAGCAGCGGGCGACGCTTCGCCTTCGCCGAAACAACCGCGCCAAAAAAGGTACGCCGCGTCGTTCGGTTTCGTATCCTTTTTCCTTTTTTCCTCTTTCTCTATCTCTTGCGACAGGGACCGGGAAAGGGGGATACCCCGAAAGGGATCCTTCCCCGTGAAGGAACTAGGCTCCGAGCCTCCTTACTGATCAGGGGTTCGAAGGCTGGCCCCCCGAAGGGTTCAACAGCCGCCTCAGATCTCGTGGGCCCTACACCCACTACTGGTCAGAGGTTCGAAGGCCGGCCCCCCGAAGGGTTCCACGGCCGCCTCAGGCTACTCGAGCTCCGCGCCCATTACTGATCAGGGGTTCGAAGGCTGGCCCCCGAAGGGTTCACAGTCGCCTCAGACACCGAGCGAGGGATGACCAGGGGTACGTTCAATACATAACCAAGGCTCGGGCTGCGCTCCCGAGGTACCCTAGGACATTTCCGAGACCAGCGGGAGCGATTTTGTAACGGAATCCCATCGGAGGGAGGCATCGAGCCCTCGGACCCCGTCGCCAGGGGACCGGGTCCGGCAGATCACCCGCAGGTACTTTTGGGCGTGCCTCTGGGCCCCTAGCCGACCCCCAACGAACGGGGCACGGACGTCCACTCGGATTACCCGCTTGCAGCTCACCGGAGACACCATGTTCGGTGCCCATCGAGGGTAACATGGCGCTCTCCCCCCCCTCCTCCTTGCGGAAAGGCGACGTAGGGGCGTATGTAAAAAAGCCGAGTCTGTCCCTGATCGCCCTCTCGCCCTGTGCGGAGGCTCGGGGGCTGCTCTCGCAAACCCGGCTCCGGCCAAACCGTTGACAGCGTCAACATACCAGCCCGAGAACTTGGGCCCCGACCGTGCACCCGGGCTATGGCCAGTTCGCATGAGGGAACCACCAGACCAGCCGAAGTATTACGCAAGGCATTAAGACCTCGAAGGAGTGAAACCACTCCTCCGAGGCCTCGGGGGCTACACCCGGCGGGTGCGCTCGCGCGCACCCACCGGAACAAAATGCAACCGAGAAAGGCTGGTCCCCTTGCAAAAAAGTGCGACAAAAGCCTCCAAGCGAGTGCTAACACTCCCTTCGAGGCTCGGGGGCTACTGTCGGGGACCATAATTAGGGGTACCCTCAAGACGCCTAATTCTCAGCTGGTAACCCCCATCAGCATAAAGCTGCAGAGGCCTGATGGGTGCGATTAAGTCAGGGATCAGTCCATACGAGCGACTCGATCATGCCTCGCCCGAGCCTAGCCTCGTGCAAGGGCGGCCGACCCCGAGGTGTTTCCGTCTCGCCCGAGGCCCCCTTTTGACGGCGAACACATCTCCGGCTCGCCCGAGGCCTTGCCTTCGCTAAGAAGCAACCCTGACTAAATCGCCGCGCCGACCGACCGAGTCGCAGGAGCATTTAACGCAAAGGTAGTCTGACACCTTTATCCTGACGCGCGCCCCCCGGTAGAGCCGAAGTGACCGCCGTCACTTCGCCGCTCCACTGACCGGTCTGACAGAAGGACAGCGCCGCCTGCGCCATTCCGACTGCAGTGCCACTTGACAGAGTGAGACTGACAGGCAGTCAGGCCTTGCCAAAGGCGCCATAGGAAGCTCCGCCCGACCCAGGGCTCGGACTCGGGCTAAGGCCCCGAAAGACGGCGAACTCCGCTCCGCCCGACCCGGGGTTCGGACTCGGGCTAAGGCCGCGGAAGACTGCGAACTCCGCTCCGCCCGACCCAGGGCTCGGACTCGGGCTAAGGCCCCGGAAGACGGCGAACTCCGCTCCGCCCGACCCAGGGCTCGGACTCGGGCTAAGGCCCCGGAAGACGGCGAACTCCGCTCCGCCCGACCCAGGGCTCGGACTCGGGCTAAGGCCCCAGAAGACGGCGAACTCCGCTCCGCCCGACCCAGGGCTCGGACTCGGGCTAAGGCCCCGGAAGATGGCGAACTCCGCTCCGCCCGACCCAGGGCTCGGACTCGGGCTAAGGCCCCGGAAGACAGCGAACTCCGCTCCGCCCGACCCAGGGCTCGGACTCGGGCTAGGCCCCAGAAGACGACGAACTCCGCTTCGCCCGACCCCAGGGGTCGGACTCCGCCCTGGCCTCTGCCGAACGACCTCCGCCTCGCCCGACCTAGGAGCTCGGGCTCGGCCTTGGCCATGGAAGACAGACTCGACCTCGGCTTCGGAGGAGCCTCCACGTCGCCCGACCTAGGGCACAAGTCCGCCACGTCAACAGGAAGCGCCATCATCACCCTACCCCGAGCCGACTCGGGCCGCAGAGAACAAGACCAGCGTCCCATCTGGCTAGCTCCGCCAGATAGGCAATGATGGCGCCCCGCTAGCCCCGTGACGACGGCGGCTCTCAGCTCCCTTACGGAAGTAGGGGGACGTCAGCAAGGACCCAACCGCTCCGACAGCTGTCCCTCCGCTAGGCTCCGTTGCTCCTCCGACAGCCACGACACCACACCAGCTGGGTGCCAAGATCTCTCCGGCTGCCACCTTGGCATGTACTTAGGGCGCTAGCTCTCCCCCGCTAGACACGTAGCACTCTGCTACACCCCCATTGTACACCTGGATCCTCTCCTTACGCCTATAAAAGGAAGGACCAGGGCCTTCTTAGAGAAGGTTGGCCGCGCGGGGACGAGGACGGGGCAGGCGCTCTCTTGGGGCCGCTCGCTTCCCTCACCCGCGTGGACGCTTGTAACCCCCTACTGCAAGCGCACCCGACCTGGGCGCGGATCGAACACGAAGGCCGCGGGATTTCCACCTCTCTCACGACTCGTCTCCGGCCACCTCGCTTTTCCCCCCTTCGCGCTCGCCCACGCGCTCGACCCATCTAGGCTGGGGCACGCGGCACACTCACTCGTCGGCTTAGGGACCCCCCGGTCTCGAAACGCCGACAGGATGTGTGTTAGCAACTTGCTTTCCAGCTTGACATGCACTACAAGGCTTGTCCTTTTCAAATACAACATCCTTTAGTCCTCTAATCATGTCCTTCTTTAGTACCTTCTTGAGTGTGCTCATTCCAACATGTGCAAGCCTTCTATGCCATAGCCATCTAAGTGATGCTTTGGTAAAGAGGCAAGTTCTTAAGTCTGCATCTTCAGAGGTGAAATCCACTAAGTAGAGATTGTTGTATCTAAATCCTTTGAACACCATTGATTCATCATCCATTTTTGATACAATAACCTCTATAGGAGTGAATAAGCATTGAAGGCCAAGATCACAAAGTTGACCCACTGATAATAAGTTGAAGCTCAAAGGTGCAACCAAGAGAACATTTGAAATTTATAGATCATTTGACAAGTCCTTGAACTTTTCCCTTTGAATTATCCCCAAAAGTGATTTTGTCTTGTCCATCAACATTCTCATCAAGTGAGGTGAACATCCGTTGGTTGCCTGTCATATGCTGTGTGCATCCACTGTCAATAACCTAATGGCTCCCACCGGTCTTGTAGTTCTCCTACATCCACAGACAAATCAAGCTTGAATTTTAAGGGCCCTATTTTGCATAGGACCAGTGACTTTCTCAATCAAGGACTTAGCAAGCCAAATTTGTCTAGGTCTACTTTTGCTTGGTGGACCTAGGAATGTAACTTTGACTTTTCCATTTGCTACTTTTCTTAGAACATAGTGAGCATTGAAGGCAAATGGTCTTGAGTGCTTTGGCAAGAGAGTTGGTGGTTTGGCTTTGCAGTTGTGGGCAAAATGACCTTCTTTTTCACACTCAATGCATTTGATAGGCTTATGAGTCTGCTTTGGCTTGTATTGAATTGTAGCTTTCTTTTGCACAAAAGAATTGTATCCAATACCACTCTTGTTGTTTTTCATGACAGTGTTCATGAGCAATTCATTTTGGAGATATTGGCCCTTGTTGAACTTTTGCACACTTGTTGCAAGATGTTCATTTTCACTCTTAAGTTTCTTGACCTTATTTTAAAGTCGTTCATTATCCACTGCCAACTCATTGTTGAAGTCATTGTTCTCAATGGCAACCTTTCCTCTAATAGTTGCATCAGTCAAATATCTCTTCAATTTTTGGTTGTCTAATGTTAAGACTTCAACTTTTTTAGTCAGTTCATCATGAAGACTAATTTGATCATCTTGGCTCAAATCATCACATGAGGTTGCTACATCAATCTTAACACATGGTTAATAGCCTCATGTGTATTGCAAGATAAAAGCTCATTTGCAACAAGAAGATTATCATGATCAATTTTAATCTTAGTATAGTCTTCCTTAATTTTTACTAGTCTATCTTTCAACTCCCTATTTGCTTCATTTAACTTGTCACATTTATCCTTAGCATCTTTTAGGGAGGATTTAAGCTCATTTACAGTGGATGACATAGTTTCCTTTTCTTCTTTCATTTCATCACTAGCTTTTACAACTATGTCATATTTGGCATTTAAAAATTCATTTTCATCTTTCAACTTATCACATTTAGCTTTTGACTTCCTAATGATTTGAGTGTATTCCTTAAGCAAGTCAGCTAGTTCATCATAGGAAGGTGAAGCAAATTCATCATCACTATCACTATCATCAATAATATCATTATCATTTTGTACCTTCTGTTCACCTCTAGCCATGAGGCATAGGTGAGAAGTCGATGAGGGTGATGGTTGTGGTGAAGAGAAGTCCCCAGCGATGGCGGCAACTTTTTCATCATTTTCTTCTTCACTTGAAGAAGACCCACTTGATGACTCAATGTCAGTGAGCCAGTCACCAACAATGTATGCATTTCCATTTTCTTTCTGTGGAACCTCTTGTGCTTCCCATCCTTCCTCTTGAAGAATCTCTTTTCCTTTTTCTCGTCATCACTGTCATCTTCTTTCTTGCCCTTAAACTTGTTCTTCTTGGGCTTGTTGCATTGATGAGCAAGATGACCAAGCTCTCCATAATTGTAGCAATCTATTTCAGAAATGGGCTTTTTTTACTGGAAAAGAATTTCTTCTTTCTTGAGTCAAACTTGATGTCTTCTCTGTTGAGCTTCTTTAACATCTTGGTTGTCTTCCTCACCATCAAGGCAATGTTAGCATCAAGATCATCATCACTTGAGGATTCCTCCTCAATTTGTACTTTAGCTTTTCCTTTCTTCTCTTGATTGGCTTTGAGAGCCAAGTCCTTTCTCTTGGAAGATGACTCATCCTTGCCATTGATGTGCATGTACATCTCATGAGCATTGATCTTTCCCAATATTTGTGTAGGAGTAGCAACTGAAACATCCATCTGATGCAGCACTGTGACAATGTGTCCATATTTATCAATTGGGAGGACACTGAGAATCTTCCTCACAACATCCGGTTGTGAAATTTGTGTAAGCCCCAAGCCATTTACTTGTCACACCCGGATTTAAGGAACAAAGCCGGGTGCATCTCATACATGTGCCAAAGAAGACAACATATATAATAACAGAGTGTATAGAGATAAATGTCACAATAATCAAAGTATTTAATACATAGTGGAAGTCTTACAAAAATAAAAGATAAATATAACACGAACTAAGGATCATCCTTGGCGCAAGTCAACTGGGAGACGCCACCTAGATCGAATCGAACTCCTCGATAAGTGACTCCTCTTGAACCACCTGTTCTTCTCTTGTGGGGGGTGTGGGACAGCAAGGGTGAGCTCACACATGATCATCGCTCAACAAGTTGTGGGGAATAATGTGGTATGATCTCACCAAAGGTGGGAGTTCATGTGATGTGTAAGGCTGATCAACAATAGGGGTTAAAGCTGAGCATTGCTTTTAATAAGTTGGTCAAATTTTATTAGCAATTACTAAATGTAAGTAAATACCAAACCATAATAAATAATAATAGAACAAAATTAATAATAAATCCCATGCAAATGCATATGACAAATTGAATTTAAGTTCAATAAATTAATCATGCGAGAGTCCTGAGCTGCTCATGACCGTGAGCTCGGCTAGTATACCAGTTTTACACTCTGTAGAGATTGTAACCTGTACCCACAAGTCGTGTATCCCATGTCGCCAGGGTTAGCTAGACCCTTAGACACTACCGAGGTGGATGGCTAGGGATCTACTACGAGGCCTTTACAAAGTTCCACTAGCTTCCGAAAACCCGCTACAGTTTATGGGAAGAGCACTTGCAAGAATCCCCCGTCTGACTGTCATCGCAGCAAAATCAACCCGAGAACCTTCTTGCATGCAACTCCCCTACTGCCCTTGCCCCTTACGGGTAAGGTAGTCTTCCACTAGCTTTTCTAATTAGTCAGCCAAGGGCGTCCCATTCCACCCTTGTGGTGGCACGTGTTTCTCAAGTTAAGCTCCATGTTCCAATTAAAATTAATGATCTTGACATGAACATAAATAAAATAATAAAATAATTGGAACATGGGTATAATGAATATTAACCCAAAACCATATAAAGCAATAGCAAAACTACCCAAGTGATTCAGGGGTAAATAAAGTAAAAGATAATCAGACTAGGGTGACATATTGGGTCCCATCAAAATTAAACCTATGCATTGAATAATGATAATAAAGAATATTATTGGGTAACAAAAGTGGATCAAGAGCACAACTTGCCTGACACTTGAGATTCCAGTTACCAGGGTGATTCTTCAGATCCTCGTAACCTTGAGATAGTCGTAGCAATACTAACAAACATGGTATAGACAAAATTAACATCCCATTAAACATAAGAACATACTGCATAATAATGATCTACGCGAAGCTACGAGATCGCGGGCTCGAGAACTACTACGATCGGAGTTACTAGTAAGGAGTTATGATTGTATAGAGGATTTATGTGATTAAACTATTACACTATATTATAAATCATATAAGAGGTTATTCTATAAATAATTATCTCAACTTTAATCTAAGTTATAAATTGACCATAGATCATATTCTAGTAATTTATAATGATAAGCAGTTTAACCAGACTAACCACATAAGTTAAATAAAGATCTAATTATAAAAGAACAAGACATGGTATAATAAATGTTGTTACTGCATAGTAAATACTTGTACGAGACTAACGTAACTTGAATGGATCAAATCGGAGTTATAGATTTTAAGTTACGAATTTCTAAAGGTTCTACGTGTTTTGTACAAGATTAAATAGAATATAAATTTTAATATGACTTTCATGTCAAAACAGAGGTACTGTGTGATAAACAATAATATTATAGAATTATAGAAACTAAAATAGATCAATTTGGACTTACTATGAATTTTCTATGGATTTAACAAATTATAGCAACTATTTTTATATTAAAAATGGATTTCTATTTCATTTACCTTGGATTTTCTATCTCCTGGACTGCGCACCAATTTCTGGGAAGGGCAGGGGCTAACATATAAAAATGCCCTAGACTCAGAGCTACAGCCGCAGTGGACTGCGAGTTCATTTCCTTCAAGTCTAGGGTCTCTTTAGTAAAACGCTCGACTGAAATGGTATCAGACGATTTCAGCCGCCCGATCTGATCCAAGGGTCTGGGTTAGATCGTGACTGCCCAAACTCCTAGATCGTTCGATCCGCGACCAACGCCTAGCAGTTGCCCACGCATCCAACAAGCCCAAGCCCCTTTGATCCAGATTCTACGGCCAAGATTAACCCTGATCGAAAGGGTACCCCACTTCAAATCGTGGCCACACATCCGGCAACTGACGATCGGCGCCCCATATTCCTCCGAGCCGCAACCAGACGCGGCGGCGCTGCCCGACCAATCCACTGTTGTGAGCACGCCGGCAAACGACGGATCATCGATTTGGCGAGTGTTGGAGACTTGTTCTCAAATACTAAGAGCTAAAAACAAGGCAACATAAAAAAGTGTTTAAATGTCAAATTCCTTCGTCCTTATAAACATTATGCCCCTTCGGATATAATGAATTTCGGACGAAGGTTACGAAGGAAAAGACCTTCGTAAGATTGATAAATGGTAAAAAAGAACACATATATAAAACACGAGTAATGATATGAGTATTATCATCAGCTTATTTTTATTACCAAATTCATAAAAACAAATTACAAATGTACCTTCAGATTGATGAAAAGTAAAGGTACAGACGTGATGCGAAAAAGCGTATGCCAAGTCAGCGTGAACAGTACGGGAGTACTGTTCATCTATTTATAGGCACGGGACGCAGCCCGTGTAAAATTACATTGATGCTCTTTACATTTGTCAATAACTTTATAGCAATTCTTCGAGGTTTAATTTGACTTTTCATCTTTAAGCCGGTTGCTCTTTTCTACCGTCATGCCGAAGCTTTTCTGCACATAGCTTCGTGATCGTCTTATCCTTCGTCGTGGTCGCTTTCCACCCCAGTAAAGCTTCGTCTTAACCATGCTCTTGTACACCCGCAACCTGACTCCGAAGATACCTGTTCACATGTTTCACTCGGAAAATATTGTCAAATCATCTTTTTGAGGACCTTCGGAAGCCGAAGGCCCCCAACAGCGAGCTACCCCGAACGCGGTGATGAGCAATCGGTAGTGGAGATCACGACGAACTCAATGGGGGCAATCTTACCGGTGGTTGTGCCGTGCAGTCCCTAGGCCGTGACGAAGTGTGGTTCCGCAGTAATTGTTGGCGCCGGTGAGAATTTGGGGCAGCACCAAAGGCTTCTTCCACCCGTAAGCGCCACAATGATCACCACCGTACCCTGAGGAAGCCCACTTACCCGAGCTTGCGCCTCAAGCGAAGACGGAACACAATTTCCATGGCGGCGGATCTTCCTCCCTCCGCCACCGCTGCCCCTGGCCCTGGTTTTCTGCTGCTGCACGATCAAGAAGGGAGAGAGAAGGGAAGGGAACGGCGGACGCAAGGTCTTATAGCTAGGGAGATTCGGATTGGAGCTAGGTTCACAGTGGTCGTGGCGCCATGAGCTCAGCCGGAATCCCCGCAAAGCAGTTAGGGACGAAGCTGACGGGGAGGACCCACCTGTAAGTGAAATGGCGGAAAAGAAAAGGAAAGCAGGCGCACGCGGGCGACTTACAAACTGGGCCCACATGCCACCGGTTCCACGCGATTGCGCACATGCGTCGAGAGACTGTCCCAGGGGGCCCACAGGTCGGCGCACAGCGCTGGAGACCGCGGATGGGGCAGACTATTGGGCTGGGTCCTGCGGTTTCGGCCCAGTAAACTATGTAGTTCTTTCTTTCTTTTTTATTTTTCCCTTTTGTTTCGGATTTCTCCTCTCTTTATTTAAAATTTCAAATCTAAACTCAAATTTGGCTGGGTACTTTATTCCTAAATTAATATATAATTCCAAGACCCCAGTATGGAAGGGTTTTATGTATTTACACCTTTATTTCTCTATTTTGTATAGGAATTTCCTGCTTTTCTTTCCAAATTCTAGAATTCTAATTAGGTTTTTTTTAAATCCAATTTGGGCTACCAAGGTATTTCTATTAATTTTATTTATTTTGACCAAATGCACACACACAAATAAGAGCCAACATGATGCACAACTTAATAATGTCATTTGTTACTTGTTTACTTTTAAATATGGGGTTCACATGTGTTAAGGAGTGGAAGCCACACACTTAAGGAGATCAATCACTATTTTCATTATTTACAATTTGGGTATTACATTACTTCCTCTACAAGAATATTGAGACGTGAGTACATAACATTGGCATTTTTATTAGCAAGCATCTCAAAAGAATTTAACTTTCTCATAGCAGTATGATATCTCTCCTCACGCTCACTTCTAGTCCCTTCATGTAGAGCACATATATCCATCCACAAATCATGAGCATTTCTATGGTTTCTTACTCTATTAAAGGCATCTTTGAAAAGGCCTCTAAAAAGAGTGTTTTTGGCCTTAGCATTCCATTTCTCATAGTTAAACTCTTCTCCTACAAGATTTGTGGGATCTCTAGGTTCGGGGAACCCTTGTGTGGCGGCTTTGTAGACACCAATGTCTATAGCCTCTAAATAAGCTTCCATACGAATTTCCAATATGAAAAATCGTCACCATAAAAAACGGGAGGAGGTTCATCCCCACCGGACATCGTTACTCTAGCAGTTAAGCTAATCTAAGAGCAACAAGGCTCTAATACCAGTTGAAAGGATCATGATGCCCAAGAGGGAGGGGGGTGAATTGGGCTTTTCTAAAATTCAACAATAATTAAACCTTAAGCAAGATCCCAACTTCACCCCAATAACTAATAATAAGAGAATACTACTAGAAATACAACAATGCTAAGACAATACTTCAAATACTTGCTAAACAAATACAAAATGTAAAATGCTTGAATTAAGTGCGGAATGTAAAGCAAGGTTTAGAATACTCCTCTAATTTTTCCCGAGGTATCGAAGAGTCGGCACTCTCCCTAGTCCTCGTTGGAGCACTCGCGCAAGGGTATCGTTCCCCTTGGTCCTTGCAAGAACCAAGTGCTCACTATGAGATGATCCTTTGCCACTCCGGCGCGGTGGATCCCTCACGACCGCTTACAATCTTGAGCTGGGTCACCAACAAGATCTCCAAGGTGATCACCGAGCTCCCAACACCACCAAGCCGTCTAGGTGATGCCGATCACCAAGAGTAATAAGCCGAAGACTTTCACTTGACCAAGAGAAGCCTAATGCATGCGGTGTGTGCTCTAGGTGGCTCTCTCTAGCACTAATGAGGTCCAAATGCGGGATTAAGATTTTCTAATCACCTCACTAAGCTTTGTGGTGCTTGCAATGCTCTACCAATGTGGAGTAAATGTGGGCAGCAAGATAATCAATATGGTGGGTGGAGGGGTATAAATAGCCCTCACCCACCAACTAGCCGTTACCAAAACCCTGCTGCGCATGGGCGCACCGGACAGTCCAGTGCGCTACCGGTGCGCCAACGGTCATCTCTAACGGCTAGTTCTGACAGCTAGTCGTTGGGCAGATGGCACACCAGACAGTCCGGTGTGCCGGCTATAATTGGATTTCCAAACTGTGCGCTCTTGGGTTTTTGCGCAGGGTAAGGGTCTTCCCCGGGCCAACCTGGCCCCACTGGCAGAGGGCGCACACAAGTGCCCCTAGGCCAGAAACCCTAGTTTCTGTTTTCTTCTGTTTTTCAAATCGGTTTTCGTTCTAACTCGTGAGTATGTTCTAGAGTGACACCTAGCACTATATGTGAGTGTGAATATGCACCAACATTACACTAGAACTCTCTTGGTCAAACTACTCATCGACAACCCCTCTTTATAGTACGACTAAAACAAAATAAAAGACCTAACTATATAACGAGTGTTCGCAACTCCTTGACACTCGGAATATGAAGACCTTCATCTTTTGTTTCGTTGTTTTAGCCGTCGCTTTAAGTTCTTATCTCCGGGATTGTTTTCACCGTTGTAGTACATCTTCCTGTAATGTGACCTAACTTACCATTTGTCTCTGCAAATCACACGTTAGTCATATATAATATTACGTTGTCATTAATCACTAAAACCAACCAGGGGCCTAGATGCTTTCAATGATGAATCAACCCGCCATCCTTTGACTGTGGAAAGTAAATACAAGTAGGTCCCTGAATGTTGCAGCTTCAACCCTGTGTTCACTGGAATTCATAGCCGCAGTCCAAACAGTCATTAATTAAGGAAAAACATAATCAAAATGAATTTCTTATATAAAAACAATTCTATAATCTTGTTTAATTTCTAGAAAATCCATTTTAGCTCTTTTTAATCCATTCCAGTTCCTATAATTTTGTATTAATATTGTCTATCACTTGGTAACACTATTTTAACATGAAACCCATATTATAATTGATCACTCAATTAATTTTGTATCAAACACTTAATAACTTCAAAAAATCATAACTTAAAATTCGTAACTCCGAATTTAATGATTCTTGTTCCTACGATCTCGTTTCGATGCGTAGATTATTATTATGTATTATGTATTAATGTTTGGTGTGATGTTAATGTCTCCTATACCATGTCTGTTTGTATTGCTTCGAGTAGACGAGCCAGTGGCCGAGGATCCGGGTGTTCAGCAGGTAGAAGTTGTTGTGCAGGAGCTCATTGAAGGCAAGTTGTGCCCTTGACCACTTTTATTTATCCAATAATATTCTCTATAATCATTTTATCATGCATAGGCTTAATTTTGATGGGACCCAATAGGCCACCCTAGTCTGGTTATCTTTTCACCTTGTTTACCCTAAACTTTTAGGTAGTCTTTGCTATTGCTATATATGGGTTTGGGTGTTGAGATAACTATTACACATGATCATTCTTTATTACTGTTCTATTTCTGTTCATGATAAGACAATTATGTTAATTGGAACATCGGGCTTAACTTGAGAAACACATGCCACCACAAGGGTGGAATGGGACGCCCTTGGTTGACTAACTAGGAAAGCTAGAGGAGGACTACCTTACTCGAAAGGGGGCAAGGGCAGTAGGGGAGTAGGCATGTAGGGAGGTTCTCGGGTTGATTTTGCTGCGATGGCGGCCAGACGGGGGATTCCTGAATTGCTCTTCCTAGAACTGTAGCGGGTTTTCTGAAGCTAGTGGAACTTTGTAAAGGCCTCGTAATGGATCCCTAGCCATTCACCTCGCCAATGTCTAAGGGCCTTGCAAACCCAGGCTAGACGGGGTACATGACTTGTGGGTAAAGGGTACCACCTCTGCAGAGTGTAAAACTGGTATACTAGCCATGCTCGTGGTCATGAGCAGCTCAAGACTCTTGCATGATTAACTTGTGGAACTAAATTTAATTTGTCATTTGCATCGTATTGGATTTATTAATTTTGATCTATTATTACTCTGGTTTGATATCTACTTACATTTAGTAACTGCTAATAAAACTTGACTAACTTACTAAAAGCAATGCTCAACTTTACCCCTTATTTGTTGATCAGCATTACACTCACATGAACTCGCACATTTGGTGAGTTCATGCACATTATTCCTCACAACTTGTTGAGCTATGATCTCATATGAGCTCATCCTTGCGATATATAAACCCCTCAAAGGAGAAGAACAGGTGATCCAGGAGGAGCCTTACAATGAAGCGTACGAGCTCATCTAGGTGGCATCTCCCAGTTAGTTTATTGGCGCCAAGGATTAATGTTTAATTTGCTTTATTATTCTCATTTATTTTTGTAATACTTCCGCTATGTAATAATGATACTTATGACATTTATCTCTATACACATTGTAATTATACGTGATGTTCTTCTTTGACGCACACATGAGACCCACCGGACTTTATCTCTTAAATTCGGGTGTGACATTTAGTCCTTATCTATACTAACTATACTATTAAGGGGGCAGTGTAGACTGCCCCGCCTGCTATCCCACCCGCGCCGATCCATCTTCGCGAAACGCACACGCACGCCTGCCTCCGCCGCCGCGAATCCCTCACCACGAAACCCACCCGCGCGCCTCCCCGCCGCGAAACCCACCCGCACGCCCGCGCCTCAGCCGCCGTGAATCCCTCGGCCCGCGCCTCCTTCGCCAGCGCCTCCCCGTACTAGCAAGCAGCGGCGAGGGAGCAATCATCCTCCGATAGCCACGCGCAGGGGGCGCCCCAAATTCTCAGCTTCAAGCCGCGAACAAACAAATCCCGCTCCGATCGCGATCCCCACGTCGTTCTCCCCGTCAACTACCACCTCCTTAACTCTCACGCCATAGATTGCAGCGATATACCCGCCCTTTGTGCCGTCAAAGATCTCATCTCCATCCCATCCCGACGTCGTCCCCATCCGTCTCGCCCCGCCCCGCAACCAAATCCCCGTGCGAGCAAGCAACAGCGAGGGAGCAATCGTCGGCCGCGAGCTCCAAATATCGGTCGCGAGGGAGCAAGCAGCGGCGAGGGAGCAATCATCGGTCGCGAGCAAGCAGCAGCGAGGAAGCAGCAGCGGCGAGGAAGCAGCAGCGGCGAGGGAGCAGCGGCAGGTCCCCATACTAGCAGCGGCGCGGCCGCAATCATCCGGCAGACTCATCGGTCGCCCCACCCCGCAACCAAATCCCCGTGCGAGCAAGCAGCGGCGAGGGAGCAATCATCGGTCGCGAGCTCCAAATATCGGTCGCGAGGGAGCAAGCAGCGGCGAGGGACTAATCATCGGTCGCGAGCAAGCAGCGACGAGGAAGCAGCAGCGGCAGGTCCCCATACTAGCAGCGGCGAGGGAGCAATCATCCGGCAGACTCATCGGTCAAGGGAGCAGCGGCAGGTCCCCATACTAGCAGCGGCGAGGGAGATCGTGAGCCACCAGCCGACGGGATATCGGTTGCGAGCTCCGCGTAGCAGAAGCAGTGTCGATTTGCAGCCGTGGAAGCCCAACGACCTCGCCATCGCTGCCAGGTATTCCCAGTTTAATATCACCACCAGTTCTAGGGGATTGAGCTCTGCCAAATAGAGTGACGCTGAATTCAGACGACGCCATATGCGGCCAAGCCATCCGGTTGGAGAAAGGCTCAACACGCTGACGCCGAGATGACTCCAGCGCCTCTTCCTGCACAAGGGCGAGTGCACAAGCAGCATCAAGATTTGGAGGTCTTTGTACCATTATAACAGTTTTAATATCATGTTTGAGACCATCGATAAATCGCATTGTGTAGTACAAGGGATCAGTATGCGACTCATATGCAGCTAACTCATCTATCAAGGATGCAAACTGTTCAACGTAGTCTGAAACAGACCCTGTCTGACTAATATGGAAGAGCTTACGAATCAAGGATTCATGTTGTTCACGAGCTGGATGGGCTTGGCCAGCATCGCCTTCGACCCCTCCCCCATCGTCGTCGCTCGGGGTTGCAGGCGAATTTTGGGCGGAGAACGTGCTGCGTCTGGACCGCCGGTGTGGAGGCACGTGGTGTTGTCCCAGACCATGCCGAGCACGAGCTCGTTCTGCGCGATGTTGGGGAGCCCCCGCAGGTCGCCGTCACCATCGTCGTCCTGTGGGGACGAGACGTGGATGAGCCAGGCGATGTCCTCGAGCATAATCAACAGTTGGAACTCCAGCATACATAGCCCCCGAGGTTCTTTCCAGAAAAGAGTATGATGGAAAGGTGAGTTGTTATTTACTTCACTTCATGCTTGATAATTCTCAGTTCTTTGCTGTATGTGTATCTGCTTTTTCCCCCTGCATCAATCAATGAGATAAAAGGTTCGTGGCCGCGGCACTTAACAAAACTGGAAGTCGTAGTTCCTTCAGTTTTTGTTTGTATCATGTATCTTTAGGACTTGAAGTCGGCATCTTTCAGACAAACATGTTTTGTTTTCTAAGTACTGCAGCAGTACTTACTGCAACTCATAAAAAGAAGGCCTTGAAAGTAACTGACTTATCTTGTGTCTAGAGTTTGACTCGTGCTGCATATAGAATTAGCATTGGGATTTGTTTCTAATGTTGTGTGGTCACAGTAACTTACCATTTAGGTACCAGTTGGTTTCTTGGCTCATTTTCACTGAAAATGCTTGCATTGAAGACAAGCAGGAATATGGAGCTGTATATCCTTCAAGTGCTGCTTTTAGGCTTCTGAATCTCACATCGGTAGGGTAGATTTTAACACTGCATGTTGTGAGAGAACTCATTCTCCTCGTCCAGGTAGCAGACGTTTGGTCCTGTGGTGTCACGCTGTACGTGATGCTCGTGGGATCATATCCATTTGAAGATCCTGAGGATCCAAGGAACTTCCGGAAAACGATCAGCGTAATCATCTCCCTTTTCCTTCTGTTGGTTATCACAACTTGCTTCAGTTGCTTGTTTGGTGATTCTGAAAGCAATTTCAATGTCTCTTGTGCTTGGCAGAGAATTCTTGGCGTGCAATACTCCATCCCGGATTATGTGAGAGTGTCTTCAGACTGCAGACGCCTTCTGTCTCAGATATTCGTTGCCGATCCTTCAAAGGTACTTCCTCTCTCAGTTCAGTAAATCCAAATCCAAGCTGGCCTAATCGTCAAAGTTCAGATCACCTCCAAAAGGCAAATATTTCATATGCTGATTATACTGAGATGTGGATCCTGCAACCCTGGACAAACAATTTTCAGCGTGATGACTGACAGTGAATTTCTTGTGAAATGTCCTCTACCTAAAACTGAAAGAGGATCACGATCCCGGAGATAAAGCATCACCCGTGGTTCCTGAAGAACCTCCCAAGGGAGATCTCGGAGAGGGAGAAGGCCAACTACAAGGACACGGATGCCGCCGAGCCGGCGCAGGCCGTGGACGAGATCATGCGGATCGTTGAGGAGGCCAAGACCCCCGATGACATGTCCAAGGTGGTCGACCCGGCGCTGCTGGCCGAGATGGCAGAGTTGGAGAGCGACGAGGAAGAGGCAGACACCGATGACACCTACTGATCGCTCCTGCATGCAGCTCAGCAGCTGCTCAGTCATGGTGTCCAGTCCTTGTGCTGCAGACATGGCGCCGCCGAGCGCCCGAGCTTAACCCGTGCGTGTGATGACGGATGTTGTATTGCACTCTTTACTCTGTTTGTATAATAAAAGTCTATACAGCGCTGTACAATTGCAGATTGCCTTGTACAGATAAACTAGCGTGCAGTGATATACTCCGTCCCAAATTCTATGTTCCAAAACGGTTTAAATAATTATATTTTTTAGAGAGATCAAAGTAGTTTTAAGTATGATTAAATTTATATAATAAAATAATACTAATTATGATACCAAATAAGTATCATGGATATTTAAGTATGATAAATTTATAAATAATATTACATTATAATCAGCTACTACAGAAAATTAAAGATAAAACGAAGCGCCGATCATGACAGAAGCCAAAATATATTATAGAGAGGTCATATCGCGGATGGCGTCGAGGGCCAGAACGCGACGCTGGGGCTTCTTTCGTGCTTGAGCGGCAGGAGCGACGCCCACGAAACGGACAGTGTGCACGCCCTCGTTCCACTCTTATGCTATTTTATATCTTAGAATGTGAATACTTATGTTTTTCTATAATAATCATGGGTCATTTTCACTATCCTGGGAAATTCGGATCTGTGTTCGCCTCATTTTCTGGACCCATCTTTGCAGCTCTATATCTGTTTCAGACCACATTAGATTATTATGTGTTTCTGTTGCAACGCACGGGCACTCACCTAGTATATTTAGTAATTTATAGACTAAAAATAAAAGAAAATAGAAGGACTTAAAATTAATGTTTATAAACTAAACACTCCTAATCACGAAAACACACTAGAAACTCCTCTCGATTGCGCGTCCCCACCTGCCCCGCGCGGGCCCCACCGCACGTCTCGCGGAACTCAACTACAAGTCTCGACTCGCGAGGCGCGCGCGCCTGCCGTTCTCCGCCTCGAGCCGCCGCCCACCGCCCCCGCCACGACGGATCGCAAGCTGGTGAGGAGCTCCGAGCAACTAAGGGATCCACGCATCCAGCCGCCGGCCGCCAGGCCGCGGCGCCCCGAACCACGGGTAAGAACCCATCTCTGCAGCGCCTCCTCGAGTCTGCAAAGGCCATCGGCGTCGGTCGATCGCATTTCCTATCAGCTCGTCGCGGAAACAAAGCTCCGATTTGTTGCCTCTTCCCAAACTCTTCGACTTTTTTTTTATTTTTCTTAAAAGTAGCTGCAATCTGTTTGGGATCGTTAACCTGGTTTAACTGTCCTCTTCTCCTTTGCACAAATTTCTTTCCCCCCTTCTGAAGCACAGCATTTTGGCGTCGCTGCGATGTCCGGCCGCGATTGGCAGCACTGTGGGCGGCGGAACAATGTCAATGCGGTGCGGGCCATATTCTATTGCCATATGTGATGGTGGTGTATTATCCAGTTTTTTAAGCCTGCTTCTCTAATCCTGGCGTGGAATCGTCCTACTCCTACAGGTGGCGGAGGAAGAATTCCATTCACGTCTGTCGCTTTTAAAGTGTGTGTGTGTGTGTGTTTTGGCTTCGTCGTGTCGCCTCGCGCCTAGCGTTGTTGGTTTATTCTCCGTCTACTACGAGTCTACGACTACGCGTTCCTCCAACAGCGGACGACCGCTGTTTCCCTCCCCCCTCCCGCCCGTCCTCTCTCCCCCCTCTCCTCCTCCTCCGTTCCCTCACCCGCTGCCGTGTAAGCACCCCTCGCTCTGTCCTACGAATCCTCTTTCAGTTTCTCGATTCGAATCGCGTGCGGTGTAAGCAAGATCGCCAGGCAAAACAAAAAGGCGCTAGAGCTGTTTGTGTTGCTTTATGGTGATTGCAAGTTTCCTCTGCTCCACATCGCCCTTTTCTCTGGCTCCTCTGACTCTCTGAGCTGTTCCCGTCTGTTTCCTCTTGCACGCAGGCGCGGAGCGGGCGTGAGGCTGCCGTGCCTGGGTGGAGCTCGCGTGGTCCCTGCAGCGGCCGCAATGCCTGCCCCACGCGCCTGACCATGCATTCCAGGCTGCTCAAGAGGCTCGCGAAGAGGATCATGTGACGGCACCTTGCCGTCGTTTCGACCATCGCGCGCCTGCGGGACGGGGAAGCATGCGGAGGATGGATGGCTTCATCTCGTCGTCGTTGGCGCTCGTCGTGCTGGCGCTTCATCTTAGCGTGGATGGCTGCTCGGCGGTCAACCTTGAAGGTACGGGCCTGCGTCTCGCCACCGGTGCATGGTTTCGGCGCTTGCATTGTCCTACTGACTTGCCGCGCGTTCCCTGTGGCGTGCGCAGGGTCGATACTGCTCAAATTCCAGTCAAGAGTGGAGGAGGATCCGTATGGCGCCATGGTAGGCTGGAGCCCGCGCGACAGCGATCCCTGCAGTTGGAACGGCGTGCGCTGCGTTGATGGCAGAGTTGTAACGTTGTGAGTTGGATGCTCTCCCCTTCTGTGCAGTGGTTCGAATTTCCATTTCACCGTATCAGACTAGCAGCATCGATCATCGTGATAGCCAACAACGAACGTTTCGTTTCCCTGTTTAATGGGTCTTCCATTTGACTATCTTTCACGGTGGAAGAGTGTAGTGGCATTGGTTTACTTTGTTGTTCAATCAATCTTCTGGTGACGCCCGTACTTTTGGTTAAAACGTTCCTCCTTTGCAGTTATCACGGTTTGACTTTACATTAAATACATCTCTTCTGTACTATACTGAAGCATCAGTTTTCCTAGTTCTCCTCTCTACTTATATTGAAGCATTAATTTTCCTGATTCCATGGTTTCCACCGTTGTTGTGCCCTCTCACATTTAAATACTAAAAAATATTAAAATTATGTATAAATAGAGATTAAAACCATGATTGTTGGCTCTAAACCCATATTCCCACCCATCTATCAAATAGAACACATATGTCTTTCTGTTTTATATTCTGTAATTAAGTGTAAATAGAAATCACAACAACGTACGAGCACTATGCACCTGTTTTTGTTTCGAGTTTATCCCAACACAAGCATGCTTCTTCTTAATTCAGACAAGTTCTAAAAGAAATCTAGCTGTTCAATGGTTGACAGAATGGGACGATGATGAGGCTTTGAATGTGTAGATAAGGAGCTGTTATGGCGGTGATTAGGGTTGAGGGAGCCTAAGGTGACTGACCAGGAGCCTTGACACGTCTGAGAGGGAATGATTTTTCTTATTAATTTTTTATTAATCAGATTGATACATCTTCTCTATTTATATAGAGAGGCTTACTAAGCAAACATCCTATCCAAATCAATCTAACTTATCTTTTCTCTTATTCTAACTAACCAAATCAATCTAAGTTATTCCTTTTCTTAAACTAACTAAATCAAATCTAAGGGGGTGTTTGGTTTCCTGATTAAAGTTTAGTCCGTGTCATATCGGATGTTTGGATGACAATTACGAGTATTAAACATAGTCTAATTACAAAACTAAGTATATAGATGAAGACTAAACGACGAGAACATTTACTAAGCCTAATTAATCCATGATTCACAAATGTTTACTATAGCATCACATGAGCGAATCGTGGACTAATTTGGTTTAATAGACTCGTCTTACCATTTAGTCATTATATGTATAATTAATTTAGTAATTAAAGTATATTTAATACTTCTAACTATTATTCAAACATCTGATGTGACCAACCGCCTCTATCAGCAGCTCTAGGAGACGACTTTGGTGTGCCATGGCGGACCATCGACGGTTTCTTGCTCCATGGTAAACACGTCTTTGTGCTTGCACTGGCTCGATCATGAGGGGATACAGAAGACCCTCTATGACTGCGCACCAATTTATACATCCTCGGCGAGAGGGCGCTCGTTTAGGATTACGTCCGCATGTGCGTCACATGCGAACGCAACAAGACACCGACCCTGCAGCCGATGAGTCTCATTCAGCTGCTTGACGTGTTGTCTAAGGTGTGGGTCGACATCTCCATAGACTTCATCTAAGGTTTCCCTAAGGTCCACAGAAAATCTGTCATTCTCACTGTTGTCGTCCACTTCTCCAAATATGCACACTTCATCGCCCTTAGACACCCATACATGCCTGCTTTGGTCGCCAGTGCCTTCTTTGAGGGTGTTGTTCATCTACACGACTTCCCCACCTCCACAGTCAGCGATCGCGACCTAGTCTTCACCAGTGACATGTGGCGCGACCTCTAAGATGTTCGGCATGTTTGAGCATGTCGTTCCACCCTTAGACAGACGACTAGTCGGAGGTCATCAACAAGGTGACCGCCATGTATGTCTATTGCGCGATGGGGGACCGTCCGTGTGCCTGGGTCAATTGGCTTCCTTGGAAGGAGTATTGCTATAGTACTTCAGTCCACATGGTGCTCCCACCACACCCTTCTAGGTGATGTACGACTGACCCTAGCCGCCGATTCTTCCGCACTTCGTAGTGGTAGCTCAAACGGAGGTGATTGATGCCCTCCTATGCGTCTGCAATGCCTTCCTCGTAGAGTTTTGTGAGCATCATCTCTAGGTCCAGCAATATGCTAAGCACTACTATGACAACCGTCATCACGAGCTTGAGTTTGCGGTGGGTGATTGGGTGTGGTTCCATCTACTCCATCGATCGACGCATTCGCTGGAGTCCGGATCCTAGGGTAAGCTTGGGCCCCGCTATGTTTGCCCCTTCTAAGTGTTGGAGCACGCCTAGCATGTAGCTTATCGCCAGCTTCTAGCATGTGCTTGTCTCCACGACGTATTCCACGTTGGGCTACTCAAGCTGTTCGTGGGATTCCCCTCTCCTCGATGATTCCATCGCCTGTGCCACCCGTATAGGATGGTCATTTACTGTCTGAGCCAGAGCATGTGTTGCACACCCAACTACGCTGGGGCACCTGGCATGTCCTTGTTAAGTGGCATTGCCCTACCTAGCGACGACACCACTTGGGAGCCGCTTCAACAACTCAAGGATCTCTACACCGACACCTAGCTCAGCAAGCAACTATTCGAAGAGGCGGGGATAGAAGTTATGATTGGTATCTTCCTATGCACATCGAAGTGGTGGGCTGATGTGTGGGAAACCCTAAGGACCAGGGCAAGAGGTGCCCCGGGGGCCGGGTCAGAAGCGACAAGAGGGGCGCCCCTAGGGCCGAGGCGTGAGGTTGCTCCATGGCTTGAAGGAGCCCAGAGGACTGAAACTGTAAGGTGCCTCGAACTCGACACGACATGAGTGGTATCCGCGGACCACATGATTGTAGCGCATGAGTCCATATTAGGAAATGAGATTGCATAAAGATAAGTTTGAGTTGGTTTAGGAAATAGATTTGGGTTGTTAGGAAAAGGGAGTCCAAATCTACAAGGATTCATCCTCTAATTTGCTTGGAAGCCAAGTCCTTTAGGGATTACAAATATAGGGGCAATGTAACCTTTTGAAAGCAAGCAAGGCAATTATCTTGCTTGCCTCAAGGGCCATCTCCCAAGTCCATTTCTCGCTTGCCTACTCCTTGTGCATAAACATGGTTCCTATGTACCGTCAGTAGTACATGCCTCGACCATCGATCTATAACTTATGCAACCTATCAGGAGCGTTTTATATTCCACTTGCAGAAATTTCCATGCACTCTAGAGCATCTCTACTTCTCTAGTAACTAAAATTTGGTGTAATATGCCCTTGAACATACTACACTTCAAATTATTTCAACCTTTTAAAAGCATAAAGTGAAAGACTTTGAGTAGATTACTCAATTACTTTTTATCTGTACTTGCCATGAATACATTGTCCAGACTCCTATATAATGCAACATTCCGTATTAGTTTTCAAATGAAGCCTCTGAGCAAGCTCATTTTTTTGTGTATTAGAGTGGTTTCTTGACTCAACCAACCTGAACAAGTGGCTGCATGTAATTTTATATGATTGATTTCTATTGCTGGTGACATTTTTTCTACACACGAGGAGATGTTAGTTTGCAAGGTCAAGTAGTGCACAGGAAGAACATCTTTAGGTATTTAGGATCAATGCTACATAGAGTCAGGGATATTGATGAAGATGTTAGCCATAGAATCAAAGCAGGGTGGATGAAGTTGTGTAAAACATCTAGCGTTCTATTTGACAAGAGAGTACTACAGAAGGTAAAAGGAAAGTCTTATATGACAACAATTAGACTTGCTATGTGTATGGTGTAGAATGTTGGCCTACAAAAAAGACGACATGTTCAACAGATAAGTGTTGTGAAATAAATCTGTTGCGTCGGATTTGTGGCCATGCGAGAAGAGATCGAGTCTAGAACAATGTTATACGTGATAGGCTAGGGTATTACCAATCGAATAAAAGTTTGTCCAACATCGGTTGAGATAGTTTGGATATGTCCAACACAGACCTCCAGAGACACCGGTACGTAGTGGGGTCCTAAGTCATGATAACAATGAGAAGAGAGGAAGACTAAAGTCGATATGGGAAGAGACAGTAAAAGGAGACCTGAAAGGATGGAATTTATCCAAAGATTTAGCTTTGAATAGGAGTGCATGGAAAACAACTATCAATGTGTCCGAAGTCCAAACCTTAAGTTGTGAGTTTTGTTGGGTTTTAAGTCTAGCCTAACCCAACTTCCTTGGGACTAAAAGAATTTCTTGTTGTTATTGGGATCCCTATGGGTAAAATGTTATATTCTGCCTACATTAGATTTTAGGAGCCACCATTGGTGTACACATAGTTCTTCATGTCAGATTCTGCCACAACCCTGTCCCAACTTCCATCGCATGCTTCATGTCGACAACACTACTTTTGCTGTTGTCGATTCTTCATGCGACATGCAGGACACCATCTTCAAGCGATGGTGTTGTGTCACCCCTACATGTCGGCTATCTGCAATGGTAGCAGCCTTGCAGCAGATCAAGAAGATGAAGGAGCTTGCGAGGCTTCAAGCCTGAAAGATGCATGAGCTCCACGCATCGGCAGTGGTGCGAATGCAAGATGCTACGCACGACCTCCTAGGTTATCGATGTAAGTAGAGGGACTCTAACTCTCATCAAGAGGATGACACTATGAGTTGGGACAATTTTCTGTTTATTTCTTCAAACACTACACAATGCCATACCCGTCTAAGGGTCAGGATACATATTTATAGCCCAAGGGGCTGCAGCATATGCTTCCTAGAGTTGCGAATATGCTGTCCTACAAACTGCACTAACCACTAGGTGCTGTTGTACTCAAGTCAAAAGAAAAAACTGCAGCAAGCTGCTGTCCTCCAAAAGCTGAAACTGAAAAAGGAGATGCCTGCAGGCTGTCCTTGCAGTCAAAAGACTGCTGCTGTGCTGCCTGCCGCAGTCCTTGCTGTCTGCCGCAGTCCTTGCAGTCAAAAGCTGCTGTGTTGCTGCTGTCTAAAAGCTGCTGTGTTGCTGCTGTCCTGCAGCAGAGATGCTGTGCGGACTGCGGACTGTCCTCCACACATGACTTATTCCATCATTCTCCCCCTAAGTCTTGTGTGTCGCCTTGTGGGAAAGTTGAGCCATTCCAGACCTAGAACAAAGCTCAAGGAACTTGATCCTCCCAAGGGGCTTGGTGAGCAGATCCGCAAGCTGATCCTTGGTGTTGATGTATCGCGCCTTGATGCTTCCTTCTGTCAAACAGTCACGGATGAAGTGATACCTCACCCGGATGTGCTTGCTCCGTTCATGGAACACGGGGTTCTTGGCCAACGCCAGGGCGGACTGGCTGTCCACCCGGAGTTCCACTGCTCCAACGTCTCTCCCAAGGAGATCACCGAGCAGGCGAGCAAGCCAGAGCGCCTGAGTTGAAGCGGTGGAGGCCGCTATGTACTCGGCCTCGCAGCTGGACATGGCCACCACCTGCTGCTTGACCGACTGCCAGCTGATGGGGCACTTGCCGAGGAAGAAGAGGATCCCGCTTGTGCTCTTGCTGGTGTCGATGTCGCCGGCGTGGTCGCTGTCGCTGTACCCGACAAGATGTGCCTCCCCAGGGCACCTCGGGTAGTAGAGACCGTGGTCGAGAGTCCCCGCAACATAGCGGATGATCCTCTTCACAGCCTGCTCATGCTCCGTCGTCGGTCGCTGCAGGAACCGACTAACATAGCCGACGGAATATGACAAGTCCGGCCGTGTGTGGACGAGGTAGCGAAGGCTCCCCACAAGACGCCGGTACTGTGTAGCATCCACTTCCTCCGTCGTGCTGTCGCGACTCAGCTTCAGCCTCTCCTCCATCGGAGTGAGAGCTGGGTTGCAGTCGGTGAGCCCAGCCAGCTCAACAATGCGCTTGGCATAGGCGGTCTGGCGAAGTGTGATCCCGGAGTCTCCCTGGTGCACCTCAATCCCCAGGTAGAAGGAGAGATGCCCCAGGTCACTCATTTGGAAGGTGGCCTTCATCTCTTCCTTGAACGCTGTCACCTCTGCATCCTTGGCGCCGGTGATCACCAAGTCGTCGACGTAGACACCCACCAGCAGGGCATTTTCTCCATTGCCCCGCCGATAGATGGCCGCCTCGTGTGGGCTTGGCATGAAGCCCATCCTCTTGAGCGTGAAATCCAGCTTGGCATTCCACGCCCTTGGTGCCTGTCGCAAGCCGTAGAGGGCCTTACGCAGGCGCAACACCTTGCCTTCCTTGCCAGGGATTGCAAAACCTGGCGGCTGGTGTACGTAGACCTCCTCCTTTAAGTCGCCGTTAAGAAACGCCGACTTGACATCCATGTGATGAACATGCCAGCCCTCCAGGGCTGCCAGCGCGAGGAGGAGTCGCACGGATTCCATCCGTGCTACAGGGGCGAAGGCATCGTCGAAGTCGATCCCCTCCTGCTGCAAGAAACCGCGTGCCACCAAGCGAGCCTTATGCTTGACGATAGCGCCGGCTTCATCCCTCTTCAGTTTGAACACCCACTTAAGGGTGATCGCGCGATGACCATGAGGGAGATCAGCGAGCTCCCAAGTGCGGTTCGTCTCAACCGCGTCCATCTCAGACTGCATCGCGGCACGCCAAGCCGCATGTTTCTCGGCCTCCGCGAAAGACCGAGGCTCACCATCGTCGCATGTAAGATGCAACTCTCCTGCCAGAATGCGAGACGCAGGGCCCGGCACCGACGGGTCGATGAGAAGGCCCTCCACCCTTCGATACCGCAACGGCTCGCCGTCGTAGCACGCATCGACGCGCTCCTCGTCGCGGGAGAGCGGGGTCACGAGCTCCACTGGGTCGTGCTCGTCACGAGCTGGTGTCGGAGAGGACGTTCCCGGAGAGGGTACCGTCGGTGCTGGAGTACGTGGTGGCGAAGAGCTCGGTGTAGCCGGAGTCGTGGCTGGAGTGCGTGGTGGTGAAGAGCTCGTTGTAGCCGGAGCTGGAGAGCGTGGCGCTGGAGTCAGTGGAGACTTGGGGGCTGGGGTGGACCTGCTCGGAGAAGAGTTGCCTACTCCCCCAGCTCCCTCAAAGTGGACGTACTCGACGGTGAAGTCGTCGTACGTCGGAGTCGTGCCGTCGTCCACCGCCTTGTCCCACGCCCATCCTCGCCCTTCGTCGAACACGACGTCGCGCGCCGTGCGCACACACTGTGTTCCTGGGTCAAGGATGCGGTAGGCTTTCGAGCCCTCCGCGTAGCCAATGAACACCCCCGGGGTGCTCCTGTCGTCGAGCTTGCCGATGTGGCCAAGCTCCTTGGTGAACGCGAGGCAGCCGAAGACCCGTAGGTGAGAGACCGCCGGCTTGCGCCCATGCCAAGCCTCGTACGGTGTCATCCCGTTGAGAGCCTTGGTGGGCGAGCGGTTGAGGATGTAAACCGCTGTCACCACTGCCTCTCCCCAGAAGACAGCTGACATTCCTCTCTGCTTGAGGAGAGCCCGAGCCATCCCCACAACCGTCTGGTTGCGCCGCTCGACGACGCCGTTCTGCTGCGGGCTGTACGGCGCGGAGTAGTGGCGCTGAACGCCCTCATCCGCGCAGTACGACGCGAACTCAGCCGCCGTGAATTCGCCGCCGTTGTCGCTGCGCAGCACGCGCAGCTTGCGGCCGCACTCCGCCTCCGCAGCGACCTGCACACGCCTGATGGCGTTTGCAGCCTCTCCCTTGCTGCCTAGGATCATCACCCACATGTAGCGGGAGAGATCGTCGACGAGCAGCAAGAAGTAGCGTCGTCCTCCTGGTGTGGCTGGTGTCACCGGGCCACACAAGTCCCCATGCACGAGCTCGAGCCTCTCCTTGGCTCGGAAACTCGACTGCTGGGGAAAGGGGAGTCGTCTCTGCTTTGTCAACACGCAGACATCGCAGAATTGCTCCACATGGTCAAGGCACGGCAGGCCTCGTACCATCTCCTTGGCACTGAGCCGCTTCAGGGCCTCGAAGTTAAGGTGCCCGAAGCGCTCGTGCCACTGCCATGCCCCGTCGTCTCGACGAGCAGCAAGGCAGCAAGGTTGTGCCACCTTCACATTGAGGATGTAAAGCCGATTTGCACTCCTGCGTACCTTGGCAAGAAGGCGACGAGAAGGATCCCAGATCCTCATGACTCCGTGCTCGACCTCCACGCGCGAACCGTTCTCATCCAGCTGTCCCAAGCTGATGATAGAGTTCCTCAGTGCGGGGATGTAGTAGACTCCGGTGAGCAGCCTGTGCTCACCAGACGCGGCGGTGAAGACGACTGAGCCGGCGCCCTTGATCTCTACGCCGGAGGCGTCCCCAAACTTGACGGAGCCTCGAACGCTAGAGTCAAGCTCGGTGAAGAACTCCCGTCGGCCGGTCATGTGATGAGTGGCGCCGGTGTCGAGGCACCATCCTTCGATCATGTCCTTGCTAGAGCCGTCGCCGAGGAAAGCGCGTGCTTTCGACTCATCAAGGTGGAGGAGTGCCGCTGGAGATGGCTCGATGTTTGCATGTGCCAGGAGCAGGGCCTCCTCCTCCGCCTCCGCCTGTGCGACGTTGGCCTGGCCACGTCGTGGCTGCCGACAGTCCCTGGCCCAGTGGCCAAGCTTGCCGCAGTTGTGACAACTGTCGTCTCGTGCCGGCTTCTTGTTGCCGACGGCGCCGCCTTGGGCACCTCCACGGGCACCACCCTCGGCATGTCCTCGCGCCCCGGCCTAGGCGCCTCCACGCGCCTTGCGCGGTTTGCCGCGTCTGCGGCCTCGTGTCGAGGAGGACTCCCCCTTCTTCTTGTCACCCTGGCAGGCCTCCCACTGCTCCCGAGTGAGATGTAGCTTCCCGCCGATAGTGATAGGCCCAGAGGGAGCCTGTGGTTCGTCGCCATCAACCACCTTGAGACGACCTATCGCCTCTTCGATTGTCATCGTGGAGAGGTCTAGCAGAGACTCGATCGAGCGAGCAATCTGCTTGTACTTCTCGGGGATGCAACGGAAGAGCTTCTCAACAGCTCTCTCCTCATCGTAGGTGTCGTCGCCGAACTGCACCATCTTCTGCAACAGAGTGTTGAGGCGGAGAGCAAAGTCATCAACATCCTCACCTGGCTTGAAGGCCAGGTTCTCCCACTCCTTGCGAAGTGCCTGCAGTGTGGTCTTGCGGGCACGGTCGCTGCCGATGCGGGTCGCAGCGATGGCGTCCCAGGCCTCCTTGGCAGTCCGCTTCTGGGAAAGCGAAAACTGCATCTCGGACGGGACTGCAGCAATGAGGGCATCCAGCGCCCGCCGATCCTCGTGGTAGTCGACGTCGCCGTACCGAACTGCTTCCCACATTTGGCGAACCTGGAGCCGTACCCTCATCACTGCGGCCCACTCGACGTAGTTGGTCTTGGTGAGGGTAGGCCACCCACCGCCGGGACCGATGTCCCTGACAATGGCCTGGGCCATGCGGCGACCATGGTACCGATCCGGGGAGGGAGAGTCGCGCCGCCTGTAGAGGCCGCGATCTCCGTCGACCCGGTCGCCGCCGCCGGGAGCACCGCCGGCGCGTCTACGCCCGTCTGGGCTGCCGCCGCGTGCGCCCTCGCCCAGAGCGCCGTCAGCGCGTCGGCGCCTATCTGGGCTGCCGCCACGCGCGCCCCCATGGGGATGCGCGGCTGCCCACTGTGCCGCCTGCTCTCGCGCTGCTTCCCTCGCCAGCCTGAGCTCTTCGTCAGTGTTGTCGTCGACAGAAGCAGAGCTGCCAGCTCTACTGCCGCGCAGAACCTCGAGCTCTGCTGCCGCCGCACGTGCAGCATCCGCCGCCTCCGCTGCTTCTACTTCCGCTCTCGCCGCTGCCAGTTCCGCAGCCGCCAACCGTGCTGCCCTCGCCGCTGTCGCTGCAGCCGCCGCTGCTGCTCGCTCGAGTTCTTGTGCCGCGGCGACCTCGGCCTCCTGCTGGCGCCGCGCACTCGAAGTGGCCGAGCGTAGGGACATGGTGGGCTAGTGAGGGGTCGCTGCGTGTGGAAGAGGCTGTCTCAGACGAAAGACTGCTCGTCTGAGCAGGGGAGGAAGGAACAGTTGGAGCTCTTGCTGCCGACTGAGTGTGGGGAGAGGCGCGGGAAGGAGATGAACACGAGATGTTTAGGCTGCAGGATAGTTTGGCTCCGATACCAATTGTAAGTAGAGGGACTCTAACTCTTATCAAGAGGATGACACTATGAGTTGGGACAATTTTCTGTTTATTTCTTCAAACACTACACAATGCCATACCCGTCTAAGGGTCAGGATACATATTTATAGCCCAAGGGGCTGCAGCATATGCTTCCTAGAGTTGCGAATATGCTGTCCTACAAACTGCACTAACCACTAGGTGCTGTTGTACTCTAGTCAAAATAAAAAACTGCAGCAAGCTGCTGTCCTCCAAAAGCTGAAACTGAAAAAGGAGATGCCTGCAGGCTGTCCTTGCAGTCAAAAGCTGCTGTGTTGCTGCTGTCTAAAAGCTGCTGTGTTGCTGCTGTCCTGCAGCAGAGATGTTGTGCGGACTGCGGACTGTCCTCCACACATGACTTATTCCATCATTAGGTGCTAGAGATGCGTGATCTACAGCTGATTCAGCCTCGTACCCATTTGCAACACCTCCAAGTTGTGCTTTGCTACACGAGGGATCTCAATCTCATTCGCATTGTCGGGAATCTTGGGCATGCTACCTCCCCAGTGGGTGGTGGGCATGCTATGGCGAACTCAAAGTCTACAACGACTACGGTTGGGGAGGCACACCCTTCCTTGCCGTTCTCCATCGAAGCCTCCTCTTTTCTCTATTGGATGTGGACTACACCATGGAATCTAGGTGGTTGTACATATGCAACTACGTAGCTCAGATGGTGCCCATCTTCAACCAAGGAGGCCAAGAAAGTAATAGTCTAAATATATTTTGAGTTAAGAATAATAAAATAAACCAAGATGTAAGAGGCTTATTTTTACATGTTAAATTTGTGTGGTTGTAGCTCGAGGACGACCTGATTGTCTAGAGGGGGTATAGTGTTAGAGGCGTATGTCGTAGGCCTAGGTTGACAGTATAGCCCATTAGTATTAGGGTTGATTAGAGATAAGGACCACTTGCTTAGAGGTCAAGTAAGAGATAAGAAAAGATTCGCTTGTTCAGGGGTCAAATAAGACATAAGAATCGTTTGTTTATGGATCATATAAGCCTCTCCATATAAGAAGAGAAGACATATCAATTTAATCAAGCAAGAATTAAGAAAGAAAACCCTTCCGTTTTGCTCGGTGTGAACAAGACCCCCGACCGGCCCACTTGTGCTCTTTCAACCCTAGCCACCGCCATAACAAGTGCCATGTGCCAAATAAGATGAGAACGTTAGTTTTATTTTTTTGCTGCTGCAGTTGTTTTTTATATACTTTGGCTATTCTATGTCATTAGCATCTGGAGTACTCTATTTAGTGTGAACTATCTTTTTTCCAGAAATCTGAAGGATCTCTCATTAAGAGGCACCCTAGGTTCAGAGCTAGGAACTCTTAGCCATCTGAGGGCTCTGTAAGTATAGCCATAAACTTCTGTTATTTTTTAGTTTATACAGACCTTTAAATTTCCTTTTTACAATGCAATAATTTGCATTTCTCTTGCGTGTTTGAGGAAAAACTATAGTGATATATTAATGCTTTTGCCAGAATATAAATTGTCATTTGTTGGTCAGATTAGAGTGGCAATTTGATATTCTAGTATTTTACCAGTTGCTACATCCATGACACAATGATTGACACCTAGCTATCCACTTGCAGTGTACTCTCCAATAACATATTCAGTGGATCAATACCTAAGGAATTGAGTGCTCTTACAATGTTGGAGATACTGGATTTAAGCAACAACAACTTGAGTGGGGAAGTTCCACAAGAGATTGCAGAAATGCAATCACTTAGGCAGTTGTAGGTTTCTGAGTGATTAATTTTGTGAAAGTTTTCATCAGCAATAAGTACAATGTCATTATATTTTGTCGCTTCTGCAGATTGCTTTCCAATAACTGCTTTCAGTGGCCTCTGACCCAACATTCCTATGGGAACTACGATCAGGAAAATGATTTCAATATTTATGATAATCTTGGGAGGGGTAATATGAATCGAAGAGCTGAGAATGGGTAAGAGATAAAATAGTTCTATAAATTTCCTTCTAAGTTATCACCAGTTTTTCTTCTTTTTTGGAAATTACAAATTATATGCAGATCCTGATGGTAGCAGTTTTTTTTGATCTTGATCGGATCGTTCTAGGTTGGAACCTGGTTCTTCTTCACAAGAGAACAAAAAGGACACTAGCAACCTTTCTGGTAATCCAACTGAGTATACTAAGCTCAAGTCCTTACATTTTCTTCTCCTTAATGATAAACAACTTGTTCAAGGAAAAAACGAGTCGTGTCCGTAAATGATATCTTTGCTTGCTTTTCCCAGCTCAACTTCCTTCACAACACGAACGAAGAAATACAGCATCACACCTTACCCAGCGCAGGTTACTTCAAGATAGCAATCTTGCTGCACCTTCTCCTGCAAATGCCCTTGTTCCAGCTGCTGTTCCTGTTCCTTCCACTGGAACGGGTTCGTTTTCAGCATTTAGTCCCAACAATGCACCTGTACCAGCTGTGAATTCACCAAGTAGTCCACCGATGGTCCCCAGAACTACCGCCGAAGAAGATCAAGAAACAAGGTCCATCAAATGGCTTTATGTCATTGTACTGCCACTGGTCGCACTTCTTCTGTTTGGCATCACATGTATGCTTTTGCTATGCCGCAACAAGTCAGGGACAACAATAGGTCCATGGAAGACAGGGCTCAGTGGCCAGCTCCAAAAGGCATTTGTAACAGGTAAAGTTTTTATTTGCTATCTGATCCATCTCAAGAAGTAATCTTATCTTATGCGAGAAAAAAACATTTCATAGCTACCTTTTGCCTTTGGGGATCATTTTAAATAAAATATGCACAATTGTTCCACCTCTACGTGCCAGCGGTTTGTATAAAGTGAACTAATGTCTTGCATCAAATACTTTCAACATATTTTTTAGATTTATCCGAGTAACAATTTCATGTCTATTGATAGTGTCAAAATTCTTTGCTTCTTAAATTTTTTTAAAAAAATCCAGTAGGGGTTTCAACACTCCTGTTTCCTAAAAAAGAGTGTCAATATTTTCTACTTAAATTAACTCTATTTATTTCTGGTTATTTTCCCCTTTTAGGAGTACCAAAGTTGCAACGCTCTGAGCTGGAAGGTGCGTGTGAGGATTTCAGTAATATTGTGGCAAGCTACCCACAATACACTGTCTACAAGGGAACCTTATCAAGTGGTGTGGAGATAGCTGTTGTATCAACCATGATTATCTCTAGCAAAGATTGGTCAAAACATTCGGAAGGGCGATTCAGGAAGAAGGTAATGCAATATATTTTCATTTGATTAACTCAGTGCACCTTGGTAGTTGCCCTTTAAACAAGCTTGTTTCGACCGCCTTACTTTTCTTCCTGACAACATAGATAGACTCACTGTCGCGAATCAATCATAAGAATTATATCAATCTGCTTGGATACTGTGAGGAGGAAGAGCCTTTCATGCGGATGATGGTGATGGAATATGCTCCAAATGGAACGCTATATGAACACCTCCATGGTATCAGTCGTTGAACTATTCCACATTTTTTATGTCTACCCTCTGATCTTTGTGGTCGAATTGAAATGTTTTGCTTTATGTGTTGCAGTCGAGGGATTTGATCCTATTGATTGGAATGGTAGGATGAGGGTAATTATGGGAGTCGCATACTGCACGCTACACATGCATGAGCTTAGCCCTCCTATAACACATCCAGACATAAAGTCAAGTGCTATATTGCTATCTGAGGATGGAGCTGCAAAGGTACAAACGTGCATATGAATGTCAGCTTTAAAAGTATATCTTTGAATATCTGGAGATTGGAGAATTCTACAGGGCATTTCCTAAGTCAGTGTCTGCCCAGATTTGATGATAAGTAGGAAACAAATATAGTACAAGACTCAAACTTCATCATTGAAATTGCTACCAGTTCTTTATGCAATTATACCCTTCGATTTAGAGTTATATTATCAATATTTGGTTAAAAGTATGAATTTGATGCACACTTATATACTGCATAAATTAGACGGAAAATTTCTAGTTCGTTTGGACAGGAACTTTAGCTAAGCATTTTTTTATGAAACTAGGGTGCTGTTTGGTTCACATAATTATAACGTGATGGGTAACCGATAACGTTAAATTATGTTTGTTTAAGTTAAACCGTAATTAAATCCCATACTAAAAACTGATACCGACATATTCAAACTTATTATCACTGCCACCAGTGGCGGACCCAGAAATTAACCAAGACCCGGGCCGAAACGACCATAAACTCTAATAGTAGCATATAAATAAATTATATGAAACAACGTTGTCATAGATATTAAAGATGACATACAAATTATGATGTAGCTCCTCCAAAATGTATCATGTCAACATCAACATTAGTGCTTCTTGCTCCAGAACCTTGAAGAAAATCATATTAAGAACGCGACTTGAAAGGTAATGTTGAATAAATTTAATAATATTAGTAATTGGTACATACCACTAGTACGAGGTAAATTCACCCTGCGGGTTCTCATGCCTTAAAAATAATCCAATATCTTTGCATCCTTAATGCTTGTAAATATATCCCTCTCAATATAACACACCATACGATGGTTAAGCCATTCGTCTCCTGTCTTATTCCGCAACTCAGTTTTAATGATATTCATAGATGAGAAAGCTCTCTCCACAGATGTTGTTGCCACTGGTAAAATCAAAGCTAATTCAATGAGACGATATATAAATGGAAAGACAACATGCCTATCACTCTGAACCATTCTCACAGCAAGATCACCTAGGTCATTGCAACTTAGAATATCTGGATCAGCTCTCATATCAATAATGAATATCTCAAGTTGGTCTTTCAATACTATGCAATCATATGTAGAGAAATCCGCATCATACAATTTAGCAAGCTCAATTAACTTATCTCCATCAAAATTGGCAAAAGAATTTCTTGGATCAAGGCAGGCAATGCATCTTAATAATCGGGTAGATCTTTCACCAAAACGGTTGTTCAACTCCACAATAAGTTGGTCAAGCACCACATTAAATATTTCATGTTTCAAGTGATGATGGTAAGTTATCAACTGACCTCCACAACCTCTTGAGCGACCTCTAGCAGTGGTTGTATCCAACATGTTTGGCACAATGATATTATATTGAATGCAAAATGATTTTGTATCTTCAAATAGATCTTCCCATCCATGTTGTCTAATTTCATCAATTTGTTGCAATGTGGCACCAATCAGTCCTATGGCACGAACAATATTTTGATCTTTCTTTTGCAAGCATTGGGATAAATCATTAGTCTTACCCAATAATTTGATAACAAAATGCATAATAAGCACAAACTCAAAAGTCTCCATTTGTTTTAGCAAACCAGATGCAGTAGTTCTTTGAGAACTAGGACCATCTTGACATATATTCTCTAATACCTCCAAGACTGCTTTCCACATATAATGAAGACGACACAATGTTTTATGGTGTGATCCCCACCGAGTGTCCCTAGGCCTTGCAAGATTAGTTGCTTGGTTTTTCCCTCTTCCAGAAAAAATTTCACCCATTTCTAAACTATGCACAAGGTTGTCATGATGTTCTTGGGCCAACTGATCATGTCTCTTACAAGATGCATTGACAGTGTTAACAATTAATGTGGTATAGGTAAAGAAATCCGTGACAGAAGGGCAACATTTGGCAACAGCAACAACCACTAATTGCAATTGATGGGCAAAACAATGTATATAAAATGCATAGGGATTTTCATCCAATACCCGTCGTTGTAGCCCATGGAATTCACCTCTCATATTTGATGCCCCATCATAGCCTTGCCCTCGTATTTTATGTATGGATAAACCATGACTGAGAAGCATAGAGTCCAAAGCTTCCTTTAGAGCTATTGAAGAAGTGTCCGGAACATGCTGAATTCCCAAAAATCTTTCGATGACATAGCCTTTGTTGTTCACATACCTATATCACAACACATAGAAGCCAATTAAATCACAAAACATGTACACTTGTTGCTTAAATAAAAATGCTAACCTCACAATAATAGCCATTTGCTCTTTTATAGAGGCATCCCGAGACTCATCAATAAGAATGGAGAAATTTTTCTCCCCAATATCATATAAAATAGCTTTGGAGGTCTCTTTTGCACAAGCCTCACACAGTTGCTTTTGTATTTTTGGTGAAGTCAATGAATGGTTAGCAGGAGAATCACCAAGAAGGTTTTGAACAGCTTTACTCCTCTTTCTAAACCAATCAACAAATTCAAGAAAGTTTCCCTTATTGCAAGAGGTAGAAGACTCATCATGACCACGAAAGGCAAGAGCTTGCAACAAAATAAATCTCACGATACTCAACATTATAGTGATTCGATTCAAATATTCTTCTTCATGCTTCTTAGAACCACTTGCCATTGCGTGTCCAACACTTTGCCTTTGATTTGTAAAATCCTCACAATGTTTCCTAGCTTTATTATGCAAGTTGTCCACCTTCCCAACATGCTCAACAAAAGATTTTGTTGCATTCTTCCAATTACAAAAACCCTTGCTTGTGAATGCATCAATACCAAAATTTTCATGTCTTTGTTGTTTGAATAGATAACAGTAAAAACAGAAGGCAACATCTTTGGCAACACAATACTCTAACCAATTATGGTTCTTGAACCATGAATCATGAAAACTTCTTTGTCGGTCTCCCATCTTTTTTAGGATATATATGGCCAATTGGTTGACATGAACCCTGTAACAAATACTCTCTTCTAACAGCATCCCTAATGTTAACATCGTATTCATCAATTGGTTTTCTAAGCCCAGGATCAACAACTATATCGAATACCTGCTCAGAAGGTGGAATTTTTTGCTCTTGTTCATGTGAAGTTGGATTTAGTACTGCTTCAATAGTAGCCTCAGTTGAAATTTCTTGGGCTTGATTGTTACTGGTTCCGGTTCCCACTGTTGGTTGAGAATTGAGGTTTGATCTTGGCTGCACATTACACACGACGGGTGTCAGAGCTGGAGAGAAAAATGATTGCAATGTTCTATGCCTCTTCTTCATTTTGACGGGCGGACGACGCGTGGCCGGGCGAGCTGGCGAGGTGCTGACTGATTGGTGACTCGTAGACTCGCTGACTCCGTGATGGTGAGTTGCAGCCGCGACGGCGCACGGGCCACGACGCGTGGCCTGGCGGCTGGCGGGCGGGCGAGGGCCGACCGGCCGGGCAAGGTCGAAGGCGGGCAACGCGGCAAGGTCGAAGGTGGGCAACGGGGCAAGCCGGCAAGGTCGAAGGCGAGACGGCAGCGGCGCTGGGAGCCTGGGACAGGAGCAGCCGAGCAGGACGCGACGTCGCGACCGCGCTTGGGCGAGGGACAGGACCAGGACGCGGCTGGCGGCGGCACCGCGGCTGGCTACTGCTAGGGTTCCTTCAATCCTTCTTCTGTTCTGGGCTCTGCGACAGAATTTTGTTTTTTTGGGCCTCCGTGCCCGGGCTGTGGCCCAGGTGGCCATGGGCGCCGGTCCGCCCTGCCACTCGAGTGCCAATCATTATCATTATCATTATCATTTACATTATAGTTTGTGAACCAAACAGCACCTAGATAAACACTTGGCATAATGCTTTTCTCACACTAGCTCCTTAATTCTTTCCACAGATAGTAGACATGAGCGTTTGGCATGAAGTATATTCCAGAGAAAACGTGCCCAACGATGACGACTTAGTTGATCATCCGGAACGAGTAGCTGCGGATCCAGCTGGGAACATCTACAGTTTTGGTCTACTCATGCTGGAGATCATCTCAGGAAAGCCTCCATATTCCAAAGAAAATGGTTCCCTTTTGAACTTGGTAATGACGACAAAGACGCTATGGATAATTACTAGTTATTGAATCTTCGAAAGTACCATATAAGGCATCTTAAAGTAACACCAAATGTCGTTATTTCTTTCAGGCTTTGGAGTGCATTAGGGATAACCGGAGCATGTCTTGTTTGCTTGATCCTAACTTGAAGGATCACAAAGAAAAGGACCTAGAAATTATATGTGATTTGCTCCATGAATGCATCCAAAGCGATCCGAAGAAGAGACCAACCATGAGGGAGGTCACCACTAGATTGCGAGAAGTACTGTCAATTTCGCCTGAGGCTGCAACGCCCCGGTTATCTCCACTCTGGTGGGCAGAGCTTGAGATCCTTTCAGTTGAAGCAAGCTAGCGAAAATGTTCTTTGTTTGCAGCAACGAGGTACTTGTGCATATTGTAATGCAACCCTGTACATCCCTGTTGTATGTTTTCATCTTGTGTTGTAACTTTGGTGTCTGCGTGCTACAATTTTCCCTCCCCAGTGAATTCAGCTGCCTGGTATATTTTCTCATTTGTTCCTCGCTTTCCCTATGTATACTAAACATACATGGTGTGACAGTAGAAAAAAAAACGCTTCATGCCGTCCAAGGGCTGAATGTAATCAGGAAATGTATAGTGTTCCATAGTTTTACAGAAACATATACTCTTTGATTGTTGATGTGAAACAAGTGACAATTAGTGTTTTGGAGGTTATTAAGTTACATTATTCCAACAAAGGTTCAAGGACTTGTTTGGTTATCTTTTTTCTTTCAAAGGGTGGCAAAAGCTTGCCACTTTTTTACTAGAACGAAAAGAGATGTCCTAATTTTTAAGTGGAAACCGAGCCAAAAACATACCACACAATCCCCAACTAACATCTAGGGAAGATATCACCGTGGTCCGTGTAGCTTCTTGATAAATAGTGTGGTGTCAACTGCCATGATCTTGAAGCCCTTATCAATGAGGACCCATGAAGATGCTCATACCATACCCTTGAAGCTTGTTTTCGTTTATATAGCGGCTTGAATAACCTATAAACATGATTAGGATATCTAGAGCTTTCAACCTTAGGAGGTTAATCAACATATGTTATTTTATTTATGAATCCATTTAAGAATGCACTTATAACATCCATTCTAAATAGTTTTATGTTATAGTTGGATGCATATACAAGGAGGATATGAATGGCTTCAAGTCTTGCAATCCGTGCAAAGGTCTCTCCAAAATCCAAACCTTCAACTTGAAAGAACCCATTTGCAACTAGCCATGTCTTGTTCATCACAATTACACCTTGACAATCTTGTTTGTTTTAGAATACTCACTTTGTTTTAATGAATCTTGCATCATGTGGTTGCTCTTCAAGTGTCGATACTTCATTGCTAATGAAGTTGTTTAGTTCTTTATGCTTGGCATTCACCCAATCTGGATCCTTAGGAGCTTCACCTATGCAATAGGCATAATGCAAGAATCAAAGGAGTGATGTTCAACAAATAAAGCAAATACTTGAGAGCAAGTCATTACACCCATTGATGGACTCCATATGATGAGATCTTGTGAGTGAGCTTGTAGAAGCGATGTACTTTTTCTTTGAACCACTTGAGGAGTAGGTTTTGGAGCATCAACATCTTGAACATGTTCCATCATTTGATCTTGAGAGACATAAGTGTCTTTATTTGACTATCTCCCATCTTTATCGCCATGTTGTGGAGCATATGATGAAGAAAGCATATTGATTACTTGCACATCATATTCATCTTCTTTGGGCTTGATGGCCCTAACCAACATGTCCTTCATAGTCTCTTTCAATAGTTCATCACCTACATTATCAAGATTCTCATATGCTCCTTAGGAGTCGTTAGTTTCATATAACTCCACATTGTATGTTTCTTCTACCAAGTCATTGGCATGGTTAAATACTCTATATGCTTTACACTTCAATGAGTAACTAAGAAACCAATATCACATCTTTTTTAAAGCTTCCCTAGGTGTTGATGTTTCTTGTAGATATAGCATTTGCAACCAAATACTTGGAAGAAGGAGATATTCGACTTCTTCCCACTGAGCAACCCATAGAGGGTCTTTTCAAGCAATCGATGAGGAAATAAGTAGTTGGGTGCACAACAAATGGTGTTGATTGTTTTAGCTCAAAACCTCTTTGACATATTGCACTCACAAGATTGTTCTCACAAGAGCGATCAATATGCAATTCTTTCTTTCTACAACACCATTTTGTTGAGGAATGTATGTTGTAGATACTTTATGCTTGATCCCAACATTGTCACAATATTGCACTATGTTTGTGTTGTCAAAGTTTTTCCTATTATCGCTTCTAGTTTTATTAATCTTGACTTCAAACTCATTTTGTGCTTTCTCGACAAACTTCTTAAATGTTGATGCAACTTCACTCTTTACTTGCCGAAAGAACACCCAAGTATACCTTGAATAGCCATCTACTATCATAAGACATTAGAGGCTACCTCCTACACTTGCATATGATGTTGGTCCAAATAAATTCATGTGTACGAGCTCTAGTGGGCTTGATGTTGACATGAAATGTTGGTCCTTGTTCTCGGATGCTATACACCAAGAACAAAGCAACACAATTGTTAACGATTAAAGACCTTCGTCCTTCGGAGCATTATCTCCCTTAGGATATAATGATCTTCAGACGAAGGTCATGAAGGGTGTACCTTCATCATTTTGATGAGCAAAGATACAAATAAAAACATATGAAACATAAAAAGAGTGTAAACAATCATATCAAATCATTAGATTATTTATATTCTCATTTTATAAACATGAATAAACATCAATAATGTTTATATTATATTTGTACCTTCGGCTTGACAGAAGATGGAAGTACAAGAGTGACGCAAGAGTGATTACAAGTCAGCGTGAATAGTACGGTGTTACTGTTCATCTATTTATAGGCACAGGACACAGCCTGGATAAAATTACATTCATATCCCTAACATTTACTAATGACCATAAATTCAGCTGTCGAGGACTAAGCAGTCTTTTCTCCTTTAAGTCGGTTCCATTTTTTACCATCATCCTCGTGTTAAGCCGAAGCTCCTCCTGCCACAGCTTCGGAGTTGGTTCATCCTTCCTTCAGACTACACCTTCATACCATACACACCTTCATCTCAAAGCCAAAGCATCCTATAACAATCTATGTTATACTAAAAACCAGGTTAGTTAAGTTTTTGAGGACCTTCGGAAGATGAAGGCCCCCAACATGAAATTTTTGGTTGGATTTTATGAACAACTTGATTATCGGCTTCACATGCACTAAAAAGCTTGTCCTGCACAAACACAACATACTTCAAACCTCTAACCATTTTTTCTTCAATAGCTTCTTGAGTGTGCTCATTCCCACATGAGGAAGCCTTCTATGCCATAACCACCCAAGTGATAACTTGGTTAATAAGTATGTCTTCAAGTTGGCGTCTTTAGAATTGAAGGCCACTAGATATAGATTCTTGTATCTAAAGACCTTGAATATGACTTGATCATTGTGCAAGGACCAAGTGCTCCCTATGGACTGGTTTTTGCCACTATGGCACGATGAACCACCCAAAACCCTATACACCTAGAGTTGAGTCACCCATAAGTTCTTTGGGCGATCATCAAACTCTTGGCCACCACCAAATCGTATAGGTGATGTAGATCATCAAGAGTAACAAGCACAAACTCTCACTTGACATATTGAACGCTAATGAGAATGGTGGATGCAAACTAGCTACTCCTGGTGCGCTAATGAGGATGCTAATCATGTGACTATCAGCTATCAAGTTTGTCACCAGGCTAATAGTCGCCTAGAGGGGGTGAATAGACGAACCTAAAAAGTAATACTTTCAAAACAACTTTGGATCCTGATTAGCTGAAAGTTGCCTAGAGGGGGGTGAATAGTGAAAGGGAAATGTGCACTTGGGCCATTTCTATTATTTTTTGGTGATTAAGTGACCAACACATAGTGAGTGAGTTATTATGTGCCAAATGAAGAGAGAAGTGCAAATCATGTAACAAGGTATGTTTCTAGACTTAGTACATTGTTTTGAGTACTAACATATTGTGTCTAAGTGCTAGAAACAGGAGAAAAGAAACTGGAAAAGAGTCGGCTATGTACAGCCAACTGCTGCTCGGTCTGGGTGCACCGGACAGTGTCTGGTGCGCCAGACGAGTCCAAGGTGAACTGGCCGCTCTCGGGACTCGACGGCGGCATACGGCTATAATTCACCGGACTGTACGGTGGTGCACCAGATTGTCCGGTGAGTCATCCGCGGCAAAGTCATCGCTCTCGGGAAAAGTTCAACGGTGTACGGCTAAAATTCATCGGACTGTCCGGTGAGCCAATGGTCGACTACGTAACGGTCGGCAGCGAAATCGGCGGCGACACGTGGCCCACACCAACAGTCGGAAGGGGCATCGGACTATCCAGTGTGCACCGGACAGTGTCCGGTGCGCCAACCGACGCCATGGACCAACGGTTGTCTGCGCCAGAAAAGGAAGGAGATCCGCACCGGATCGTCTACAGTGATTGTCCGGTGGCGCACCGGACTGTCCGGTGCGCCACTCGACAGAAGGCAAGAATGGCCTTCCTTGTTGGCCTCCAACAGCTCCTAGCTGCCTTGGGGCTATAAAAGGGACCCCTAGGCGCATGGAGGAGTCAACCAAGCACACTCTAAGCATTCCAAGACTTCTAGTCCTCACTTTCATGCAATCATTCATCGTTCTTGAGATTGGAGCACTTTTCGAGTTGTAAACTCCTTGCGCGTGTTTTGTGTGCTCATCTTCTCACTTGTGTGCGTGTTTGCGGTGTGGATTTAATTCTAGTGAGCGTTGCTCTTCCCAACCTTACTCCGTGCTTTCTTTGTGAACAATCTTGTAAGGGCGAGAGGCTCCAACTTGTGGAGATTCCTTGCAAACGGGAAGAAACTATAAGGAAGAACACCGTGGTATTCAAGTTGATCATTGGATCACTTGAAAGGGGTTGAGTGCAACCCTCGTCCATTGGGACGCCACAACATGGAAGTAGGCAAGTGTTATACTTGGCCGAACCACAGGATAAAACACTATGTCTCTTGTGTTGTCTTTCTCTGTGATTATTGTGATTCGCAAGAGCTCGCTCTATAGCCACTTGGTTCTATTGCATTAACATCTTTATAACCAAGCTTGTGGCTATTTAGTGTTGAATTTTACAGGATCACCTATTCACCCCCCTCTAGGTGCTCTCAATTGGTATTGGAGCCGTTCTCTTCACGTAAGGGACTAATCGCCCGAAGAGATGGATCCTAAGGGAAAGGGGATGGTGGTCAACGATAAGGAAAAGGAGTCCATCTTCAACGAGCCAAGGGACGACAAGCCCACTGACTCTGGCTCGAGTCACAAGAAAAAGGATGGGAAGAAGAAGAGACGTATCAAGAAGATCGTCTACTACGACAGCGACGAATCTTCTTCTTCACCAAGAGACGACGACAATGATTCAAAGAAACCGGTTAATCAAAACTTTTCATTTGATTATTCTCGCATTCCATTCAACTCTAATGCTCATTTGCTATCGATTCCTCTTGGGAAACCTCCTCACTTTGATGGAGAAGACTACTCGTTTTGGAGTCACAAAATGCGTAGTTGTAGGAAACGGGTGACGCCTAAGAGGGGGGGGGTGAATTAGGACTTCTAAAACTTTTACTAAACTAGGCCACAATTAAATCCCTAGAGCAAAACCTATGCAAATAATCAAAACTAGAATGTGCAAACTAGGTTTTGTCTAAGTGTTGCTATCTCTACCGCAAAGACTAAGTTTCAATCTACACTAAATAAGTATGACAACAAGATTGAAACTTAAATGCTTAATATAAATGCGGAATGTAAAGAGCTAAGTAGAGAAGCAAACTCTCGTGGATGACGCCGGTATTTTTACCGAGGTATCCGGAACCACGCAAGGTCCCGACTAATCCTCGTTGGTGCCCCTACGCAAAGGGAAGCCCACGCGAGGGCCAAGCACCACGGTCGAGTAACTCCGTAGAGAGCCGCGGGCCTTCTCCACGCGCAAGTGGTGCTCCGCTTCCGGCTCCTCTCGGACGCTCCCCGCCGTCTCCACTATCGAGCTTCCGGCCGAAACGCCGCGGGCCTCGTTCCCTCCGGTACACGGTGGCGGCCGTGACACAAACGCGGTTGTCACGGTCTCGCAAGACTCTCGCTCCACTCGGTACAATTACAACGACTCACGCAAGAGCCGAGGGGTTGTGTGGTTTTACAAAACTCACTCAACTAACTAGGGTTCACCTAGAGCAAGCGCTAAAGCGGTCTAACTAACCTAAGCACTTCGCAAAGCACCTACGCTAATCACCGAGTGATTCTATTAAGCACTTGGGTGTTTGAGCTCTTGGAAATATGCACTATGTGTCTTGGTATGTTGCTTGGGCTCTCACACTTGAGAATGGCCGGTTGGGGTGGTATTTATAGCCTCCACACCCCCAACTAGCCGTTGGACAGAAAGCAGCAGCTTTCTGTCGTCAGGTGCACCGGACAGTCCGGTGCACCACCGGACACTGCACAGTGGATGTCCGGTGCACGCCACGTCAGCCGACCGTTGGCGCCTGTAGCAGTCGACCATTGGATCCGACCGTTGTCGTCTGCCCGTTGGCACACCGGACAGTCCGGTGCACACCGGACAGTCCGGTGCTATAGCTAGAGAGCGCCTGTCTGCGGCCTCTCTGCGCAGACAGTCCGGTGCCACACCGGACAGTCCGGTGCACACCGGACACCAATGTCCGGTGCGCCACCAGGCGCTGGCTGACAGCCCTCATCTTGGATTTCTTCGCTCATTTCTTCGGGCTTCTTTGTTCTTGAGTATTGGACTTCTATGTATCTTTTTATGTCTTCTTTTGAGGTGTTGCATCCTCATTGCCTTGGTCCAATTCTCTTCGCATCCTGTGAACTACAAACACAAACACTAGAAAACTTATTAGTTCACGGATTGTGTTGTTCATCAAACACCAAAACTCAATTAGCCAAATGGCCCGGGGTCCATTTTCCTTACAATCTCCCCCTTTTTGGTGATTGATGACAACACAACCAAAGCAAGCAAATAATACAAGTATTTGAATGAAAATATGCAATTTACTTGCTAAGATGCATGATTGTCCCCACAATGTGAAGTTATGGACTTAAGCCTCCCCCTAACTCCATAATTCACTTACTTCCTATTTCCGGACCAAATAACCAAAACCACTTGAAAAGCCATTTGTAGATATAAAATTTTAAATTGGTGGTGTTTGGTGTTTGATATAGATTTCATTGCTTTGGTCCCTAAACTTCTCCCCCTTTGACATCAACCACCGAAAAGGAAGACATTAAAAGCATGTAGGAAGTAAATAAAAGCTTGCCCTCAACAAGAATTGTATCAAATGATATCACTAGAAGGATATTAAATTAAGCCATGTGAATGATACCACTTGTAGGAGTCCTTAAAAGATTACTCCCCCTAAATGAGTATTCTCCTTTAGAAAGAGTTTTTCTCCCCCTTTAGAGATGAAGAAATACTCCCCCTGACAGAGATCCTCTACTTAGGAGAAAGCATGTGAAAAATTAGAGGTGCAAAACATGATTTGAAAAGACTAACTTCCCTTATGCATAGGTAACAGAATATGAGTTAACTACTTATGCATTTTTAGCAACATAGAAGCATATGATATGAAATATAGTCTAATCAAATATTGGAGAAGACATGTAAATGATACTGAATGTAGTCTCAAAAGATACCAATTGAAGATCAATGGCGAGCTTGAGAGACATGAGAGTTCTTGGAGATTTTGCAGTGGAAGATTGTTGTCTTTCTCCGGGGACTTCATTTTCCTTACAATGAGACTATCACATGAAATAGACTTGAAAAGGTGTTAGTCTCAAAGTGTTAGATTATAGAGTAATCTCCCCCTAAAGGTGTGCATACAAGTTTTGAATACTTGTAGGAGACATGCACTTTGATTTGATATCAAGAGGGGCAAATTATCCATAATCCTAACTTTGGCACATATAAGTTAAATGATACAACTTGTAGAAATCAAAATTTTCAATTGATGCATCATTTACTATGGAGTGATATAAAAGCTATGTGCCGTGCTTAAATAAACATTTTAAGCCATGTAGGTTTTGTTAAGTATATGAATTAAAAGCAAGCAATCCTACCATATGATTTACCTAGTATGCATGATTTTAAACAAAAGTACATAACAAATGTAATACTAGGCAAGAAAGGTAAACTAGATAAAAGATAAATAGATACACATATCTAAAAACGAGAAATACAATAAAACTAGTTACCTTAGTCATGGGTGGGAAATTTGGGTCCAAAATTTTCACTAACCCACTTGGCAATAAACTTGATCCAATATGATGTATCCCATGATATACATCCCAACTTTGCCAAGTCTCCAAATTTCCCGTGGACCTTTGGTCCACTCACTTCCCTTTCGGGATCCAAACCTTCTTGGTGCTTTTCATGGTTGAAATTATCTCTTTTGGCACCCAGATGCGTTTGGCCCCTTTTCCTTTGTTGGCTTGCTTGTTGGCCTTGATTGCTATCACCTTTCCATTCTTTTTCTTCTTGATCAAATATGGTGTAGCATCCTTTTTGTTCACCTTTTTGATGTAGGTGTTGGAGATTTTGCTTGATGGCTTTTGCTTGAGCTTTTGCCTTTGTTTATCCCCGGTCATCGCCTTGCATTGGAAAGACTTGTGGCCTTCCTTGTGGCATAGCCTACAAATCACAGCTTCTCCCTCTACAGGCTTGTTCACTCCCGCAGTGGTGTTATCCTGTGGAGGTCGGATTTGTTTGGCTTTGCCTTTCTTGTCATACAAAGCCTTGCCAAGGCGAGCCACTTCTTGCTTTAATTGTTCATTTTCCTTTGCAACCTCATCCGTACATGTCTCTACAACAATATTCTCAACAACGACTTGGTTGCAGGGGTTAGAATCATCAATTAAATCAAAGCAGGAAGTAGAAGCATCTTTCTTAATTATTTCAGGTATTTCAACTAAAGATGCTGCTGGGGTGCTACCAATGTTTTCTAGCTTAGTAGTTAGCTCATTATTGTGTATGCTAAGAATTTCCATTTTCTCTAGCAAATTTTCAATAGCTTCTTGGGAGCTAGCTAACTTAGCCTTAAGTTTTTCATTCTTTTTAATAAGGCTATCATCGGTAGCAGTGGATGGAGCACTAGATTCTAATAGCTCAATTTTAGTTGATAGCTCACTATTTAAGTTTGCAAAAGTTTCAAATTTTTCTAGCAAACCTTTGTAATCATTTTGAGAGCTAACCAACTTATTTTTCAAAGTTTTAAGTTGAGCTTTTTGCTTAGTGCAAACATCCTGGAAAAATTTTACGGCTTCCGCAAGCTCTTCTAGAGAGGCCTTTCCCTCGCCTTCATCATCACTACTACTTTCATCACTAGAGGATGGAATGCTTTTGTTACCTCTTGCCATAAGGCATTTGTGTGATGACCGTGATGATCGTGACGAGGACCGGTGGCTGCGCGTCCTTGGAGGTTCATCTTCACTTGAAGAATCATCCCAAGTTCTAACACTTGTGAGCGCCTTGCCTTTGCTCCTCTCCTTTTTGGGTTTGGCCATATTTGGACAGTTGTCCCTGAAGTGGCCCTTCTCCCCACATGCGAAGCATCCTCTCTTCCTTTGCTTTTTCCTGTCAATGTTAAAGAGAAGATCCTCGACCTGCAGGGGCACACCCATTAGATTAATCTTGCGGATCATCCTCATTACCTTTCCGACGCGTCGGATTGTTTCTTCGTCCTCGGAGGATGATGTGCATGGTTGATTATCTTCATCATCATCACTTTCTTCTTCTTCCTCTTCTTCGCTTGAGGAACTTGGAGTGGGAGCCTTCTTTTTGCCCTTCCTTTCATCACATGCAAAAGCATATGGTCTTGAGGAAGTTGGCTCCTCTCCCCGACTCATTTTTCGCGACATCTCAAAGGCCGCGATTTTCCCAATCACAATGGTCGGGGTCATGTTGCTCAAATCCTCCATATTGTGAAGGATGGTGATGATGCTCCCATATCTTTGTTGTGGTAGCAGGGAGATAATCTTCCTCACAATGTCTGCATCACCTAGCTTATTAATGCCAATAGAGTTGAGCTCATTAATTATTAGATTCAAACGAGAATACATGTCTCTAACAAGCTCATCATCTTTCATGGCAAAAGAATTATACTCATTTAAGACTAGGCAATGTTTTTGCTCACGGACATTGGATGTGCCGTCATGGAGCTCATGCAATTTTAGCCAAATCTCATTAGCAGTTTTCAAGGTAAATACTTGATTGAAAATATCCATGCTAAGAGATTCATACAAGCAATTTTTGGCTCTAGCATTTAAATGGATTTCTTTTTCCTCACTCGTGGTGGGTTTCTCGGGATTCTTGAGAGGTTTCATCCCGTTACGAGTGACTCTCCAAACACCTGGATCAACGGCCTCTAGGTAACAAGCCATTCTAGCACTATAATATGGGAAGTTAGTGCCGTCGAAGTGTGGTGGCCTATGGGTATCCATCCCTTCCTCTAAAAAGTGTCGGCTCTTTTAGCGGTGAAGCTAAAGCGTTTCAAATGAGCCAAACCGGGCTCTGATACCACTTGTAGGAAACGGGTGACGCCTAAGAGGGGGGGGGGGTGAATTAGGACTTCTAAAACTTTTACTAAACTAGGCCACAATTAAATCCCTAGAGCAAAACCTATGCAAATAATCAAAACTAGAATGTGCAAACTAGGTTTTGTCTAAGTGTTGCTATCTCTACCGCAAAGACTAAGTTTCAATCTACACTAAATAAGTATGACAACAAGATTGAAACTTAAATGCTTAATATAAATGCGGAATGTAAAGAGCTAAGTAGAGAAGCAAACTCTCGTGGATGACGCCAGTATTTTTACCGAGGTATCCGGAACCACGCAAGGTCCCGACTAATCCTCGTTGGTGCCCCTACGCAAAGGGAAGCCCACGCGAGGGCCAAGCACCACGGTCGAGTAACTCCGTAGAGAGCCGCGAGCCTTCTCCACGCGCAAGTGGTGCTCCGCTTCCGGCTCCTCTCGGACGCTCCCCGCCGTCTCCACTATCGAGCTTCCGGCCGAAACGCCGCGGGCCTCGTTCCCTCCGGTACACGGTGGCGGCCGTGACACAAACGCGGTTGTCATGGTCTCGCAAGACTCTCGCCCCACTCGGTACAATTACAACGACTCACGCAAGAGCCGAGGGGTTGTGTGGTTTTACAAAACTCACTCAACTAACTAGGGTTCACCTAGAGCAAGCGCTAAAGCGGTCTAACTAACCTAAGCACTTCGCAAAGCACCTACGCTAATCACCGAGTGATTCTATTAAGCACTTGGGTGTTTGAGCTCTTGGAAATATGCACTATGTGTCTTGGTATGTTGCTTGGGCTCTCACACTTGAGAATGGCCGGTTGGGGTGGTATTTATAGCCTCCACACCCCCAACTAGCCGTTGGACAGAAAGCAGCAGCTTTCTGTCGTCGGGTGCACCGGACAGTCCGGTGCACCACCGGACACTGCACAGTGGATGTCCGGTGCACGCCACATCAGCCGACCGTTGGCGCCTGTAGCAGTCGACCGTTGGATCCGACCGTTGCCGTCTGCCCGTTGGCACACCGGACAGTCCGGTGCACACCAGACAGTCCGGTGCTACAGCTAGAGAGCGCCTGTCTGCGGCCTCTCTGCGCAGACTGTCCGGTGCCACACCGGACAGTCCGGTGCACACCGGACACCAATGTCCGGTGCGCCACCAGGCGCTGGCTGACAGCCCTCATCTTGGATTTCTTCGCTCATTTCTTCGGGCTTCTTTGTTCTTGAGTATTGGACTCCTATGTATCTTTTTATGTCTTCTTTTGAGGTGTTGCATCCTCATTGCCTTGGTCCAATTCTCTTCGCATCCTGTGAACTACAAACACAAACACTAGAAAACTTATTAGTTCACGGATTGTGTTGTTCATCAAACACCAAAACTCAATTAGCCAAATGGCCCGGGGTCCATTTTCCTTACAGTAGTCATCTATTCTCTCTCCATCCTAGTATTTGGGAGATAGTTGAAAATGGAATGCAATTTGATAGTTCGGATAACCCTGTGTTTATTAATGAGCAAATTCATAAGAATGCGCAAGCTACCACTGTTTTGCTAGCATCCTTGTGCAGGGATGAATACAACAAGGTGAGCGGCTTGGACAACGCCAAGCAAATTTGGGATACCCTCAAAATATCACATGAGGGAAACGACGCCACCATGATCACCAAAATGGAGTTGGTGGAAGGCGAGCTGGGAAGGTTCGCGATAATCAGGGGAGAGGAGCCAACCCAAACGTACAACAGGCTCAAGACCCTGGTTAACAAGATCAGGAGCTATAGAAGCACAAGATGGACGGACCATGACGTCGTCTGACTTATGCTCAGGTCTTGTACTGTTATTGATCCTCATCTTGTGAACCTCATCCGTGAAAATCCTAGGTACACCAAGATGACGCCCGAGGAAATTCTTGGGAAGTTTGTGAGCGAGCGTATGATGGTGAAGGAAGCGTGATACGTGGATGATGCATTAAACGGCCCAATGCCCATCTACGAGCCGCAATCCATTATGCTCAAGGCAACAAGCAGCAGGGAGGCACTACCTAGCAAGGTGGCACAAGTTGAGGCTGTCGGGCTAAACGAAGATGAGATGGCCCTAATCATTAAGCGCTTCAAGACCGCATTAAAAGGACGCAAGGAGCACCCTAACAAGACCAAGGCAAAGGGAAAGCGCTCCTGTTTTAAATGCGGTAAGACTTGTCATTTTATAGCACAATGCCCCGATAATAACAATGACCAGGAACAAGAAAAGAATGGGAAGAGGGAGAAGAAGAAGACTTATAAAAAGGCGAAGGGCGAGGCACACCTTGGCAAAGAATGGGATTCAGACTGCTCTTCTTCCGACTCCGACGATGAAGGACTTGCTGCCTCAGCCTTCAACAAGTCCTCTCTCTTCCCCAATGAACGACACACTTGCCTCATGGCAAAGGAGAAGAAGGTAGGTGTCCGTGATACCCCTAAGTATACTACTTCAAGCGATGATGATTCTAGTGATGATGAAGTAGATTATACTGATTTATTTAAGGGTTTAGATAGAGCTAAAGTAGATAAAATCAACGAGTTAATTTATGCTTTGAATGAAAAAGATAGATTGCTAGAGAAGCAAGAGGACATTTTATATGAAGAGCATGACAAATTTATTAGTGTACAAAAAATCTCTTGCTTTAGAAACTAAGAGAAATGAAATGCTATCTTCTGAATTATCTGCATGCCATGAATCTATTTCTAGTTTAAAGATTTTGAATAATGATTTAAATGCTAAGCTAGAAGAAGCTAATACTACTAGATCTTGTGTAGAACATGTTTCCATTTGTAATAGGTGTAAGGATTTTGATGTTGATGCTTGTGTTGAACACCTTACTTCTATTACCAAATTAAATGATGAGGTGGTAAGTCTTAATGCTCAGCTTAAGACTTGCAAAATTGATTTTGATAAGCTAAAATTTGCTAGGGATGCCTACACTGTTGGTAGACACCCCTCAATTAAGGATGGGCTTGGCTTTCGAAAGGAAGCCAAGAACTTAACAAGCCAAAAGGCTCCCATTCTCACCAAGGAGAAAGGGAAGGCCCCTATGGCTAGTAGCATTCAAAGGAATCATGCTTTCATGTATGATAGAAAATTTTCTAGGAATGCTCATTATAATAGGAGTTATGATGCTTGTAATTCACATGCTATGTTTGCCTCAAGCTCTACTTATGTGCATGGTAGAAGTAGGCCTAGAAAAGGAAATATTGTTCATCATGTGCCTAGGAGAGTATATCATGAATCTACTACCATTTACCATGCATGCAATACTTCATTTGCTCTTTTATGTAAGAATAAAAAAGTGGTTGCTAGGAAATTGGGGGCCAAATGCAAGGAAGACAAGACTTGTATTTGGGTCCCAAAGACTATTGTGACTAACCTTGTAGGACCCAACAAGAGTTGGGTACCTAAAACCCAAGTGTAAATTGCCTTGCAGGTTTATGCATCCGGGGGCTCAAGCTAGATTATCGACAGCGAATGCACAAACCACATGATGGGGGAGAAGGAGATGTTCACCTCCTATGTCAAGAACAAGGATTCCCAAGAATCGATCATCTTTGGAGATGGGAACCAAGGCAAGGTTAAAGGACTAGGAAAAATAGCAATTTCATCCGAGCATTCTATCTCAAATGTGTTCTTGGTTGAATCGCTCGGGTACAACTTATTGTCCGTAAGTCAATTATGTAACATGGGTTATAATTGTCTATTTACCAATATAGATGTATCTGTCCTTAGAAGGATTGATGGTTCATTAGCTTTTAAGGGTGTATTAGACGACAAACTCTACTTAGTGGATTTTTCAAAAGAGGAGGCCGATCTAGATGCATGCTTAATCGCTAAGACTAGTATGGGCTGGCTGTGGCATCGCCGTCTAGCACATGTTGGAATGAAGAACCTTCACAAACTTCTAAAGGGAGAGCATGTGCTAGGACTAACCAATGTCTGCTTCAAAAGAGATAGACCTTGTGCAGCTTGTCAGGCAGGAAAACAGGTGGGAAGCACTCATCACAACAAGAATGTGATGACTACATCAAGACCACTGGAGCTTCTTCACATGGACCTCTTCGGACCCGTCGCCTACCTTAGCATCGGGGGAAGTAAGTATGGTCTAGTAATTGTTGATGATTTTTCCCGCTTCACTTGGGTGTTCTTTTTGCAGGATAAATCAGAAACCTAAGGGACCCTAAAGCGCTTTCTAAGGAGGCTCAAAACGAATTTGAGCTCAAAGTGAAAAAGATAAGAAGTGACAACGGGTCCGAGTTCAAGAACCTACAAGTTGAGGAGTATCTTGAGGAGGAAGGAGTCAAGCACGAGTTCTCCGCTCCCTACACACCACAGCAAAACAGTGTGGTAGAGAGGAAGAACAGGACGCTCATCGACATGGCGAGGACGATGCTTGGAGAATTCAAGACACCTGAGCGGTTTTGGTTGGAAGCTGTGAACACAGCTTGCCATGCCATAAACCGGCTCTACCTTCATCGCCTCCTCAAGAAGACCTCGTATGAACTTCTTACCGGTAACAAACCCAATGTCTCATACTTTCATGTATTTGGGAGCAAATGTTACATTCTAGTGAAGAAAGGTAGAAATTCCAAATTTGCTCCCAAAGCTGTAGAAGGGTTTTTACTAGGGTATGACTCGAATACAAGGGCGTATAGAGTCTTCAACAAATCATCGGGTTTGGTTGAAGTCTCTAGCGACGTTGTATTTGATGAGACTAATGGCTCTCCAAGAGAGCAAGTTAATCTTGATGATGTAGATGAAGACGATGTTCCAACGGCCGAATTGCACACGATGGCAATTGGAGACGTGCGACCACAGGAACAACATGAGCAAGATCAACCTTCTTCCTAAACAATGGTGCATCCCTCAACTCAAGATGATGAACAGGTTCCTCAAGAAGAGGCGCGTAATCAAGGGGAGCATAAGAAGAACAAGTTATGGAGGAAGAAGCACCACGGGCCCCTCCAACTCAAGTTCGAGCGACGATCCAAAGAAATCACCCCGTTGACCAGATTCTGGGTGACATAAGTGTTGGGGTCGTGCTTCGGCGCGCCGAAGGTCTCACACGAAGAAGCAGCTTCGGCTGAAGTCGTCTCCAAAAGATGGCCGAAGGTTCCTTTTTATGGAGCTTCGGCGTTACAAACCGACATAGAAATAGAATGACCTTCTTACCCACAAGAAGTCTGAGTCAATGTTATAAACTTTTGTAAGGGGCATAATTGTAATTTGTCACAGGCTGCGACCTGTGCCTATAAATAGATGAACAGTACCTCTGTACTGTTCACGCGAACTTGTTATTGGCCTTCGCTTCACACTTGTATTCTCACTTTCCTCAGGACCGAAGGTACATTTGTAATTTGAAATCATTTATATTTATTCATGTTGAGAAATGATTCTATTTTAACATTTAAATGTTTATTTCATACATCATGATTTATACGAATACTTCATCCTTCATTATTATGTTTACGAAGGTACGCCCTTCGTAACCTTCGTCCGAAATCCTTTATATTCCGAAAGGATATACTGTGATGAAGGACGAAGGACCTTAATATTTAATATTTTCTGTGTTGCCTTGTTCTTAACTCTTAGCGTTTGAGAACAAGCCCCCAACATTGGCGCCCACCTCCGGTGAACTCACTTCCACTTTTCTGAGCTGATGGCTTCGTTCAACAACCAAGCTGGAGCTGCTTCGGCTTCGAAGCTGGTGCTCCCGATAACAGGCGGTTCTTGCTCAGAGCCGGCTAACAAGAAGCAGAAGAAGGAGGCTCAGAGAAGGGTGCAGCATGTTGGAGTACAGGGACCTTTCATCAAGTCAAAATGGTCTCATATTCCAATTACCTTCTCTCAGGAAGACCTTCAGCTTAAGGATTATCCTCACAATGATGCTATGGTTATTTCTTGCGTGATCAAAGGATTTCTGGTCCACAATGTCCTAGTTGATACAGGCAGTGCAGCTGACATTATATTTGCTAAAGCCTTCAGACAAATGCAAGAGTCCGAAGACAAGATTCATGATGCTACGCACCCTCTTTGTGGCTTCGGAGGGCGGCAGATTGTGGCACTTGGGAAGATTACCATGCCGGTAACCTTCGGGTTTGTTAACAACACAAGGACTGAGCAAATTGTGTTTGATATTGTTGACATGGAATATCCTTATAATGCTATCATTGGTCGCGGAACTCTTAATGCTTTCGAAGCAATTCTTCACCCAGCTTATCTCTGCATGAAGATACCTTCGGACCAAGGACCTATTGCTATTCATGGAAGCCAGGAAGCTGCTAGAAGGGCCGAAGGAAGCTGGACCGACTCTAAGGCAATCCATAACATAGATGGAGCTGAAGCTTGTGAACAGTACAAATTCAGGAGGGAGAAGGCAGCTTCAGCAGACCAGCCGAAGCCCATGTTATTGTGTGAAGACATAGCAGAGCAGAAGGTGCTGTTGGGCTCGCAACTATCTGAAGACCAGGAGAAAACCTTGATAAGGTTTTTATTCAACAACAAAGATGTTTTTGCATGGTCAGCCAATGATCTTTGTGGAGTGAATCGGGATGTTATTGAACATTCGCTCAATGTTGACCCATCCTTCAGACCCCGAAAGCAGAGGCTTCGGAAAATGTCTGATGACAAGGCCGAAGGGGCTCGCAATGAAGTAAAAAGACTCCTCAGTGCAGGAGTTATCAGAGAAGTGAAGTATCCAGAGTGGTTAGCTAACACCGTTATGGTGAAGAAGGCCAATGGCAAGTGGAGAATGTGTATTGATTTCACAGATCTCAACAAGGCTTGTCCGAAGGATGAATTCCCGCTACCAAGGATAGACTCTTTAGTTGATGCAGCAGCTTCTTCGGAGCTCATGAGTCTCCTGGACTGCTACTCAGGCTATCATCAAATCTGGATGAAGAAGGAAGATGAGCCGAAGACTAGTTTCATCACCCCAAGTGGTACATATTGCTATCTTCGGATGCCTGAGGGGCTCAAGAATGCTGGAGGGAGTTTCAGCAGAATGACTGCGAAGGTTCTCCAATCTCAGATAGGCAGAAATGTGCTGACTTATGTCGATGACATCATTGTAAAAAGCACGAAGCAAGAAAATCATATTGCTGATCTGCAGGAGACCTTCGTCAGCTTCAGACAGGCTGGTCTGAAGCTGAATCCAGAAAAATGTGTCTTCGGAGTGAAGAAGGGCAAATTTCTTGGATGCTTGGTTTCAACAAAGGGAATCGAAGCTAACCCAAATAAAATCGAAGCTATACTTCGAATGGAGCCACCAACCACAAGAAAGGGGGCCCAAAGATTGACAGGAAGGCTGGCATCTCTCAACAGATTTATATCCAGATCAGCAGAAAGAAACTTACCATTCTTCGAGGTGCTGAAGTCAGCTGAAGTCTTTCAATGGGGCCCAAGTCAACAAAAAGCCTTCGAAGAGCTGAAGCAATACTTAATAGATCTCACAACATTAACTCCACCAATGCCAGGGGCTCCTCTGTTGTTGTATGTGGCAGCTTCGCACTCAGCAGTAAGTGCGGCGCTTGTCCAGGAGAAGTTTGATGGACAAGTCAAGAAGCAGGTCCCAGTATATTTTGTGTCTGAGGTCCTCAGTATCTCAAAGAAAAATTATACAGAGCTGGAAAAGGTGTTGTATGCCGTTTTAATGGCATCCAGGAAGCTTCGGCATTACTTTCAGGCATTCAACATTATTGTTCCTTCTTCGCAGCCGTTGAAGGACATCATGAGGAATAGAGAAGCTACCGGGCGTATTGGAAAATGGGCTGCGGAACTCAATGAATTTTACATTGATTATGTACATAGATCCTCAATCCAGTCTCAAGCATTGGCAGATTTCATTGCCGACTGGACGCCAGGGGCTCAGGACGAAGAAGCGAATAAAGATGCCGAAGCATGGACAGTGTTTTGTGATGGCTCTTGGGGAACCTTCGGAGCAGGTGCAGCTGCTGTGTTGGTCTCTCCGTCCAAGGTTAAAACTTGCTATGCAGCAAGACTTGACTTCAGCTGCACAAATAATATAGCTGAGTACGAAGCCTTGCTCCTGGGTCTTCGGAAACTAAAGGCAATGGGGATCAGAAGGGCGATCCTTAAAACTGATTCTCAGGTTGTTTCGGGTCATATTGACAAAAGTTGCAAGGCTAAAGACCCGAAGCTTGAAAAATACCTAGACACGGTCCGAAGGATCGAAGCTTCCTTCGAAGGATTTTCTGTTAAGAATATCCCTCGAGGACAAAATGAGCATGCTGATTTGTTGGCCAAGTCTGCAGCACAGGGGCTGCCGCTACCTTCGGATGTGTTCTTCGAAACAATAAAGGCACCTTCAGTGGAGCTACTTGAAAGAGCAGTCCTTAACATTTCTCCTGTGTACAGTGAAGATTGGAGAACTGAAATAATCTCTTACCTTCAGGGTAACTTCTTATCAGATGACGAAACTTATAATAAAAGGATAGAGGCAAGAGCTCGTCCTTATGTCATGATAGAAGGGGAGTTATACAAGCATGGAGTTTGTGCCTCGTTGCTCAAGTGCTTGTCTAGGGTCGAAGGTATAGAGTTGATGAAGGAGATACATGCAGGCCTGTGCGGATCCCACATCGGATCCAGGCCGTTACTTGGAAAAGTGTTCCGCCAAGGATTTTATTGGCCGAAGGCAGCTTCGGATGCAGCAGAGTTAGTTCAAAAGTGCGAAGGTTGTCAAAAATGTGCAAGAGATCAAAAGCAACCTTCGTCTTTGACACAGCTGATACAACCCATCTGGCCATTGCAAAGGTGGGGCCTCGATTTGCTGGGTCCATTACCACCGGCTCAAGGCAATCTGAAATATGTTATAGTGGCTGTGGAGTATTTTTCCAAGTGGATTGAGGCGAAGCCATTAGCCACAATAACTTCGGCCACTGTCCAAAAATTTTTCTGGCAGAATATTGTCTGTCGCTTCGGAGTGCCGAAGGCCATCACTGTAGATAATGGAACACAGTTCGACTCCGAAGATTTCAGAAATTTCTGTGACCAAATTGGCACGAAGATCCACTTTGCATCAGTCAGGCATCCGGAGTCGAATGGGCTTGTTGAAAGGGCCAACGGCATCATAATGACAGGAATAATGAAGCTAATTTTTAATCAACCAAGGGGAAAATGGCCAGATCAGTTGACCAAAGTGGTGTGGAGCCACAATACAACAACATCAAGGTCTACAGGCTTTACCCCATTCAAGTTATTATTCGGTGACGAAGCAATAACTCCAGAAGAAGCTAAAGCTGGATCAATAAGAGTGGTAGCTTCGGCAGAATCAGGTGCCGAAGATACTTGTCTTGTGGAAAAAGATGCCTTAGAAGGGATCAGGCTTCAGGCCGTGGAAAATATCAACAAATACCAGGCTGAAACAATCAAGTGGCGAGATAGAAAAGTCCGGCTAAAAAATATTGAGCCAGGACATTTGGTGCTTCGGAGAGTGGCCAACCCGGATACAGTGGGCAAGTTGCAACTGAAATGGGAAGGGCCTTTCTTAGTAGCATCTTCGTCAAGGCCTGGTTCGTACAGACTGAAGGACATGGATGGCAATGAAATTCCAAGATCTTGGAATGCGGATGAGCTTCGGCGGTTTTATGTATAACTCGATGTAATTTTGTCTTTTCTTTTCTTTTTCATGGCACCCTTTTCCTTTCTAAAGGGGGAGAAAGGTTTTTAATGGGGCCATCATATGTAATTTTCCTTTTTAGTTTTATAAGAGCAAAATCCCCCAAAGAATGTAAATGTAAAAGCTGAGAGTGCACCATCGAGTGCCGAAACTGAAAAAAAAAAAGCTCCGAAGACGTCCCTAAGGGGATGCAGAGCTTACAGCGAAAAGTCAACGCTGATTCCGCCGAAAGTAAAAGGCGAAGAAGCTCCAAAGACGTTCCCAAGGGAATGCAGAGCTTATACCGCCTAAGTAAAAGGCGAAGAAGCTCCAAAGTCGTCCCTAAGGGGATGCAGAGCTTACAGCGAAAAGTCAACGCTGATATTGCCTAAGTAAAAGGCGAAGAGGCTCCGAAGTCGTTCCTAAGGGAATGCAGAGCTAATGTGTGGTTGTTTCTAAGGAAGTAACGGCTGACAATATGGCTTCGGACATACGCTTCGGACATTCATTCGCACATTACATTACATCATGGCATTTGCATGCATAAGCATTCATTCATAGCATTTGTGTTCCCAAGTGGTTGCTTCGGCAAAAAGCTTCGGAGAAGTGGTTTTTTATGATTCGTTATGTAAAAGAAAAGCTTCGGAGAAGTGTGTTTTTATGATTTGCTATGCTATGTTGTGTACAAAAGAGAAAAGTTTCGTTGCTCGGCAAAAAGAAGAGTTGTTTTTATGCTTCGTTGTGTACGAAAAGAAGGGAAGGTGTTTTTTCGCCTTCGGCTCAAAATACTGATTTCGTCCACATCAAAGCGCCTCAATCGAAGGGTAAGAATATATTACAAGGTATGTACAAAGTTCCCTAAATAACAGTTTAATTCTATTTACAAGAGTTGTTACAAAAATATCCTGAGTTTTTCTATAGCACACTTCTACTAATCTTCATTAAGCTTCAGCTTCGGCGACAGCTTCGGCGACATATCTTAGGCATCATCTTCACCTTCGCCATCCTACATGAATCAAGGAATCGCGAGTAAAAATCAAACCCAAAGGAAAAGGTAAGTACGAAATATCATTTCTTACTGGTTCAAGATGACTTCGGGCTTCGTCTCCAGCCTTCTCCCGCCCGCCTTTTGTCCATATCATTTTTATAAATCTATTGGAGATACTTCGGGCGAGGTCAGGCATATCATCCAGGATTGATGGAGATAAGGTGAAGTTGGGCCTGTTGACAATTTTTCCATGTTCGCAGCCGGCCTTCAGAAATGCAGCAGCGGTACCCCGAGAAGCTACCCAGGCACAGAAGTCGCCGTGCCCGGCTATAACTTCGTCAAGCTCTTCGATTTCAGCTTCAATATGATCGAAGGCCTGGGGTAAATTTTCCGCTGAAGGGTTAAATTTCCCGCTGCTGGCTCCAACAGAGTAAAATATCTTCTTTAATCGTGCAATGCAATTATTGCCAAAGTTCAAGCATTTGTCTTGAAGGCTTGTTAATGTTTTCTTCAACTCTGAGCTGGTCTGGACTTCGGCTTTAAGCTTCGAATTCAGTTCTAGCTTCTCCTGATCGAATTGTTTTGATTGATTGATAAGCTTCGAATTCAACTCTGATAATTTAGCCTCAGTCTCAGCCAGTAAGCCTTCGGTCGATTGGAGCTCGAAGTCTTTCTTTTCAATGATGGCAGATTGCTCTTTTATTTTGCTTTCTAAGTTTTCAATTATAGCTTCGTGCTTTTTGTCCTCCAAGTCTTGTTGCATCTTCAGAGCTTTGCTCAGTAGCATGCTCTGTACAGAAACAACTTATGTTAGTAATATTTTCATTATTAACAGCAATAAAAACCAGAGAAAAGGTTGTTTACCTTGAAGTTAGAATAAAATAAGCTGCCGACGATATGTTGTCGTCGGTAGCGGCTGATGTCTGTCTCTAGCTTCGGAAAACCGATACTCTTTGATAGAGTACCGATTACCCTAGCTCCAGTCTGGTCTCGAATGCAGCCTAGCTTTTCATCGTCTACACCTCCAAATAGGAGAGCACCTGGCTTGTAGCCGCAAGATTTGGCATAGTCTTTAAGTTCTTCTATTTCGTCCTTCGTAAGTTGTTGCCCAATTAAATTCTGAAAGGAGTAGGCTTCGTCGTCCGAAATGTCTTCGGCTATTTCTTTTCCTTTTTCAGGCACTGTGGCCATGGTTTTTTCAGTAGCAACACCAGCTTCTTCTGTAGCCATGTCTTCCAAAATCTTGTTAACATCCTCAATGGCTGCTTCTAAATTAACATCTTCGGCTGTAGCGGCTTCGGTAGCCGCGACCTCCGAAGGTGCGACTTCGACGTTTATGGTGCTTTCGGCAGCTGCTGTTTTCTGAACTGACGCTCTTGGCGGTGTCTTATCGATAACTTCAGTTACCGCAATGATTCTTTGCCGTTTGGGTTTGCTTATCTTCGTCTGATCCGGCTCGTCCACCTTTTGAAAAAGCTTCGTCAGTTGGAGCCCTAATGGACTTAGCTTCGTGGGCATGGGTTCAGTCATTACCTTTAAAATTTCTTCCACGTCGCTGGTAGAAGGCGGTGTGGGGGTCCTCTCTTCTTCGGATATTTTCCGTTTCGGAGTTGATATTTTCCTTTTCTTCGGAATTTTCTTCTCTGCTGATGGTTGCTCTTCATCCTTGGTCAGAATTTCGGCCACTCTTTTTCTTTTGTGGCCCTCGGCACCCTTGTTTAACTGCTCATAGTCTGGGTACTCGAAGCCCAGGGCATCGAATACTCGGTTCAGCCTTCGCTTCGGTCGGGTGCCGAAGGCCGCTGTCATTAATTGATCCTCTTTTTTGGAGTAATTCCCCAAGATTTCATTGCACATTGTCTCAACTGTGTCTAACCACTCTTTGCAGGGTTTCTTAAAGTACTTCTTGAATTTAAAGTGATAGGGCAGACGGACCAGCTCCCCCTTCTTCTTTTCTCCCTTCAGCTTCGGCATTTCCCACTCTTTTAGAGTAGGGAAAACTCTGAATGCCAAAAACTCCTGAACTAGATCCCTGGTGCTAATATGTTCTGAAATAATTTCGAATTCACCCAGAGCAGCCCAGGTAGGACCCTTTAAATCGCCGATGCGACAGCGTGGCCTCGTCTCTCCGAAGATTAACTCCAGAGGGCTTTGTACCAATTTTTCTCTGTCTTCGTCAACTTTTACGTAGAACCACTCAGACTTCCAGCCTGCTGGCCATTTGCTTCGGTAGCTGATGACAGGACACTTTGTTGTCTTCCGGTAGGCAAAATTATAGCAGCCGAAATTATCATGCAGTCCATCTTTTCTGGCCTTTGTTTGGTAATGTAATTCGTGAACTCGGCAGAAGCTGTCGGCAAACGGTTCCACAGCTTGGCTTCGGAGGGCCCAGATATAAACATTGAGCCTAACGATGGCGTTAAGAGTCAATTGATGAAAGTAGATACCAAACCTTCTTAGTATCTCCGCAATAATATTGTGAAGAGGGAATCTAAGCCCGGCCTTTAGGAAGCTCTTGAAGATAACAATCTCATCCTTCCCTGGCTTCGGGGTGGTTTCTTCTCCCCCGAAGCGGAGTAGCTTCTTCTGATCTTCATTGAAATAACCTGCTTTTACCATCTTCGAAAGGTCAGCCTTTGAAACGGTTGATTTCCCAAAATCCAGGTGACTGGGCTTGCTGGGCATAGCAATGTGGTAGTCATCTTCGGGGTCAGTCCCTTCAATGTTCTCCTCTTCTCTTTCGGCTGTTGTCGGGTTTGCTTCAGCAGCAGGCGTTTCTCCCGCAGTCACTAGACCGGAGCGCTGCATCGCTTCAGAGATGGGCACAGTGTCCGAACCTTCGGCTTCGTCTCCCTCACGTACAACTTTGGCAGTAGATCGCACTCGTGCCATGTGATTGAGTTTGGGGAAGTCAGAAACTTTTTTCTTTTTTCTTTTCTCCGAAGCTCTCCTTTCTGACGAAGCAAGCGTCGAGACGGACCTTCGTTCGATTCTGAGAGTCAAGCTTCGGCTATGGTGGAAAATTTTGGCAGCAAAACAGTGAAAATAGCAATGAATGCTGTGGTAACTTCACACCTACCCGTTTGTTTATATAGTGCAGCAGGTAAGAAGGCGAAGCGGCAGGATTTTTACACCAGACGGGCGGTCACTTGTACTCGCTGTGCAGTGGACCGCAAGGATCAAACAGTAACTCTGCAAGGTGGGCCTGGCACGCGCTCGGAAGCCGGATCGTTTCTCCGCAACGAGCTCCGGGAAGGTGTTTTTTGGACCTTCGGCTTCCCGAAGCTGAAGAGGCTTTTTTCACGGGTCAAGCTCGTTACGAAAAACGATCTAGCACCGCGAAAGGGGCTACTGTTGGGGTCGTGCTTCGGCGCGCCGAAGGTCTCACACGAAGAAGCAGCTTCGGCTGAAGTCGTCTCCAAAAGATGGCCGAAGGTTCCTTTTTATGGAGCTTCGGCGTTACAAACCGACATAGAAATAGAATGACCTTCTTACCCACAAGAAGTCTGAGTCAATGTTATAAACTTTTGTAAGGGGCATAATTGTAATTTGTCACAGGCTGCGACCTGTGCCTATAAATAGATGAACAGTACCTCTGTACTGTTCACGCGAACTTGTTATTGGCCTTCGCTTCACACTTGTATTCTCACTTTCCTCAGGACCGAAGGTACATTTGTAATTTGAAATCATTTATATTTATTCATGTTGAGAAATGATTCTATTTTAACATTTAAATGTTTATTTCATACATCATGATTTATACGAATACTTCATCCTTCATTATTATGTTTACGAAGGTACGCCCTTCGTAACCTTCGTCTGAAATCCTTTATATTCCGAAAGGATATACTGTGATGAAGGACGAAGGACCTTAATATTTAATATTTTCTGTGTTGCCTTGTTCTTAACTCTTAGCGTTTGAGAACAAGCCCCCAACAATAAGCAAGGGAGTAACTACTCGCTCAAGATTAGCTAACTTTTGTGAGCATTACTCGTTTGTCTCTTCTATTGAGCCTTTCAGGGTAGAAGAGGCCTTGCAGGATCCGGACTGGGTGTTGGCCATGCAGGAAGAGCTCAACAACTTCAAGCGAAATGAAGTTTGGAGCCTGGTGCCACGTCCAAAGCAAAACGTTGTGGGAACCAAGTGGGTGTTCTGCAACAAGCAAGACGAGCACGGGGTGGTGACAAGAAACAAGGCCCGACTTGTGGCAAAAGGTTATGCCCAAGTCGCAGGTTTGGATTTCAAGGAGACTTTTGCTCCTGTGGCTAGGATAGAGTCTATTCGCATTCTATTAGCCTATGCCGCTCACCATTCATTCAGGTTATTTCAAATGGATGTGAAGAGCGCTTTCCTCAACGGGCCAATCAAGGAGGAGGTGTATGTGGAACAACCCCCTAGCTTTGAGGATGACAGGTACCCCGACCATGTGTGTAAGCTCTCTAAGGCGCTCTATGGACTTAAGCAAGCCCCAAGAGCATGGTATGAATGCCTTAGAGATTTCTTGATTGCTAATTCTTTCAAGGTTGGGAAAACCGATTCCACTCTTTTCACTAAGACTTGTGACGGTGATCTTTTTGTGTGCCAAATTTATGTCGATGACATAATATTTGGTTCTACTAATCAAAAGTCTTGTGAGGAGTTTAGCAGGGTGATAACTCAAAAGTTTGTGATGTCAATGATGGGTGAGTTGAACTACTTCCTTGGGTTCTAAGTGAAGCAACTTAAGGACGGCACCTTCATCTCCCAAACGAAGTACACGCAAGACCTTCTCAAGCGGTTTGGGATGAAGGACGCTAAGCCCGCAAAGACTCCAATGGGAACTGACGAACATGTCGACCTCAACAAAGGAGGTAAGTCCGTTGATCAAAAGGCATACCGGTCTATGATAGGTTCCTTGCTTTATTTATGTGCTAGTAGACCGGTTATTATGCTTAGTGTATGCATGTGTGCTAGATATCAATCCGACCCCAAGGAATGTCACCTTGTGGCCGTTAAGCGGATTCTTAGATATTTAGTTGCTACACCTTGCTTCGGGATCTGGTATCCAAAGGGGTCTACCTTTGACTTGATTGGATATTCAGACTCCTATTATGCTGGATGCAAGGTTGATAGGAAGAGTACATCAGGGACGTGCCAATTCCTAGGAAAGTCCCTGGTGTCTTGGAGTTCAAAGAAACAAACCTCCGTTGCCCTATCCACCGCTGAGGCCGAGTATGTTGCCACAGGACAGTGTTGCGCGCAACTACTTTGGATGAGGCAAACCCTCCGGGACTTTGGCTACAATCTGAGCAAAGTCCCACTCCTATGTGACAATGAGAGTGCAATCCGCATGGCAGATAATCCTGTTGAACACAGCCGCACTAAGCACATAGACATCCGACATCACTTTTTGAGAGACCACCAGCAAAAGGGAGATATCGAGGTGTTCCATATTAGCACAGAGAACTAGCTAGCCGATATCTTTACCAAGCCATTAGATGAGAAAACCTTTTGCATGCTGCGTAGTGAGCTAAATGTCTTAGATTCGCGTAACTTGGATTGATTTATAGCATACATGTGTTTATGCCTTTGATCAAGTTACTTTATGCAATTTGTTGCTCATTTATGGTGCTCAAGTTGTGCAAGGGATCCTCGGACCTCACAAGTCCATTTGCAAGTGATGCACTTATTTAGGGGGAGGCATGCTACAACTTGACCCTTTGAGACTAACCTTTGTGTTTGAGTTTGCTTGTTTTAGTCTCAAAGGTGAATTGAAAGGGAAAGGTGAACTTGGACCATGCAAAGACTTCCACTGCACTCCGGTATTAGTGTAATTAACTCCAAGTTCATATCTTTGCTCTTATTGCCTTTTTGCTCTTAATTGACAATTTTGGTGAGGCAATGGGGTTAAAGGGCCAAAAATGATTCTGTTTTGGTGCTTGATGCCAAAGGGGGAGAAATTAAGGCCAAAGCAAATGGATCAGCTACCACTTGTGAATTTTGAAACTCTACCACTTGTAAATTTTGAAAATAATAGAGTTAGAACTTTTGATTTGTCCAAATATCTCTTATTGTGAAAATTGGTCTCTTGTGGGGGAGAATTTATGATTATGGGATAAAGGGGGAGTTTTTGGCACTTGTTCAATTTTTCCATTGGAATATCTCTCTTTGTGCCTAAACAAGTGTGTTTGACTTAGAGATAGGAAAATGAATTTGATTTGCAAACCAAGTGGTGGCAAAGAATGATCCAAATATGCCAAATTTGAGTCAAAAACAATTTGGTCTTCAATTTGAATCGATGTTGCATGTTTTGCATTGCTTTTTGATGTGTTGGCATAAATCACCAAAAAGGGGGAGATTGAAAGGGAAATGTGCCCTTGGGCCATTTCTATTATTTTTTGGTGATTAAGTGACCAACACATAGTGAGTGAGTTATTATGTGCCAAATGAAGAGAGAAGTGCAAATCATGTAACAAGGTACGTTTCTAGACTTAGTACATTGTTTTGAGTACTAACATATTGTGTCTAAGTGCTACAAACAGAAGAAAAGAAACTAGAAAAGAGTTGGCTGTGTACAGCCAACTGCTGCTCGGTCTGGGTGCACTGGACTGTCCAGTGGTGCACCGGACAGTGTCCGATGTGCCAGACGAGTCTAAGGTGAACTGGCCGCTCTCGAGACTCGACGACGGCGTACGGCTATAATTCACCGGACTGTCCGGTGGTGCACTGGACTGTCCGGTGAGTCGTCCGCGGCAAAGTCGTCGCTCTCGGGATAAGTTCAACGGCGTACGGCTAAAATTCACCGGACTATCCGGTGGTGCACCGGACTGTCCGGTGAGCCAACGGTCGACTACGCAACGGTCGACAGCGAAATTGGTGGGCGACTCGTGGCCCGCACCAACGGTCGGAAGGGGGCACCGGACTGTCCGGTGTGCACCGGACAGTGTCCGGTGTGCCAACCGTCGCCGAGGACCAACGGTCGTCTGCGCCAGAAAAGGAAGGAGATCCGCACCGGACCGTCTACAGTGACTGTCTGGTGGCGCACTGGACTATCCGGTGCGCCACCTGACAGAAGGCAAGAATGGCCTTCCTTGTTGGCCTCCAACGGCTCCTAGCTGCCTTGGGGCTATAAAAGGGACCCTAGGCGCATGGAGGAGTCAACCAAGCACACTCTAAGCATTCCAAGACTTCTAGTCCTCACTTTCACGCAATCGTTCATCGTTCTTGAGATTGGAGCACTTTTCGAGTTGTAAACTCCTTGCGCGTGTTTTGTGTGCTCATCTTCTCACTTGTGTGCGTGTTTGCGGTGTGGATTTAATTCTAGTGTGCGTTGCTCTTCCCAACCTTACTCCGTGCTTTCTTTGTGAACAATCTTGTAAGGGCGAGAGGCTCCAACTTGTGGAGATTCGGGAAGAAACTATAAGGAAGAACACCATGGTATTCAAGTTGATCATTGGATCACTTGAAAGGGGTTGAGTGCAACCCTCGTCCATTGGGACGCCACAACGTGGAAGTAGGCAAGTGTTATACTTGGCCGAACCACGGGATAAAACACTGTGTCTCTTGTGTTGTCTTTCTCTGTGATTATTGTGATTCGCAAAAGCTCGCTCTATAGCCACTTGGTTCTATTGCACTAACATCTTTATAACCAAGCTTGTGGCTATTTAGTGTTGAATTTTACAGGATCACCTATTCACCCCCCTCTAGGTGCTCTCAAATAGGCAAGTTAAAACTTTTTCAACAAAAACTAGAAACAGACTAGGTAAAACCGATTCAACCTATGTCAAAACCGGTTCAACTAGTTTGCACGAGATCAACTAAACGATGAGATATAAAACTGAATTGATCTCAAAATTCACCTAGTTAACTTTGGAAATGAGATGTTCTAGTTGATCCACAGGGTTCAAAGTAGTAGATAAGAGAAGGGCACTTCTCAAAATCCACACACCAAAAAGATATGAACAAATCTTCCACAGTAGGGTGAGAGAACGAAGAACACAAACAAACACAATGAGCAAGAACACAAGAGACACAAGATTTATCCCGAGGTTCGGTCACACCACAAAAGGTGCCCTACTTCCTCGTTGAGGCGCCCATAAAGAGCCGAGTCTCTTTCAACCCTAATCCTACCTTTGCCGACCACAAAGGTCAAGCTCACACACTAATTTTTGCTCAAACGAGCGGGTAATACAAACTTTCTTGTAGTCTTCCACAAGATTTGGAGACTCACAAGAGACACCTAGTCGTCTAGGAGGTAGAAGCTCCAAGAGTAATGAATCCACAAAGAACTCAATGTAGTACCAAAGCTCGAATGAAGAAGAACAAGAGGGATTTAGAGATGAAGCACAAAAACTGTAGCTCTCAAGCTCACTCAAAGATTTCTCTCCAAAGATTTGAAATGGGAGAGGCAAGAGATGTGTGAGAGAGAGTGGGAGGTGTTTCTTGGGTTAGAAATGGAGTTCAAATCATGCTCATGTGTGGGGAGAGAGGTAGGAGTGAGTATATATAGGTGGGGCTTCAAAACTAGCCGTTGGACTGATTTTGGCTGTGGAGGACCGGTTGAACCGCCCTTAGGACCAGTTCAACCGCCTGGGGCAGGCTGACAGTCAGTCTGCAAAAATAGGTCCTGACACCGGTTGAACCGCCCCTAGGGCCGGTTCAACCGCCTAGGGGGTCAGACTGACAGTCAGTCTGCTAGTCAGGAGGTCAGACCGGTTACGTGACCTTGACACTGGTTGAACCGCCCTTAGGGCCGGTTCAACCGGTTTTGACCAGTGAGGTCCAGGAAAAAACCCCGGCTAAACTTTTCCTGGACCCCGGTTGAACCTTTGTGGACCCCAGTTGAACTTGCCCTGGACCCCGGTTGAACTTGCCCTGGACCCCGGTTGAACTTGCCCTGGACCCAGTTGAAGTTCAGCTGGAGTTGAGAAAGCTCAACTCAGCTAAAGTTCAGCTCAGCTGAAAAGCTCAGCTGCAGTTGTAGAAGCTCAACTCAGCTAAAGTTCAGCTCAGCTGCAGCTGAAGAAGCGCAACTCAACTAAAGTTCAGCTCAGCTGCAGTTGAAGAAGTTCAGCTGCTTTTCAACAAGAACACTCTAGGTTTCTCAAACCTAACCATGGTCTACCATAGAATGTTAAAGAGATTTTTGTTTTTCAAAAATAGCTTTCAAATATAGAGGTTTGAGCTTTGGCAAACACCAACCTTCTTTTTGGATCCCCTTTATAGTACGATGATTCCTATACTCAAATTAAATAAAATTAATTAAGTAAACTCCTTGAGTCATTGGTATCACATGTGTGATTTCTCCATGGCATTGCTTCATAAGGATCACAAACATCTTTGTCTCACCTTTTGAAGCAAACACAAATCAAACCCTGTGACTTGTACCATATCACCATATATGTGTTCAAATCATGGATTCAAGTCACCTTACTGATGCATCAACATGTTATAACTCTTCATAGCTGATTAGTTCATCGACTTAGTGCAAGTACTCTCTTCTTCACTTTAGCCATGGTACCTCGGTCCACAGGCCGTCGCGTGGCCTTCACCTTCGCTTAGTTCCTTGAAGCCCTTTCCTTGCTATCTTCACCCTATCAAGCCATTCTTAAGTCACATCATATTGAGCATCCATTGAGAGAATCATTTCTTCAATATTGTGAACCTTGCTTGAATGTCTTCTAGATATAACAGTTAAGGTTAATCAAGCTCTAGTTTGATTCTCATAGAAGCATATATGGACTGATAGTAATATGGTCAAGCCAATTCACGATTCCTCATATCTTATTCACTTTGGCTTGACTAATCCTCTTAATCACTTCATCCTCTATTTTGATCATATGTATGTAGTGATTTCTCAGGTCTTGTCCATATATTCAAACCAATATAGAGATGATAATATATCCATTTGCATTGTCTCATTGGTTATTTAACCTCGTGTTGAACCTTTGTTCACTGATCATTATACACTATTCAAGTATGTTCATCATACTGAATTTCCTGTTCAACACTTAGCAAACTCGTTAGCAAACTCGTTAGACCTTTAAATGTGTTGTTATCCAAATCACCAAAACTCACAAAAGGGATGAATGCACTTTCAATCTCCCCTTTTTTGGTGATTGATGACAACACATTTAAAGCTTACATAAGATTTGATAAATAAGATTTTGAATCCTATGATATAGTTTCCTCCCCCTAAATATGTGCATTTCAGAAATACCAATTTTGTACTCAAATGCCAAAAGCACATATTTGGGTCAAAGTATAGACAACTTATATCATACTATTCATGGGGTGCAGTGTGTCATAAAATAAACGTGATGCTCATGACATAGAATGCACTTATCAACTTTCTACATCTTATGTTTTTCTTATGACTCCCCCTTTTTGTTAATTATTTATCCCCTTTTCAAAAGTCTTCTAACACTTAGTTACATAAGACTAAAACTTAGTTACAAAAGACTAAAGGTAAGCTTTAATGCACATTTTCTCCCCCATTGTCATAAATCTCCAAAAAGGATACAAAGGATATTAAGGGAAGAAATTTTGATTAAGCAAGATTTGAACACGCTATCATGAAAAGGGTCCTTAGATGACACAAAAGTAATGTAGAAGTGACATAAAGTGTTGTACCTTTGTGTTTTACCTTTTCAAGGGGTTTCCAGACTTGTGTTGGATTTAGAATTCATTTGCACACTCAGTTTTAGATGATGTTGGAGTAGCATATAAAAGAGAAACTCATTCTCTTATGAAATGTATAAAAGATACATTTATTGGAGCAAACAATCTTTGATACCCATCAAAATTTACAGTGGAAGCGATTGTCTTTGCCCGAAGATTCCTTTCTAATTTGAGACTACACACATAATAGACTTGAAAATGAAGTTAGTCTCAAAGATTCAAATTATAGACCATTCTCCCCCTAAATGCGTGCATACAAGTGATGAATACTTGTTTTGCCTTATGCACTTGGACTTGTGAGGCCAGGGGATTAAGTTCTACAATTTGAACCTTGGTACAAAAAAAGTATGGAAATGTGAAATTATACCAATTGAAGGAATTACTCATACTCAAAAAGTATACTAATAGACACGATATGCAATATTTTAAGCCAAGATTCTTGAGAAGTTAGCATGTTTGACTCATACCTCACTAAGATGACTTAAGACTAACTTATGACATCACCACAAGAGGTATTAATCAAATATTTAGAGATTCTTTAATCGTCACCACAAGTGTAGCCTTATGATGTGACTTAAGATATTGCATATGCATGGACACACTATCATGTAAGAGCCTAGATACAAAAATGTAATACAATAGTTCATGGAGTGACACACCTTTGTTCTACGCCACATGGTCTCCATTATAATCATGAATTTCCATCTTAGCTTTTGATATGCTTGACATTTCAAAGAGAAACTTATCCTCTTGAAACGATCAAGAGAAACTCATTTTCTTGATAGGTTCAAGAGAAACTCATTTTCATTTCTATGGAACCATTCATCCTCATTTGATGTTGTAACACCCCTGGTGTTACTATAACTAAAACTTGAGCATGGCATCATGAGCATGGGCATTGCATATGTTTGACACACCTAGAGTGCATTCACTAGGTAAAAATTTCAAACAAGTTGTATTGTTTTACTGCTTTACAAATAGGACCCTGGTTTAAGTACTTAACCCTAAATAGTGGTTAAAGGGGTAAAACTTAACTCAAGTTGAGAAAACCTAAAGGCTTTAGGGTAAAAGTCATAAAATGACCCCAACAATAAAGTTGAATCACATTTATACCCCTGGAATACCAGAAACCCTAATTGGAACCCTGGGAAACCCTAAAACCAAACCCTAGGGGCCTAAGTGCAAAATTAGTCCACTTTTGGGCTAAAGTGTAAAAACCAAGTCAAATAAGTATTTTAAGTCCTTTGGTTCACAAATATGTGATTTTGCAAGCCAAACCCTAAGTTTTGGACCTAAATGCAAAATGGACCTCACAAGGGTTTATTTCTAAGTCTGAAAGTTAGTGAATTGGCTCAACTTTGGGGCTTTGTATCTTTCTGGATATAGAGTTTTTGCCCTAGGTCACCACATCAAAGTTGAAGACCAATAATAGGAGAACAACTTTGCTAAAGGATGCAAGCATGGTTGTTATGAGAAATTTGCAGAAAAACCCAGTCCAAAACTGGCTGTCAGACTGTTTGAAGCTGAATTTCAGAATTGCAGTGCTATGAGGTGAACTTTGAGCTCAAATCCAAGGATGATCCAGTGCTCAAATGTGATCAAGTCCTATAGTGGAGTTGTAGCTGGTATGTAGCACTACAATTTTGGTGCAGAGACTTGGACCTGTTGTCACATGAAATCGGGAGAAAATTTACTCTAAAGTCGCTCGGTCAGAAGCACTGATGAGTCTTCGCCATGGTACAGTGACCAGTTTAACTGAAGAAGAATCCCTTCGTCCTCACCGCCGATAGCCGTCGCCGTCGATCGTCGTCGTTGTGATTCGTGCTCGGCGGTCATCAGATAAGCCCATCGCGGTAAAGATCCTCGTCACCGGTGAGCTGGCCACCACTCCGACGACCCTCCCCCTGTCTTCCTTCGATTTTGCGGCTGGCGATAGGTTCGCCGTCGACCGCCGCCTCTCGGCCGGGCGCCGCGTGGCTCTACACTTTCACCGTGTCGCCGTGACCTTCTCTGACCCCTCCGTGGCTCACCGGAGTTACCGCCACGTCGTGGCCACGTACTCGCGAAGCCTGTGTTTCTTCCTCCTCTCCGGCCGTCGGCGCATCGCGGTCAAATTAAGAGCCACCGCTCTCGGAGCCTTTAAATTGAGCCCACCGGTAGCTTCGTAACCTCATCGCGTACCTCGACGTCCCGTATTGCCTCCAGTTAATCACCGACGAGCTAGAATTTTGAGTTGCCCCCAAATCCATTTTCCGCCGCCGTGAATTGAGCTCGCCGTGGACAGCACGTTTCAGGTCCGATCTCACCCTCGGTTCTCTTGTTTCAACATCCTTGTGTCCTCTTGATGCTTACCGAAGCATTGAATCGAACTAGACCGCCCTGGGTCGCCGGGAACACGATCATGTCACCATTTTGCTTACGGCCACCGTGGCCGGAGCTCCACGATCCACCAACAGTGCAATTAACTTAGGGGAAGTAGTCAGGCCGACCTCAATTTTGTGTCCACCGCTCGGAGAGCTCAGCCGTTGCCCCGTTCGGCCGGTCTGCTGCTCGCCGGAGCGCGGCCGCGCTTGAGCGCCGTCGGGGACCTCGTGTTGTGAATTGACAGAACCCCGAGGGCTTTTTCGTGAACTGTCAGCGACTCTGTGAAATAGTAGCAGAACTCGTTCCCAGTTAACCAAAAACCCGAGGGCCTCTGCGCAAAGTCGCCTCGCGGGCGCGGGCGCGCGCGCGAATCCGCCCGGGCTTGGGCCGGCTGGACCAGAAGCGGCCCAGTACTGTTTAAGGGTTTTTCCTTTTCTTTTTCAGCAGAACTTTGAAAAACTGTAGAAAATAGTAGAAAAATCCTAAAATTATGAGACCAATTTTCCTAGGCTTGTTATTTTCCATAGTATTTAATAAAAATAATTTTATGATTTTTAGTTTAAATAGGGAATTTTAGGATATTTAAAATAGCCTAAACTATTGATTCTGGATTTTTAGAAAATAAATACTAAGTCCAAAATTCCCCAAACTTTTTATGTGAGCTTTTCACATTATTTAGAAGCCATGGGTAGAGTTTGGTTTGATTTGGGCCTTATTTGATCACTAAACCCAAAACCACCCCCCCTGCTCCATGAACTCCTTTACTGACTCCGGAAACCCTAGGTTCTCGGAGTACCGTGAAGGAAAGTTGTACTCAAGACATAAATAACAAGTTTATGCTATCTTTGCATCCTCATGAGCATTCCATGACATCCATTCTTATGCATGTATATGATTGTATTAGAGCAAGAAGAAGAAGAAGAAGTTTTTGAAGAAGGGATACCACCCACCTCTGATCCCCAGGCAGACAACTGCTTCTATTTTGATATCTGTGGATCCGAGCCAGACACCTCTGATAACAAAGGCAAGCCCCGGTGCATTTGCCACCTCCCTTGATGCTTTTAAATACTTTTCACACACTTAAGTCTAGTGAAATGTGCATTAGGTTCATAGGAGTTACTTGAAACCCTTTGATGCATTGCTTTCCTTGATATCCATACCTGTATAGATACTTCTGTGAAGTATCAAAAGTATGATTTACAAAAATGCTTAGCCTTGCTTAGATCTTGTGGATAGAGGTTGTCCTCAATTTAACCATGGAGAGGATGGCTTCTACCCGCAAGAATATTTTCATTTAGAGTAATAGTGGGATCTTACTGCAAAGTTCCCTGAGATGCTCTTTCCTCCTAAGGAACAGACACATTCCTAAGGATGGAAATACGTAAATTGAGACTTGGGGGTAGGAACAGGTGATGTTCTACCCAGGTTGGTTAAGGATTAACGCGTATGTAGGCGTGCTGACCGAGGACCCTTTAACTGGTCACATGCCTCGTCATGGGTAAGCCTTGCCTCGGGCAGACTAAGGCCGGAATAAGATAACACGAAATGGGAGTGGAGCGGTGGCGAGAGTAGCGTGTACCCTCCGTGGCAAGAGGCTGGACGGTGGTGTATCTGTGCTCTCGGTTTGCGTGAACCTGATCCGGTCTTAAGAACCCCGGTGGCGGGTTGACATATGCAAGGGTTAAGTGCTACATATGTCGTGTGATTGGAGATCCTCAGCTGAGTATAATCGATTCGGATCGCCGTACCTTCGCGGTTATGAAGACTTGGTCACTTCCCTGCAACCTAGAGTCAGGATGTGAAAATGATGGATAAAAATGATGTTGTCTTGATGTGAAGCGAAATTAGACTAGATGCAAATGGAGTCTATTAATACTTAATATGGCGTTAAAAGGTTGAAAGTAAGGACTCACTTTAGTAAGCAGCTTCTGCAAAAATATAAGTTGATTTTTGCTACAGCCTCCCCTTGACTCCTAGTTATCCAGCATACCCTTGAGAGTCTTTTCCTTAGTCGGGTAAGACTTGCTGAGTAATTCCATACTCAGGGTTTATCCCTTTGTTGTTTTTAGGTGGGGAAGTAGCAGACTTCTGCTGCTTCTGTGCTAAGGTGGTTCCCAACGAAGAGAAACAGGACTGAAAGGCGGGAGGACTCGGTCCTCCATCTAGAATCTTTTGTTTATAGTCTTTCGGGAGAGGTTTGTGTCTCCCTGGTTTGTATAATTATTACTTTTATGCACTCACTTTTAGAACTGGTCTGTAATAACTTAACTTGAGCTTACTTTGGAAATAAATGTAAGATTATGTAAATCGCTTCCGCACATCTTTATCTCCGATGATCTGTAATGTCTGCAAGACGGGTGAAACGTTCCTGGTGAGGTAAGGAAAGATACCGAGCTTGTCAAGTAACTTAGGAACATCTACAGGGTGCCTGATGTCTGTTAGACAAGGACAACTGTAGGTGGGCCTGATTACTTGGGAGGTTCCGTCACAGCTGGTATCGGAGCGTAGCCCTTCTTTGCAGATATTCCGGGACATCTTCAAAAGGGTTTTCAAGAGTCTTACCTAAAGATTCTTTTCTCTTCTTACCTAAGTAGTCTGAAGAGTTTATATTAAAGACCAGTTAGGAAGAGTGCAACGTATAGAAGGTTGAATCAACCAAGGTTGATTCTGTATTTACTCATGCATCATGCTAAGAATTATACTAATAGATTTCCCCTTTAGAAAATGCCGCCGCGCACAAGAAAGACCGCGCGTAAGTCGACTGGACCACTTGGAGTGCCTCGACATCAACTTGCTCCGCGAGATGTAGATAGTAGTAGTGGGAGCAATGATCCTATAGGGGATCTGGAGGCAGAAGTAAGCAGGCTCCAATTGGAACTCCGCCGCAGGACAGCTATATGGATTGGAGATGGTGACCGTATAAATGAGTTACGAAGAGACGTTCGCCATCTACAAGACCAGCCGGCCGATCGGGATTTGGCACTCGATTGGGCTGTTCAATCTCGTTCATTGGCATGGGCCAAGGAGGCAAGGGCTCAGGCCCGAGTGAAAGAACTCAGCTCAGCTGTCGATGACTTGCAGGTTTACTGCAATTCATTGCATGAAGAAGTCCATGTGCTCTATTCGCAACTACACCCTAGTGAGCCTACACCCCCTGCTGAGGCGGAAGCCGGACCTTCTCACGTCGCGGGACGCGCGTTGGGTGGGGAATTAGACCTGTATGAACCTCCTCCTTCTTTGAGGTTGGTTGACGTCTGGACTCCCACACCTGATGATGAAGCCGCCAAAAGCAATGGAAAACAGGACTAGTGGTGTAATAAGAGTAGAGTAGTGTATTGTAGGGTGTACTGTATTGTAGGGTGTATGGTTGTATAATAGGTTAAACTTTTGTAAAATGGGTAATGTATCCTGTTGTGTAATGTCGAGTCTGTACCATTACTTTTTACAGTAATGTAAAACAGAAGGTTTTCTTTGGCACATTATGTTTATTCAAATGTTTTTGCCTCAGATGCCGACCCGGACTCGAGGACAGGATGCAGCTGGAACATCCGGGGGTCGGGATGCTACCCCGAATCCACCTCCCGTTCCACCCACGCTTGCCAAGGCAATCGCTGCCTTGGTAAATGCTACAGCCGACAATACCCGCTTCCTGAGGGAGATGGCGGGTCAGCAACAGCTTCAGCAACAAGCAGGAAGAGGATTTCAACAGGGTCCCCGTGAGACCACTTATCTGGATTTCTCTGAGACTCGTCCGCCTCTCTTCGTCAAAGCAGAAGATCCGCTCGAAGCTGACGAATGGATAAGGGTCATTGAACAGAAATTTGGCCTTCTTCGCTGCTCAGAAACCCAGAAGCCATTATTTGCAGCACAGCAACTCCGAGGCCCTGCCAGCACTTGGTGGGGGAACTTCGTGGCCATCCAACCGGATAATCATCAAATTACATGGAACGAGTTCAAAGCAGCATTCCGCGAGCATTATATTCCTGAAGGAGTGCTGCACATGAAGCAAGAAGAGTTCATGAAATTGAAACAAGGGGGAGATACTGTGAACCAGTACCTCAACAAGTTCAATCACCTGTCCCAGTACGCAATTGATCAGGTGAATACAGATTTGAAAAAGAAGAATTGTTTTATGAGAGGTCTGAACGACCGGATGCAGCGGAAAATGGCTGCATGTATTGATCTTACTTATGGAAAGGCTGTCAGCACAGCCTTATCTGTGGAGGCCAAATATGCAAATTCTGGGAAAAGTAAGGGATTCAGTGGTGATCGGCCTAATCAGGGCCCGGTAAAGAGGCAACGGTTTATTCTCCGGTCCTCTAACCAGAACCGTTCAAGTGCACCATCTTTCCCTTTCAAGCAGCCTATAATTATTCGTCCCAACAAAGCTCCCACTATCCAAAGTCAGCCGGGTGCCCCAGGCACTCGATTCCCTGCTCTGCCAAGTTCTTCAACTGGATGTTTTAACTGTGGCAAATCTGGGCATTTTATTAAAGATTGCCCCTATCCTCGGCAAAATCAAGCTAATAATCAGCAAGGATCGGGAAGTTCTGCTCCAGGCAAGGGAAGTACTTCGGGCAAGAATACCAAGAAAACGGGGCGAGTATATTATACGCAAGTGGCTACCACACCGGAGGGAGAGCCGGTGATGATGGGTACGTTCCCTGTGGCCAGCCACCCTGCACTAATTCTTTTTGATTCTGGTGCTTCGCATACCTTCATTAGCAAGACATTTGTGGAGCAACATCACATTACATGTCATGAATCAAAAGAGGGGTTTAAAATTCATTCACCTGGGGGACACATTTTTACTAGAGAAGTGGCCTATGAAGTGCCAGTAACTATGGCCGGACGGAACTTTCCTGCTAACATGATTGTTCTAAGAGGCCAGGATATAGATGTAATTCTGGGTATGAATTGGTTAACCCAACACAAGGCAGTACTCAACACTGAACTCAGAACCGTCAGGTTGAGTTATAATCAAGAAGAAATTCTCTTGTTTCTCCCCAAAACCAATCCAGCCAAAGCTTCTGGTAGAATCTTTGAAGCCATTGTACCGGAGATCAAGAACATTCCGGTAGTATGTGAGTTTCCAGATGTATTTCCGGAAGATTTGCCTGGACTGCCCCCTGAAAGAGATGTAGAATTTGTAATTGAGCTAAAACCCGGTACGGCTCCCATCTCCCGAAGATCGTACCGTATGCCCCCTAATGAATTAGCAGAATTGAAGATTCAATTACAAGATCTGCTGAATAAGGGATTTATCCGGCCAAGCTCGTCCCCGTGGGGTTGTCCCGCCATCTTTGTGAAGAAGAAGGATCAAACCTTGCGAATGTGTGTGGACTATCGGCCCCTGAATGAGGTCACCATCAAGAATAAGTACCCTCTTCCAAGGATCGACATCTTATTTGATCAACTGACTGGGGCGAGGGTGTTTTCCAAAATTGATCTCAGGTCGGGCTATCATCAAATCCGTATTCGGCCCGAGGATATACCGAAGACCGCATTTACTACGCGGTATGGATTGTTTGAGTATCTAGTAATGTCTTTCGGGCTCACAAATGCTCCTGCCCACTTCACCTATTTGATGAACTCGGTGTTCATGCCCGAGTTAGACAAGTTCGTGGTGGTCTTCATCGACGATATTTTGATATATTCTAAAAATGAAGAGGAGCATACTCAGCACTTACGGATTGTATTGACGCGCCTGAGGGAACATCAGCTGTATGCCAAGTTCAGCAAGTGCGCGTTCTGGCTGGAGGAAATTCAATTTTTGGGGCACGTATTGTCAGCCAAGGGAATTGCGGTAGATCCTAGCAAGGTCAAGGATATTCTGGAATGGAAACCTCCAACGACTGTTCACCAAGTCCGGAGTTTTCTTGGACTCGCAGGATATTATCGCAGATTCATACCTGATTTTTCTAAGCTTGTGAAGCCAATCACAAGTTTATTGAAGAATGATACTAAGTTCAATTGGTCTTCTAAATGTAATGAAGCCTTTGAGCAACTGAAGACACTATTGACCACTGCTCCGGTATTGGCTCAACCGGACATCACTAAACCTTTTGATGTATATTGTGATGCGTCAGGCAGTGGACTCGGCTGTGTGTTAATGCAAGAAGGCCGAGTAATTGCGTATGCTTCAAGGCAGTTACGCCGACATGAAGAACACTATCCAACACACGATTTAGAGCTAGCTGCTGTGGTTCATGCCCTGAAAATATGGCGTCACTATCTGCTGGGAAACATCTGCCACATATATACAGATCATAAGAGTTTGAAGTATATATTTACCCAGTCAGAGTTAAACATGAGGCAAAGACGATGGCTTGAGCTCATTAAAGATTATGAACTGGAAATCCATTATCACCCAGGCAAGGCCAATGTGGTGGCAGATGCTTTGAGTCGTAAGACTTCCTGCCACTGTCTTATGGTAAAGACCTCCGAAAACACTTTGTGTCAAGACATGGAAAAGTTAAACCTGGGGATAATCCAGCAAGGGACTCTGAATCAACTAAAGCTTGAGTCAACCATTTTGCAAAGGATAATTGATGCTCAACAGGATAATCTGGGCATGAAGCACATACGAGAGAAGATCAGGGCTGGAACAGCCCAATGTTTCAAGGAAGATGATCAAGGTGTGATATGGTTCAACAACCGCATAGTAGTGCCGAAGAATGAAGAACTCCGCCAGCAAATCCTAGATGAAGCGCATCTTAGTCGCTATTCCATTCATCCGGGAAGCACTAAGATGTATCAAGATTTAAAGCAACATTACTGGTGGACAAAGATGAAGATTGAAATTGCACGCTATGTGGCTAAGTGCGACACTTGCAGACGTGTCAAAGCCATACACATGAAAACTGCTGGTCCATTGCAATCTTTGCCAATCCCAACATGGAAATGGGAAGATATAAGTATGGACTTCATCGTGGGACTGCCCAGGACGGCCAAAGGGTATGATTCTATTTGGGTTATCGTTGATCGACTCACAAAAATTGCTCACTTCTTACCCGTCAGGGCCAAATATACTGTAGCCACTTATGCAGCATTGTATATCAGCCGTATTCTCAGTTTGCATGGTGTTCCAAAAACCATAGTGTCGGATCGTGGACCCCAATTCGTATCCAAGTTCTGGGAAGAACTTCATAAATCCTTGGGTACCAAATTGATCCACAGTTCGGCCTATCATCCTCAAACCAGTGGACAAACTGAGAGAGTAAATCAAATCCTTGAGGATATGCTGCGGGCATGTGTCCTGGATTTCTCGCAAAAATGGGATGAATGTTTGCCCTTAGCGGAGTTTTCATACAATAACAGTTATCAGGAGAGTATCAAGATGGCACCTTTTGAAGCTTTATACGGGCGACGGTGTCGAACTCCGTTAAATTGGTCAGAACCTGGAGAAAGGTATTTCTTTAGGCCTGATATGGTGAAAGAGGTCGAAGAAAAGGTTCAGAAAATTATTCATAATATGAAGAAAGCTCAGACTCGACAAAAGAGTTATGCAGACCGACGACGACAACCCTTATGTTTTCGGGTAGACGACCATGTCTACTTGAAAGTTTCACCGATGAAGGGTGTATCGCGTTTCGGGGTTAAAGGAAAACTTGCACCCAGATACATTGGTCCATTCCGGGTACTTGAGCAATGTGGACCAGTGGCATACCGACTTCAGCTCCCCAAAACATTGTCTGCCGTACATAATGTGTTCCACGTATCACAATTGAAGAAGTGTCTACGGGTTCCCGATCGAACCGTTGAAGTGACTGATGTTGTCCTAGAACCAGATTTGACATACTCGGAACATCCCATTCGAGTTCTGGATCAAAAGGACAGGGTTACCCGGAGAAAGACTCTCAAGTTTTATAAAATACAGTGGAACCAGCATTCGGAAGATGAGGCTACATGGGAAACCCAAGATTTCTTAGATAAGAATTTCCCAGGCTTTCTAGCCTCTTGTAAATTGTAAAGTTTGTATATCTGTGTAATAAAGGAATGAACCCCCACACCACCCCTGCCTTGTATCAGAAATAAGGAAATAAAACATGACACATTTCCTTTTCCATTACTCACCCTAGGACTTTAAATCTCGGGACGAGATTCTTTTATGGGGGGAAGGATGTAACACCCCTGGTGTTACTATAACTAAAACTTGAGCATGGCATCATGAGCATGGGCATTGCATATGTTTGACACACCTAGAGTGCATTCACTAGGTAAAAATTTCAAACAAGTTGTATTGTTTTACTGCTTTACAAATAGGACCCTGGTTTAAGTACTTAACCCTAAATAGTGGTTAAAGGGGTAAAACTTAACTCAAGTTGAGAAAACCTAAAGGCTTTAGGGTAAAAGTCATAAAATGACCCCAACAATAAAGTTGAATCACATTTATACCCCTGGAATACCAGAAACCCTAATTGGAACCCTGGGAAACCCTAAAACCAAACCCTAGGGGCCTAAGTGCAAAATTAGTCCACTTTTGGGCTAAAGTGCAAAAACCAAGTCAAATAAGTATTTTAAGTCCTTTGGTTCACAAATATGTGATTTTGCAAGCCAAACCCTAAGTTTTGGACCTAAATGCAAAATGGACCTCACAAGGGTTTATTTCTAAGTCTGAAAGTTAGTGAATTGGCTCAACTTTGGGGCTTTGTATCTTTCTGGATATAGAGTTTTTGCCCTAGGTCACCACATCAAAGTTGAAGACCAATAATAGGAGAACAACTTTGCTAAAGGATGCAAGCATGGTTGTTATGAGAAATTTGCAGAAAAACCCAGTCCAAAACTGGCTGTCAGACTGTTTGAAGCTGAATTTCAGAATTGCAGTGCTATGAGGTGAACTTTGAGCTCAAATCCAAGGATGATCCAGTGCTCAAATGTGATCAAGTCCTATAGTGGAGTTGTAGCTGGTATGTAGCACTACAATTTTGGTGCAGAGACTTGGACCTGTTGTCACATGAAATCGGGAGAAAATTTACTCTAAAGTCGCTCGGTCAGAAGCACTGATGAGTCTTCGCCATGGTACAGTGACCAGTTTAACTGAAGAAGAATCCCTTCGTCCTCACCGCCGATAGCCGTCGCCGTCGATCGTCGTCGTTGTGATTCGTGCTCGGCGGTCATTAGATAAGCCCGTCGCGGTAAAGATCCTCGTCACCGGTGAGCTGGCCACCACTCCGACGACCCTCCCCCCTGTCTTCCTTCGATTTTGCGGCTGGCGATAGGTTCGCCGTCGACCGCCGCCTCTCGGCCGGGCGCCGCGTGGCTCTACACTTTCACCGTGTCGCCGTGACCTTCTCTGACCCCTCCGTGGCTCACCGGAGTTACCGCCACGTCGTGGCCACGTACTCGCGAAGCCTGTGTTTCTTCCTCCTCTCCGGCCGTCGGCGCATCGCGGTCAAATTAAGAGCCACCGCTCTCGGAGCCTTTAAATTGAGCCCACCGGTAGCTTCGTAACCTCATCGCGTACCTCGACGTCCCGTATTGCCTCCAGTTAATCACCGACGAGCTAGAATTTTGAGTTGCCCCCAAATCCATTTTCCGCCGCCGTGAATTGAGCTCGCCGTGGACAGCACGTTTCAGGTCCGATCTCACCCTCGGTTCTCTTGTTTCAACATCCTTGTGTCCTCTTGATGCTTACCGAAGCATTGAATCGAACTAGACCGCCCTGGGTCGCCGGGAACACGATCATGTCACCATTTTGCTTACGGCCACCGTGGCCGGAGCTCCACGATCCACCAACAGTGCAATTAACTTAGGGGAAGTAGTCAGGCCGACCTCAATTTTGTGTCCACCGCTCGGAGAGCTCAGCCGTTGCCCCGTTCGGCCGGTCTGCTGCTCGCCGGAGCGCGGCCGCGCTTGAGCGCCGTCGGGGACCTCGTGTTGTGAATTGACAGAACCCCGAGGGCTTTTTCGTGAACTGTCAGCGACTCTGTGAAATAGTAGCAGAACTCGTTCCCAGTTAACCAAAAACCCGAGGGCCTCTGCGCAAAGTCGCCTCGCGGGCGCGGGCGCGCGCGCGAATCCGCCCGGGCTTGGGCCGGCTGGACCAGAAGCGGCCCAGTACTGTTTAAGGGTTTTTCCTTTTCTTTTTCAGCAGAACTTTGAAAAACTGTAGAAAATAGTAGAAAAATCCTAAAATTATGAGATCAATTTTCCTAGGCTTGTTATTTTCCATAGTATTTAATAAAAATAATTTTATGATTTTTAGTTTAAATAGGGAATTTTAGGATATTTAAAATAGCCTAAACTATTGATTCTGGATTTTTAGAAAATAAATACTAAGTCCAAAATTCCCCAAACTTTTTATGTGAGCTTTTCACATTATTTAGAAGCCATGGGTAGAGTTTGGTTTGATTTGGGCCTTATTTGATCACTAAACCCAAAACCACCCCCCCTGCTCCATGAACTCCTTTACTGACTCCGGAAACCCTAGGTTCTCGGAGTACCGTGAAGGGAAGTTGTACTCAAGACATAAATAACAAGTTTATGCTATCTTTGCATCCTCATGAGCATTCCATGACATCCATTCTTATGCATGTATATGATTGTATTAGAGCAAGAAGAAGAAGAAGAAGTTTTTGAAGAAGGGATACCACCCACCTCTGATCCCCAGGCAGACAACTGCTTCTATTTTGATATCTGTGGATCCGAGCCAGACACCTCTGATAACAAAGGCAAGCCCCGGTGCATTTGCCACCTCCCTTGATGCTTTTAAATACTTTTCACACACTTAAGTCTAGTGAAATGTGCATTAGGTTCATAGGAGTTACTTGAAACCCTTTGATGCATTGCTTTCCTTGATATCCATACCTGTATAGATACTTCTGTGAAGTATCAAAAGTATGATTTACAAAAATGCTTAGCCTTGCTTAGATCTTGTGGATAGAGGTTGTCCTCAATTTAACCATGGAGAGGATGGCTTCTACCCGCAAGAATATTTTCATTTGGAGTAATAGTGGGATCTTACTGCAAAGTTCCCTGAGATGCTCTTTCCTCCTAAGGAACAGACACATTCCTAAGGATGGAAATACGTAAATTGAGACTTGGGGGTAGGAACAGGTGATGTTCTACCCAGGTTGGTTAAGGATTAACGCGTATGTAGGCGTGCTGACCGAGGACCCTTTAACTGGTCACATGCCTCGTCATGGGTAAGCCTTGCCTCGGGCAGACTAAGGCCGGAATAAGATAACACGAAATGGGAGTGGAGCGGTGGCGAGAGTAGCGTGTACCCTCCGTGGCAAGAGGCTGGACGGTGGTGTATCTGTGCTCTCGGTTTGCGTGAACCTGATCCGGTCTTAAGAACCCCGGTGGTGGGTTGACATATGCAAGGGTTAAGTGCTACATATGTCGTGTGATTGGAGATCCTCAGCTGAGTATAATCGATTCGGATCGCCGTACCTTCGCGGTTATGAAGACTTGGTCACTTCCCTGCAACCTAGAGTCAGGATGTGAAAATGATGGATAAAAATGATGTTGTCTTGATGTGAAGCGAAATTAGACTAGATGCAAATGGAGTCTATTAATACTTAATATGGCGTTAAAAGGTTGAAAGTAAGGACTCACTTTAGTAAGCAGCTTCTGCAAAAATATAAGTTGATTTTTGCTACAGCCTCCCCTTGACTCCTAGTTATCCAGCATACCCTTGAGAGTCTTTTCCTTAGTCGGGTAAGACTTGCTGAGTAATTCCATACTCAGGGTTTATCCCTTTGTTGTTTTTAGGTGGGGAAGTAGCAGACTTCTGCTGCTTCTGTGCTAAGGTGGTTCCCAACGAAGAGAAACAGGACTGAAAGGCGGGAGGACTCGGTCCTCCATCTAGAATCTTTTGTTTATAGTCTTTCGGGAGAGGTTTGTGTCTCCCTGGTTTGTATAATTATTACTTTTATGCACTCACTTTTAGAACTGGTCTGTAATAACTTAACTTGAGCTTACTTTGGAAATAAATGTAAGATTATGTAAATCGCTTCCGCACATCTTTATCTCCGATGATCTGTAATGTCTGCAAGACGGGTGAAACGTTCCTGGTGAGGTAAGGAAAGATACCGAGCTTGTCAAGTAACTTAGGAACATCTACAGGGTGTCTGATGTCTGTTAGACAAGGACAACTGTAGGTGGGCCTGATTACTTGGGAGGTTCCGTCACAGATGTTCTCCAAGGTGTGAGACTACACAACATGAACTTGAAAGAAATCATTAGTTTCACAGGATATAGGCTAAACTCTCCCTCAATTTGTGTATACAAGAGTACACAAAGTACACTTATGCACATCAACTATACGAGGTTAAAGGAGATGTTTGCACTATGTCTTGGTTTAACATAACATGCTTTACATAGATGATGAAAATTAAGCCAATTGAAGTTTAAGAACCAAAAGTATATCATTTGAAATCCTAAAGGGCAAAGCATGCTAATATGAACCTAAAACCTCATAATGAAGGATATCATATAAATATGTCACTACATCTTCATTAATTGGTTAAAAAATAACTTCCTTCTTGAATCACTGTGATCTTTTTTCTCTTTATGATTTCATCCAACCAAGTGATCATGAACTTCTTTCATATTTTCTTGATTCAATCATATTTGATATGAGATCAATTGGAACTCAATGATTGAAACAACCAAGACTCTTATATCCGTAGATTTTGAATCCATCTTGAAAGCACTTGGAAGGACCTTATTCAAACACTTAAAAAAGAGAGCATTAGAAACACAAGGGAGGGTTTCACAAATGATGATCCTTATGTACGGATGGCAAATGAATCATCATTCTTGAAACCCAAAAAGATAGACTAACTTCCTTTAAATTTGTGCACACATATAGTTGATGTCAAAGTTATATGCACTATTGAACATTTTATATTGCAAGGAATTTAACCTATACTATGGTACATCTCACTATGGATAGAATATTAAAACAACTGAAGGAGAGGAAGTTTTCATACCTTGGACTCTTATCAACTTCATCTTACTTTAGTTGAATAATATCATTTAAGCTTGTGATTTATCCAATTTAAAACAAGCACCATCTCTTAACATAGATTTTCTATGGATAAACTTAACCCAAGAGATGGCATTAGTAGCACAAGCACTAGCTTCTTATTTAGCAACCCTTTATATGTGGAAGGCAAGCGAGTTGCTAAAATAGAGAAACCTCATAATATGGACTAAATTTCCCTTGAGCCCTAATGCACAATATATTTTGAATGACATAGATAATATGCATGGTTGTCCAATGAAGTCTAAAGGGCTGACTTAATCCATATTATGGTGAGTGTCTAATATAGAAGAATCAAATCCAAATTAACTAGAGAGAGTACATCACATAGTTTTGGATTTGTTGACCATATGATAATATTCATTTATCTTCCAATTGGACCTTTATTTCATAATCAACAACTGATGTATATCCTCAAGTGCTTCTTTTCCCTTAGTGGCTACACAAGTCACAAAAGAGATAAAATTTGAAAATAATATGCACTTGAGATTCAGTTGTTAACACCCTTGCTACTATCTCCAAATATGATTTATACATTCATTATCGAGCACCCAACTTGATCCATTGAATAAGTTGTGGCGGAACCACCCGAATTATTCCAGCTTAAGTGCCTAAGTCACGCCCCAGGGGCAGCGACACACTTAAATCGGAATAACCCGTTAGTCCCTCAGATCTAGTCTGATAGAGCCACTTAACCAGGATCAAATTCCACAATCTCACTCGAAGGTGAGTCACAGAAGAAATACAATAAAACAGGAAACCTCGAATTAAGTACTGAATTATTACATAGATCGGAGTTTTTCAAGTAGCAAATAAGAGTTCATGAAATAAAGTGCAGCGGATAATCGACGTCGTCGGTATCGAGGAATTGGGCAAGGCCTAGCCCACTACTCCTCGTGCTTCTCTCCTGCCGGAGCAACATCCCACTCGACCGTCCAACCCGGTGGCAGGGTGGTAGGCCAAGTCACACCATCAACCATATCCTGAATCGTACCTGCAAAAATTATGCCACAAGCAAGGCTGAGTATACTAATACTCAGCTAGACTTACCCGGTGTGAGGAATCTACTCCTCTACCTCTAGACTATGCAGCTGTTTGGCTGAGGGGTTTGGTTTGCCAAAAGCACTAGCTGTTTCTAAAATCAATTCTTAGCTTTTCAAATTCCAGTATTATTATTTTAGCTACGTTTGCTCCTTCTAAGCATACATGGTAACAAGCATTTAGTTCAATCAATAAATTGTCTCATGTAACCTCATTTCACTTCTTACTCGATGTAGTACAAGGGGTCAAGCAGTCTCATTAGCTGCAAGAAGTAGACAATTCGAATCGAGTTTTTAACCTTGCAAGGTAAACCTAAACACACAACATGTCAGGGCACTTCGTCCCCACACATGTCAACCGTCCCCATCGATTCCCCGTTCGCGTCCAGGCCTCACCGCCTTGGCATACAATGCTCCACTGACCCCGGCTGCCACCATGCAGTGACCGCACTTGTACCCACCATAGCTAGCATGGGAGACCCAGTCTCAGGTCGCGTGAGGGATAAAGTCCACGCCCGGCTTCACTCAGGTACTACTTTTACCGGTTACCATATTTCCCGACATGTGCTTAGTACGTTCAAAAGCTTGACTCAGGTATCCACACATTAATCCTTAATTCCTTTTTCCCGTCTCATGGTCAAGGCATCCTCCCTGGATCCAAGTCCATAGACTAACATAGATCCCGTGTCAAGATGAATACAATCAATTCCTGACCTCGCGCGAGTGCTAGAAAAATCACTCGACTTCTACCGAGATCCTGATTAGCAAAGCAGCTACTCGACCTAGCATACTAGTATTCATCTCAAAAAGGAATCCTAAGTTCATGCATCTAGAGGTTTCAAGCAACTCCTACACTTAAGTGCACAGTACAAACCTACAAACATTAAGTGTAGTAAAATAGCATATATAAATGGTTATGCATAAAACCGGGGCTTGCCTTCAATAGCTGGGGCTGCGGGGAGATCCTCGATAGCAGCCTCGGGAGCTTGCTCCTGGTCCTCCTCTTGGACAGTTCCTTGCTCGGGGATGAGCACGTACTCTCCGTTAGCTAGATTACAATCTAATGAATGCAGTGCATAAGATATATGCATGATATGATATGTGCTTTAGTAATTTAAACTTCTGATGGTGTATGATCTACTGGAGTTAGATAGAGCTACATCTTGCTTATACGAGATTTTTAGTGGTATACTTGGTAAATTGGACCAAACTTAGCTAAGTTAAGTGGTAGGTTTATCTTTGGGGTTCCACTGAATTCTTTTTAAGGTCTTTAGTAAGAATTGCCAAGAATTCAAGTTGGACTTAGTGGAGTGAGGTTTATCTTTCCTCTTTTTCCCTTGATCTTCTTTAGGGTTTTAGGGTAGGTTTGAACTACAAGTCACCTAAATAAATTTTCAAAAATTCTGTAAAAATTACAGTGGCTTATTACTGGTGTATGATTCTCTGTCTCAAAATTTGAGGTTCTAGAAGTGAATAGTCTTCTCTAGACAAAATTGCCAAATGTTAGGGCAGAAGGGGTGATTTGAACTACAACTATCATTCAATAGTAGGTAATTCCCTGGGACTTATTTTTGCTGGCATTTAGATGCTATAACATGACTTGGTGCAAATTTCTAGCCATTAATACTTTTTAGTTATTTTACTAGGATTTTCCAAAGTTTCTAGCCAAAGGGGTGCTTTCTACTACCACTATATTTGAAAAATATCAAATAACAGATTTCTAATTATTCTTAGCTTCTTCTTTGCGCAAGAGCAATCATTCTGAAGTTTGGCATCTTTTTGCTTAAGGGAAGGGGTGGTATGCATTAATTGGATTAAATGGCCTTTTTATAAAATATTGACACTAGGTATTATTTTGCATCTTTTCAATGGGTTTGTATTTTTCTCTGGTGGCCTATCACATTATTGATCTAGCAAAATTTTATTTGCCCATTATTGCATTATTTTGGGTTACTCATGACTTATTTGGAATTTGACTCATTATCATATTATATTTTTTACCTTATTTAAAATGATGGGCTTGGATGTCCATTATTTTTGCAGTGGGGTTTTGGTGGTTACAAGTCCACTGGATTTTTATTATCAATTTTGGGTTTGGTTTTGTAATTCTAATAATTGATTTCTAGTTGGAATAATGCTAAATAAAACATTTCACTTTGAATCTGATCTGGACTAGAGGTTCCTTTATTTTTCCTAGGTTCTTTGTTACTTTAGCAAACTAGAAAAACTAATTTCATCCACTGGTCATTAATTTCTAAGGCCTTTCTGATTTTCCTAAGGTTTGGGCAAAAATGGCTTTTAATGGATATTTACACTAAATTTTCCAATACTGGGGTTCTTACTATTTTTAAACAGTGTTTAAGTGGGGTTTGAACATCTACGAATTTTCTTAGGTTCAGCACAGAAGCATAGTTAATTTTCTTTAATTAGACAAGGTCTGGTCAGTTTCTGTATTTAATTTTAAACTCTAAAAATTAGAACTGAAAGCATAGGGTTCAGTATTTCTAATTGGTAGTCCATAATATTTAGAATCCAGCAAAATTGATTTGACAATTTTTGGTTAAGTATTCATCAAGTTATGAATTTTCTAAGTTCTCTGTTCATTAAAAAGATTTAAACAGAAATGATTAAATGGAAAACTACTTTGCAACGGGGTCCCTGGCGGGTGTTTTAAGTTTTCCTTACAGACTAGTCCCTGGGCGACTATTCAATTGAGTCACTGACATCTCAGAAAACCCCTTGGATTCTTCTAATCCTAACCCGAGGTCCTTTCCCCAACCTAAACAGTACCCGCGGCAAAAGAAAGGGCGGAGGGGCTTACCGGCGGCGAGACTGCTCTGGTGAGGTGGCCGAGGGTGTAGGGGAGGTCCTGAGGGTCACGACGATGTGCGGGTCGCCGTCGGGGATGGTCGGAGTCGGCCGGTCCGCGTGCGCAGGCGGGGGAGCTCGTCGGCGGCGAGGAGTCCGGCCTATCCAGGGCATAATTGACCAATCAAACGGGTTAGAGAGCTTCACCAGGGGTCAAGGAAGGTGTGAGCGCAAGGAATTGAAGAATGGCTCACCGGAGAGCTCGGTCCACGCGTGGGGCGGGCGACCGAAGTCCGGCGAGGGTGATTTCAGGATTCCAGTGAAGTTTTGCCGGGTCCGAGGACTTGGAAAGCTTCACAAGCTAATGGCGAAGCTAATCGAAGTGCTGGCATGACTTGGGGGTGACTAGAGTGGGCTGGCCACGGTGGCCGAGGCTCTGGCGGCAATGGCGGGCGGAAAGGAGCTCGCCGGAGCTAAGGAGGGGCGTCTGGCCGGCGATGGTGAGCACGGGGTGAAGTGAGGCGCGCCCGAGGAGGCTTTATAGGCGCGGACGAGCACGGCCGAGGGCGGGGCTCTGACAAGCGCTCGGGGCGTGCGCGGTGAACGCCAGTGCGCGCTCTGGCGCCTGGCACAACGTCGAGCACGAGGCAGCGCAGAGAGAGGTCGAGTTCAAGCGCGGATTGGCCCCAAATCTTTGAGATTATGGCCATGATCCCGTTGAGAGATCTCTTCCTCTCAGGTTCCTTTGTCGTTTGTGTGTGGAGGCTAGCAGGTTTGGCTGACTGAATTAAGAGATAGAGAGGGAAGAAATCTGGTTTGTCTCACTGCCGCACACTGGGGGAAGATCTCTGGTTTGACGTGTCCAAGGCACGCGTCCCGATGCCATCTTCTGGCACAAGACAGAGAGGTTAGTTATGCACGTTTTTGTTAATGGGGACATTAGGATTTGAGTTAGGGATCAAGGTGAACATGCTTGATCTTTGGCTCAAGGTCTGAAATTTAGAATTCTGAATTTCAGAATTCCCTAATGAAATCCCACTTGAGAAGCTTGTTTAGGGTTTTATTTAAATTGTTTTGGCGAAGCTTTCATAATGTTTGTTGTTGCTTATTTAGTGTACTTTAATGTTTATAATTGGCCTAAGCCATGATTTTATATTTTTCATACCCTTTTCCCCTTTCTCTTGAATTTTGTTTATAGGGCTCAATTAGGGTTTTTATTGGGGTTGAAACATTTTTTTGAAAACCCATTTGCCTTGAACATGATACTTTTAAGTATAAGCTTAGTGGATCCTTTATTCTTAAGTCAATTGGGTGCTCATGCTCAATTTGGTTCACATAAATTGATGGTTCTTGGGTTAGCATTTGAGAGAAACCCTAGGTGACACTGGGGTGTCACAGCCTTCCCCCCTTAAAGGAATCTCATCCCGAGATTCGGGTCAGAGTCCTCCCGGGGTGAAGCGAAGGGTGAGACTTATAGGAAGTGGATGCTCTTATTATTAGGGCAATTTGCTCTTCGAATGTCATTCTCTTTGCAACTTCAGAAGGAAGTCCTTTTTAAATCTTGTTTCATGGTTACTTCATTCTGGATTAAGATCATATTTCTAAATTTTAGATTCGAAGGGTAGGAGGAGGGGTTGGGTGTGATTACGTACCAATTCCCTTAGGTAGGCAATCGGGGAAGTTGGATCTCAAGAATTCCTCTGTCTCCCAAGTAGCTTCTTCCTCCGAGTGATTACTCCACTAGACCTTGTACATTTTGATCGATTTAGCCCGAGTTGATCTTTCTTTGCAATCCAGAATCTTGGAAGGGTACTCTTGGTATGATAGATCTGGCTCTATCTCCAATTCTGGCTCTGCTATGATCTCCGTCGGTAATCGAACACACTTCTTCAGCTGAGATACATGGAACACACTGTGAATGGCAGACATTTTTGAAGGTAACTTCAGCTTATATGCCACGGGTCCACAGGTTTCTATGACCTCATAAGGTCCAATGTAACGAGGGGCTAGCTTGCCTTCGATTCCAAACCTCTGCACTCCCTTGGTGGGTGATACCTTGAGGTACACGAAATCTCCCACCTTGAACTGGAGAGGTTTCCTTCTTTTATCATGGTAACTCTTCTGCCTGGCCTGAGCAGCTTCTAGATTTTTACTGATTAGTTTGACCTTCCTTTCGGCTTCAGTCACTAAGTCAGGTCCGAAAACTTCTCTTTCTCCAGGCTGAGACCAATTGAGTGGTGTCCTACACCTTCTTCCATAAAGAGCTTCGAAGGGTGCCATTCTTAGGCTGGATTGATAACTGTTGTTATAAGCAAACTCTGCCAAGGAGAGGTGCTTATCCCAGTTCTTGCCACAATCGATTGCACAAGCTCTCAGCATATCCTCCAGAATTTGGTTTACCCTTTCAGTCTGACCATCAGTCTGTGGGTGGTAAGCTGAACTTCTGATTAGCTTGGTTCCCAAAGACTCTTGCAGTTGTTCCCAAAATCTGGCAACAAATTGGGCTCCTCGGTCAGAAACAATGGTCCAAGGTAAGCCGTGCAAACACACGATCCGGTCAATGTACAACTCTGCATACTTTGGGCCTTATCAGTGGTGTGCACAGGGAGAAAATGTGCCACTTTCGTCAGTCGGTCCACAATAACCCAAATCGAATCATGATGACGAGAGGTGTTGAGCAGACCCATGATGAAATCCATGCTGATGCCATCCCATTTCCACGAAGGTATAGATAGGGGTTGCAAAGCTCCAGCTGATTTCAAGTGGCTTGCCTTTATCCTCTGACAGGTGTCACATTCCGATACATACTAGGCTATCTCCCTCTTCATTCTGGTCCACCAATACAAAGGCTTCAGATCATGGTACATTTTGGTGCTTCCCGGATGCATAGAGAATTTGGAGAGATGAGCCTCGTCCAATATTTTCTTCTTAAGGTCCTTGTTTTTAGGAATCACCAATCTGCTTTTGAACCATAATACACCCTTTTCATCTTGGCGGAAACATTTATACTTCTCAACCTTCTGATGGAGATTCTCCTTGATAATCTGCATTCCCTTGTCACTGAGCTGGGCCATGATGATCTGGTCTTGCAAGGCTGGCTCGACAGAAATGTGAGACAAGGCACCAGAAGGAATCACTTTGATTTGCATTTTGCTCAACTCATCACACAAGGTGTTGATGCGAGAATCCATCAGAATACAATTACATTGCAACTTCCGACTCAAGGCATCTGCTACCACATTGGCTTTCCCTAGGTGATAATGTACCTCCAGGTCATAATCCTTGATCAGCTCTAGCCATCTTCTCTGCCTCATGTTGAGATCAGCCTGAGTAAAGATGTACTTAAGGCTCTTATGATTAGTGAAGATGTTGCAGTGGGTTCCCATCAAATAGTGCCTCCACATTTTTAATGCATGAGCCACTACTGCCAACTCGAGGTCATGAGTGGGGTAATTTTGCTCATGAGGCCTGAGTGCTCTTGAGGCGTAAGCAATGACTCGGTTGTCTTGCATTAAGACACAACCTAGTCCAGTGCCAGAGGCATCACAATACACATCAAAAGGCTTGCTGTTGTCGGGTTGCGCTAATACTGGTGCTGTGGTCAGATGCTTCCTTAATGCATGGAAGGCATCTTTGCACTTCTGACTCCAAACGAACTTGGCTTCTTTCTTCAACAGCTCAGTTATAGGCTTCGCAATTTGAGAGAAATCTGGAATAAATCTTCAGTAATAACCAGCTAATCCCAGAAAACTCCAAATCTAACGGACAGTCGTTGGTGGCTTCCAGTTCATCACCTCTTGCACCTTATCAGGATCAACAGCTATTCCAGCCTGAGAGATAGTGTGACCCAAGAATTTGATTTCCTTTAGCCAAAAATCACAATTGGACAACTTGGCATAAAGGTGGTGCTCTCGCAGACGTTGAAGCACTACATGCAAATGCCCAGCATGTTCTTCTTCGTTCTTAGAGTACACCAAGATATCATCGATGAACACCACTACGAATTTGTCCAATTCAGGCATGAAAACAGAATTCATCAGAAACATGAAATATGCTGGTGCATTAGTCAGCCCGAAAGACATCACCAAGAATTCATATAGCCCATATCTGGTTGAGAATGTCGTCTTCGGAATATTGCTTGCTCGTATCTTGATCTGATGGTAGCCGGAGCGAAGGTCTATTTTGGAAAACACCTTAGCCCCGACCAACTGGTCAAAAAGAACATCAATACGAGGCAAAGGATACTTGTTTTTGATAGTTACCGCATTAAGAGGGCGGTAATCTATACACAGCCTCAAGCTTTCATCCTTCTTCTTCACAAACAGTGCTGGATATCCCCAAGGCGAAGTACTTGGGTGAATAAACCCCTTATCCAGCAACTCCTACAATTGCTTTTTCAATTATGCCAACTCAGCGGGTGGCATCCGGTAGGGCCTCTTGGAAATTGGCGTCGTTCCCGGTTGCAACTCGATGGCAAATTCAATATCCCGGTCGGGTGGCATTCCTGGCAATTCGTCCGAAAAGTCATCTGCATACTCACAGACTACTGGGATCTTCTTCAGAGGTAACTCCGTCATAGAGAAAGCACATGACTGAGTAGATCTCTGACTGGGCAGAATCAAGGTGAAGTTCCCACAGAACGGAGAATTGATTTCCACAATACGGCTGGCTACATCAAGCACAACTTGGTGCAGGGTCATCCAATTAGCTCCCAGAATAATGTCCACATTTTCCAAACCCAAAACAAGAAGGGTGGTTTTGACAATGTGGCTTCCCAGTTGAATAGGCACACTTTGGTTTAATTGATTAGTTGAAATTTTACCCCTAGGTGTGACTATCATAAATGACCCTTTTGAGTGAGAGAATGGCAGTTCACATTTAGCACTGAACTTTTGGCTAATGAAACTATGAGATGCACCAGAATCAAACAGAATTAAAGCAGGTTGATTATAAACTGAAAAGATACCGGTCATGATAGGAGCTCCCTCAGGTACTTCCTCTAGAGTAGTGAAGTTGAGCTTCCCTTGCCAGACTTGTACCTTCTACTTTCTTCCCTTGTCTTGACTTGGTGCTGACATCTGCCTTTGCTGGTTCTTGGGGCAATTCTTGGCATAGTGACCCACATTGCCACAAGTGAAACATTTGTTCCCATTGCCCTGGCAGAACTGCTGCTGCTGCTGCTGCTGCGGAGGCTGATTGTTCATTGGAGCGGGGGCTGGAAAGCAGTTGGGTGCCGGCTGCTGCTGCTGAGGTGGCCTGATCACCCATCTGCCTGCTTGCTGCTGGAAACCCCTGCTCTGATTATGAGAAACAATCCTGAACCTCTGGGCCTGAGCAGATGGTGCTGCCATTGGTGCCTTTCTCTTCTTTTCTGCCCGGTGGGCTACAATACAGTCCTCCTGGGAGATGGCCAGGTTGACCAACTCATTGAAGCTATCAGCCCGGACAGTGTTGAGTCATTCCCGCAGCTTGGTGTTAAGACCCCTGCGGAAGCGGTCTCTCTTCTTCTCATCAGAATCAGCATGGTAACCTGCATACTGGCATAGGTCGTTGAAGGCCTGCGTATATTGCAGTACCGCGCGGGTCCCTTGATTAAGTGCTAGAAACTCATTCAGCTTGCGATTAAGAATGCCAGCTGGGATGTGGTGCCCTCTGAAAGTAGTCTTGAATTCCTCCCAAGACACTTCACGATCAGCGGGGAGCATAGCACGGAAGTGGTCCCACCAAGTCCGAGCAGATCCGCGAAGCTGCTGCGCGGCGAAGCAAGTCTTGGTAGTATCAGGGCAGTCTCCCGTGAGGAGGGGAAACTTGGACTCAACGACGCGGAGCCATACGTCGGCGTCCAACGGATCCTCTGCCTTGGTGAACAAGGGTGGCTGCGTGCTCAGGAATTCCTGGTAGGTCGCCGCTGTCGGAGGTCGCTGATGCTGGCCTCCACCATGCTGCCAAGGGTGGGGCTGGCGCTGCAAGAGCTGTCGCAGAATCTCATTCTGCTGGGCCATCAGCTCCTGCATTGTGGGAGCTGGAGGAGGTGGCGGGGGAACCTGCTCGTTATGCCTGCGATGCTGCCTAGCTGCCATATGAAAACAGAGATTATCGCCATTGTTATCCCAACTCACAATTTCGAACGACAAGATATCATCTCATATGGAAGGAATAATGCCATAATCATAATATTAGGTTCGAAATGAAGATAACATGGTTACAACATCCCATAGATTTCAAATGTTCACAGGGTTACATCAACCAGGGGAAGGTACCCGCAAGCCTAGTCCAAAATCTGACAGTAACTAAGCTCGCATAGGTTTCTATCCGCCTAAAAGCGTCAAAGTGACTGATCAACCCTGAGCGGTGGACGCGACACTGGATACGGGTGAGGGAGGCATCGCGGAGGTAGTCCCATTGGCACCAGGGGATGGTCCTAGCTCCTCGGGAGCCTCTTCTCCCTCGCTTCCGGCTTCATTGGCCTCCATCTCCAAGTGGTGCATGTCCAGGTGGTCATTTGCTTCTTCGAGTTCCCTCTGCACATCGTGGAGCTAGTTCTCCAAGACATAAATAGCGTTGTCTCGGATCTCCACCTACTGCTCCAAGGTGGTAATGCGCTGACTGAGCCTTTCCACCTGCAGATCCTTCTCCACCAACTCGGAGGATAAATCGACCACAAAATCTTCTCGACTGTCGAGAGTGAGCTTGGTGGTTTGAGCGATGTTAGCAAGGTGTGCCATAGCATCACTCTGAAGGGCCTGAAGGCGGTACAACGCACTCATGCACTGAACGGTGACCCTCCCAACCAAGTCAGGATACATTGCCCACACATCCTTCACATGGCTCACGCGGTTACACCACATGGGGTCATCCTTCTTCTCAGCAGGGAAGAGTCCCAAGGGGTGCATCACCATCTCCAGGGGATGGTAGCCACAGAAAGTCATCAGAGTCTTCATGGCTGCCGCTTCAGTGGTGTCATCCGTCCTGAATCCAATCGTCTCGGAATCAAGAGAACGCCAACCCAGCTGAAGGGGATGAGCCTCCAAAGTCAGCCAGACCCGACAACGAGGTACCCGATGCTCCTCATACAACTGCACCGTGTACAAAGGGGCGTAGGGTAACCGGCGGAGTTAAGCACTTCCCACAAGATGGAAGGAAAGCCATCGCGAGAAAGGAAGTCAGAACTGAAACGAGTGTCTCCTCCACTGGCGGGGGTGGGTGAATTCATCTGCGGAAGGGTATCAAAGGTAAAGATTATGGTGGAAGGAAAAATAAAAGAGCCCGGATGGTTTTTTAAAGGAAGTGGGTTAGCTCAAGTTTTAATTCCCTTTTGTGTTTTATAATGCATGCATGCTAGAAATAACGTCTCCTCTCCAAATAATAGGGTGCTCTTAGGGCATCCCTAAAAAGTCTACGTACTGGCCCACGGGGCCTACTTAACTAGCCACCTATTTCTCCCTCTATGCCTAAGGCCTTTCGTCCTAGGTCTAGCGGTCTAGTCCTGACGATTCGTAGCAATTTATAGGCAAGTTTTAGATTTTGAAAATGGTATTCATGGTTTATTGTCCTTTTTTGTGGTGGAATTTGCTCCGATACCAGCTGTGGCGGAACCACCCGAATTATTCTAGCTTAAGTGCCTAAGTCACGCTCCAGGGGCAGCGACACACTTAAATCGGAATAACCCGTCAGTCCCTCAGATCTAGTCTAATAGAGCCACTTAACCAGGATCAAATTCCACAATCTCACTCGAAGGTGAGTCACAGAAGAAATACAATAAAACAGAAAACCTCGAATTAAGTACTGAATTATTACATAGATCGGAGTTTTTCAAGTAGCAAATAAGAGTTCATGAAATAAAGTGCAGCGGATAATCGACGTCGTCGGTATCGAGGAATTGGGCAAGGCCTAGCCCACTACTCCTCGTGCTCCTCTCCTACCGGAGCAACATCCCACTCGACCGTCCAACCCGGTGGCAGGGTGGTAGGCCAAGTCACACCATCAACCATATCCTGAATCGTACCTACAAAAATTATGCCACAAGCAAGGCTGAGTATACTAATACTCAGCTAGACTTACCCGGTGTGAGGAATCTACTCCTCTACCTCTAGACTATGCAGCTGTTTGGTTGAGGGGTTTGGTTTGCCAAAAGCACTAGCTGTTTCTAAAATCAATTCTTAGATTTTCAAATTCTAGTATTATTATTTTAGCTACGTTTGCTCCTTCTAAGCATACATGGTAACAAGCATTTAGTTCAATCAACAAATTGTCTCATGTAACCTCATTTCACTTCTTACTCGATGTAGTACAAGGGGTCAAGCAGTCTCATTAGCTGCGAGAAGCAGACGATTCGAATCGAGTTTTTAACCTTGCAAGGTAAACCTAAACACATGACATGTCAGGGCACTCCGTCTCCACACATGTCAACCGTCCCCATCAATTCCCCGTTCGCGTCCAGGCCTCACCGCCTTGGCATACAATGCTCCACTGACCCCGGCTGCCGCCGTGCAGTGACCGCATTTGTACCCACCATAGCTAGCATGGGAGACCCAGTCTCAGGTTGAGTGAGGGATAAAGTCCGCGCCCGGCTTCACTCAGGTACTAGGTTTACCAGTTACCATATATCCCGACATGTGGTTAGTACGTTCAAAAGCTTGACTCAGGTATTCACACATTAATCCTTAATTCCTTTTTCCCGTCTCATGGTCAAGGCATCCTCCCTGGATCCAAGTCCATAGACTAACATAGATCTCGTGTCAAGATGAATACAATCAATTTCTGACCTCGCGCGAGTGCTAGAAAAATCACTCGACTTCTACCGAGATCCTAATTAGCAAAGCATACTAAGTTCATGCATCTAGAGGTTTCAAGCAACTCCTACACTTAAGTGCACAGTGCAAACCTACAAACATTAAGTATAGTAAAATAGCATATATAAATGGTTATGCATAAAACCGGGGCTTGCCTTCAATAGCTGGGGCTGCGGGGAGATCCTCGATAGCAGCCTCGGGAGCTTGCTCCTGGTCCTCGTCTTGGACAGTTCCTTGCTCAGGGATGAGCACGTACTCTCCATCAGCTAGATTACAATCTAATGAATGCAGTGCGTAAGATATATGCATGATATGATATGTGCTTTAGTAATTTAAACTTCTGATGGTGTATGATCTACTGGAGTTAGATAGAGCTACATCTTGTTTATACGAGATTTTTAGTGGTATACTTGGTAAATTGGACCAAACTTAGCTAAGTTAAGTGGTAGGTTTATCTTTGGGGTTCCACTGAATTCTTTTTAAGGTCTTTAGTAAGAATTGCCAAGAATTCAAGTTGGACTTAGTGGAGTGAGGTTTATCTTTCCTCTTTTTCCCTTGATCTTCTTTAGGGTTTTAGGGTGGGTTTGAACTACAAGTCACCTTAATAATTTTTCAAAAATTTTGTAAAAATTACAGTGGCTTATTACTGGTGTATGATTCTCTGTCTCAAAATTTGAGGTTCTAGAAGTGAATAGTCTTCTCTAGGCAAAATTGCCAAATTTTATGGCAGAAGGGGTGATTTGAACTACAACTATCATTCAATAGTAGGTAATTCCCTAGGACTTATTTTTGCTAGCATTTAGATGCTATAACATGACTTGGTGCAAATTTCTAGCCATTAATACTTATTAGTTATTTTACTAGGATTTTCCAAAGTTTCTAGCCAAAGGGGTGCTTTCTACTACCACTATATTTGAAAAATATCAAGCAACAGATTTCTGATTTTTCCTAGCTTCTTCTTTGCGCAAGAGCAATCATTATGAAGTTTGGCATCTTTTTGCTTAACGGAAGGGGTGGTATGCATTAATTGGATTAAATGGCCTTTTTATAAAATATTGACACTAGGTATTATTTTGCATCTTTTTAATGGGTTTGTATTTTTCTCTGGTGGCCTATCTCATTATTGATCTAGCAAAATTTTATTTGCCCATTATTGCATTATTTTGGGTTACTCATGACTTATTTGGAATATGACTCATTATCATATTATATTTTTTTACCTTATTTAAAATGATGGGCTTGGATGTCCATTATTTTTGCAGTGGGGTTTTAATGATTACAAGTCCACTGGATTTTTATTATCAATTTTGGGTTTGGTTTTGTAATTCTAATAATTGATTTCTAGTTGGAATAATGCTAAATAAAACATTTCACTTTGAATCTGATCTGGACTAGAGGTTCCTTTATTTTTTCTAGGTTCTTTGTTACTTAAGCAAACTAGAAAAACTAATTTCATCCACTGGTCATTAATTTCTAAGGCCTTTCTGATTTTCCTAAGGTTTGGGCAAAAATGGCTTTTAATGGATATTTACAATAAATTTTCCAATACTGGGGTTCTTACTATTTTTAAACAGTGTTTAAGTGGGGTTTGAACATCTACAAATTTTCTTAGGTTTAGCACAGAAGCATAGTTAATTTTCTTTAATTAGACAAGGTTTGGTCAGTTTCTGTATTTAATTTTAAACTCTAAAAATTAGAATAGAAAGCTTAGGGTTCAGTACTTTTAATTGGTAGTCCATAATATTTAGAATCCAGCAAAATTGATTTGACAATTTTTGGTTAAGTATTCATCAAGTTATGAATTTTCTAAGTTCTCTGTTCATTAAAAAGATTTAAACAGAAATGATTAAATGGAAAACTACTTTGCAACGGGGTCCCTGGCGGGTGTTTTAAGTTTTCCTTACAGACTAGTCCCTGGGCGACTATTCAATTGAGTCACTGACATCTCAGAAAACCCCCCTGGATTCTTCTAATCCTAACCCGAGGTCCTTTCCCCAACCTAAACAGTACCCGCAGTGGAAGAAAGGGCGGAGGGGCTTACCGGCGGCGAGACTGCTCCGGTGAGGTGGCCGAGGGTGTAGGGGAGGTCCTGAGGGTCACGGCGATGTGCGGGTCGCCGTCGGGGATGGTCGGAGTCGGCCGGTCCGCGTGCGCAGGCAGGAGAGCTCGTCGGCGGCGAGGAGTCCGGCCTATCTAGGGCATAATTGACCAATCAAACGGGTCAGAGAGCATCACCAGGGGTCAAGGAAGGTGTGAGCGCAAGGAATTGAAGAATGGCTCACCGGAGAGCTCGGTCCACGCGTGGGGGCGGGCGACCGAAGTCCGGCGAGGGTGATTTCAGGATTCCGGTGAAGTTTTGCCGGGTCCGAGGACTTGGAAAGCTTCACAAGCTAATGGCGAAGCTAACCGAAGCGCTGGCGTGACTTGGGGGTGACTGGAGTGGGCTGGCCACGGTGGCCGAGGCTCTGGCGGCAATAGCGAGCGGAAAGGAGCTCGCCGGAGCTAAGGAGGGGCGTCTGGCCGGCGATGGTGAGCACGGGGTGAAGTGAGGCGCGCCCGAGGAGGCTTTATAGGCGCGGGTGAGCACGACCGAGGGTGGGGCTCTGACAAGCACTCGGGGCGTGCGCGGTGAACGCCAGTGCGCGCTCTGGCGCCTAGCACAGCGTCGAGCATGAGGCAACGCAGAGAGAGGTCGAGTTCAAGCATGGATTGGCCCCAAATCTTTGAGATTATGGCCATGATCCTGTTGAGAGATCTCTTCCTCTCAGGTTCCTTTGTCGTTTTTGTGTGGAGGCTAGTAGGTTTGGCTGACTGGATTAAGAGATAGAGAGGGAAGAAATCTGGTTTGTCTCACTGCCGCACACAGGGGGAAGATCTCTGGTTTGACGTGTCCAAGGCACGCGTCCCGATGCCACCTTCTGGCACAAGACAGAGAGGTTAGTTATGCACGTTTTTGTTAATGGGGCCATTAGGATTTGAGTTAGGGATCAAGGTGAACACGCTTGATCTTTGGCTCAAGGTCTGAAATTCAGAATTCTAAATTTCAGAATTCCCTAATGAAATCCTACTTGAGAAGCTTGTTTAGGGTTTTATTTAAATTGTTTTGGCCAAGCTTCCATAATCTTTGTTGTTGCTTATTTAGTGTACTTTAATGTTTATAATTGGCCCAAGCCATGATTTTATATTTTTCATACCCTTTTCCCCTTTCTCTTGAATTTTGTTTATAGGGCTCAATTAGGGTTTTTATTGGGGTTGTAACATTTTTTTTGAAAACCCATTTGCCTTGAACATGATACTTTTAAGTATAAGCTTAGTGGATCCTTTATTCTTAAGTCAATTGGGTGCTCATGCTCAATTTGGTTCACATAAATTGATGGTTCTTGGGTTAGCATTTGAGAGAAACCCTAGGTGACACTGGGGTGTCACATAAGTGATCCTGCAAAACAAGTTTAAGCTTCATATCTTGGTACCCAATTTGAATTGGGTCAATTGAGATTAGTAGTAAGAGCCTTGAGTACCCACACAATTCTTATTGTGGCCTTTCTCTTTGTGTAGGCATCCACATATACTTGACAACCATCTTACATGGTTTTAAATCAATATTTAATCACACAGATAAAAAATAGAGTTAAGAATAGGAGCCTTTTCTCCTTTTCTTGATACATCATTGTGTTGACTTCTTGATGATGAACCCAACTTGACCATGGGTGCACCTAGCTTATCAAGGTTAGTCGCACAAGCATTCATATTATAAAGACAAGTTATGCATGGAATTTACAACTTAGTGATCCAATCCAATGTGAAGCATATGGATACTGATTTAAGTAGATTTCTAAGATATCAATATATAGGTTTCCAAAATTTAGAGAGTATGGGTCACTAATTACACCTTTTACAGTTTAAAAATCATATCCATATTAGTGCATATGTATGTGATGAATATCAACGAAAATGATTCTTATGCACTTTTAGATTTAACGATAAGGGAATTTTAAACTGCATCAAGAGTAGCTATTTAGAAAACAAAGATTACAATCCATATGAATGAGATACAAATTTACCATTTTGGATTGTCTTAGTATAGCTTACTCAAGGGAAACATTCTCTATGACACAAGATATATAATGTTCTCCCACTAGATATGTGCATCAAGTATTTGAATGACTTACCACATGCACTTTCAATTTAGTTAAGAGTCTCATGAGGAGCACATTACATATCATGGTCAAGGCACGACAAATTTGCAATGAATTAACTTATGCCTAAGAATACTTACCACCATTTAGAATGTACCATTTGTTATATCAATTGAAAGATCTTACTATATGAGATGGTGTCATCTAAGTATTCTTCTTTTCTTCAATTGTGGAGACTTCCTTCTTTAGCTTGTTATTTTTTTCTTTTAAAACTAGTCGAAAAGGCACTTTGAAAAGAGATATTAGTGGTACAAGAAAGTATTTAATGAATGATGATATTTATATATGAATGGCAAACAAATCATCATTTATGAGGGATAAAGGCATAAATTAAATTCCTTTTAAGTTAATGCACATGGAGGAGTGAATTAACAATATTCACCAATTTACAAATTTAAGACAAAAGGAATTTAACCTTTATATTGACATTTCTTTCCACAGAATAGATTATTACCAATTGAAAGAATGTCACTTAAAAGGAACTATTATTGATCACATACCAAATGAAACAATTAGTTCCATACCTTTGCCTTGAGCATTCCTAATCTTTCTTTTAGGTGAAAATTAACCTTTAACGCTTATGATTTTACCAATTGAAAGAGCACAATCTCTACTTATGAATTTCCATGAAATGACTTAAAAGAGATTGCATTAGAAACACAAACAATAGTTTCCTATTTAGTAACCTCTAGTATGAATGACAAGAAGGTCACTAAAATAAGAAAACCTCATGATATGAACTAAATTACCCTTACAAGCATCATGCGTAACATCAATTGACATAAGATGAAACTAGCATGATTATTTAATTAAGTTTACAGGGCAAGTTTAATTCACAGCATGGTGAGTGATTAATGTAGAAGACTCAAAACCAATTTAAACAAGAATGAATACATCACATAGTATTGGTTCGATCTTTTTTGAATGTTTAATGGCACACTCCATTTGGGAAACACATTCTTATGTTGTGAAACTACATAAATCACTCAGATAAAAAAACATTAGTCTCACAACTCTTGTCATATAGATAATTCCCCTTTTGATAAGTGCTTTAAGAATTTGAATTTCTTACTTAGCACTCTATTCATTTAAGAACATGGGAGAATCCTCTTTATGTCTAGGTCATGGCAATAATATGACAATTCATTTGAAATATGCCACGAATTAATTATCACCAATTAAAGCATGTAGATTGCCACATATAAGAATAACAAATATGCAATCTACCATATGATTGGAAATTTTCCAAAGCAACATAAAATCTTTTAAATTCATTCTTAAGTGCTTCATTTTTCCTATGTGGCTACAAAAGACATAAAGGAATATACTAATTAAAAGCAATGTGCACTTAAGATTTAATTTTTACCATCCTTTGGATATCCCTTAGTTGTAGGCCTTTTGCTTAATTCCCACAAAGGTTAATCCTTATTTCCTACAACACAAGTTCTTGCTAGAGATGAATATGAAGTTAGTGATATAACAACTAAATTCATCTTTGGGTCAATCTTAAAGGATAGACAATGTAAGATTGATAGCTTGAGATAAGGATTGAGTTAAACTACTCAAGCACCCCAAAGCTTCATATCATCTCTAGGTACCTGCAAAAAGTTATTAAATATATTTTGGTACCCATCTCATGATGGGTCCATCAAGGTTAGCCAATATGGACTTAGGCACCCAAATAGTCTTTGTCCTAGAATGTGGTGAACTCATCACCTTTCTAGCACACGAGTCAAATTTGGGTCTCCTAAGCATATTTGAGTGAATTGACAAGTTAGGCTTAGGAGTTTTACCCTTTGGACAAACCTTGAATATATGACCTTTTTCACGACAGTTATAGCAAATGCGGTGCTTGTCCTTGTAATGCATTTGCCTTATGGTTTCATCCTTTTTTATGGTCATCTTTCTTGATCGTGTAAGATCTTGGTTCTTCATGTGGGGGCATGAACCAATTTCATGACCCTTCTCCTTGCATCCATAGCACCTCCTATCGCTTCTTTTTGATCTTTCTTTGTTGAAGCACATAGCTACATCATTAGAGCAAATAGTATGAGCATTAATTTTTTTTCACCTTGAATTTTGCTCATGCGCTTCTTGGAAAGCTTGGTATTCTTTTGAAGGGGTTTTGTGCATGCTACGGTTGTCCCCTTCTCAAGCTTTTTCACCATATTATCACAGTTATCTTGAGAAGGTTGAGCATGACACTTTCCCTTCAATTGAGTCAAGCTCCTTTTTAGCCTCTCATTTTCTTCCTTGAGCTCATTGTTTTCTTTTGCATAGAAAACATTACTTGTTCCTAAAAATTCTTGCTCAATGGAAGATTGGCTTTCTTGAGAGCAACATTTGTTAGCACATGATAATAAAGTTTCTATTTGAGTACATGTGCATATGTGAGGTTGATATGATTGTAAGTTAGTTAACACAACCTCATGAGTCATTTCTAACATGATATGTGAATCCATCAATTTATTATGAGAGCACACAAGCATATCATGTTTTTCTTGCAAAGCTAGGTTTTTAATATTTAGCTTTTCTATCGTGTTCTTGAGCATAGCATTTTTATTTTCTAATTGAGCAATATATGATGAATGATTAACAGCTTTAATTTGCTCAATTAAAATGTCTTCATACCTTTGGACCAAATCATCATGAGAGCACTTTAGCTTCTCATGCTCCTTGGTCAACTTCTCTAAGTCTTCAATTTTTCTGATGAGGAAGTCTTCTTGCTTATGAAGCATTTCTTTTTGTTCTTCCGCTCTTTTCATGAGTTTGAGCAAGCTCATCCGATTTTTCTTGCTTAGCTGAGCGAAGAATTGTTGAAGATCATCCTCATCTTCACTATCACTTTCATGCTCCTCCTCCTCCTCACTTTCTCTTTCACTATCACTCCCATTAGCAATAAAGCACATATGAGAAGTGGATTTGAAAGACGATCCTTGTGAAGAGGTGGATTCGTCGTTAGGTCTCCATCGATCATTTTCTTCTTCTTCAATCTTGTTCTTTGCCTCATCTTCCTTCATTTTGAGGAACATCCTTTCGGCGATTCTCATGGCAAGGTCTATTGCCCTAGGATCAACATCTGCACCAAAAGATAAAGTCGAGGCAACCTCAAAATTTTCAAGCTTAGAAGCACTTTTGTTTTTTAGTCCCCCCGACATGATCTTTTCCTCATGCGGTTAAGCGTTAGAACAAGGATTAGGCTCTGATACCAATTGAAAGTTGCCTAGAGGGGGGGTGGATAGGCAAGTTAAAGCTTTTTTAACAAAGACTAGAAACAAACTGGGTAAAACCGATTCAACCGTTGTCAAAACCGATCGACTAGTTTGCACGAGCTCAACTAAACGATGAGATACAAAACTGAAATGATCTCGAAATTCACCTAGTTAACTTTGGAAATGAGATGTTCTAGTTGATCCACAGGGTTCAAAGTAGTAGATAAGAGAAGGGCACTTCTCAAAATCCACACACCAAAAAGATATGAACAAATCTTCCACAGTAGGGTGAGGGAACGAAGAACACAAACAAACACAATGAGCAAGAACACAAGAGACACAAGATTTATCCCGAGGTTCGGTCACACCACAAAAGGTGCCCTACTTCCTCGTTGAGGCGCCCACAAAGAGCCACGTCTCTTTCAACCCTAATCCTCCCTTTGCCTACCATAAAGATCAAGCTCACACACTAATTTTTGCTCAAATGAGCGGGTAATACAAACTTTCTTGTGGTATTCCACAAGATTTGGAGACTCACAAGAGACACCTAGGCCCTGTTTGGCACAACTTATTTTTAGCTTCTTCACAAATTTAAGCAGAAGTTCTGCCAAACAGGCAAATTCTGCAACAGCTTATCAGTTCAGCTGCTTCTCAGAATACACTAAAAGCAGCCAACAAGCAGAAGCTGCTTTTCACTAGCTTCTCAGATAAGCTGTTTTTTCAACAAGCAGCAGCTGTGCCAAACAGGACCCTAGTCGTCTAGGAGCTAGAAGCTCCAAGAGTAATGAATCCACAAAGAACTCGATGTAGTACCAAAGCTCGAATGAAGAAGAGCAAGAGGGATTTAGAGATGAAGCACAAAAACTGCAGCTCTCAAGCTCACTCAAAGATTTCCTTCAAAGATTTGAAATGGGAGAGGCAAGAGATGTGTGAGAGAGTGGGAGGTGTTTCTTGGGTTAGAAATGGAGTTCAAATCGTGCTCATGTGTGGGGAGAGAGGTAGGAGTGACTATATATAGGTGGGGCTTCAAAACTAGCTGTTGGACTGATTTTGGCTATGGAGGACCGGTTGAACCGCCCCTAGGGCCGGTTCAACCGCCTGGGGGTCAGACTGGCAGTCAGTCTGCCAGTCAGGAGGTCAGACTGGTCAGGTGACCCTGACACCGGTGAACCGCCCCTAGGGCCGGTTAAACCAGTTTTGACTAGTGAGGTTTGGGAAAAAAACCTGGTTGAACTTTTCTTAGACCCTGGTTGAACCTCTGTGGACCCTAGTTGAACTTGCCCTGGACCCCGGTTGAACTTGCCCTAGACCCAGTTGAAGTTCAGCTGGAGTTAAGAAAGCTCAACTCAGCTGAAGAAGCTCAACTCAGCTGAAGTTCAGCTCAGCTGCAGCTGAAGAAGCTCAACTCAGCTGAAGTTTAGCTCAGCTGAAAAGCTCAGCTGCAGTTGAAGAAGTTCAGCTGCTTTTCAACAAGAACAATCTAGGTTTCTCAAACCTAACCATGGTCTACCATAGAATGTTAAAGAGATTTTTGTTTTTCAAAAATAGCTTTTGAATATAGAGGTTTGAGCTTTGGCAAACACCAACCTTCTTTTTGGACCCCCTTTATAGTACGACGATTCCTATACTCAAATTAAATAAAATTAATTAAGTAAACTCCTTGAGTCATTGGTGTCCCATGTGTGATTTCTCTATGGCATTGCTTCATAAGGATCACAAACATCTTTGTCTCACCTTTTGAAGCAAACACAAATCAAACCCTGTGACTTGTACCATACCACCATATATGTGTTCAAATCATGGATTCAAGTCACCTTACTGATGCATCAACATGCTATAACTCTTCATAGCTGATTAGTTCATCGACTTAGTGCAAGTACTCTCTTCTTCACTTTAGCCATGGTACCTCGGTCCACAGGCCATCGCTTGGCCTTCACCTTCGCTTAGTTCCTCGAAGCCCTTTCCTTGCTATCTTCACCCTATCAAGCCATTCTTGAGTCACATCATATTGAGCATCCATTGAGAGAATCATTTCTTCAATTTTGTGAACCTTGCTTGAATGTCTTCTAGATATAACTGTTGTTGGGGGTCTTCGGCTTCCGAAGGTCCTCAAAAACATGATTTAACAATGTTTTCCAAGTGGAATATGTGAACAGGTATCTTCGGAATCGGGTCATGAGTATACAAGAGTATGGTTAGTACGAAGCCTGAGCGAGACGGAAAGTGATTATGATGAAGGATAAGATGATCACGAAGCTGTGCACAGAAAAGCTTCGGCATAATAGCAGAGAAGGGGAACCGACTTAAAGATGAAAAGGCAAATTAGACCCCGAAGAATTACTATAGAGTTATTGATGAATGTAAAGGGCATAAATGTAATTCTACACGGGCTGCGTCCCTTGCCTATAAATAGATGAACAGTACTCCCGTACTGTTCAAGGCTGACTCAGCATTCGCTTTCTGCATCACGCCTGTATCTTTACTTTCCGTCAATCCGAAGGTACATTTATAATTTGTTATTTTGAAGATGATAATGCAAATAAATATAAGTTGATAATAATATCTAAATTATTCTTCGTATTTGATATGCGAATTCTTCTGTATTGTCTATCGAGCTTACGAAGGTTTTTTCCTTCATAACCTTCGTCTGGAATTCATTATGTCCGAAGGGATATAATGTCATGAAGGACGAAGGACTTTAATATTTAACACTTTTTATGTTGCCTTGTTCTTAACTCTTAGCATTTGAGAACAAGTCCCCAACATTGGCGCCCACCTCCGGTGAACTCACTTCCATTTTTTGAGTTTTGAACACCTTCGGCAAGCATCACCTTCGTCATGCCGCCAAAGAAAGCTTCAGCAATAGGGGCTGCCGCTCTGCAGCCGCTGGATCCCAATCAGGATGTCCTTTCTCTTAGGGAGGCCCGAAGCCAGAAGAGGAAGGCCACCAGTCCGACGCCTCCGGAGGACGACTTGGATCAAGAAATCCAAAACTTGGAGATGCTCCATCAACAGGTCCAACAGAAGAAGGAAAAGATGGCTCGTCTAGCTGATCTACAAAGGCAGATAGACAAAGCCTCTGAAGAAGTTCGTCATCTTGCTCAAGATGACTAGAACCGAAGGCCTCCACGCAGAGAGCTTCATTAGGAGGGCTTCTACAACGAGGACGATTGGTATGAGGATTTCCATCATGGAAATTTTGCTTTTGATGAGACTTCTCCTCTATCAACAAAACTGCAGGCTACACCTTGGCCCCAGTCTTACAAGCCACCCCAACTCCCCATGTACGACGGTCATTCAGACCCAAAGCAATTCTTGATGAGTTATGAAGCAACCATATCTTCGTATGGTGGCAATACTGCAGTCATGGCAAAGTCTTTCATCATGGCTATCAAGAGTGTTGCACAAACCTAATACTCCTCTCTTCGGCCAGGAACAATCACCTCATGGCAAAAGCTGAAGGATATGCTGATAACCAGCTTCCAAGGGTTTCAAACGAAGCCGGTCACTGCTCAAGCTTTATTCCAGTGCACCCAGGACCACGAAGAATACCTTCAGGCGTATGTTCGAAGGTTCCTGCGTCTGAGGGCACAAGCACCAACAGTGCCCAATGAAATTGTCATTGAGGCCATGATTAAGGGGCTTCGGCCAGGACCTTTAGCTCAATACTTTGCCAGGAAGCCTCCTCAAACTTTGGAGAAGCTGCTCCAGAAGATGGACGAGTATATTCGAGCTGACAACGACTTCTGCCAAAGAAGGGAGGAAGCATACAGGTTCTCCAAAATGACCAGGGGCTTCAGAGGAAGATTCCATCCAAGGCATGTTGGGGGCCTTCGTCCTCCGAAGGTCCTCAAAAACATGATTTGACAATGTTTTCCAAGTGAATTATATGAACAGGTATCTTCGGACTCAGATTATGAACATGGAGTACGGTCAGGACGAAGCCTAAGCCAGACGAAGGGGGATTGAGATGAAGGACGGGCTGATTACCAAGCTGTACGAAGGATGGTGCACAGCCGAAGCTATGCGCAGAAAGCTTCGTCGCGATAGCAGAAAGGGGAACCGACTTAAAGATGAAAAGACTACTTAGGCCTTAATAGATTCCCATAAGTCATTAGCAAATGTAATGGGCATGAATGTAATTTTACATGGGCTGCGTCCCACGCCTATAAATAGATGAACAGTACTCCCGTACTAGACACGCTGACTTGGCATTTGCTTTTGCGTCATCCTTATACTTTTGCCTTCCTGCAATCCGAAGGTACACTTGTAATCTGAAGTCATTTCTATTTTTCTATGATAATAAAATAGAAATGACGTTGTGATAATATTTAAATCTTTATATTACTTCTTATGTTACATATAAGTTCTTCATCATCGTTTATTGTGCTTACGAAGATATGTCGTTTGTGACCTTCGTCCGGAATACATTATATCCCGAAGGGAAATAATGTTTCAAAGGACGAAGGACTTTATCATTTAACACTTTTTATGTTGCCTTGTTCTTAATCCGAAGCATTTGAGAACAAGTCCCCAACATTGGCGCCCACCTCCGGTGAACTCACTTCCACTCTTTGAGTTTTTGAACACCTTCGGCGATCACAAACCTTCGCTATGGCGCCGAAGAAAGTTTCAGCAACTGGCACTGCAGCTCTCCAACCGCTGGACCACAATCAGGAGACTGTCTCTCTTCGGGAAGCCCGAAGCCAGAAAAGGAAGGCTGTTAGCCCGACACAGCCAGAGGATGAGATAGACCAAGAAATCAGAGACATGGAGATGCTTCATCAACAGGTGCAAAGGAAGAAGGAAAAGATGGCCAGGCTAGCTGAACTGCAAAGGCAGATAGACGAAGCCTCTGAAGAAGTTCGTCATCTTACTCAGGATGAGCAACACCGAAGGCCTCAGCACCAAGACCTTCATCAGGAGGGTTTCCTCAATGAAGATGACTGGTATGACAATTTCCATCATGGGAATTTTGTTTTTGATGATGCTTCTCCTCTGTCCGCTGAGCTGCAGGCTACACCTTGGCCTCCGTCCTACAAGCCGCCTCAGCTTCCCATATTTGATGGTCACTCAGACCCGAAGCAGTTTTTGATGAGCTACGAAGCAACAGTATCTTCGTATGGTGGCAATGCTGCGGTCATGGCCAAATCGTTTGTTATGGCTGTCAGGAGTGTTGCTCAAACCTGGTACTCCTCCCTTCGACCAGGAACGATCACTTCGTGGCAAAAGCTAAAGGACTTGTTGTTAACTAGTTTCTAAGGGTTCCAAACGAAGCCGGTCACGGCTCAAGCTCTATTCCAGTGCACCCAGGATCACGAAGAGTACCTTCAGGCGTATGTCAGAAGGTTCTTGCGTTTGAGGGCGTAGGCACCAACGGTGCCCAACGAAATTGTCATTGAGGCCATGATCAAGGGACTTCGGCCTGGACCTTCAGCTCAGTACTTTGCTAGGAAGCCTCCTCAAACTTTGGAGAAGCTGCTTTAGAAGATGGACGAGTATATTCGTGCCGACAATGATTTTCACCAAAGAAGGGAGGAGGCTTTCAGGTTTTCTGAAATGACCAGGGGCTTCGGAGGAAGATTCTATCCGAGGCACGTCAGGTCAATTCACAACTCTACTCAAAATGATGATAAGGGGAGTCAGCAGCACAGGCCGCAGTGCTCCTCACATGCTTCGGGGCAACAGCAAAGCTTCTTCCGGCCACCAGCTCCAAGAGGCAGAGGCGCCAGGGGCTTCGGCGGAAGATTTGGAGATCAACCAAGGAGAATATTTTGCTTGTTCTGTGGTGAAAACAAGGGCCATACCACCAGGATGTGCCATGTTACCATCCAGAAGCAAAAGGAGATAGCCGAAGCTGCAGCACAACAAGCTCAGTCGAAGCAGGTCATGCATACTGCTTCGTACCATCCGCCTTACATCCCAGAATACGTAGGCAATCACCCTGCAGTTTCTGTTGCTTCGGCGAGTCAACCCCAAGCTTCCTGGCAACAGCCTCCGCCTCCACCACCGCTGCAACAAGGTCAACAGCCAGAAGGGGGCCAATATGCTCCACATCAAAGGGACTTCAGAGAACAATCCGAAGCTCGCACAGTCAATAGCACTGTGCCAGAGTCGAAGCACATCTATTGACAAATATCCTACCTTGACAGCAGTCTTTTCCATTCAGTTTTATTTTCTGTGTAATAAAGGACATTTTTTAGTTATCATGTAATAGTTTCGTTGTCTGCCACAAGGAAAATGTATTTTTTCCACAGGCTTAAGTTGCTGAAGCTTAAAGATTTGCGATAACAGGGAGGACCTTCGAATTATCAAAAATCCTTCGAAGCAACAAAAAGTCGTTCTAAGGAACGCAGAGTAAGTTTGCTGAAGTCACAAAAAGCCGTTCCAAAGGGAGCGCAGTGTAAGTTTTCTGCTCCAAAGTCGTTCCAAAGGGAATGCAGAGCTTACAGCGAAAAGTCAACGCTGATACCGCCTAAGTAAAAGGCGAAGCGCGAAAAGTCAACGTGAATACCGCCGAAAGTAAAAGGCGAAGAAGCTCCAAAGTCGTTCCTAAGGGAATGCAGAGCTTACAGCGAAAAGTCAACGCTGATACCGCTGAAGTAAAAGGCGAAGAAGCTCCTAAGGGAGGCTTACAGCGAAAAGTCAGCGCTGATACAAAAAGATTGTGTGTTTTACGGGGATGTGTGTGTATCTTCGGAACAAATGTCATCTACATAACATAACATCATCACATCATTTTGCATAGCATAAGCATCATACATCATGTTGCATATGGCAAAAGAAGGGGACACAGTATCGACCTTCGGAAGAATGCTTTGAGAAAGTGAAAATCGTGCTAAGTCACAAGGGGATACAATATTGATCTTCGGAATATAGCTTCGGAGAATGTTTTCACGAAGCTTGGATATTCTTCATCAGAGCACTATGGACATTGTTGTGATGCATAAAAGTTTTTCTACCTTCACGAAGCATGAAAAGAAGGGAAGGTGTTTTTTCGCCGAAGGCTCAAAAACGGTACGTATGTAAAGTTTCATGCATCGTAAAGAATCGAATCATTAAAAGCAAATATATTACATTCAGGGTTACAAAATGTTACACATATTTCATTTCAGAAGTTTTTACAATAGTGCTTAATCTTCTCTCAAAACAACTTCTGCAGCTTCGTTCAGGAGTCGGTTAACAACTTCATCCATGATAGCTTCAGCCATCTTTTTAATTTCCTCGTCTCCTTTCGGGTGAGGGCCCGGAGACGCTTTAGTAGGATCTGAAGGAGGACAGGATACAGCCACATTGCTATTACAAATTGCGAACGAAGTTTAAAACCAAAAATTACAACACAATAAAAACCATTAGCTAATACCTATTTGCCCTTCGGGCTCTGAGCTTTTGTCAGCGGCCTTAGCTATTTCTCTAGCGTCGTGAATGCCCTTCTCACTTTTCTGAATAATTTCTCGGGCCATTTCTCGGCCACCATTGTCCCAGACGTCGGTGAAAAATTTTCCACCAGCCTGGCTAGCTTCGGCCGAGGGGTCTTTAATATCTTCAGGGGATAAGCTGGCTTCGGATTGTGCAAGAACCTTAACATGATCGCAGCCTTTTTTCTCCAGCATAGTAGCAATCCCCCTGGCACCCGAGAAGGCGCAAATGTCTCCACGACTGTTTAGAATTTCTTCGAAGGCTTCAGCTTCGTGGCTGATCCATTCGATCGGTCCTTCTGGGTTACCTCTCACAAAGTCTTCTTCACTCGAAAATGCGCCAACACTGGCGAAGCTGGTTTTTATCTTCTTTACACATTCCATGGATTTTTCGTAGCACCTTTTCTTAGAAGACCGAAGCTCTTCAACGGTTCCTTCCAAATGATTGGCCCATTGGTCGCTACATTCCCGCCTCGTTTCTTCAAGTATGCGTTCTTCTTTAGCTCGGGCTAATTGCTTCCGAAGATCGGCAATCTCGTGTTTTTGAGCTGCAGCTTGTGCTTTAGAGGCAGCTTCGTCCTCCTTTATTTTATCCACCAATGTAACTAGAATTTTGTCCTTTTCTAAGGCCTCGTTTCTCTGTTTGATAACTTCTGTTCGAAGGTTGTTGAAGGCAATTTCATAGCTCTCGTCTTCGGCATTCTTTTGCGCTCTCAGCGCGTTGCTTAGTATTAAACCCTATATGTAAAAGAGTTGGTATAAGAATAAAAGAATAGATTTCAAATCATAAAGTCTCCAAACGCGCAGTTCTCGTACCTTCAGGCTATTGTATGCAAGGCTATCTGCAAGATCGTCCTTTGTCATCGTGCAAAGGCCAGCCTCCAGCTTCGGAAACCCCATGCTTCGGGCCATTTCCCGGCAGACGGATAATTCCTTGTCATCTGGGAGGCAGTATAGGAAATCTTCTTCATTTGTCCCATTGAATACTAAGGCCCCATTTGGATATTTCAATTCTTTTGCATAGTGATTAGCTTCAAAAATTTCTTCTTCTGTTAACTTCTTCCCCGAAGCATGTCGAACAATATAATCAAGGACTTTGGGGGATGCTTCGGGGGCAGCAGTACTGATCTCTTCAATTAAAATTGGCTCCATCATTTTTTCTTCCTCGGTTTCCAAGGGTTTTACCTTCGTGGGCTCTGAAGGTCCAGCTTCAGTTTCATATTGTTGCCTCGGAGCTTCAGCAGCAAAGATTTCAGTTTCCGTTTTGGAAGTTTCAACAGTCTTCTTCGGAGTTGTGCTTGAAGACTTAATTGTCTCCAAAACATCTAGCACGTTCACCATTCTTTTTCTTTTCGGGGTCACCGATGGGCCCTTTTGATTTTTTATTGTCTCAACACTTGCTGAAGGACTTAAGATTTCCAATATTTTTGGTCCTTCAATTCTCGGTTTTTCTGCCTTCTCTGCTGAAGGTGCTTCAGCTTTTTCTTCGATCTTCGGCACTGGAGCTGGTTCTGTAGTTTCAGTGGCCGAAGAGACTTCACCAATAAACTCAGGCACTGTGGCCGGTTCAATAAAACGTGCCCGGTGGGTGAGCACCTTTATCTTTTTTCTTTGCGGCGCTGGCTCACTAGAAGCACCTGAGGCAACTTCTTTTGCAGGAGAAGTATTTTTTCTTTTGTGGCCTGGCACCGGATAATGATAGTCAGGGTAGACAAACCCGATTGCATCAAATACCCGGTTGAGCCTCTTCTTCTTTCGGCCTCCGAAGGTTGCTGATAATGCAGTATTCTTGGCCTTCGAGTATACCCCAAGTAGTTCGTCACTTACGGTTTCAATACTTTTTAACCAGTCGTCATCCGGTTCAACAAACTTATCTCCGTATTTGAATGTGTATTTTAGTCTGACCAGTCCACCTTCGTCAGACTCTTTGATGGTCTCCTTCGGCATTTCCCACTTTCCTGCAAGTGGCCAAACTCTGAAGGCAATATGCTCTTGGACCAAATCCCTTGTCCCAATAAAAGAGCAGATTACGCCGAAGGCTCTTTGGCATTCTTCGGCCGCTTCATCCATTTCAACCTTCGGTTTTCGGAGTCCGAAGCGTTGCTAGATAGGGCGCATAATGATACCCTTAACATCTTCCTGCGCCGTCAAGTCATTCTTTACATAGAACCATTCTGTCATCCAGGCACCGGGCCACCTCTTCCGAAAGGTTGGCACGGGGCAGCTTGACCCGGAGCGGGCACCGAAGCTGTAACAACCAAAGTTGTTGTGATATTGTTCTTTCCCCTAGGGCTTCGTCTCATATACCAACTCATGAATTTTGCAAAAGCTTTTAGCATTTGGTTCTAAACCTTGGCTTCTCACAGCCCAGACAAAGATTCCCATTCTTATGATAGCTTCGGGAGTAATTTGGTGGAGGTAGATTTGAAATGTCTTCAGGACTTCAACAACAAAGCTGCTTAGGGGGAACCGAAGCCCAGCCTTGAGAAAGCTTCGGAAGATCACGACCTCATTTTCTTCGGGGGTGGGAGAGGTTTTTTCTCCAGCATCAGCCCTCACAATAGATACATCTCGAAAATATCTCCCCCTCATATTGTCAATATGACTCTGCTTAATAGTGGTTTTCCCGAAAACCGAGTGACTTGGCCGCCATGGTCGATCTTCGGACTCTCCCCCGCCGCTTTCTACATCATAACTGTCGTTGTCATCAGTATCTTCAGATAAACCTTCTAAAATCTCTTTGGTGATCTTTTCTGTATTGGTCTTCGACATTGCTTCAAGAAAGCCCAGGTTCTTCTCTTCAGAGAGACTTAGCTTCATTTTGACAGCAGCCTTCTTCTCCTCAGACATCCCTTCGGAAATCTTACTTTTCGCTTCCGAAGCTTAAAACTAGGAAAGAAAACAAATATTTTTTGGGCAGAAAGCTTTATAAGCAGGCAAAACAGATGGCAAAGAGAGCGTGCCAAATAAATTGTGGCGGGCTCCTATTTATACACTCGATATGACGGAAACTGTGTGGTCCCGCGTGTCAGTGACTTTTGCTATTCTAGCAAAGGGAAGGTGTTTTTTCGGACCTTCGGCTTAAGGCCTTCGTCCATATCGCAATCTGAATTTATCACTAACAAATTAATATTGCGAGGGGCTACTGTTGGGGGCCTTCGTCCTCCGAAGGTCCTCAAAAACATGATTTGACAATGTTTTCCAAGTGAATTATATGAACAGGTATCTTCGGACTCAGATTATGAACATGGAGTACGGTCAGGACGAAGCCTAAGCCAGACGAAGGGGGATTGAGATGAAGGACGGGCTGATTACCAAGCTGTACGAAGGATGGTGCACAGCCGAAGCTATGCGCAGAAAGCTTCGTCGCGATAGCAGAAAGGGGAACCGACTTAAAGATGAAAAGACTACTTAGGCCTTAATAGATTCCCATAAGTCATTAGCAAATGTAATGGGCATGAATGTAATTTTACATGGGCTGCGTCCCACGCCTATAAATAGATGAACAGTACTCCCGTACTAGACACGCTGACTTGGCATTTGCTTTTGCGTCATCCTTATACTTTTGCCTTCCTGCAATCCGAAGGTACACTTGTAATCTGAAGTCATTTCTATTTTTCTATGATAATAAAATAGAAATGACGTTGTGATAATATTTAAATGTTTATATTACTTCTTATGTTACATATAAGTTCTTCATCATCGTTTATTGTGCTTACGAAGATATGTCGTTTGTGACCTTCGTCCGGAATACATTATATCCCGAAGGGAAATAATGTTTCAAAGGACGAAGGACTTTATCATTTAACACTTTTTATGTTGCCTTGTTCTTAATCCGAAGCATTTGAGAACAAGTCCCCAACAAGGCACGTCAGGTCAATTCACAACTCCGCTCAGAGTGATGATAGAGGGAGTCAACAGCAAAGACCGCAGTACTCCTCGCAAGCTTCGGGGCAGCAGCAAAGCTCCTTCCGGCCGCCAGCTCCAAGGGGCAGAGGCGCCAGGGGCTTCGAAGGAAGATTTGGGGATCAGCCAAGGAAAATTTATTGTCTATTCTGTGGTGAGGACAAGGGCCATACCACTAGGATGTGCCATGTTACCATCCAGAAGCAAAAGGAGATAGCAGAAGCTGCAGCACAACAGAGTCAGCCGAAGCAAGTCATGCATACTGCTTCGTACCATTCGCCTTACATTCCAGAATATGTAGGCAACCACCCTGCAGCTTCTGTTGCTTCGGCAAGCCAACCCCAAGCATCTTGGCAACAGCCTCCACCTCCACCACCAACACAACGCGGCCAGCAGCCAGAAGGGAGCCAGCACGCTCACCTTCAACGGGACTTCAGAGAAGAATCCGAAGCTCGCACACTCAATAGCACTGTGCCAGAGTCGAAGCATATTTACTGACAAATATCCTACCCCGACAACAGTTTTTCGCATTCAGTATTATTTTCTTTTTTAAGAAACACTTATGGGAGGTTTAAGTGTTTTTTTGTTGTTTTTAATCTCTTGTAACAGTTTCGCTTTTTACCATAATGAAAATATATCTTCTCCACAGGCTTAAGTTGCCGAAGCATAAGAATTTATGGTGACAAGGAGGACCTTCGAATTGTCAAAAATTTTGTTCTAAGGAACGCATCGTAATTTAGTCGAAGCAGCAAAAAGTCGTTCCTAAGGGAACGCAGAGTAAGTTTTTTGCTCAAAAGTCGTTCCGAAGGGAATGCAGAGCTTACAGCGAAAAATAAACGCTGATTCCGCTGAAAGTAAAAGGCGAAGAAGCTCCTAAGGGAGGCTTACAGCGAAAAATAAACGCTGATTCCACTGAAAGTAAAAGGCGAAGAAGCTCCTAAGGGAGGCTTACAGCGAAAAATAAACGCTGATTCCGCTGAAAGTAAAAGTCGAAGAAGCTCCTAAGGGAGGCTTACAACAAAAAATAAACGCTGATTCCGCTGAAAGTAAAAGGCGAAGAAGCTCCTAAGGGAGGCTTACAGCGAAAAATAAACGCTGATTCCGCTGAAAGTAAAACGTCGACCTTCGGCAAATATCACTTTGCATAACATCACATCATTACATCATTCACATAGCATAACATCATACATCATATTGCATCAACAATGCAAAGAAAGGGATCCCAGTATCGACATTCGAAAATTGTTTCGAAGAAAAAGTGGCAAGGCACAAAAAATAGCTATTGAAGAGTTATACTTTCGTCAAATGGAAACATCTATTGGTTATTAATTTTACGAGGATTGGTTACTGATCATATGAGAACACGGATACTATTTACGAAGCATGAAAAGAAGGGAAGGTGTTTTTTCGCCGAAGGCTCAAAAACGGTATGTATATGAAGTTTCATGCATCGTAAAGAATAGAACCATAAATAGTTAATATATTACATTCAAAGTTACAAAATATTACACATGTTTCTCAACAAACATTATATTCTAAATGTTTTTACAGCAGCATCTAATCTTCCCTTAGAACTACTTCTGCAGCTTCGTTTAGTAGCTGATCAACAACTTTATCCATGATGGCTTCGGCCATTTTCCTAATTTCGTCATCCCATTTTGTGTGGGGGCCCGTAGATGGTTCAGCAGGTTCTGAGGGAGGAGAAGATACGACTATATTACTATTACAAACCGTGAACAAGTTCGAAATCAAAAAATTACAACAAAGAGTCAAAAACCACTAGTCAATACCTATTTGCCCTTCGGGCTCTGCACTTTTCTCAGCGGCCCCTGCTACTTTTCTAGCGTCATGAATGCCTTTTTCGCTTTTTCGTATAATCTCTTGGGCCATTTCCTGGCCACCATTGTCCTAGATGTCGGTGAAAAATTTTCCACCGACCAGGCTGGCTTCGGCCGAGGGGTCTTTTATATCTTCGGAGGATAAAGCGGCTTCGAATTGTGCCAAAAACTTCACATGCTCACAGCCCTTCCTCTCCAAAAAGGTAGCAATCTCCCTGGCACCCGAAAAGGCACATATGTCTCCACGGCTATTCAAAATTTCTTCAAAGGCCTCAGCTTCGTGACTGATCCATTCGATTGGGCCCTCGGGGTCACCCTTTATGAAGTTCTCTTCACTTGAAAAAGCACCAACGTTGGCGAAGCTGGTCTTTACTTTTTAACACATTCTATAGATTTCTCATAGCATCTTTTCTTAGATGCACGAAGCTCTTCAACGCTTTTTTCCAAATGGTTTGCCCATTGTTCACTGAGTTCTCGTTTCGTTTCTTCAAGTGTGCGTTCCTCTTTAGCTCTGGCCAGTTGTTTTCGGAGATCTTCAATTTCACGCCTCTGAGCCTCAGCTTGAACTTTAAAAGTAGCTTCGTCTTCTTTTATTCTATCTATCAATGAATGCAATATTTTATCTTTTTCGAGACCTTCGTTCCTTAGTTCAATTACTTCAGAACGAAGGTTGCTCAGGGCCATAACATACCCTTCGTCTTCGGCATGTTTTTGGGCCCTGAGGGCATTGCTAAGTATAAGGCCCTGCAAAAAGAAAAATGTGTGTGCGTCAATAAATTTAAGCAAACGAAAAATTTTGGTTTCAAGAAAAAATACGAAAACCTCATTCTCTGTACCTTTAAGCTATTATATGCCAGGCTGTCGGCTAGCTCGTTTTTCGACAGCATCGAGAGCCCGTCTTCCAGTGTTGGGAATCCGAAGCTCTTGCTCATCTCCCGACAGACAGAAATCTCCTTGCTGTCAGGGAGACAATACAAAAAGTCTTCTTCTCCACTGCCGTTGAATATCAACGCCCCCTTTGGATATTTCAATTTTTGGGCGTAAAACTGGGCCTCTTGCTGTTCTTTTTCAGTCAGTTTTTTCCCCGAAGCATGACGAAGAATATAATCGAAGGTTTCGGAAGATGCTTCGGGGGCGGTAGTACCAGTTTCTTCAGCTGAAATTTGTTCTGCTGTTTCTGTTTCTTCGACTTCCAAGGGTTTCACCTTGGTGGGCTCCGAAGGCCCAGCTTCAGTCTCAGACTGATGTTTTGAAGTTTTGGCATCAAATGCTTCAATATGTACTTCGGAAGATTCAACAGTTTTCTTCGGAGTTATGCTTGAAGACTTAATTGTCTCCAAAACATCCAGCACATTAACCATCCTTTTTCTTTTGGGGGTCACTGCTGGACCCTTTTGGCTTTTTGCTGCCTCAATTTTTGCTGAAGGACTTAGAACTTCTGATGTCTTTGTTTCTTCAGCCCTCAGTTCTTCTATTTTTTCCGTCGCCTGCACTTCAGCCAGCCCTTCAATATTTGGCAGGGGAGTTGGTTCTTTAGCTTCGGTGGCCGAAGAGGTCTCACCGGCAAACTCAGGCACTGTGGCCGGTTCAATATAACGTGGCCGATGTGTGAGAACCTTTACCCTTTTTCTCTTCGGCGCCGGCTCGCTAGGAGCGGCTGAAGCAGCTTCCTTCGCAGAAGATGTATTCTTTCTTTTTTGACCCCGCGTTGGATAACGGTAGTCGGGGTAGACAAACCCAATTGCATCAAATACTCGGTTGAGTCTCTTTTTCTTTCGGCCTCCGAAGGCCGCTGATAGTGCAGTGTCTTTGGCCTTCGAGTATAATCCAAGCAATTCATCACTTACGGTCTCAATACTTTTTAGCCAGTCATCATCTGGCTCGACGAATTTATCTCCATATTGGAATGTGTATTTTAGCCTAACTAATCCACCTTCGTCAGTTTCTCTAACGGTCTCCTTTGGCATCTCCCACTTTTCTACAAGTGGCCATATTCTGAAGGCAATGTGTTCTTGGACCAAATCCCTTGTCCCAATAGAAGAGCAAACCACGCCGAAGGCTCTCTGGCATTCTTTGGCTGCTTCATTCATTTCCACCTTTGGCCTCCGAAGGCCGAAGCGTTGCCAGATAGGGCGCATAATGATACCTTTAATATCTTCCCGTGCTTTCAAGTCATTCTTCACATAAAACCATTCCGTCATCCAGTCACCGGGGCACCTCTTTCGAAAGGTTGGCACGGGACAGCTTGACCCAGACCGGGCGCCGAAGCTGTAGCAGCCAAAATTGTTGTGATACTGCTCTTTACCCCAGGGTTTTGTCTCATACAATAGCTCATGTATGTTGCAGAAACTTTTTGCATTTGGTTCTAAACCTTGGCTCCTCACGGCCTAGACGAAGATGCCCATTCTTATGATTGCTTTGGGAGTAAGTTGATGAAGGTAGATTTCAAATATCTTCAGTACTTCTACGACAAAACTGCTCAAGGGAAACCGCAGTCCAGCCTTTAAGAAGCTTCGGAAGATTACGACTTCATTCTCTTCGGGAGTAGGCACAGTCTTCTCCCCGTCATCTGCCCTCACAGTAGACATGTCTCGAAAGTATCTTCCCCTCATGTTGTCAAGATGACTCTGTTTAATACCCGATTTTCCGAAGACTGTGTGACTTGGTCGCCACGGTCGATCTTAGGAGTCTTCACCCCCACTTTCCACATCATAGTTGTCACTGTCACCAGTGTCTTCAGATAAACCCTCCAAAATCTCCCTAGTGATCTTCTCTGTATTGGTCTTTGCTATTGATTGAAGAAACCCGAGGTGCATCTCCTCAGAAAGGCTCAGCTTCGATTCAGCAACAGGTTTCTTATCTTCAGACATCTTCGTAAACGCTGAGAAAGTGCTCTCAAATCCGAAGCTTAAAAATTTAAAAAGCCAAGCAAGTGTTGTTGCGCACAGGCAAAAAGTCAAGTGAGCAAGAGCAGATGGCAAGAAAGCGTGCCAAATAAACTCGTGGTAAGCTCTTATTTATACACCTAGTGCGTTGAAAACTGGAGGGTCCCGCTTGTCAATGACTGTTGCTATTCTAGCAAAGGGAAGGTGTTTTTTTCGGACCTTCGGCATAAGTGAAAGGGAAATGTGCCCTTGGGCCATTTCTAAGTATTTTGGTGATTTAGTGCCCAACACAGGTGCCTAATTGTAAAATGGTGGACAAAGTACAAATCAAGGATAAAGGTATGTTTCTCAGACTTAGTACATTGTTTTATGGACTAATGTATTGTGTCTAAGTGCTGGAAACAGAAAAAAATCGAGTTGGAGAAGAGATGGCTCGAGCAGCCAAAGTCTGTCCAGTCTGGGTGCACCGGACTGTCCGGTGGTGCACCGGATAGTGTCCGGTGCGCCAGGCTGGCTCGGCGTGAAGTAGCCGCTCTCGGGAATTCGCCGACGGCATACGGCTAAAATTCACCGGACTGTCCGGTGTGCACCGGACTGTTCGGTGAGCCAACGGCCGGCCGGGCCAACGGTCGGCCGCGGAATCTGCGCGCGACACGTGGCTGGGCCAACGGTCGGCCGCGGAATCTGCGCGCGACACGTGGCTGGGCCAACGGTCGGAAGGGGGCACCGGACTGTCCGGTGTGCACCGGACTTGTCTGGTGCGCCAACGGCTCCCAAATCTGCAACGGTCGGCAGCGCCATTTTAGGAAGGAAATCGGGCACCGGACAGTGTCCGGTGTGCACCGGACTGTCCGGTGCACCCGACGACAGAAGGCAAGATTGGCCTTCCAGATTTGCTCTCAACGGCTCCTAGCTGCCTTGGGGCTATAAAAGGGACCCCTAGGCGCATGGAGGAGATAACCAAGCAACCTTAGAGCATTCTTGATCATCCACACTCAGTCTTTGCGCATCCGTTTGTGATTCTAAGTGATTCGAGCTCCGTTCTAGTGAGAACTTTGAGATAGTCATTCGAGCTCGATTCTTGGCCGTGTGTGTGCGCGTTTCGCTGTGGATTTGTGTGTGTTGCTTCCCTTCCTTACTCTGTGCTTCTTTGTGATCATATACTTGTAAGGGCAAGAGACTCCAATTTGTGGAGATTCCTTGCAAACGGGATAAAGAAAAGAAAGCAAAACACCGTGGTATTCAAGTGAGTCTTTGGACCGCTTGAGAGGGGTTGATTGCAACCCTCGTCCGTTGGGACGCCACAACGTGGAGTAGGTAAGCGTTGGTCTTGGCCGAACCACGGGATAAACCACTGTGTCATCTCTGTGATTGATCTTCTGTGGTTTCTGTGTTTTGTGAGACTCCTCTCCTGCCACTTGGCATTAATTGTGCTAACACTTAACTAAGTTTTGTGGCTTAAGTTTGAAGTTTTACAGGATCACCTATTCACCCCCCCCTCTAGGTGCTCTCAATTGGTATCGGAGCCGTTCTCTTCAAGAAAGGGACTAACCGCCCGAAGAGATGGATCCTAAGGGGAAGGGAATCGTGATCAACGACAACGAGAAGGAGTCCTTCGTCAACGAGCCAAAGGACGACAAGACTACCGACTCGGGCTCGGGGCACAGACGCAAAGAAGGGAAGAAGAAGAAGACAAGACGCATCAAGGAGATCGTCTACTACGACAGCGACGAATCTTCCTCTTCCCAAAAGGACGACGACAACGACTACAAAAAGACGGTCAATTCGAACTTTTCATTTGATTATTCTCGTATTCAACATAGTTCGAATTCGCATTTGCTTTCCATTCCTCTTGGCAAACCTCCACACTTCGATGGGGAGGACTACGGATTTTGGAGTCACAAAATGCGTAGTCACTTATTCTCTCTCCATCCAAGCATCTGGGAGATTGTAGAGAATGGAATGAAGTTTGATAGCTCGAATAACTCTATGCTCATAAATGAACAAATCCATAGAAATGCACAAGCTACTACTGTTCTCTTAGCATCCTTGTGCAGGGAAGAATACAACAAGGTGAGCGGCTTGGACAATGCCAAGCAAATATGGGACACCCTCAAGATCTCTCACGAGGGGAATGACATCACCATGCTCACCAAAATGGAGTTGGTGGAGGGCGAGCTTGGACGATTCGCCATGATAAGGGGAGAGGAGCCAACCCAAACGTACAACCGGCTCAAGACCCTCATCAACAAAATAAGGAGCTACGGAAGCACGCGATGGACGGACCACGACGTCGTCCGCCTAATGCTAAGGTCCTTTACCGTTCTTGATCCTCATCTCGTGAACAATATTCGTGAGAATCCCAGGTACACGATGATGACGCCCGAGGAGGTACTCGGAAAATTCGTAAGCGGGCGGATGATGATCAAGGAGGCGAGATACGTCGACGACGCGTTGAACGGTCCAATCCACGAACCTCAACCCATTGCTCTCAAGGCAACAAGGAGCAAGGAGCCGCTACCCAGCAAGGTGGCGCAAGTTGAGGCGGCCGGGCTCAATGATGAAGAGATGGCTCTCATCATCAAGAGATTCAAGACGACGCTAAATGGTCGCCAGGGGCAACCAAGGAAGACCAAGACAAAGGGGAAGCGCTCATGCTTCAAATGTGGTAAGGTTGGTCATTTTATTGCTAACTGTCCTGAAAATGATAGTGACCAGGAGCAAGGGAAGAATGGGAAGAGAGAGAACAAGAAGGTTTACAAGAAGGCCAAAGGTGAAGCACACCTTGGAAAGGAGTGGGATTCGGATTGCTCTTCGTCCGACTCCGACGACGAAGGACTCGCCGCCACTGCCTTCAACAAATCGGCCCTCTTCCCAAACGAGCATCATACTTGCCTCATGGCAAGGGAAAAGAAGGTAATCACTCGTAATGCTAATACTTATGATTCTTCTAGTGATGATGAGTCTAGTGAGGATGAAATAGATTACTCTTGTTTATTCAAGGGATTGGATAGAACTAAGATAGCTAAGATTAATGAATTGATTGACGCCTTGAATGAAAAGGATAGAATCTTAGAGAAACAAGAAGATCTTTTATATGAAGAGCATGATAAATTTGTTAGTGCACAAAATTCACTTGCTCTAGAAGTTAAAAAAGAAATGGAATGCTTTCTTGTGAACTTTCTACTTGTAATGAAACCATTTCTTCTTTAAAAGGTGAAATTAATGATTTAAATGCTAAACTAGAAGTAGCAAGTAAATCTAACTCTTGTGTTGAACATGTTGAAATTTGCACTAGGTGTAAGGATGTTGATATTAATGCTTGTTGTGAACACTTAGTTTCAATTTCAAAACTAAATGATGAAGTGGCTAGTCTTAATGCCCAACTTAAGACTAGCAAGAATGAATTTGATAAGCTGAAATTTGCAAGGGATGCCTACACGATTGGTAGACACCCCTCAATTAAGGATGGGCTTGGCTACAAGAGGGAAGCCAAGGACTTGACAGGCCATAAGGCTCCCATCTCCGCCAAGGAGAAAGGAAAGGCTCCTATGGCTAGTAGTACTAAAAGGAACCATGCTTTTATATATCATGATAGGAGACAAACTAGAAATGCTTATAGGAGTTATAATGCTTATGATGATTTTGACTCTCATGCCATGTTTGCTTCTAGTTCTTCCTATATGCGTGGTAGAAATATGTCTAGGAGAAATGCTATTCATCATGTGCCTAGAAAGAATATTATTCATGCTCCTAGGAAAGTAGTAAATGAACCTTCTACAATTTATTGTACTTTAAATGCTTCCTTTGCTATTTGTAGAAAGGATAGGAAAATAGTTGCTAGGAAGTTAGGGGCAAAATGCAAGGGAGACAAAACTTGCATTTGGGTCCCTAAGGATATTTGCACTAACCTTGTAGGACCCAACATGAGTTGGGTACCTAAGACCCAAGCCTAAATTTGCCTTACAGGTTTATGCATCCGGGGGTTCAAGCTGGATTATCGACAGCGGATGCACAAACCATATGACGGGGGAGAAGAAGATGTTCACCTCCTACGTCAAAAATAAGGATTCCCAAGATTCAATTATATTCGGTGATGGGAATCAAGGCAAGGTAAAAGGGTTAGGTAAAATTGCAATTTCTAATGAGCACTCAATTTCCAATGTGTTTTTAGTTGAGTCTCTTGGTTACAATTTGCTATCTATTAGTCAACTATGCAATATGGGATATAATTGTCTTTTTACAAATGTAGATGTGTCTGTCATTAGAAGATGTGATGGTTCACTAGCTTTTAAGGGTGTACTAGACGGCAAGCTTTACTTAGTTGATTTTGCAAAAGAAGAGGCCGGTCTAGATGCATGCTTAATGGCTAAGACTTGCATGGGCTGGCTGTGGCATCGCCGCTTAGCACATGTGGGGATGAAGAACCTTCACAAGCTTCTAAAGGGAGAACACGTGATAGGTTTGACTAACGTACGATTCGAAAAAGATAGACCTTGTGCAGCTTGTCAGGCAGGTAAACAGGTGGGAGGAGCGCATCACAGCAAGAATGTAATGACCACATCAAGACCCCTGGAACTGCTACATATGGACCTCTTCGGACCCGTCGCCTATCTAAGCATAGGAGGAAGTAAGTATGGTTTAGTTATTGTTGATGACTTTTCCCGCTTCACTTGGGTGTTCTTTTTGCAGGATAAGTCTGAAACCCAAGGGACCCTTAAGCGCTTCCTCAGGAGAGCTCAAAATGAGTTTGAGCTCAAGGTGAAGAAGATAAGGAGCGACAACGGGTCCGAGTTCAAGAACCTTCAAGTGGAGGAGTTCCTTGAGGAGGAAGGGATCAAGCACGAGTTCTCCGCTCCCTACACACCACAGCAAAATGGTGTGGTAGAGAGGAAGAACAGGACGCTGATCAATATGGCGAGGACTATGCTTGGAGAATTCAAGACCCCCGAGTGCTTTTGGTCGGAAGCCATGAACACGGCTTGCCACGCCATCAACAGGGTCTACCTTCACCGCCTCCTCAAGAAGACATCGTATGAGCTACTAACCGGTAACAAACCCAATGTATCTTACTTTCGTGTATTTGGGAGAAGGTGCTACATTCTAGTGAAGAAGGGTAGAAATTCTAAATTTGCTCCCAAAGCTGTAGAAGGGTTTTTATTAGGTTATGATTCAAATACAAAGGCGTATAGGGTCTTCAACAAATCATCGGGTTTGGTTGAAGTCTCTAGCGACGTTGTATTTGATGAGACTAATGGCTCTCCAAGAGAGCAAGTTGTTGATTGTGATGATGTAGATGAAGAAGATGTTCCGACGGCCGCCATACGAACCATGGCGATTGGAGAAGTGCGGCCACAGGAACAAGATGAACGAGATCAACCTTCTCCCTCAACAACGGTGCATCCCCCAACTCAAGACGATGAACAGGTTCATCAAAAGGAGGCGTGTGATCAAGGGGGAGCACAAGATGATCACGTGATGGAGGAAGAAGCGCAACCGGCACCTCCAACCCAAGTTCGAGCGGTGATTCAAAGGGATCATCCCGTCGACCAAATTTTGGGTGACATTAGCAAGGGAGTAACTACTCGATCTCGATTAGTTAATTTTTGTGAGCATTACTCCTTTGTCTCTTCTATTGAGCCTTTCAGGGTAGAGGAGGCATTGCTAGATCCGGATTGGGTATTGGCCATGCAGGAGGAACTCAACAACTTCAAGCGCAATGAAGTTTGGACACTGGTGCCTCGTCCTAAGCAAAATGTTGTGGGAACCAAGTGGGTGTTCCGCAACAAACAGGACGAGCACGGGGTGGTGACGAGGAACAAGGCTCGACTTGTGGCAAAAGGTTATGCCCAAGTCGCAGGTTTGGACTTTGAGGAGACTTTTGCTCCTGTGGCTAGGCTAGAATCAATTCGTATCTTGCTAGCATATGCCGCTCACCATTCTTTCAGGTTGTACCAAATGGATGTGAAGAGCGCTTTCCTCAACGGGCCGATCAAAGAGGACGTGTACGTGGAGCAGCCCCCTGGCTTCGAGGATGAACGGTACCCCGACCATGTGTGTAAGCTCTCTAAGGCGCTCTATGGACTTAAGCAAGCCCCAAGGGCATGGTATGAATGCCTTAGAGACTTTTTAATTGCTAATGCTTTCAAGGTTGGGAAAGCCGATCCAACTCTTTTTACTAAGACTTGCGATGGTGATCTTTTTGTGTGTCAAATTTATGTCGACGACATAATATTTGGTTCCACTAACCAAAAGTCTTGTGAAGAGTTTAGCAGGGTAATGACGCAGAAATTCGAGATGTCGATGATGGGCGAGTTGACCTACTTCCTTGGGTTCCAAGTGAAGCAACTCAAGGAAGGCACCTTCATCTCCCAAACAAAGTACACACAAGATTTGCTAAAGAGGTTTGGGATGAAGGACGCCAAGCCCGCAAAGACACCAATGGGAACCAACGGACACACCGACCTCAACAAAGGAGGTAAGTCCGTTGATCAAAAAGCATACCGGTCCATGATAGGTTCCTTGCTTTATTTATGTGCTAGTAGACCGGATATTATGCTTAGCGTATGCATGTGTGCTAGATTTTAATCCGATCCGAAGGAGTGTCACTTAGTGGCTGTGAAGCGAATTCTTCGATATTTAGTCGCTACACCTTGCTTCGGGATCTGGTATCCAAAGGGGTCTAACTTTGACTTGATTGGGTACTCAGATTCCGACTATGCTGGATGTAAGGTCGATAGGAAGAGTACATCGGGGACGTGCCAATTCTTAGGAAGGTCCCTGGTGTCATGGAACTCTAAGAAACAAACCTCCGTTGCCCTATCCACCGCTGAGGCCGAGTACGTTGCCGCAGGACAGTGTTGTGCGCAACTACTTTGGATGAGGCAAACCCTCAGGGACTTTGGCTACAATCTGAGCAAAGTCCCACTCCTATGTGACAATGAGAGTGCTATCCGAATAGCGGAAAATCCTGTTGAGCACAGCCGCACAAAGCACATTGACATCCGGCATCACTTTTTGAGAGACCACCAGCAAAAGGGAGATATCGAAGTGTTTCATGTTAGCACCGAGAACCAGCTAGCCGATATCTTTACCAAGCCTCTAGATGAGAAGACCTTTTGCAGGCTGCGTAGTGAGCTAAATATCTTAGATTCGCGGAACTTGGATTGAATTGTAGCATATATGTGTTTATGCCCTTGATCATGTTTATTCTGCATTTTGTTGCTTATTGTGGTGCTCAAGTTGTATAAACACTCCCTGGACCTCACAAGTCCGTGGCAAAATGATGCACAGTTTTAGGGGGAGCTGTGTTACAACTTGACCCTTTGAGACTAACCATATGCTTGAGTTTGCTTGTTTTAGTCTCAAAGGAGAATTGAAAGGGAAAAGGTGGACTTGGACCATGAAAGACTTCCACTGCACTCCGATGAGAGGGTAACTGATTCCAAGTTCATCTCATGAATTCTTATTGCCATTTGCTCCTAATTGAAGATTTTGGTGAGGCAATGGGGTTATAGAGCCAAGATTAATCCCGTTTTGGTGTTTGATGCCAAAGGGGGAGAAAATAAAGGCCAAAGCGATAAATGGATCAGCTACCACTTGAGAGATTTTGAAAATAGTAGAATAGAGCTTTTGGTTTGGTTTGTCAAAACTCTTTTGTTGTCTCTCTTATCAAAAGTTGGCTTCTTGTGGAGAGAAGTATTGATTATGGGAAAAAGGGGGGAGTTTTTGAAATCTTTGATCAATCTCTTTTGGAATGACTCTCTTTATGTTTCAACATGTGTGTTTGACTTAGAGATAGAGATTTGAGTTTGATTTGCAAAAACAAACCAAGTGGTGGCATAGAGTGATCCATAAATGTCAAAATTGAATCAAAATAATTTGAGTTCTTAGTTGAAGTGTTTTTGTACTTGTTCTACTTGCTTTATGTTGTGTTGGCATAAATCACCAAAAAGGGGGAGATTGAAAGGGAAATGTGCCCTTGGGCCATTTCTAAGTATTTTGGTGATTTAGTGCCCAACACAGGTGCCTAATTGTAAAATGGTGGACAAAGTACAAATCAAGGATAAAGGTATGTTTCTCAGACTTAGTACATTGTTTTATGGACTAATGTATTGTGTCTAAGTGCTGGAAACAGAAAAAAATCGAGTTGGAGAAGAGATGGCTCGAGCAGCCAAAGTATGTCCAGTCTGGGTGCACCGGACTGTCCGGTGCGCCAGGCTGGCTCGGCGTGAAGTAGCCGCTCTCGGGAATTCGCCGACGGCATACGGCTAAAATTCACCGGACTGTCCGGTGTGCACCGGACTGTCCGGTGAGCCAACGGCCGGCCGGGCCAACGGTCGGCCGCGGAATCTGCGCGCGACACGTGGCTGGGCCAACGGTCGGCCGCGGAATCTGCGCGCGACACGTGGCTGGGCCAACGGTCGGAAGGGGGCACCGGACTGTCCGGTGTGCACCGGACTTGTCCGGTGCGCCAACGGCTCCCAAATCTGCAACGGTCGGCAGCGCCATTTTAGGAAGGAAATCGGGCACCGGACAGTGTCCGGTGTGCACCGGACTGTCCGGTGCACCCGACGACAGAAGGCAAGATTGGCCTTCCAGATTTGCTCTCAACGGCTCCTAGCTGCCTTGGGGCTATAAAAGGGACCCCTAGGCGCATGGAGGAGATAACCAAGCAACCTTAGAGCATTCTTGATCATCCACACTCAGTCTTTGCGCATCCGTTTGTGATTCTAAGTGATTCGAGCTCCGTTCTAGTGAGAACTTTGAGATAGTCATTCGAGCTCGATTCTTGGCCGTGTGTGTGCGCGTTTTGCTGTGGATTTGTGTGTGTTGCTTCCCTTCCTTACTCTGTGCTTCTTTGTGATCATATACTTGTAAGGGCAAGAGACTCCAATTTGTGGAGATTCCTTGCAAACGGGATAAAGAAAAGAAAGCAAAACACCGTGGTATTCAAGTGAGTCTTTGGACCGCTTGAGAGGGGTTGATTGCAACCCTCGTCCGTTGGGACGCCACAACGTGGAGTAGGCAAGCGTTGGTCTTGGCCGAACCACGGGATAAACCACTGTGTCATCTCTGTGATTGATCTTCTGTGGTTTCTGTGTTTTGTGAGACTCCTCTCCTGCCACTTGGCATTAATTGTGCTAACACTTAACTAAGTTTTGTGGCTTAAGTTTGAAGTTTTACAGGATCACCTATTCACCCCCCCCCTCTAGGTGCTCTCAATAAGGCCTTCGTCCATGTCGCAATATGAATTTATCATTCTAGCAAATTAATATTGCGAGGGGCTACTGTTGGGGGTCTTCGGCTTCCGAAGGTCCTCAAAAACATGATTTAACAATGTTTTCCAAGTGGAATATGTGAACAGGTATCTTCGGAATCGGGTCATGAGTATACAAGAGTATGGTCAGTACGAAGCCTGAGCGAGACGGAAAGTGATTATGACGAAGGATAAGATGATCACGAAGCTGTGCGCAGAAAAGCTTCGGCATAATAGCAGAGAAGGGGAACCGACTTAAAGATGAAAAGGCAAATTAGACCCCGAAGAATTACTATAGAGTTATTGATGAATGTAAAGGGCACAAATGTAATTCTACACGGGCTGCGTCCCTTGCCTATAAATAGATGAACAGTACTCCCGTACTGTTCAAGGCTGACTCAGCATTCGCTTTCTGCATCACGCCTGTATCTTTACTTTCCGTCAATCCGAAGGTACATTTATAATTTGTTATTTTGAAGATGATAATGCAAATAAATATAAGTTGATAATAATATCTAAATTATTCTTCGTATTTGATATGCGAATTCTTCTGTATTGTCTATCGAGCTTACGAAGGTTTTTTCCTTCATAACCTTCGTCCGGAATTTATTATGTCCGAAGGGATATAATGTCTTGAAGGACGAAGGACTTTAATATTTAACACTTTTTATGTTGTCTTGTTCTTAACTCTTAGCATTTGAGAACAAGTCCCCAACAACTGTTAAGGTTAATCATGCTCTAGTTTGATTCTCATAGAAGCATATATGGACTGATAGTAATATGGTCAAGCCAATTCACGATTCCTCATATCTTATTCACTTTGGCTTGACTAATCCTCTTAATCACTTCATCCTCTATTTTGATCATATGTATGTAGTGATTTCTCAGGTCTTGTCCATATATTCAAACCAATATAGAGATCATAATATATCCATTTGCATTGTCTCATTGGTTATTTAACCTCGTGTTGAACCTTTGTTCACTGATCATTATACACTATTCAAGTATGTTCATCATACTGAATTTCCTGTTCAACACTTAGCAAACTCGTTAGACCTTTAAATGTGTTGTTATCCAAATCACCAAAACTCACAGAAGGGATGAATGCACTTTCATTAGCGGTTAGAACAATATATTGCACAATCATAGTAGAGAGGATGTTCTTCTTGCCACTTGTTGCTCAAATGAATACAGAATAAACTTGGGTGCAACACAAGTGATTTGAACAAGACCAAACCAAGAGAACTCAACAAGGGAGAGGGGAGATCAAATCGCAAGCAAAACACACACAAAGAATCACGACGATTTGATTTACTAGAGTTCGGTTCCAAACAAACCTGTGTCTATGTCTGTGTTGAGGTGTCCCTAAGGACGAGGTCCCTTTCAACCCTCTCAAGAAATTCCAAAGATCAAGCTTGAGCCCTCGCTTTTCCTCAACTCAATCCGAGAGACTGGAGTCACCACAAGGAATTCCACAAACTTGGATCCTCTTGCTAGCCTCTACAAATGATGAATTCACAAATCAAAGAACAAGAGCACAATAATGCAACAACACACTCTCACTTATATTTTTCTCAAGGCGCTATCACATATCAACACACATGACAATCTCTTTATGGCACTTGAGAGGCTTTGATTGTTTAGGAGTGTTGCTCTAATGTATTGACTTGAATGCTTGGCTCTTGTGTGTTGAAAGGGTTGGTTGGGGTGTACTTATAGCCCCAACCACCTAAATAATTGTTGAGGTGAAGCTGCAAAAACTACACTTTATGCCTATGCACCAAATTGCTATAGTGCTAGTTCGGAGGTGCACTGGGCCCCTATCAGATTGCTCCATTTAGTGATTGTTATGATAGAAAGTTGACCTATTAGGTGGCACAGGATCGATCCGGTGACTCTCCATACCAAGCCATGTCAGCGCCACGACTTCTAGTCATTGGATTCTGAAGATGACCATTGAACCTTGACTGGTCAAGTGAGCCACTGGTGCGAGATCCGGCGCATCATCAGCTTCTGGCTTCAATTGCCCAATTTCAGAGCTCTATCAGAACCATAGCCTATGATATCCTAGCCCAATAAGGTGCATCTTCTTTTTTGAAAGCATGTCTCGAAAGAACCTCTGGATTAAGCATGCTTGACCAAGAGCAATCTTGGGATGGGCGACGACCAGGAAGTCCTTTCTAGTGCGCATGAGTGAGGACAAAGTGCACAAAAAAGGCTCGTGCTGGCCTATGATCTCAGACAGTTGCTAGGAGTAAGTACTGTCGGTCCGAGAGTGGACGGGGTGTTACATTGACAACAGCTGGCAAGTGGTAAAGGATCTAAAGGCAGCATGAATCACAGTCATAGCAACAAGGGGTGGTCCGCTTCGCTAGGAAGTGGTCGATCTACATCATTACATGATCGTGTTTCAAGGTGGGTTTCTACCTCTTATCATGTCAATAGGGCATATTTGGTACGTAGACTTGTGGATGTGGAAGTTGCGAAGATTTGTAACTTGTATGATATTGATTTGGCCAATAGATCATGCTAGTTTTTTGTTGGACTCCTCTCAGATGTCATGCACTTCATATGATGCCTTGAAATGGACAGTGAATGAGATGGAGCTGCACACAACAGAGGTTAGGCATATTGTTTCTCGTGCTACATGTTCTCCTAAAACCACTGAGCATCTTAACCATGTGTTGCTCAAGCTCTTGGACATGTTTGAATGCCTATACAAGGTAGCCATCCAATGTTCAAAAGTTCTCGACAACGTCACCCCACCTTCTATTCATGACCCCATCACCGAGGAGGAAAAATGAAGCTCTACATGATGTGGAGTTGTTTAAGGAAAATTCTACCGCACCTAAATCTTTGTAGGGGCATTGCGAGGAGTACGAGATATAGTACAACATTGATCAATCTAGGAGTGCCAACTAGGTATTAGTCCAAGTCTAGGTATGTGTCCTAGGAGTAACTATGTGATGTTGCAGTTTCTTTCAATACATGTGAAAGGGAAATAGGGTCAAATCTTTTCCTATAAATGATTTTGGTGGTTGATTGCCCAACACAAATAATTGGACTAACTAGTTTGCTCTAGATTATATATTCTACAGGTGCATAAAGGTTCAACACAAACCAATAAGAGATCAAAGTTAGGGTTCAAAAGAAAGGAGCAAAAGAAACCGAAGAGAACCCTGGTCTAGCGCACCGGACTGCCCGGTGTGCCACCGGACAGTGTCTGGTGCACTAGGGGCCGTTCAGTCTGAACTCTTCACCTTTAGGTTTCTATGACCGTGCTCCACTATAATTCACCGGACTGTTCGGTGTGCCACGGGACTGTCCGGTGCACCAGTGGAGCAACGGCTATCTAGCGCAACGGTCGTCTGCAAAAGCATGAACAGTGCGTGAACAATGCATGCAGAAGTCAGAGCAGGCGTTAGAGGCACACCGGACAGTGAACAGTACCTATCCGATGCGGCACTAGACTGTCCGGTGCGACATGAAGTCAGCGCTCCAACGATCAGAATCTTCAGAACCCTAACGGTTGGGTGACGTGGCTGGCGCACCGGACAGTGCACCAGACACTGTCCGGTGCGCCCATCGACAGCAGCCTGCCCCAACGGTTGAATTGGTGGTTGGGGGCTATAAATACCCCCCAACCACCTCCACTCCAACCATCCAAGCATTCACAACAGTGCATTCAATACAAGAGCAAAGTGCAATACTCCAAGACACAAATCAAAGCCTCCGATCCATTCAAAGTCCCCAAATTCAATTCTAGTGTTCTAGGACTTGTGCGAGGATCGCTTGTGTTTCTATGTTGCTCTTGTTGCTTGGTTGTCTTTCTTCTTTCTCATTCTTGTTCTCTAAGTGACTTGTAATCAAAGCAAGAGACACCAATTGTGTGGTGGTCCTTGTGGGGTCTAAGTGACTCGTTTGATTAAGGAGAAAGCTCACTCGGTCTAGGTGACCGTTTGAGAGAGGGAAAGGGTTGAAAGAGACTCGGTCTTTGTGACCACCTCAACGGGGAGTAGGTTTTCAAGAACCGAACCTCGGTAAAACAAATCATCGTGTCATCCTCTTTATTTCTTGGTTGATTTGTTTTTGCCCTCTCTTTTGGACTCGAGTTTAATTCTAACGCTAACCCCGGCTTGTAGTTGTGCTTTAAGTTTGTAAATTTAAGATTCCGCCTATTCACCCCCTCTAGGCAACTTTCAATTGGTATCAGAGCCCGGTATTTCATTAGAGTCTAACCACTCGAAGTGATGTCGGGAGATCACGCCAAGAAGGAGATCGTGACCAGCGGTGACAAGCCTACAAGCCACGGGAAGGCTCCATCGGGGGAGTCCGACAACAAGATGAAGGTGGGATCCCCTTCACACATCAAGTCGCATCGGGGCAGCGACAAGAAAAAGAAAATGAAGAAGGTTGTCTACTACGAGACCGATTCTTCATCGCCTTCTACATCCGGCTCCGATGCACCGTCCGTCACTTCTAAGCGCCATGAGCGCAAGAAGTATAGTAAGATGCCACTTTGTTATCCCCATATTTCCAAACGTACTCCTTTACTTTCCGTCCTATTAGGAAAACCACCAGTTTTTGATGGTGAAGATTATTGTATGTGGAGTGCCAAAATGAGACATCACCTAACGTCACTCCACACAAGCATTTGGGACATTGTTGAATTTGGAGCACAGGTATCATCGGTAGGGGACGAGGGCTACCACTCGGACGAGGTCGCCCAAATTCGGCCCTTCAACTCCCAAGCCACTACTATACTCCTCGCCTCTCTATGTCGAGAGGAGTATAATAAGGTGCAAGGGTTGAAGAGTGCCAAGGAGCTTTGTGACGTGCTCAAGACCGCACACGAAGGAGATGAGGTGACCAAGATCACCAAGCGGGAGACGATCGAGGGGGAGCTCGGTCGATTCATCCTCAACCAAGGAGAGGAGCCACAAGCTATGTACAACCGGCTCAAGACCTTGGTAAACCAAGTGCGCAACCTCGGGAGCACCAAATGGGATGACCATGAGATGGTCAAGGTTATTCTAAGATCCCTTGTTTTTCGCAATCCTACTCAAGTACAATTAATTCGTGGGAATACTAAATACAAATTAATGTCTCCCGAGGAAGTGATAGGAAAGTTTGTGATCTTTGAATTGATGATCAAAGGCTCCAAACAAATCATCAACTTGGAGCAAGGCGGCACCTCCACACCCAAGGTGCAACCCATCGCATTCAAAGCGACGGAGGAGAAGAAAGAAGAGTCTACACCAAGTAGGCTCCCCATCGACGCCTCCAAGCTTGACAACGAGGAAATGGCGCTCATCATCAAGAGCTTTCGCCAAATCCTCAAGCAAAGGAAGGGGAAGGACTACAAGCCCCGTTCCAAAAGGGTGTGCTACAAATGTGGTAAGCCCAGTCATTTTATCGCTAAATGTCCTATGTCTAGTGATAGTGACAGGGGCGAAGACAAGAAGGGAAAGAGGTAGGAAAAGAAGAAATACTACAAGAAGAAGGGCGGCGATGCCCATGTGTGTCGGGAATGGAACTCCGATGAGAGCTCCACCGACTCCTCCTTCGACGAGGATGCCGCCAACATCACCGTCAACAAGGGCCTCCTCTTCCCCAACGTCGGCCACAAATGCTTCATGGCAAATGACGGCAAAAAGAAGAAGGTAAAATCTAGAGCCTCCACAAAATATACAACATCTAGTGATGATGAAGATGACTTGCTTACTCTTTTTGCCAACCTTAACATGCAACAGAAATAAAAATTGAATGAATTGATAGGTGCTATTCATGAGAAGGATGAACTCTTGGATAGCCAAGAGGAATTCCTTATTAAGGAAAATAAAAAGCATGTTAAAGTGAAGAATGCTTATGCTCAGGAAGTAGAGAAAAATGAAAACTTGACTAAGGAGCTTAGCATTTGCCATGACACTATCTCTAACCTTAGAACTGAGAATGCTAGTTTTAATACTAAGGTTGAGAAATTAAATGCTTGTAATGATTCAATTGTCAATCTTAGAAATGAAAATGATTGCTTAACTGCTAAGATTGATAAATTGAATAAATCTATTTCTAGCCTTAAGATTGAGAATGATAAACTAATTTCTAAGGCTAAGGATTTGAATGTTTGCAATGTTTCTATTTCCAATCTTAGAAATGAGAACGCCATTTTACATGCTAAGATTGATGGATTAAATGCTTGCAAACCCTCTACATCTAGTGTTGATCATGTTTCTATTTGTACTAGATCTAGAGATATTAATGTTGATGCTATTCATGATCACCTTACTTTAATTAAACAACAAAATGATCATATAGCTCAACTTACTGCTAAAATTAATGAGCATCAAATAGAAAATAAAAAATTTAAATTTACTAGGGGCATGCTCTATAGTGGGAGACGCCCTGGCATCAAGGATGGTATTGGTTTCCAGCAGGGAAGAAATGTCAAACTTATTGCCCCTAAAAATTGTCTAACTTTGTTAAAGGCAAAGCTCCCATGGCTCAGGATAATGAGGGTTACATTTTATATCCTTATGGTTATCCTGAGTATAAAATTAGGAGAATTCATTCTAGGAAGTCTCATTATGTTTCTCATCATGCTTTTATGTATAAGAATGAGGCATCTAGCTCTAGGCATTCTACCCATGTTAAAATGCCTAAAAAAGAAAACTCCTATTGCATCAAATGAGCCTAACATTTCATTTAAGACTTTTGATGCTTCTTATGTGCTGACTAACAAATCAGGCAAAGCCAAATATGTTGGGGCCAAACACAAGGGCTCAAAAACTTGTGTTTGTGTACCCAAGGTGCTTGTTTCTAACGTCAAAGGACCCAAGACTATTTGGGTACCTAAGAACAAGGCCTAAAACTGTTTTGTAGGTTTATGCATCCGGGGGATCAAGCTGGATAATTGATAGCGGGTGCACAAACCATATGACAGGGGAGAAAAGGATGTTCTCCTCCTACGAGAAAAACCAAGACCCTAAAGAGCTATCACATTCGGGGATGGAAATCAAGGTTTGGTCAAAGGACTTAGTAAAATTGCTATATCACCTGACCGTTCTATTTCCAATGTTTTTCTTGTAGATTCATTAGACTATAACTTACTTTCTATTTCTCAATTATGCAATATGGGCTACAACTGTCTCTTTACAGATAATAGGTGTTACTGTCTTTAGAAGAAGTGATGACTCAGTAGCATTTAAGGGAGTGTTAGAGGGTCAGCTATACCTAGTTGATTTTAATAGAGCCGAACTCGACACTTGCTTAATTGCTAAGACTAATATGGATTGGCTCTGGCATCGCCGACTAGCCCATGTTGGGATGAAGGATCTTCATGAGCTTATAAAGGGAGAGCACATTTTAGGACTAACAAATGTTCATTTTGAGAAAGACAGGATTTGTAGCGCATGCCAAGCAGGAAAGCAAGTTGGTGCCCATCATCCACACAAGAACATCATGACAACGGATAGGCCACTGGAACTACTCCACATGGACTTATTCGGCCTGATCGCTTACATAAGCATCGACGAGAGTAAGTACTATCTAGTGATTGTGGATGATTATTCTCGCTTCACTTGGGTATTCTTTTTGTAGGAAAAATCACAGACCCAAGAAACACTCAAAGGATTCTTGAGACGAGCTCAAAATGAGTTCGGATTGAGAATCAAGAAGATAAGAAGCGATAATGGGACGGAGTTCAAGAACTCTCAAATTGAAGGCTTCCTTGAGGAGGAGGGCATCAAGCATGAGTTCTCTTCTCCCTACACACCTCAACAAAATGGTGTAGTGGAGAGGAAGAATAGAACTCTACTGGACATGGCGAGGACCATGCTTGATGAATACAAGACACCAGACCGGTTTTGGGCCGAGGCGATTAACACCGCCTGCTACTCCAACTGGTTATATCTTCACCGAATCCTCAAGAAGACATCCTACGAACTCCTCACCGGTAAAAAGCCCAATGTTTCATATTTTAGAGTCTTTGGTAGCAAATGTTTTATTCTTATCAAAAGAGGTAGAAAATCTAAATTTGCTCCTAAGGCTGTAGAAGGCTTTTTTACTAGGATATGATTCAAACACAAGAGCATATAGAGTCTTCAACAAATCCTCTCTGGATTAGTTGAGGTTTCTTGTGACATTGTGTTTGATTAGACTAACAGCTCCCAAGTGGAGCAAGTTGATCTTGATGAGCTAGATGATGAAGAGGCTCCATGCATCGCGCTAAGGAACATGTCCATTGGGGATGTGTGTCCTAAGGAATCCGAAGAGCCTACACAAGCACAAGATCAACCATCATCTTCAAATCAAGCATCTCCACCAACTCAAGATGAGGAACAGGCTCAAGGTGATGTTGAAGAAGATCAAGAAGATGAGCCACCTCAAGAGGAGGACAAGGATCAAGGGGAGATGAAGTTGATCAAGACAAAGAAGATGATCAAGAAGTGCAGGGTCAAAAACCGCCACACCCAAGAGTCCACCAAGCAATTCAAAGAGATCACCCCGTGAACTCCATCCTCGGTGATATTCATAAGGGATAACTACTCCATCTCGAGTAGCTCATTTTTGTGAACATTACTCTTTTGTTTCCTCTATTGAGCCATACAGGATAGAGGATGCACTAAGAGATTCGGATTGGGTGCTGGCAATGCAAGAGGATCTCAACAACTTCACAAGGAATGAGGTATGGCATTTGGTTCCACGTCCTAATCAAAATGTTGTAGGTACCAAATGGGTATTCCGCAACAAGCAAGACAAGCATGGTGGTGATAAGGAACAAAGCCCGACTTGTCGCCAAAGGTTATTCACAAGTCGAAGGTTTGGACTTTGGTGAAACTTATGCACCCATAGCTAGGCTTGAGTCAATTCGCATATTACTTGCCTATGCTACTTACCATGGCTTCAAGCTTTATCAAATGGACGTGAAGAGTGCCTTCCTCAATGGACCAATCAAGGAAGAGGTCTATGTTGAGCTACCTCCAGGCTTTGAAGATAGTGAGTATCCTAACCATGTATATAAGCTCTCAAAGGCGCTTTATGGGCTCAAGCAAGCCCCAAGAGCATGGTATGAATGCATGCGAGACTTTCTTATCACTAATGGCTTCAAAGTCGGAAAAGCCGATCCTACTCTCTTTACTAAAACTATTACAAATGATTTGTTTGTATGCCAAATTTATGTTGATGATATCATATTTGGGTCTACTAACAAATCTACTTATGAAGAGTTTAGTAGGATCATGATTCAAAAATTCGAGATGTCAATGATGGGGGAGTTGAAGTATTTCTTAGGATTTCAAGTCAAGCAACTCCAAGAGGGCACCTTCATCAGCCAAACCAAGTATATTCAAGACATTCTTAACAAGTCTGGGATGAAGGATGTCAAGCCCATCAAGACACCCATGGGAACCAATGGGCATCTCGACCTCGACACGGGAGGTAAATTGGTAGATCAAAAGGTATACCAGTCGATGATAGGATCTTTACTCTATCTATGTGCGTCTCGATCGGATATTATGCTTTCAGTATGCATGTGTGCAAGGTTACAAGCCGATCCTAAGAAAGTTCACCTTAGGGTCGTGAAGCGAATCATGAGATATTTAGTTTACACTCCTAAGTTTGGGCTTTGGTACCCTAGGGGATCAACCTTTGATTTGATAGGATATTCTGATACCGATTGGGCAGGGTGTAAAATTGATAGGAAGAGTACATCAGGGACTTGTCAGCTTTTGGGAAGATCCCTGGTGTCTTGGGCTTCAAAGAAACAAAACTCAGTAGCTCTTTCTACCGCTGAAGCCGAATATATTGTCGCAGGCCATTGTTGTGTGCAATTACTTTGGATGAGGCAAACCCTCAGGGACTATGGCTACAAATTTAGCAAAGTCCCTCTCCTATGTGACAATGAGAGTGCAATCCACATGGCGGATAATCCCGTTGAACATAGCCGCACTAAGGACATAGACATTCGGTATCACTTTTTGAGAGATCACCAACAAAGAGGGGATATCGAGATTGCTTATATAAACACCAAAGATCAATTAGCCGATATCTTTACCAAGCCATTAGATGAGAAAACCTTTTGCAAACTTAGTGTCGGTACCCTCGAACAGGGGTACCCCCTACTACTGTATCAAGACATAGTGCCCACGTGGCTATCACTTAGCCGCACAGCAATAATGCCGTGACCGAGGCCAGGCCATGACTCGGCCCAGTCACGGACCGCTACTCAGGGCCCACAGCAGCGCCCGACCACATCACGTGGGCAGGTCCGGAGCCACCACATGTCTAGGAAAGAAGGAGTGCTCCAGGACATCGATAGTAAGTTCGGACCCCCATGGGAGAGCGCCGGACCTCTGGGTATGCAGCCGGGACCCCCAGGGAAGGTCCGGGACCACCACGTGTGCAGGCTGGGTCCGTGAGATGGAGTCTGGACCCCCTGCGTGGGGTCCATACCACCCATGGCAGGGTCCCAAAATTCCCAAGGCAAGAAATACTTAAGCCCTGGTTAAGGACCAGGCTAGGGTCCGGTGCTTACACGTGTCTGGATCCCATCCTGTACGCTTCTACTCCTCGCCCAGGCGGAGACCCGATGCCGCCACGTGGCCCATGGCCCGTGACGTAAGCAAACGGGCGGAGCCTGACGTATGGCCTCTACGTCGCGGGCCGCACCGCGGGCTACGCCGCAAGCTACGCTACCTCAGCATTAAATGTGGATAGGACGCACCGCCTGTCCATCCCGCTGACGGGCGATGTGCCGCCTCAGCATTTAATACGCCCTGTCCACTCCACTGGCAGGTGATGTGCCGCCTCGGCATTTAATGAGCCCTCTCTATTCCTCTGGCGGACAGCGACCGGGCCATCCTGCAGGCGGCGAACCTGTCCAATCAATTGGCAGGTGGCGTGTCCATACTGCCGCATGTTCTTCACTCATGATGGCTCGCGCGTTACCGAGGAAGCAGCCGCGAGAAGTCAATACTGTAAGCACTACGGACATTACTACACTCAGAGATCGCCCGAACGTTGCAGGCGTTAGTTATTTCCCTCCATTTTGCCCCTGGGCCCACATGTCGGGGCCCAGTGCCCTTGTACGTGCCCCCCTTGGTTTATAAAAGGGAGGGCACACGACGTTACAAGGCAGACTCTCTCAGATCCACACAGGCCAACTTAGATACTTAGCTCTCAAGCTCTCACAGCAATACAACACACAGTGGAGTAGGGTATTACGCTCTGGCGGCCTGAACCACTCTAAATCTTTGTGTTCTTGTGTGTTCATCCCCCAATCTCGTAGCAGGAAAAATGCTTAGGCCCCTCCTCATCTTAGGATTTAGGGCGGGTGCATTCCGCCACCCGACCGGAGATTCCCTCTCTGACATTTGGCGCGCCAGGTAGGGGCTTGGCTTCAGGTTTTTGCTTATTTTCCTGCTTGACACCATGGTCCACATCGTCGAGCACCAAGATTTCGTGCCCGAGGACTTCATGCTGGAGGAGGAGGCTGCCTCTTCCACTTCGCGGGCCACCAGCCTCCCTACGCCTGGTGCAGCGGTTGCTGTGCACTCTGCACGGCAGCACACTCCCACGCAAACATCCAGGGCATCTAGGGCTGCGCCTGGGGCGCTGTCAGCAACCAGGGAATTGTTGTGCCACCCTCCTAGCTCCACGGCCTCTCTAGGAGCCATGAAGCAGTGGCGGGACGACGTCGACCGTCTGCTCGGCATGGCGCGCTCTGGCTCAACCAGACCCAGGCCTCGGTCATCCCGGCATCAACATGGGGCGTCGGCATCTGTGTTCTCACCCTCGGTGAGGGCAGCGCCAACTGAGGACCTGCGGGTGGAGCTCAACCGTCGGCGCACGGCGGAGGACACTCCAGTCTCTCTGGAGAGGTCTAATGACCTGCGGGCAGAACTCAACCGCAGGCGTGCGGGCGAGGATGCCCGCGTCTCTCTGGAGAGGGCGCGAGAGTGCCGACAGAACGTCGAGGGTCGCAACCTCGACTATGACTTCGCTGCGGTTGCACCGCAGACTCCAACAGGCGCCCGGATCCGGGCGGGTGTCCCATTGGCCGGCGTGTGCTGCGCCACACTCGCGGACCATCTCTGCGCGGTGACCTGGCCATCCAAGTTCCAGCCACACCTGCCGGAGAAGTACGATGGTACGTCCAACCCATCAGAATTCTTGCAGGTTTACATCACCGCCATCACGGCGGCAGGTGGAGACACCACCGTGATGGCAACATACTTCCATGTTGCCTTGTCTGGGCCGACCCGGACTTGGCTCATGAACCTTGCCCCAGGATCGATCTACTCCTGGGAAGAGCTCTGCGCGCGGTTCACCGTGAACTTCGCCAGCGCTTATCAACAACATGGCATGGAGGTGCACCTCTATGCAGTGAGGCAGGAGCCTGGGGAACCCTCCGGGCCTTCATCTCCTGCTTCACCAAGGTATGAGGCACCATACCTCGTATCTCCGATGCTTCTATCATAACTGCTTTCTGCCAGGGAGTAGGTGACGAAATGATGTTGAAGAAGTTGGCCACGCATGACGTGGAGACTGTCACCACACTCTTCGCTCTGGCCGACAAGTGCGCCAGAGCCGCCGAGGGCCATGCATGGCACTCGGTGCCATAGACCGGGGCTGCCCAGACGGGTGGCTCGGGTGCCGTCGCTCAGGACGGCAAAAAGAAGAAAAAGAACCGCGGCCACGAGAAGCCGTCGTCTGCCACTCTGGTCATAGCAGCTGCGGCTGGGGGCCGGAACGAGCGCAACAAGCGCCCACGGCCGCAGAGGGGTAACAACGGCTCATGCCCTGTACACCCCAACAGTCGCCACAGCGCCACGGAGTGTCGTGAGATCATTGAGCTCGCGAAGCGCGTCGGTGAGCGGCGCGAGCAGACCTCCAGGGATGGCTCCCCTCCTCGCCGCCGGCCTAGCAAGGAAAGGGTCCACAGCGGCGAGGTGGCCATGGGAGAACCGGACCTCGGGTATTAGTCACCCGAGGGGTCCTGAAGGATGTTTTCACCAGAGACTCCGACTCCGGTGACGATAACTAGACGGGCCACCGGGGGGACCCCGTACTCCCTAGTCTATGGGGTCCAGTCTTTTGATAAGTCTGTGCAGGAGCGGCTATAGCTCGGGGACATGGACTCCATCCACAAATGCAGATAGCGGGCAGTGATCCGAAGTGCACGTTGCAACCAGGCGCCCAGGCGCTACCGCCAATGGTCCATGCATAGTAGGGAGCTCCGGGTCGGGGACCTAGTCCTAAGGCGAGTACTAAACTGAGAAGGGCTCCACAAACTCTCCCCCAGCTGGGAGGGACCCTTCAAGGTGACAGAAATATGCCGACCCGGGTGTGTCCGCCTTGCCACAATTGAAGGAATGGCTCTTCCCAACCCCTGGAACATAGAGTGTGGCGGAACCGCCCGGATTATTCCAACTTAAGTGCCTTAGTCCCGCCTTAGAGGCTAGACCACACTTAAATGGGAATAACACGTCAGTCCCTCGGATCTAGTCCGACGGGGCCACTAACAGGATCAAGTACCACATACTCACTCGATGGTGAGGCACAAAGAAAATACAATAAGGCATAAATCCACACTTTAAGGAGTATTTAATTTATTACATCATCATCGGAGTTTTAGCAAAAGTAGTCATCATTGTTCCGAATGCAGCGGAATAAAACTAACGATAAATAAACAAAGAGATGGGGAAGCCTGTCCCATCACTCCTCATACTCCTCCTCAGCCAAGGTAGGGTCCCACTCGACTGTCCAACCCGGTGGCAAGATGGACGGCCAAGTCACTCCAGCAACTATGTCCTCCAGAGCACCTGTAAAATTATGCCACAAGCAAGGCTGAGTATACTAATACTCAGCTAGACTTACCCGGTGTGAGGAGTCTACTCCTCTACCTCTAGACATGCAGCTGTTTGGCTGAGGGGTTTGGTTGCCAAAAGCACTAGCTGAATCTATAAATCAAGTTTTAGCTTTGTCAAGTTTTAGTGTGACTCTCTTAAGACTAAATGTATACCTATCTAATCATACATGGTATCAAACATTTAGCAATCAACAACTTTTGCCAAGTCATCACATTTCCACTTGTTACTCAATGTAGTAGCATGGATCAAGCAGTCTCATTAGCTGCGAGAAGCAGACGATTCGAATCGAGTTTTTAAACCTTGTAAGGTAAACCTAAACACACGACATGGCGAGGCACTCCGTACCCACACATATCAACCGTCCCCATCGATTCCCCGTCAGCAGATCAGGGCTCACCGCCTTGGCGTACAATGCCTCACTGACCCCGACTGCCAACGTGCAGTGACCGCACTTGTACCCACCATAACCGGAATGGGAGACCACGTCTCAGGTCACGTCAGGGGCAAAATCTACTGCCAGGTTCGCTCAGGTACTAGGCTTACCGATTTACCATATTTCTCGGCATATGTTTAGTATGTTCAAACGCTTGACACACGGTACCACACCTTAATCCTTATTCCAATTTCCGTCTCGTAGACAACGCATCCCCATGGACCGTTGTCCACAGACCATCATTATTCTGATATAAAAATGGATACAACCAATTCCTTACCTCGCGCGAGTGCTAGAAAAATCACTCGACTTATACCGAGATCCCTAACTAGTAAAGCAGCTACTCGACCTAACATACTAGTATCCATCACAAAAGGATTCCTGAGATCATGCAACTAAGGTTTCAAACAACTCCTACACTTAAGTGCACATTCAATCCTACAATCATTAAGTGTAGTAAAATAGCATAATAATTAGGTTATGCATAAAACCGGGGCTTGCCTTCCAATGCTGGGGCAGGCTCTGGTGCTGGATCCGGGGCTACCTCCTGAGCAACTCCTTGCTCTGGCACGAGGATGTACTCTCCGTCCGCGAGGTTGCAATCTATTGAATGCAATGAATAAGATATATGCATGCTATGATATGTAGAATTTAATAGCAATTAGGCCTTAGTGCGGAGAAACTAAGTTAGTCATTTAGGGTTTCCTTGTTATAAGAGGCTCTTATGGTTTTAGGCTTATCAAATTTGGTTTGAGGTTCTTGCCTAAGCATAATGGATTAAGACTTGGAATGTCCCTTAAATATTTCAGTGGGTACTCAAGGGGTTTTGCTGGTTTGGTTAGGGTAACATTAGTCTCCATTATTATTTCCCCTTTTCATTTTCTATTTATGGATTTTTGTGTGGGTTTGAACTACAACAGTGATTTAACTTCTTCCAAAAATTCTGTAAAAATTACAATGGGTTACCATTTGCCACTGTAGTCTATCCTATAAATTTGAGGCCCAGAATAAATAGAATATGCCCTGGACAAAAATAACAAAAGTTGAGGCAAAAGGGGCCACTTGTACTACAACTCTTATCTAGGGTTGGGTTCTGTACTAAGAGTCATTTTTACTGGTATCTATAGGTAATAACATGCTTTTGTGCCAAAAATCACAGAAGGTTATTTAATGGTTATTTAGTTGTGATTTTCTAAAGTTTAATGCTAAAAAGATACTTATAACTAACTTGTTATTTGAAAAATATCAAACAACAGAACTCATAATTTTTCTATGTTTACAGTAACAAAACATTTGTTATCCCAAGGTTTGGGGTGTTTTCTCCTCAGGGTTATTTTTCTAGGGTTTTTCTAAGTTTTCCTTGTTTTTCTAAATTAAAAGGTATCTCCTTTCTTTTGTACTAAACAAGGGTATAATAAATTTTTCTAGTGAACTACACTGAATAAGGGAGCCAACAAAAATGTGGGTGCTCCCTGGTTCTTATTTTAGACTACCTTTTATATTTTCTCTAACTTTAGGCTAAAATGATTTAAATGGCAAACTCTACCTTAAATTGGGGTACAGAGGGGTTTATTATTTTTAAATAGGTTAGAAAGTGATTAAGTGCTTCTCTGAATTTTTTTAACCTCAGTCTAATAGTGTAGCTATTTTCCTTATTTTCTTTAGCTTTTGACCAGATAATCAATTAAATCATAACTTTAAAGTTTTCTGCAACACTTAGGGGTTTTATATTTTTCCCATGTATTTTATATTATTTAGGATCTGGCAAAATTGATTTGACTTGATTTGAATGAACCAAACTGAAGTTATGAATTTTTCAAGTTCTGTTTGGATTTAAACCAGAAATATTAAAAAGGTTTTCTGGAAAACTACTTTGCATCAAAGACCCTGTGTTCTTTCTAAACTAATCCCTTCAGTTATACCCCTGCGCCACTATTCCCTTGAGTCGCTGACAGCGCACAAAACCCCCTGGCCTTTTCTTCTTCTCCCCCGAGGTCCCTCCCCTTATGAAAACAGTAACCGCGGAAGGAAAAAGGGCGGCGCGGCTTACCGGCGGCGAGAGAGGTCCGGCGAGGGGTGGGGTTGGCTCCGGGAGGTCCTGGCGGTCATAGCGAGGTACGGCTCGACGGCGGTGGTGGTCGGAATCGGCCGGTCCACGTGCGCAGGCGGGAGAACTCGCCGGCGGCGAGTGTTCCGGCTTAACCATGGCGATTCCGGTCAATCCAAGTGCACGGGGAGCTTCACAGGGTGTTGATGAGTCGACACGTGCAAGGAATTGAAGAATAACTCACCGTGGAGCTCGGTCTACGTTCACCGATGGTCGGGTGAAGTCCGGCGACCATGGACTGGCTTCTCCGGCGAGGAAAAGTTTGATTCCTTGCTCGGGGAGCTTCATCGAGGCATGCATGGTCTATTCCGAGGGTCCGACGTGGCTGGGAGAGGCTCTGCTGGCCGGTCTACGGTGGCGGGTGTTCGGGTGGCTGCGGGCACGCCGTGCGCGGGGCAATGCCGGTGATCTGGTGCTCCGGTGAGGTCGAGCGCGCGCGGGTGAGTACGGTCGAAGTCCCTAGGGGCTTTATTGGCGCGGGCGCGGGCAACGGTGCCGGCTCGGCTTTGGCGCAACACGGGGCACGCGGGGGCACGCATCGGGCGTGCTCTGGCGAGCTCAGAGCGCGTCGAACACGTGGCTCTTTGCTTCTGCCCTTGTTCTTCCCTCCGTTGAGTGGCCAAAACGTGCGTATCTTGCCCTAAGACCCATGAGAGATCTCTTCCCTGCACCTAGAGCTATCTAGTTCATGTGAGTACCGAGGGTAGATATGGTCTGGTTTGAGAGATATGGAGGTGGGAAGTTGTCTCTGTCCTAGCTGTCCAAACCGAGACAAAACTTGTGCCAAGTCATGTAAAACGACTTAGGGTTGGGTTCAAACTTTTCCAGGGTATTCTAGAGGTATTTTGGCGCCACTTTGTCAATTGGGCCAAGTGATTTTGAGTTTGGGATCAAGGTGAACATGTTTGATCTTTGCAAGAGGGTTGGTTTTGGACTTAGAAAAATTCTGATTTTTTCTTTTATGCTCAACCCTTTGGTGAATCTTTTGGGGTTTTTCTGAAATCTTTTTGGGGTCACTTTCTTACTATTATTTGTAAGGTATTAAGTGTACTACATCTTTTATAATTGGCCCAAGTCATGATCATGTGGTTTTCATAACCTTTTGATCATACATACTTCTAGTGCTCCATTGGTCCAAAGGGGTTTGAATTAGGGTTTTGGGCAATTCTCCCCATTATATGTGCATGACAAGCCAAGGTATGACTTCTAGGATAGGTTGCACTTACTTAGGATCTTGAGCTCCCAATTTGGTGTACTTTTCCCAACTTAAGTCACATGTGATGATGGGCTTACTTGTGTAGCCTTGAGTGGAAAACTCTAAGTAACACCTGGGGTGTTACATAGAGCATCCCCGTAAGTTCTACCCATAGGAGCAAGTCTGAGGGGTTGAGTTCTCTTCTTGTAACTAGGTTGTGCATACGTGTATGCCAGCCCAGTGAGGTCTGCCCTCATAAGCCCGGCATGTTGGTCTGCACCCATGCATATCGAGTTATAAAGAAAGGATTTACCCCCTCAGATGTGCTTCTGTGATAGTTTTATTCTGCTACGGATTCCGGATATTATTTTTTATCTAACCCACCCATACAGTTCCTATCCCTGTTGATATGACGACATCCGAATTGAGTAGCCAGGCTTGCAGTTTAGGACCCCTCTACGAAGGCAGGGGGTCCGGCAGTCTGGGGGGCGGTTCTAAAGAACGGGAGCTCATTCCATGGGGTGGTCCAGAGCTATGTAGCCGCTTAGCCTGGTTCCGTACCCAAAGCCTGCACACTCCACCACTCTGTGATGGGTACCCTAGTATTTGGAGCTATAGTCCTGTGGGTCCGGTAAACTAGGGTCCGGTTCTAGAGAATGAACACTTGACTCCTGGGGTGGTCTGGAGCCGTGTAGCCACTTAGCCTGGTCCCGTACCGTAAGCCTGCACGCTCCACCACTCTGTGACGGATGTCCTAGTATTTAGAACCGCGGTCTGGGGGTCCGGACACACAACTTAGCTTCCCAGACTAAATCCTGCAAGTTATGTGCATGTATCAAAGGATGGCTAGTATCAGATGATGGGCCCTATGGTTGTGCTACTAACGCTCCCTAGCCAAAGCTGTGTATAGGTCCAGGTCCCAGTCGAGGCTGCCTCCTGGGGCCCGTTGCCAACTCTTTTAGATATGCTGGTATCCAACCTTGACACGTTGAGCCTACATCCCAGAGGGGCCAGGTACCAGGGAGGAGTCAGCAACGCCACACACAACAGGGACAAATAGTATGCAGATAAGTGCTAATACTACTCGATAATAGTACTCAAAAGTACCTTACAAAAACAAAGTTGTTACATCCGCCTTCATGCGGGGCCCTAGCCTCATTTCTACAGGTATGAGCTACTCGACATCAGTAGGGTTGCGCTGGAAGCGTGTGACCGCCGTCTCCACGGCATCTTGTACGGCCTCCTGGGCAGCGTCTTCAACAGTCGGGCCAGCGGTCACCTTTGGAGGTGGCACCAAAGCCATCAAAGCCAAAGAGATGGAGCCGCAGCTCGGCTCGCTTCCCACCCCATGGAGTTGGAGCTAGACCAGTTCATGGCGGTGTACCATGAGGCGCTGGTGAAGCTCACGCGAAAGATGGAGCCGCAGCTCAACTCGCTTTCCACCTCCGCAAGGCTGATGAACATCCTTGAAACCGAATTCTGGAGGAAGAAGCGTCGCCCCCCACGGACATCTTGCAGAGGTAGGCGATGATGGCTGCCTGAAGGATGAAGCAGGGCGTGAAATGCTGAGGCTAGAGGCCGAGCTCCTCCAGCAGCAGCACGAAGAAAAACGAGATCGGCGGCGCCAACCCGCTGGGGAGGTTGGAGATGATGAGCACGAACTCTCCGGCGGTGAGATCGCTGTAAGGAGAGGCGCCAGCACGGATCCTTCCGGCGAGCGCCGACGCAGCCCATCCGAGCAGGTTGTGCACCAAGTCGAATGCCACCTCGAACTGGAAGCACTCGGGAGGGTCTAGCAAGGCCATGGCGGCTACGACGACAGAAGAGCACGGAGAACTTGAGGGCGAAAGGGCGCTGCGAGTGATGAGAATGGCTACCGCGCTCGGGGGAATCCCTTTTTAAAGAAAGATTACGCCACTGACGCCCCGAGATGCCACAGAAAATATCGCCCGACGCGCGCCAGGGTGACCCCGCCTCTGGCACGGGGGCCCGAGCCCATGAGTCATCTTCCTTGGGCGTCGGTCTCCATGAGCGAAGAAGGCAAACCGCCACGCGAGGAGCAAATCGCCACGCCTCTTCATCTCCGCCGAAAGCAGCAGACCAGCCTCTGGCATGGGGGCCCGGGCCCATGAGTCATCTTCCTTGGGCGTCGGTCTCCGTGTGCGAAGAAGGCGAACCGCCACACGAGGAGCGAACCGCCATGCCTCTTCATCTCCGCCGAAAGCAGCGGGCCAGCCTCTAGCACGGGGGCCCGGGCCCATGAGTCATTCTCCTTGGGCATCGGTCTCCGTGTGCGAAGAAGGCGAACCGCCACGCGAGGAGCGAACTGCCGCGCCTCTTCATCTCCGCCGAAAGCAGCGGGCCAGCCTCTAGCACGGGGGCCTGGGCCCACGAGTCATCCTCCATGGGCGTTGGTCTCCGTGTGCGAAGAAGGCGAATCGCCACGCGAGGAGCGAACCGCCGTGCCTCTTCATCTCCACCGAAAGCAGCGGACCAGTCTCTGACGCGGGGGCCCAGGCCCACGGGTCAGCCTCCTTGGGCGCCGGTTCCTGGGTGCGGAGAAGTCGAAATGCCGCTCGCGCCAATACTGCGCCCCCTCAGGGCCGCCGCAAAGGACAAAAAAGGTGAACTTTCAAAACCAATGCAGCGGTATCGAGGCACCCCGTGCATGGCCCAACAAAACCATCAAGTGCGGAGACCATGGGTCAGTCAGCCGTGGGGACAGGCGTGGCAGTTGGCATGACCGAAGGCAGACTGGCAGTGATTACGTCAGCAAGCGCACGGAAGCAGCGCGTCAATCGCCGATCAAGCTTTGGCCCCACCTGCAGGCTTGCATCCTCCCCTGAGGTGGGCCCGGGGGCCACTGTCGGTACCCCTGAACAGGGGTACCCCCTACTACTGTATCAAGACGTAGTGCCCACATGGCTATCACCTAGCCGCGCAGCAATAATGCTGCAACCGGGGCCAGGCCACGACTCGGCCTAGTCACGGACCACTACTCAGGGCCCACAGCAGCGCCCGACCACACCACGTGTGCAGGTCTGGAGCTGCCACGTGTCTAGGAAAGAAGGAGTGCTCCAGGACATCGACAGTAAGTCCGGACCCCCATGGGAGAGCGCCGGACCTCTGGGTATGCAGCCGGGATCCCCAGGGGAGGTCCGGGACCACCACGTGTGCAGGTCGGGTCCGTGGGATGGAGTCCGGACCCCCCCCTGCGTGGGGTTCGGACCACCCACGGTAGGGTCCCATAATTCCAAGGCAAGAAATACTTAAGCCCTGGTTAAGGACCAGGCTAGGGTCCGGTGCTGACACGTGTCCGGATCCCATCCTGTACGCTTCTGCTCCCCGCCCAGGCGGAGACCCGATGCCGCCACGTGGCCCACGGCCCGTGACGTATGCCAACGGGCGGAGCCTGACGTATGGCCTCTGCACCGCGGGCCGCACCGTGGGCTACACCGCAAGCTACGCTACCTCAGCATTAAATGTGGATAGGACGCACCGCCTGTCCATCCCGCTGACGAGTGATGTGCCGCCTCAGCATTTAATGCGCGCTGTCCACTCTGCTAGCAGGTGATGTGCCGCCTCGGCATTTAATGAGTCCTCTCTATTCCTCTGTCGGACAGCGACCGAGCCATCCTGCAGGCGACAAACCTGTCCAATCAATTGGCAGGTGGTGTGTCCATACTGCCGCATGTTCTGCACTCATGATGGCTCGCGCATTACCGAGGAAGCAGCCGCGAGAAGTCAATATTGTAAGCGCTACGGACATTACTACACTCGGAGATCGCCCGGACGTTGCAGGCGTTAGTTATTTCCCTCCATTTTGCCCCTGGGCCCACATGTCGGGGCCCAGTGCCCTTGTACGTGCCCCCCTTGGTCTATAAAAGGGAGGGCACACGGCGTTACAAGGCAGACTCTCTCAGATCCACACAAGCCAACTTAGATTCTCAGCTCTCAAGCTCTCACAGCAATACAACACAGTGGAGTAGGGTATTACGCTCCGGCGGCCCGAACCACTCTAAATCTTTGTGTTCTTGTGTGTTCATCCCCCAATCTCGTAACAGGCAAAACGCTTAGGCCCCTCCTCATCTTAGGATTTAGGGCGGGTGCATTCCGCCATCCGGCCGGAGATTCCCTCTCCGACACATAGGAATAAGCTAAATATACTTGATTCTCGGAATTTTGATTGAAACATTGCACATATTGCTCATTTACATACCTTTGATCATATCTCTTTCATGACTACGACTAATGTGTTTCCAAGTGTCTTTTTAATACTAAGTCGTAGATTGAAAGGGAAATGGAGTACCTTGACGAAGAGAAGGCTTCCACTCCACTCTATCAGCATCATATCGTTGCTACTCCACATCACACTTCATATTGGTATACTCTTTTCACTCATATTTACTTGTACCAATGGGGAGGAAAGTAAAGGGCTCTCAAATGTCTCTGTTTTTGGCGCTTAATGCCAAAGGGGGAGAAAATATTAGCCCAAAGCAAAAGGACCGCACCACCACCCAATTTTAAAAGAAGTTTTTAAATTGATATCTTAATGTGTGTTCAAAAGGGGGAGTATTAGTATTTTCAAAAATTGGCAAAACCCTCTTGAACACTAAGGGGAGAATTTCATTCGGGGGGAGTTTTGTTTAGTCAAAGGAAAAACATTTGAAATAGGGGGAGAAATTTCAAATCTTGAAAATGATCATTGCAATCTTATTCATTTATCTTTGACTATTTGCAAAAGATTTTGAAAAGATTTTCCAAAAGAATTTGCAAAAACAAAACAAATGGTGCAAGTGTGGTCCAAAATGTTAAAATAAAAAGAAAGCAACCATGCATATCTATTGAAATTATTAAATTGGTTTAACTCTAAAGAACCCATGCACTTACATTATGCAAACTAGTTCAATTCTGCACTTATATATTTTCTTTGGTTTGTGTTGGCATCAATCACCAAAAAGGGGGAGATTGAAAGGGAAACAGGGTCAAACCTTTTCCTATAAATGATTTTGGTGGTTGATTACCCAACACAAATAATTGGACTAACTAGTTTGCTCTAGATTATATATTCTACAAATGCATAAAGGTTCAACACAAACCAAAAAAAGATCAAAGTTAGGGTTCAAAAGAAAGGAGAAAAAGAAACCGAAGAGAACCATGGTCTGGCGCACCGGACTATTCGGTGTGCCATGTCCGGTGCACCACCGAACAGTGTCCGGTGCACCAGGGGCCGAATAGTCTGAACTCTTCACCTTTGGGTTCCTGTGGTCACGCTCCGCTATAATTCACCAGACTGTACGGTGTGCCACCGGACTGTCCGATGCACCAGCGGAGCAACGGCTATCCAGTGCAACGGTCGTCTGCAAAAGCGTGAACAGTGCGTGAACAGTGCGTGCAGAAGTCAGAGCATGTGTTAGAGGCGCATTGGACAGTGAACAATACATGCTCGGTGCGACATGAAGTCAGTACTCCAACGATCAGAATCTTAAGAACCCTAACGGTTGAGTGACGTGGCTCGCGCACCGGACAGTGTCCGGTGGCGCACCGGACTGTCCGGTGCACCCATCGACAGCAGCCTGCCCCAACGGTTAAATTGGTGGTTGGGGGCTATAAATACCCCCAACCACCTCCACTCCAACCATCCTAGCATTCACAACAGTGCATTCAATACAAGAGCAAAGTGCAATACTCCAAGACACAAATCAAAGCCTCTGATCCAAACAAAGTCCCCAAATTCAATTCTAGTGTTCTAGGACTTGTGAGAGGATCGTTTGTGTTTCTTTGTTGCTTGGTTGGCTTTCTTCTTTCTCATTCTTGTTCTCTAAGTGACTTGTAATCAAAGCAAGAGACACCAATTGTGTGGTGGTCCTTGTGGGGTCTAAGTGACCCGTTTGATTAAGGAGAAAGCTCACTCGGTCTAGGTGACCGTTTGAGAGAGGGAAAGGGTTGAAAGAGACCCGATCTTTGTGACCACCTCGATGGGGAGTAGGTTTTCAAGAACCGAACCTTGGTAAAACAAATCACCGTGTCATCCTCTTTATTTCTTGGTTGATTTATTTTTGCCCTCTCTTTCGGACTCGAGTTTAATTCTAACGCTAACCCCAGCTTGTAGTTGTGCTTTAAGTTTGTAAATTTCAGATTTCGCCTATTCACCCCCCCTCTAGGAGACTTTCAACATGTCCAAGTGATTTTATGCCTATTACATTTTGTTATTAGCATAGATGTTGTAACAAGTTTTTTGCATGCTCAGATCAATCATGTATTAGAACAATGTTATGTTTATGTAATTGTTGCGACCATCTGTTAAATTTTGGTTGTCAATGTGCAATTCATTTAATTTACTTCCTTCCTTTATTTATGGAGAACATGTGTGAATTGTCAAGTGCCCCTGCACTAGTTGTTGAGGTTACTTACACACCAACTATCATCAACACCATGAACCATTAAATGACAATTCTCAAGTTATTATGTACATATCAATATTGTTGGGTACATGGGAACAGAGAACCAAAGAAGGCCCTAAGGCCTCCCAAAGACGGCCCACGAACTGGGCGACCCACCTGCCAAGTAGCTTGACGTGAAGGACCAAAAGGCCTCTCGGGGATGGCCTGCCAAGCCGACCAGCTCGCCCACCAAACAAATTCCCATCGAGCAACCCAGCGAGGCGGGGCTACCGACCAAACCGCCTACCGAGCAACCCAGCAAGACAACAACTAGCTCTCGAGTGAACACCTCTACTGAGTGGAAGAGCCAACCTAGTACCATCAGGCCATGTTGACACGATGGGACATCACCAAGCCATGCCTAGACCTTGGAAGCGGTACCGAAGGGTCTCTATCAAGCATGACACCGGATACGTATCCCCGCTGACTAGTGAGACAGGACAACCCCAGCCGTAGAGACCTCAACATCGGAATCTCTACAGTGACCCATATGTCGAAAGGGACATGGAAATACGTCGTACCAGACGTACGTCTACACATGATGAAAGTTGACGCTAAGGGGATGATGGAAGACAGAGCTGTACTGAAGACGTCCCTAAGCCATGCCTTGAGCTGACTCGACAGATCCCACCAAACACTGCCACCAAATTGTAACACGCTCTAAGCAATATACTGTCAGCACTACACTAGACTAGGGCTCCAGCCTGAACCAGTATAACCAACTCGCCTCATATCCACCTTAGAGCCCCCATAGCTCACCATTCAAAGTGAGTCCACGTTAACACCCCTGCCGAACACAAAACTTATTGTCCCCCGTTCTAGAAACCACGACACATATGTTGTAAAAGGGTTTAATGTCTTAGTTTATTTGTGCACCATGACACTTAGGAGCTTTTTAATAACTTTTATGTAGGGATTTGTTGTACCAAACCCAACCATCTTTAAGCACATAGTCCCCCACCAGTCCAAAAAAGAGTGTCCCAAAGAGGTGCAACAATTTCACGGGAAGGAAAGACGAGTGCTAGTTTCAGCCTACCTCAACATAAGCAAGGACCTAATTGTAGGGACAAACTAACAAATAAAAGGGTACTGGCAAAGGATTACTAACTACTTTAGTGACCACAAGAGCACATCTTATGAAAGGTAACAATCATCCTTGCGACATAGATGGGGTGATATCTAGAAAGATATGTATAGGTTTTGTGGTTTCTTTGGAGAAATTGAGAGGGAAAAACAAAGTGGACTGAATGTGGACGATAAGGTACTCATTAGTTCACTAAAATGTCTTTGACATATGTTGGAACTATTGTGTTTAAAAACTATGTTTGCTTGATGTGTGCGGATAAAAGAGGCAATTGTCATGTATGAGGGTATACATGATAGCCAATTCAAGTTTCTTCACTATTGACTCATATTACATCACGAGATGAAGTGGAACACACTGCTAGAATACTTGAACTGAAATGAAGCTAAAGAGTATGATGAAAAGGGAGCCAATGTCATGGAAGAGCTACTCCCCCAAAATTGCACGCACGATGGGAAGATACCGTGCGAAGAAGCATATGTGCAACAACAACTTGTCATCTTCAACTGCATGCATTAAGGTGCCGCAAAAGATATGAACAGAGCATAGAGATTACGAAGAGAGGCAGGAAGCAACAAGCAGGGAGGAACCAAGCATCATGGCAACAAGGTCAGACTAAAATCTAGCCCTACAAGAAGTGATATGTATGTATAAGACAAATCTTGAGATCCATCAAAGAATGCTCAAGCTTCAAAAGGAGGAACCTGAGGAGAGGGCATGCCAATGGATGTCAAAAAATGCCACCATGGGTAGGGAGTACTACATCAACAAGCATAAGAAGATTGCAACTTCAAGTCTGAGTGCAGGAGGATCAAGTGGAGGGCATCTTGATTGTTTACCAATGTATCAGGGCTATGTGTAGGTATTATTAGACTTTTCAAGTACTTGTTGTCGAACCATTTCTTTAAATATTATTGTATCAATGTCATTGTGTACTGAAATTTTCTATGAGATCAATTTGAGTTCTAAATTTATAATACCCCATTTGTTCCATAATAATATATACCTCATGTTTGTTGCTTCGCTCAAACATAGTAGTCTAGTAAGCATCGATGTTTGGATGCATACTCTATGGATGTTGGATGCATACTCTATGGATGTAAGTTTTAGGACACATAATATGACATGAAACAATAATTATCTTTAACAATAGGTAATTTGTTTAACCAAAAGAACAAAATATCCAATCACATAATACAAATACTATTGTTCCACCGAGTAAACATAAACTACTATCATGTGTGAGCTAGACAAGAATCTATGATTATATTAGGTGTTTACAACATACATAGAACCCTTCATTCACAACTAGTGACACTACATCCTAGTAGACAACTTGAATATTTTAGCCTCCCATCTAAATTAGAATTGTCCCCTACAAATAAAACCAAAAATAGTTTCATGCCACAAAAAACATAGTGAAGCATGCAATGAAAACATAAAGACGTAAACAAGTACCAAAAGGTTACTGCTACTTGGCCCCATACGAATTCCATACATGGTTGTTCAAGTATTCCTTCAATTAGAATTTGAAGTGTCCCCATCCTTTGGGGCTCAAATATGATACAAATACTAGTTCCAGTAGGTCAGTATACACATTTATACATTAGATAGTTCTAGATCGCTCAAACAAGATAGACTTGTACAAGTGGCGATCAACTTTAAGAGTTGGTCCACAACACATGTCATATCATTAGAGTAGGACTTGAATGGTCCAATATATGCAACAGAACAAATCAACAACCCAATTGTCATAGGCATGGTTGGGAAGTAGGCGTAATTCTTACATGATCTTGTTGGAGCTTCTTCTCTAAAAAACAACAAATAAGTAAGGGTGAGTACTTACATACTCAGCAACCCATCTTCACCCATGGAATGAGAAATTTGGAATAAATGCATTGACTCTATGGGGCTTAGGGTATTTTTGCAGAAAAGCTAATTTTACATGCAAGGTTATAGTTCTGCAAACTTGTTCTTTCAAAATCTCATTTTCTTCTGAGGGAGTTCAAAACTTTCCTTTTCAAACCAAAATCCCATGAACAAAACCATCCAAAAATCTTAGTAGTTCCCTCTGTTTTTTGCAATTTATTTTCAAGACCAAAAGTAGCTACTGGACTTCCCATCAACCATAGCTCATAGCTCAATCGTTGTACGTTTCAAAACTTTTTTCTAAATATTTTCAAAAACAAATCACTGGTGGACATATACTATTTGAATATATTGTAATGCTATGTACAGCTTCACTTTAGCCACATAATTTAGACCCGAGACACTCCTTGTAGTGAGGCCTGACTCAAACCCAATTTTTGCCTACACGACAAAACTCAACTTTTCCCTATGTGACATCACCCTAGTGACTACCCTTAGAGGAACAAGGCCACCCCTGCGTCCAACACTAGGACTAAAACATTTTCCCTTCCTTTTCCTCCTGGTGTTCACCCCACCACCTGTAATCTTGAGGATAGCGTATGCATGTTTTGATCAAGTGATTTCCCATACAATCTTAAGTAGTTGCACTTATGGAGTTTGGCAAGCTAAAACAACAACTCGGTCCTTATACGAGACAAAACAATCTTTCCTACTCACACCTATACTAGTTGAGCCAAACTCCTTCTGATTCATTTTAAACTAAAGAATTCCAGCCGTCTTAGTCTAGATAGTGCCGATGATAAATGCTCACTTTATTTTTTGTACACCAAACCCCTTTTTATTTTGAAAAACTCACACCTTTTTTTCCAAATTCTTTGTAAAATAATTTGTAAAGAGTTTTCTGGATAAATCGCTTTGTAGTGATGTATAAGGTTGGACGGTTATATCATCATGTCCCTTAGCAGCAAAATAATACAATGAATATATAAAAACACGCTAAGGATTGTGTTTGAAATGTAGGTTATTTATATATCAAAGGGATTCATTGGGCTTACCATTGCTTTAACCGGTGAAAAGGCGAGAGCTCGTAGAATTGAATTCTAGATTCAGCGTCTAGCGTAGACTTGTAGAACTGGCCTTCATGTGACAGTGCGAACACTACAATAACTACACAACATGAATAAACAAACATACAAACTAGCGAGAATATCAATAAATATTCAGTATAATGGTAATAAATGATAATGAGTGGACGAATAAAGTTTTGAGTAGAGTTTGTCTTGTAAGTTGCTTTTGCAAGTATTTGTAAGCTGCTAACATGAGGTTGCATGCCAAATGAGAGTGGATGCGGTGTTGTGATACTGTGGATGATGGAATGGAGATGCTTACTTGTGTTTATGGGTAGATCAAATATGAACTAATACTAGGCCTCCTATTGGTTTATGAAAGTAAAGTGGAATACTTAGTGTGCTAAGGTTTACATGGCTTGTGGTATTGAGTGTGTGGGAAGGAAGAAGATAGCGTTCTAGGTGTATTTAAAGCTGGGTTATATCGATCGAAGACGACTTAGTAGAGAAGATCTTAGAGTTATGAGAATAATAGTAAAAGAATTGTCCAAATCTAAGTTCAAACCAAAGAATTATGAGCAAAATATGAACAATGGTATTTTTATTTTTATTTTAAATTACAAACCATGCTCAAGGGAGGGCATGGTTGGGTATCGAGTGGCTTAATAAGATTTTAGGAACAAGAACTGTCAAAATCGGAGTTTGGATGGACGAGCTATGAAATGTATACTCATATGAGGAATTATAAAAGGAGTAAATGAATATTCCTAGAATATTTCAAAATTTGCATATTTGAAAAACTGAAAATATGAATGTATTTTTTTGAGTTCTATGGTAACATAAAATATTTTTGGGTTGCTCATGAATAGATGTTCATGCTGGTGTCAACTGTTTGTGCCTGTAGTGTCACATGAGGCATACATAGATAGACAAAACTAGGTTGCGACTTAGACAATTCTGGGCAATGGCTAAGCTCAGACGGCCATCATGGCTGCATAGAGCTTGATTTTAAATGAATTTATAAAGAAAAATTATAATTATTAGAGTTTGTATGACTGATACATTGGCTTGACAAATTTATGTGAGCTGAAAAAAAATACAAAATCTGCGCATAGCAGCATGATGAACGGACGAGCACCAGACGAATAATGAACAAATGATAAAGGAACAACGAACAAACAGACGATGAACAAACGAATGAACATCAAACGAATGAAGGCCAATGAATGAATGATGAAGAATTGAATGAGCGAATGATGAATAATAAATGAACGGATGAACTATTGCACATATAGCTGCAGCATGGCTAGAGTGTGGTTGTAATGTGTTTGTGTGGGATTGAGTGAACAACTAAGGGACGAGTTTGGGTTGTCCCCTTGTCCCTCCATTTATAGGCAAGGCCACCATTTGAATGACTTTTAGAGCTATGTTTAGACGAAGCTTTGGAGTTATGATTAGAAGTATCTCTAAAGTTTGCTCCAAAGGAAACTCTAAGTTTTGCTTTAGGGGTCCTCTGTATCCCTTTATTTTAAAGAAATCAAAATCTACTTAATAGAATAGGCTATTTGGCCTAGAATTTGGTATTCCGTCACTTTCTAAAGTTGAGATATAAGCCTATATCAAATTTATAGGATAAAAAGTGGAAATTGATTTTATACATCATCACTCATTGTTTCTATTCTGCAACTGATAACATGTCCTTTGGCTCGCTCCCCTATTATATAAATATAGCACATTAATATCTCTCACATATGACCAATTGTAGTTTATAAATATTTTCTACATAAAACTATATTAGCTTAATTAATCTATATCTAAATTATGATTATTAAAACAGAATTTAATTTCAAAGATCCAAAGGGCACAGAAAGTCCATTGGGGAGAGACTTCGGAATTGAGCCATATAGACCGAGATGGGCCAAAAAGAGAGAAAAGGAAAATATTTTTCTAGGGATTCTAATATGGACTTTTATGAAATTATTTATAAAATATCTATAAAACATTTTTGGAGGAATTTAAAAAGAATTTATGTGTAGAGTATTTATAGAATATTTTACTAGACTTCACACGCACAATTTTTTTGAGATCATCACACGCACAAATTTTTCTTTGTTGAGATCATACACGCACAATTTTTTGAGAACAAAATTTTAAAAATTGTTTTTTGATTTAGGATGAGTTCGATAAATTTTCTAGGAGTGGTTCTCGGGGTGTTAAAAGAAATGCCCTCCCTGTTTTGTATTTTCCTATAATTCTGAATTAGCTGGTGCACATCAAGGTTGTTGCGGTTTGGACTCAAACATGGATGTGTCCCTTTCTCATGGTCTTCAATTCTTAGCTATCCATGCCTTATTGGTACTCGATGCTTACGTTGTGCAAGATAACAATGCAATCCACTATATTTTAATGATCGAATCGGTATCATGATACTTAGCTTAAAGCACCCCAATGGCATGTTCTACATCTAGGGATGGACGGGTTTTTTAAACTTTAGTTCTATTTTTTAGTTTTAAAAAACTTTGGTTTTCTGAACATTAGAAACCGATCGGTTTTCTAGAAAATGAAAAATCGAGAAGTTCGGTTTCGGTTTTTTACTTCTGTTTTTCAGTAAAAATCGAACATCAAACTTATACTAAGACAACACGTACAACAAGTTTACATGATAAATTACACACAATTTTAAAAAATAAAAATTATATAGGTACAAAGATTTAGAAATACATCATACATCATATACAATTAAGTGAATAGCAATTTAATTGCATCACACATTTAGTTCACATAATCAAATAGTCAAATTTCAGAATTAATAAATTTGGTATTCGATTTTTTTGGTATTTCAGTTCAGTATATTGTGAAAACCGATTACGATACCGAAAACCGAACTTCTTAGTTACAAAAACCAAAACCAAACCAAACTACCGAAAAACCGAAATTTCGGTTCGGTACCATTCGGTTTGGTTTTCGTTATACGGTAAAAAAGTGCCCACCCATATCTACATCCTTTTACTACTCTTGGTGTTTTGTAGTGAAGTATTTGTGTTTCTTGCTAAGAGCATCTCCAACAACGTGACCTATAAAAATGCCTTATAATTTAAAAATAAGTAAATTTTATAGAATTTAGGGCACCAACAAAACACCCCGCTCCAACAGTAAAGCCCTAAATCTAGATTATAGGGCAGCCCACTACGGTGTAGTATATTTGAGGCACTTGAGAGGGTGCCCTATAGTTTTTTGACAAAATTTGTTGAATTGAGACACTGTTGGAGTGGTTTTTCCTGTGTAGAGCCCTATATTTCAATTTGAGGCATTAGTTTGAGGCATTGTTGGAGATGCTCTAAGTGGGCTAGAGATAGGACCTATGACAGTTGCCCAAGGAGGATATATGTCGTCGACAAGATATCATGTCATGTTGTAATCGTTGCCATTGACTTTATAACTAATTTTTGGACCAATTCCTCTACCAAGGTTATCGAAAACTAGTGAACAATGAAGCATGTTTATATCAGTATAAGATCCCAACATCCAAAAAAAAGTGTGCCAAATCCAATTTTAGCTACCCAGAGCCTCAAGAACGAGAGTTGGCTTCTTATAGTGCCCTCTATACTGGCCCTACAAAGTAGTAGGACAATTTTTCCATTCCCAGTGCATGCAATCTATACTATCAATCATACCTAGAAATCCTCTTTCATCTACCTTTGCCAACAAAATAGCAGTATATTTAGTATTTGGACTCTAGAGTAGACTAGACCATACAAAGCCACAATGGTCCTAGTGAATTCATCCATAGTCTCTAGAATCGTGCTTTGTCCCATGTGAAAGTACTTGTCTAGCTAGTTGGCAACACCACCATAAACACACATGTATAGTTGTAGTTACCTTTTGGATAGAAGTCAATAAGGACATTCCAGCAAGTTTGTGGCAAATGTCGAGAAACATAGCCTTACACATACGAAACATACAATACGATTGGATATATGGTTTTGATAAAATTGCATATTGCGCTAAAACAATATGGAAGACACAAACATTACGTACCGACGACGAAAAATTTCGTTACTATAAATAGGGTAATCAACAAAGTAATCCTACATCAACCTTCTATACCCTTCGAACCGATGAAGTTGCAATGTTTGTCACCGAACAACGATGTGGATTGTCTTCGACATCTTCCTCTTCAGTGTGACACCTCGTCCACTCCCGGACCAGTGGTACTTACTCCTGCAGCTCTCTAGGATCATATATTGTCCACACAGACCAACACAAGTCTTTTATGCGCACTTTGTCTCCACTCATGCGAACAGAGAAAACTTCCTAGTCGGTCACCCATCCCAAATTGTTCCAAATCAAGCACGCTTAACATGGAGGTTCTTTCGAGATAGGTTTCCAAAAAAGAAGATGCACCTTGTTGTATGAGTACTTTATTAATTTTATTAAGTCTTGGTATAGGATATCACCATCCACCAGGGTCAGGATATCACAATCCACCCCCCTTAGAAGATCGACGTCCTATCGGTCAACCCCAAGCCAAGAACCTCCCCTCTTGGATCTGATACCACTTGTAGCACTCTGTCCACTTCCGGACCAGCGGTACTTACTCTTGGCAGCTCTCTAGGATTATATATTGTCCTCACAGACCAACACGAGTCTTTTGTGCACACTTTGTTCTCACTTATGAGCACCCAAGGAAACTTCCTGGTCGGCCACCCATCTAAAATTGCTCCAAGTCAAGCACACTTAAATTGAAGGTTCTTTCGAGATAGCAGGCTTAAGAAAAAGAAAATGCATCTTATTGATATAATTACTCTATTAATTCTATTAAGTCTTGACTATGATATCACCATCCACCGGGGCCACTATATCATATTCAGCTAGCTATACAAGTTTCCAAAAAAAGAACAATAGTAACCGAAAACAACTAGGGTTGATGCATCGAGGAATACACTAAACCAATGGAGCCTAATCTACATTAAAATAGAATTTTTTGATCCGAACCGAGAAAATGCACAAAGATTGCAAGTAAGAACCGGGTAAAGAGAAACGTTGACCTGAAGACGGCGTTCCTATGTAACGGCGAGTTTGTGCAGGACGTCCGTGAGCTGCTCGACGCCATGCATGGGAGTTGTGGCATCCAAATCAAGCATCGCACCTCCCAAAGTCAGGTCCAGGCGCGGGACAACAATGACCGGCAAGGGACGGTCCATGGGGACGGAAACTTACCGCAAACAAATGGGGAATCCACGATGTACGCGACTGCTCCACTCTGTCTTCTATTGTGCGGTTGCTTCCGCTAGTTGCTGCCACGATACGGATGACACCCAATATCTGCATTCGCATCTGTATCGGATGAAAACAACCACAGCGGTAGGGGGCTTGGTTTTTTCCCCTAAAGGCCTAAACGTTAGAACAGCGGTTTCCTCTAAATTTCTTTCTCTATATCATTTTTTGGGTCACATCATCAACAATTTATTCCTTATTTTTTTTTATCTCCCGCAGTGGTTCCCCCTAAATACCCCTCTATACCCTACTACAACTATAAAATATCATTTTCTATACCTACTTTTTATCTACTATCAATTTTTCATCTACTAACAATTATTCGTGGACCCACAGAACCGTACCGGAGGGGAGCAACAGTGAACCGTTAGATTCGGAGGGAGAGAAAAGAGAGCCGACGCATAGCGGGCGCATAGGGGGCAGCGTTGCCGGCCAAAGGGAGGGGACTGTAGCCGCTAGCAAAGGGAGGTGACTGCTGAGCGGAGACCGCTGCGGCCAGCCTTAGGTGCCTCAAAATTTGAGTTATATCAGATGATATGGTAGCCGCGTGGCACAACCACATTGTATTTGTTCTCTTGTGGTTTGTTTATCTTTGTATTAGAATACATTGATATTCTATTCTTGTCTAACCGTAGAAAAAGATTGTGAATTGTTAAGTGTCTTTGTCTCAATATATATTAGATTTTGTCACTTTTAGGGATGGCAATGGGTACCAGAAATCCGTATATCCAACGGGTTTTACCCAATATAAATGTGGATATAAAACGACTTCTTTACGTTAATAGACACAATTATGTATCCATCGGGTAGACGGATACGGATATGGGTAAGTATTACCCATGCCCGTGTATCCCATGTGTAATTTATATCCACCTCAGTAAACCCCTACCCTACTTAAATAAGCACATCTAAATCTATATTAGCTAAAAATAAGATTAACTTACACGTTTCACATTATTTATTATTTTTATATTTACACACATTTGATGTTTTATGGTATTAGATATGCCATATTTATTAGATTTATGCTATTTAATATGTGTTTAATAGATATCTAATCGGGTGTGGGTTACTCAATGAGTTTTGTTACTCATGCGGGTACCAATATGGGTATAATTTCATATTAGTTTTTTAACGGTTATAATTTTATGTCGCAGGTATGGGTAAGCGTTACCATGCGGGTAAGTAGTCGTTGTCATCTCTAGTCATGTCTACGACTTTATGAATCATATTTTATTCTTAAATCTGAAAAAAATATAGGTTATATCTAAAAAATTACAACAAATCAAATATGCAATTTTAGCATTGAATATATGCAGCCATCGTTTCCTGAAAGAAAAATAAAATTCACCAGAATTTAGTAACTCCTTTTGTCGTCTAATAAGAAAATCCGGCAAATCTCTGGTGGCCTTCCTATAAAAAAGGAAAATAGAGCAGGCCACTTAAATTTGGCTTCAACTACGGCGCGTTCCCTGCTTGGCTTTGGTTTGCCAACTTTGGCTTGCTCCCCACCTCGACCACGCCCACCGTCGACGGTGGCAGACAATCGTGCGCGCGCCTGTGCCGGTCCGGGGGGGAGGGCTGGCCATGCACGCGCGCACAAGGCACGCACAGCAACACAAAAGTTCCAAGGCCTCCCCTTCCTCTAGCAGTGGCGAGGCAGGAAGGCAGGCCGGGTGTCCTGCCTCCCTTGCGCGCGCTCTCACGACCCATCCCGTGGTCCGTCATCGAGCTCCGGCGAGCGGGCCATGCACACGTCCAGCTAGCTCACACAGCGCCGTCTCGACCTGCTGCCGGTGCTCCTGGCCCGCGTCCACATCACGGCGGGCGGGCGCGCGCGTGAACGATTTCCTCTCCGCATGACCCTGTGATGGTCGGTGGGTTCCTGCGGCGCGGCCACAGCCTCGACAGGCTCCTGTCGAGGAGACGCCGGGCCGTTTCGCCCAGCCCCTCGTTCTCGTCCTCCTCCTCCACGCCGTCGTCTCCGCGTGGCAGCAGCGTCAGGAGCGGCATGGCGGCAGAGGACGACGACGACGCGCCCACCACCGTGGCGGCGCCACCGCTGCACAGACGGGTGCTGTCCAGGAGCCACGGCTCGCGGGCCACTCCCGGCCGGTCCCAGGACCTGCCGCCAGTGCCATCGAGGACCGTCCGCGACAGTGGGCCGCCTTCAGGTGATGTGATCTATCACCGTTATTATTGCTAGCCATCTGCCCGTGTTCTTCATCTGCGAGAACATCTGTCTGAGTTTTTAATCAGAGTACCATTTTGTGCTGTGTTGGGATTGGCTGCACTGCAGATTTAGATTTGATGAAGGATAAGTTCGCCAAGCTGCTGCTCGGGGAGGACATGTCCGGCACGGGCAAAGGGGTGTCCTCCGCTCTCGCTCTCTCCAACGCCATCACAAATCTCGCGGCCTCCATATTCGGGGAGCAGCGCCGCCTCGAGCCCATGTCCGCGGAGCGGAGGGCGCGGTGGAACAAGGAGATCGACTGGCTCCTCTCGGTCGCCGACCACATCGTCGAATTCGCTCCCTCGCAGCAGGTGTCCGAGGACGGAACAAACATCGAGGTCAGCATAGCATAGCAATTGTGACGCCAATTTCACCCTGCGCGCTTGCACTGACATGTATTTCGTCCTCCAATCAGGTGATGGGCACTCAGCAGCGCGGGGATCTCCTCGTCAACATCCCCGCCTTGCGAAAACTCGACGCGATGCTCCTAGTAAGCACGACGAGATATCGTATCTTTCTTTACAGCTCCGGCCGGGTTTTTTTCCTTCTCTTTTCTGAATTCATCTCGACGTTTTCTTTTCTTTTCTTTTCTGCCGCGGAACAGGAGTATCTGGACAGTTTCGGCGAGGCCCAGGAGTTCTGGTACGTGGCGAAGGACGCGGACGGGGGCGAGGACGACGACGACAGCACGTGCGACAAATGGTGGATCCCGACGGTGAGGGTCCCCGCCGAGGGCCTGTCGGACGCGTCCAGGAAGTGGCTCCAGCACCAGAAGGACCTCGTGGGGCAAGTTCTCAAGGCGGCCATGGCCATCAACGCCGACGTCATCGCGGAGATGGAGATCCCCGAGGAGTATATCGAGTCCCTGCCGAAGGTGATTGATATTCCATACGACCCGGGGGCTGCCCGGGTGCCAAAATTTCGTTCTGTAGATAAAGAAAGGGGGAAAAAAAATGCGCTGCTCACCTTGCAGAACGGAAGGTCCATTCTTGGAGACTCCATGTACAAGATCATAACCGACGACGTCTTCGACCCCAACGAGCTCCTGCAGTCCGTGGACCTGTCGACGGAGCACAAGATCGTGGACCTCAAGGACCGGATCGAGGCCTCCGTCGTCATCTGGCACCGGAAGATCAGCAACAAGCTCTCGTGGGGCCCCGCCGGCGTCAGCCTGGAGAAGCGGGAGGAGTTCGAGGAGCGGGCGCAGACCGCCCTGCTCATCCTCAAGCACAGGTTCCCCGGCATCCCTCAGTCGGCGCTCGACATCAGCAAGATCCAGTACAACACGGTACAGAACTAAAAGACGAGCCACATCTTCTCCAGCTGCGGCTTTTGCCACCGAACTGAACCAACGTGGTGCATGCTGCTGTCCGTTGCGTTTCTGCAGGACGTCGGGTACGCCATCCTGGAGAGCTACTCCAGGACCCTCGAGAGCCTAGCCTTCGCGGTTCTGTCTCGGATCGAGGACGTCCTCCACGCCGACGCCGTCGCCTGCGACCCCAAGCGCACCAAGTCCAGGAGGCGGCCTAGCCTAGAGTGTGACGCTGCCGACGAAGCCGAAGCCGAGACGGCGCACCACAGCGGTTCCGTGCACTGGCAGGACCATCAGGATGCCGAGGACGACGGCGGCGAGAAGCATCCGGACGGCAACGGTAGGAAGCTGAAGAAGCTCCACAGGGTGGCGACCAAGAAGTTTCTCCACACGCAGAAGATCGACGGTGTGGCCGGCGGGCTCAAGAGCTTCGCACACAGGTAGCGTTTTTGCGTGCGTGCGTGCAATGGTGCCATACTGTTTGGAAACGAAGAACGTGTGTAAATAGTTCCAAGTTTATTTATATGCAAAAATAGGACCACGGGGTGCGGGTCTTGCCCGAGGGATGATGACATGCGTTCCTGTCCACGTCTGATCTGACATCTACCCAAGAGCTGGCTGTGTCACGACGAAGTGACGAACCGAAAGTTTTACTCGAACCGGCGAACTGTGCACAACTCGACGACAGTTTAATATATTACATGCATGGGACTAGATCTTGTCAAATGACAGGTTATTCAAAGACATGAGTGCCAATTAGACTGATGTACTCCACATCATCGCTGTGCTTCTAGCTAGAGGATATCAAATTAAACTCCTAAAGTGCTTTCAGGATGTCTTCACAGATTGTGAACTGCCCACCTTTCCTCGACGTTCGCAACAACTGCAGAAAAGTTTTAGGGTTTGTTCGGGTTTACCCTAATCCATATGGATTGAAAGAGATTGAGGGGGTTTTAATCTCTAGTAAGTCAAAATATCTCATAATCCGTATCAATCTCCTTCAATCTATATGGATTGAAAATAACCGAACATGCTCTTACAGAGGTGATTGTGAACTTATTTACACTGACATTTTTCAGAACCATAAGTAATAGAGGTCAGTAGAAATCAGTGGCGGACCCAGGATTTGAAGACAGCCTAGGCGAAATTACACTGCTATACTCTACGTCTGTGCCTAGACCCTTTGCTGCTCTGCTTGCTTGCTTGTGGGTATGATGTTTGCTTGCTTCTGTCCATTGTCGCAGCCGAGGCAGCCAGGCCACCGCCTGTGGTGCCTGGGCGGTAAGTCCGCCACTGGTAGAAATAATTATTTGTACAGGCGATTAACGGAGAACCGCCAATGAAAATCGACGTTCGCAATAATGAAGCCGCCGAGCCGAGGGTTCATTTTCTAAAATGAAACAAAAAAACGTATTTGTAAAATAAATTCGTAAAAAGGCTAAAATAAAAATGGCCCACGTGTCATGTCATATCCAGGCCAGCGCTGGTGTTTTTACTACGGTGTTCCATGAAGAAAGAATGCATGGCTGCTAAGATCATTTTCAACATATTTCTATTTCTATATATTAAGCGCGGGAGCATATCTCGCCTCCCATTGCTCCACGTCATCCTAGCATGTGTTAACCACAGGATTCACATCGAACGGACGTGGTCAGACATCTTACCTTCTCCCACTCCTTGTGACGTGAATCTTCCAGAGTTTACCAATCACCACACGGATGCGAGTCCTCTCCGATGGATTGTCTGAGTGTCTCTTCCTCCTTCTGCTATCCCATCCGATCGCACAACCCCTCCTTCAACCCCACCGCCGTTTTCATCGCTCTGACTCCTGCGCTCGCCGCAGCAGCGCGCGGTGCCCTGCGTCGGACGCGCTCCCATATGCTCCCAGGCCCTCCCTCTCGCATTTTTTGTCTTAGCCACGGCAACGCCTTCCCCCTCCCCCTGCGCCCAACGGAGCACTCAGGTATGCCACTCTCCTCAGCACCAGTCGAGATCGCCAGTGCCATCGCGCCGCCACACCAGGGAGCAGGTCGGCCCGCCATGGCTGGGGTGGGGGCATGGACCACGGAACCGGGGCAGTCGTTTATGCGTAGTTCCACACAACTGGCCCCCGGCTCCAGGATCATGTGCTCTGGTAATGACGCCTTTGTCAAGTTGGCTAGGTGTTGAGCACCAAATTGAGCACAGTCCGCGGTCCGGACAGTCCGCGCCTGTGGGCCGGACGGTCCGCGCATGCGCAGAACGGTTTAGGGTTCCGAGTTTTGTGCTACGGTTGTTAGCTAAAATCATGGGATAAGCTCGGAATCAGTTGTGTAAAGGGTCCAGCCCCCTCCTCTATAAATAGAGAGGTCTACGGCCGATTTGTAATCATCAACAATCGAATCAATACAACTTCTATTTCGCATTTTCTCTTAGGAGTAGTTCTAGTCTAGTTTAGGTTTAGTTATCCAATCCCCAAATTCTTCGTCTCTCTTCGGCTCTACGTCGATTAGAGGAGTCTAGGTCGGCCAGCCCGAGCCTAGACACCACCTAGGATCTCTACTCCCCGACGGGGTCCCTCCCGGGAGCGAGATCCAGGCGCCGTCGACGATCTTCCGCCGTCCCTGCGTACGCGCGGACCGTCCGGCCCCAGGGCGCGGACCGTCCGGTCGTCAGGCAGGAGCCCTAGCCGCGCACCAGGCCGCGGACCGTCCGGCCCCAGGCCGCGGACAGTCCGCCCCTGCGCAGAGAGCACCACCGCGCCTCGCACCAGGCCGCGGACCGTCCGGCCCCTGCGCGCGGACCGTCCGCCCCTGTGCAGAGGGCACCGCCACGGTTCTTGTTGAGTGTTTGGCGCTCTGAAAAGGCGTCAACATACTTTTTGGCGACTCCGCTGGGGACAACACATCTAAGCTCATCAGATCGGCCCTCAATGGCCGGTTCAAAGGATAGCTCTGACATTTCTCTAAGCAACATCATAGAGCCGACTTGGGAAACCTTGCCGGCTGACGAGCAGCTCCAGTTTGAGGAGCACAAGGAGCGGATGATCCAGGAGGCGAAAGCAAAGTTCTTGGCCAACTTCAAAGTGGACAGGAACAACAAGGTCGTTCGACATCGGGCGACGGATCCGGCTTCGCTCCAACCCACGCCAGATATCCCCAATGTAAGTAATACCAACGATCTGCAATCTCTTAGAAATTATGTAGAAGATCAGCGTGAACAAATGCAGAACATCATAGGGGGTATGCAAAGCGATCTTAAGAGACTAGTACGTGCATTCGATAAATCTAGTACCGCAAATTTTCCTTCGCACGAGGTTGAGTTAGGAAATAACGCGCATAACACATCGGCTACAGGTTGTCACGACCAGTCACAACCCCTTTATGGGATGCCGATGGACACATACCCTAAGCAACCGCAAATCGGCAGCAAACCAGCCGATCTGCACATGCCCGGACCGTCCGCACGTGAGCGCGGACCGTCCGGGCCAACAGTAGTCGGGCCTATTTTTAATGAGTTACCTAGATATGCGCCCGAGCCACCACATATGACACAGAACCCAAACTACCCAGCCGGACGGTCCGCATACAATGACGGACGGTCCGCATATGACCACGGACGGTCCGGGTACGTATCCGGACAGTCCGCGCATAAGTCTTTTGAGGAGGATTATTACATGAATCCTCGCCCGTCCCAGCAACACTTCCCATCACACTATGCAATGCACCAGCCCACTAATTCAGGATCCAAAGCCCAGGAAAGCTTTCCGGCCCCACCTGGAAGGCCGGAAAGAAACGATCAAACGTATGAGCCATATAGAGCAAATGGAAATGCACCACGTAACTCAAACCAATGGGGGAAAAGACAACATGCTAATATCCAGCCAACCCCACCTATGTTTGACCAGAGAGCCGGTGGTCTCGCACCGGCTGCCATTGATATAGTAAGGGAAGAAATAGCCGGGGCGTTCCGGGATAAGCTCGGAGTAAGCATGGTCCCTGGGGGGCAATCATATCGGAAACCTTATGACAGCCGATTTGATCACCACCCATACCCACAGGGAACCAGGATACCCGAATTCACAAAATTTTCGGGTGATCAAGGAAAAAACACACGTGAACACATAGGCCAATTTTTAGCACAATTAGGAGAGTTGGCCGACACAGAGGCATTTCGCGTACGTTTGTTTTCATTATCTTTAACAGGAACTGCGTTTGCATGGTACGCCACTTTACCTCCTAATTCCATTTCATCATGGGGGGATTTAGAACAAAAATTTCATGATCATTTTTTCTCCGGTGACTATGAATTGGATTTGGTAGATTTAGCGTCATTGCGACAGACAAAAGATGAATCGGTTAATGATTACATCCGGAGATTCCGAGATACAAGAAACCGATGCTTTCAAATTCATTTAGCAGAGAAACAGCTAGTAGGATTAGCCTTTAACGGTCTACGATATTATTTAAAAGAGAGATTAGAAGGCATCCAATTTTTTACACTAGCACAGTTACACCAGAGGGCTTTGGCTTGCGAAAGCCGGAGCAAAGAAACTGCTAAGACAATGCGTCACAACGTACATATAGTAGAATACGACCAAAGTAGCTCAGATGACGAATCAACAGAAGTGTATGCTGCTGAAATGGTTTGGCCAAAACAGGCCAAATCTTCGGCTTGTTCCTCCTTGCAGCCGGTTCAAAAGAAACGGCAAGAGGAGGTTAAGTTTACGTTTAATGTTGGTAAATGTGATAAAATATTTGACGAACTACTCAAAAATGGCAATATTAAAATAAATCACACTGTTCCATCCGCTGACGAGCTAAAACGTCGTGCATACTGCAAGTGGCATAACTCATTTTCTCATGCCACTAATGATTGTAATGTATTCCGACGACAGATTCAATCGGCCATTAATGAGGGACGATTGAAATTTCAGGAAATGCAGGTGGATACAGAGCCATTTCCAATGAACGTGATCGACTTCGAGGGCAAGAAAGTCCTGGTTCGGCCAAACACGGCCGATAAAGACAAAGGCAAAGAGGCAATCATCGGCAATTCTAAAAAGGCCGATGAGGATCATAAAGTTTCTTGCAGGAAAGTGGTAGCCGAGAAGACTCCCGATGGAGGGGAGACCCTAAAGGTGACCATCACAACCTCCAGTACTGGGGGGCAAGCGCAGACAGGGAGACAGATACAGGAACCCGTGCTGCGTATCCCGGACGGTCCGGCACGTAGGCGCGGACGGTCCGGGACCCCACCGGACGGTCCGGAGAGCTCTGGCGGACGGTCCGGCCATGCTCAGGACTCGCAGCGACCACGTACCTTCAAACCACGACGACCAGAGATAGGTACGTGGAAAACAAATACATTTAAAGCAGCTGGTCGGCTGATCAAGCCTGGCCCGACTTTCGATCAATTGTTGTCTAAATATGTGAAAAGGAAGGCCGGCCCCAGTGACCGGCCACCGAAGCGACCCCGTTCACCCATTCATGAGCAACGTCAGGTCAGGCCGATTGGACCACATCACCAATCGGAAGAAATGAAAGGTCCTATTGTACAATTGAGACCTAACATGCCGACATGGACCCCTCCACCTCCTTATCCATCTATGCCATATCCATACACATACTTACCTCCACCATATGTCCCAAATCAAATGTGGGGCATGCCACCATATCCATTTGGGATGCCACAGTACCCCGCCTGGGGGGCACCCCAAACATCCGTTTTTGATAGGTTGGCACCGCCAGTGCAAGACCGATTGAGCACTGCTGAATCCGGTCACCAGGCACAGGCCCAACAAGGTTGCCGGACTACTCGGCCTCCTAGGCCGACCAATCCGGCAGGGGGGCATATGCCTGTAGCAACTCAAAGAACAACAAAAAAGGACATCATCAAAATAGGCACTGCAGATGTTGTCATACAGGGAGACAATAAAGGGCCGATGATTTTCGGCGAATCGGCCAACACAACCGAAAAGGATACGGCTACCATCAAAACAGCCGATCCAAAATACTCCATGCCTCGATGGTGCCCAGCGGGATTGACACGATCCCAAAAGAGAAAATTACAGCGCCTAAGAGCAAAGGAGAGCCAGGAGAAGGAGGCGGAAAAGACATTTAATGACACACATCCACTATACCCGCCACCGCAAAAGAAATGGAGACCGAAGGCCGTTGAGAAAAAACAAACGGCCACAGAAATAGAAAGTCAACCTGCACCAGGCACGGACCGTCCGGCCCCCGCGTGCGGACCATCCGCCGTTCACCAGGAAGGCTCTGGACAACCTGCACCAGGCGCGGACCGTCTGGCCCCCGCGTGCGGACTGTCCGCCGTTCATCAGGAAGCCTCCAACAACACGACAACATCCATGGAAGAGGACGACCTGCTAGGAGAAGACCTGGTCGACTACGAGGCTTCTCCAGAACGCCCAGGTATGGATGTAAATATTATTATATTTTCTTCCGATTGCACTATCATTGGCGACGATGAACCTGTTGCTGCCCAGTTCGATTTTGGTCCTAAAGAAGCCGCCTTTACTAAACCAAAGGAATCGGTAAATCATTTAAAGCCGCTCTTCGTGCGCGGTCACATTGATGGAATACCGATTGCTAAGATGTTGGTGGATGGAGGGGCGGCTGTAAATCTAATGCCTTATTCATTATACAGAAAATTAGGTAAACAAGATGACGAACTTGTCAAAACCAACATGACCCTCAGTGGTGTTGGGGATAGTTCGATTAAAGCCAGGGGAGTCACGTCCGTTGAATTAACCATCGGGACTAAGACCCTTGCTGCTGCATTCTTCGTCGCTGATGTAGAAGGGAATTACAGTTTAATTCTAGGCAGAGATTGGATCCATGCCAATCAATGTATACGTTCTACATTACATCAAATGCTAATACAATGGGTAGGCGATGAGGTAGAACAAGTACATGCTGATGTATCGGCCTGCATCGCTGTGGCCGATGCCCCTGTACTCTGGACTTATGAGACTGCTACATGTCTCACAGGAGTAGATTTTTCTGATTATCAGTTCATAAGTATAGATAAGAAAGGTTTCATTCCTGTAATGCTAGAGCCGATGGAGAATCGGCTAAATCCTAAATAAAGTTTAAATGATGAATACACATGAAGTTCATGAGTCGTTGATCACGGACAATTCGGCTCTCAAAGCCGGATGGTCTGGTCTTTCACAAAACAATTCGGGCTTTAAGACCGAACATCTACCACAGCGAAAAGACAGTATTACAGATGATCCGGTCCCCGAGACCGGAAAGTCCGCCATCACACAAAGATCATCTAATTCCTCTGTGGGGGACATGATAGAGGAATTCAGAGATCTTGATAAACTAGGACAGGGGTTTACATCGGCCGATCCATTGGAGGAGATTGACATAGGAGATGGTAAAACTCCAAGGCCAACTTTTGTAAACAAGACCCTGGAGGCCGATCCTAGAGATGAGATGATCGGTCTATTGAAGGAGTATTTAGATTGTTTTGCTTGGAATTACACTGAAATGCCTGGACTAAGCCGAGAGATTGTCGAACATCGGCTGCCCATTAAGTCTGGTTTCAGACCTTTCAAGCAGAAAGCTAGAACGTTTCGTCCAGATCTTCTCCCACGAATCAAGGACGAAATCCACCGTGTAACACCCCTGGTGTTACTGTAACTAAAAACTTGAGCATGACATCATAAGCATTGGCATTGCATATGTTTGACACACCTAGAGTGCATTCACTAGGCAAAAATTTCAAACAAGTTGTATTGTTTAAGTGTTTTTGCAAATAGAACCCTGGATAGGGAACTTAGCCTTAAATAGGGATTGAAGGGGTAAAAACCTAACCCAAGTTGAGAAAGCCTAAAGACTTTAGGGAAATAGTTATAAAATGTCCCTAAGAACAAAGTTGAATCACATTTATACCCCTGGGATACCAGAAACCCTAATTGGAACCCTGGAAAAACCCTAAAACCAAACCCTAGGGGCCTATGTGCAAAAATTGTGCACATTTGGACTAAAGTGTAAAAACTACAATGTTAAGACATATAAAGTCCCATGGTTCACATTTAGGGTGATTTGCAAGCTAAACCCTAAGTTTTGGACCAATTTGCAAAAAAAGGACTCCAAGTTGATAATCCACTCTAAGTCTGAATTGCAGTGTCATGAGCACAACTTTGAGCCTTTATAACTTTCAAAGTATAGGATTTTTGCCCTAGGGCATCACATCAAAGTTGTAGACCCATCAAAGGTGAACACTTTTGCTTAAGAGAGTGAGCAATGTTGTTAAGAGAAATCTGGAGATAATCATGTTCAAAGTGTGGCTGTCAGGCTGTTATTGTCTGAATTTTCAGACTAACTGAGGTCTGACATCAACTTCAAGCCCAATTTCAGATATGATTCAATGACTTTTTGTGACAACACCATGTAGCAAAGTGGTAGCTGGTATGTAGTATTACAACCTTGATGCAGAGCTTGGGCTTGGTTGCCATTCAAAATTGAGAGAGAACTAAGCTTCAAAATGCTCTGTCAGTTCATCTAATAGGAGATCACCATGGTACAGTAAATGTTCAACTGAAGAAGATCCCAATTCCGCCCCCTGGTTGTCGCCGGTAGACCATCGCCGTTGACCACCACTCGCCGTGATTCGTGTGCCATGGCCATCGGATAAGCACGGCTCAGTGAGAATCTCGGCGTCCGATCCTCTTGCGCTCGAGTTGTGGCTACGCTTGCCGTTTCCCCCCCCCCCCCCGCCCGTCGGTCGACTAGATAAGTCTCACCGCCGTCGTGCTGTCGCCGTTACGTGCCACGTGTTTGTGCGCTGGTCCTCGTCGTTGTGACTCACTGGGTGCATGTCCGGTGATCACCGGAGGAAGAGCCACGGTGAAAGCCACCCATCCCTTGCTCCTGTGTCCATGTTCCCTCCGGCCGCCACCGCGCTTAACCCAAATTCCCGGCCACCGCTCTCGCCCCCTACAAATTGAAGCCACCGTAAGCTCTGCAGGGTCGTCACGCACCCGGCCACCAGATATCGTCCTCAATTGTTCGCCTGAGAGCTCGAATTTTGGATTCCCCCCCAATTCGTTTTTCGCCGCCGCATGGGACTCCACCGTGGACAGCACTCTTCGGGTTGGTAGTTTCTCAATTCCTCTCTGTTCTAGCTCGTGTATAGTCTCCTATTGCTCTCTATACTGAGCAATTGGAATTTGGCCGAAGTCCATCACCAGAACGCGCCCTTGCCTTGTAAAACGCCGCCGTGACCCCCCTCACCGTCAACCCGCTCTTCGGGTCCTGTTCTGCCCAAACCAAAGTATGTCCATGGACCCTGGGGAACCCGTGAACCTTTACCCAGCCTCAATTTGGCCATCCCCGTCGCTGTTTGATCGGAACATGTTCATCCTCTTGTTTATCCGCTCGGCCACCGTGAACTGGTTGATTCTGTGTCCCCTAGGTGAAATTGATGGAGGGGATATGGTCGGGGTGGATCTGTCACACCCGTTTCCAAGGGGCAGAGCCGGGTGCATAGCATATGTGTGCCAGGATCTATTTCCACACATATGTTGACGTCACAAGTGTAATATATCAAAAGAACAATGCATAAGAGCGTAAATAACGATTATATTAACATATTACACTTCGAACAGACATAATGTCTTAACCTTTATTTATCAAAGTACAGCGAACATGGACATCCATCCACAGGAAGATGACCGGGGGTATCACTAGACTAGCATCCATGGAGTTCAGCATCATATCTTCATCTGCAACTTCTGATCAAAATTAAGCAAGGGTGAGCTCACTTATGGTCGGGGCTCAGCAAGTGGGGGAAAAACTAATGCAAGGTAACAAGGTGAGGCTAAGGTTGAGCAGTAAGCATTTTAGTTGGTCAACATTTTATTAACAACACCTGTCTTACTAATAAGTGTGAATCCCAAGTATTCCCATTAAGCAAAGGTATAAAAGTATATCAAAAACACTTAAGTGAAACCACTTAAGCAAAACCATTGGCAGATCATCGGATCTCGATTTATTTCCATCTTCAAGTTCAATTATCATGTGAGGAGTCCAGGCTGCTCATAACCGTGAGCACGGCTGATATATCAGTTTTACACTCTGCAGAGGTGGCGCATCTTTACCCATGAGTCGCGATTCCCTTCTTGCCCGGGTTAGCTAGACCCGTATTCACTTCCGAGGTGAATGGCCAGGGTCTCACTACGAGGCTTCTCCCTAGAGTCCTCATTACGCAAATGCTGGAAATGGTCAAACTGCATAAGGCACACCTACCGTAACCAACTTATAGTCCGGACCACAGGGTAAAGCTTTGGGAACTATGCCCGTATCCAATCTGCCTGAGCCGGAACTATAAGAGCTTGCCAGATGCCCCCGTTCCGGTCGACCACGACCAACACCCAACATAAGACTTCCCTAGTTATTTAGCCAAGACCAGAGCCATGATAGTCCTCATGGTAGCACTGTTTTCCCGGGTGGTCACTCCATGTTCCAATTAATATGCAATAATCTTGTTTAACCATCGGGTTAATAACAATAATGTAAACTTACCATTTGGAACATCAATATCATAAGCGGGAGTGACTGCATAAAGTTAAGTTGTAGCAATAGCATAGCTACGAAGGTAAAGTATAATTCCCAGGTTTGATCAAGGAATAAGGTTGGAAAGGTTATCTAAATAGGTAACCCGTCAAATTATGCATATATATCCAAAAGAATAAACTTTATTAAATGTATTGTTTGGGATCAAACAGAGTATGCAGAGGGAGAAGTCCACTTGCCTTGCTTATTGAAAACTTGAGGTCCTTCCACGGATAGGAATAGATCTTGATTCTTAACTACTAGATCAACCACTGAATATCACACAAACAAACAAGAAGAACAAACACCACTCAATAACATACCACATTCACCATGCGTAAAGCTAAAAGAAAGCCTAACGAAAAGAGCGTTCGCTTTTCAAAAAATATTACACGCAAGGGTTATAAAAAAAAAGTATTCTTTTCAAACATGTGATCTATACTTTATAAAATAAGGCATGAGCTTAAAAATATCTTAATTAAAATATACAAATATTTGGTTCACCAATTTAGTCTTTTATAAAACGTCATATGCGATATGTCTAAGATTAAGGGTTTATAAGACGATAAAACACGTTATAACGATATTAAACCTTTTTTTTAACATTTTAGAAAAGATATATGTTATATCTAATGTTAATGGGCTACTAATCACGTTATTAATTGTAGAAGCCTTATGGAGCATATTATTAATCATTCACTTATGACAAATTAAAATATAAGTCTAAATAGGTTTTATGTGAAAAGATTATTATTAACACCTATTTATGGAAAGTTATGATATATGCCTTAAATGAACTTTTATGTAGGAGATAATGAACAAACAACTATATTTTATTTTTATTAGAAAGTACATGTCCTATATTTTATTAAGAAAGCTATATACAATATACAAACTAACTTTATTATTAAAGAACATGAACACTAATTTCCTTAGTTTATTCTTTAGGAAAAACTAAGTGACACATATATAAATAATATGAACTAATTTTAATTAAATGATTACTTAAGCCTATATAACTAGTTGTAAACAAATATAAATCTAATTAACTAGGTTATGAGAGGACATAATTACTCTATTATTTATCTTTACATTTAGTTTAGAAACATATGACCTAGATATTTAAAATGAATATTCATTGGTATGTTATTAACTATTTAGTTATAACGACGTGAGCACTTAATTAAGCCATTATATAATTATTAGAAAAGTTATATGGCATATTACTATTTAGTACGGTTATACTTAAACATCTATACGAACCTTGTTAAATATGATATATATTAAAAGTAATTATAAGGTTAAGAACAATTTATCTACTTCATTAGCAAGTAACATATGTTTATCAACATAACCATAAACTTTATTAGAAAAGTATGAGCGTCTAATTAGGCCATAATAGTATTATAGATTCTATTATTTCGTTTTTCTCCTTTCTTTTCTAAATAGAATGTATATGCAATTGTTTATTTATTTCTTCTAACATTAATATACTAGGAATTAATTGTAAATTACTAAATGAGGTTTTTAATAACATATTCATGGTTATTATGACATAAATGAGCATTTTACTATTCTAAGTAATTAAGTGCTATACTTATGAATACATTCATTATGAATAGTAAAATCTATACATTTTTCATTCGTCCGAAAATACGTGGCTTAGTTCCTATTTCAATTTCTTACATCACTAAAATTATACTTATATCATTACTAACCGATTGTCGCTTCACACACTAAAGCAAAAACAAATCCGTAAAAAATTCTAGTATGAAAATCACTGAAGTACTGAATAGTGACCATGCTTACTTTTAGAATTATAAAATCATACGCTTATTAAAGGGTTGTCGCGGGGTTCCATTTTGACTACACGTATAAAACGAAATCTCTACAATCAAATACGTGAATCGCCAACTCGCATAATCTCAAAAACAATAATTCATAATATATTGAAAACATGATTTAGAAAATAAATATTTCGGGGTCGTTTTCAACCTTGTTTTTCTGTTCATGCGTGTCGACGAGCAGGGAGCGGGACAGGGGGTTCGACGAACGGCAGGGAACGGTCGCGGTCGTCGGTGGACGGCGAGGTACAAACTCCAGCGAGTCTCCACGGACGGCGGGCGTGGTCACGGTCACGGGGTGCTGCGCGGACGAAGCTCCGGCGGGGAACGCGAACGGTGAGCAGGGCGAACTGTTTGGTCGACAGCGAGCTCGGGAATGGGGAGAACGCGGGAGAGATAGGGAGAGCTCGGGGAGAAGGGAAGGGAGTCCGGCGTCCAATTTATAGAGGGAGGAGAGGGAGAGATAGAGACGCCAGGGAGGAGAAGGAACGGCGGCCTTCAAAGCCATTAACGTCGCCATATCACCATTAACGGGGAGAGAAATGGGGAGTAACGGCTCCATTAAACGCGAAATAAACGGACGACGCTTCGGGCACGTCTTGAGTGCAGGGCGCGGGTTCTCTGCGTGCTTGGCGCGGCGTGGCTGGTGCGACTCGGGTGCGCGCGTCGAGGTCGGTCGCGCGCGACGGCTTCGGATCCTGGCGGCTGCTCGGCGGCTTCTGCTGGCGCGACTTCGATCGGCGTCGAGGCGGCTCTACGCAGGTCGGCGCTGCTCGGCATCGCGCGCACGGCGCGGGTTGAGGACGGGGTCGCGTCGCGTGGGTGCCTGCGCGGCTGGGACCTGGGCGCGCGGCTCGGTGTCGCGGAATGGCGGCCGGGCGGGGTCGGTCTTGAGTGCGGCTGGGGCGGCTCGGCTCCAGCGCGGTTGGGCAGAGGCGCTCGGCGCCTGGCGCGGCTGGAAGAGAGAGGCAGGGAGGAGGAGAGAAGAGAGAGAAGGGGAGGGGAGAAGGAGTGGCGGCGGCTGCAAGGAGAGGAGCGCGCGCGCTAGGGTTAGGGGAGGAGCGGCGGCTGCTGGGCCAAATGGGCCATATGGCCGGTAGGTTTAGGTCTTTTTCTTTTTTTTTTTATTTCCCTTTTCCAAATTCGAAATACATTTTGAAATAACCCTAAAAATCAAGATAATCAAACTAAAATTATTTATAAATAAGATATTAATTCTTGGACTATTATTATATATATTATTTACTAGGATTTTTTTTATTTAAAACGAAATGCTATTAAATGACCAAAATCAATCATGAGCATCCAAAAATCATTCCAAAGGCAAATAAATGGCACACGCTTAAAAGAAAATTCATTACCATTAATATCAATATTAACTAAATGCATTATTTTATTTAATGATTTTCATAGTGTTACAAATCTACCCCTCTTGAAAAGAATCTCGTCCTCGAGATTAGGGAAGGCTAGCAAGAAAACAAAGGTGATACATGGTTTATTTGTAGGTTCTTAGTTCTCATTGAACTCCTCCAAACTTAAGGAACTTCCTTACTTCTTTGCTCCGCAATGTATGCTAATCAGGCGACCTTCATCATCATACTTATAAAATGGTGGGTCTTCTGAAGTATTGCTTAGGTCATGCTTGGCAGCTTTCTTCTCTAGTCGGTCCAGACGTTTCTTGGGGCATTCGCGAATAAGATGTCCCTCATTTTTGCAGTAGTAGCAAGCACCTCTTGCTTTGAGTTCTTTGCGAGTCAACTTTTCTTGACCAACAGGGGGTGAGGGTTGACCGGGTGTCTGTATCTCATATAACTGAGTCTGACTTGATTCTTCCGTTTGGGTATCCATGTTTTTCGGGGCTTTTGCTTGTGGTTGAGGTGGACTAATCATGTATCCAAACATTTTTCTATTCCTTTTGTTGTTCTTCATTCCATTCATCGAATATCTCGGTGACTCATTTTTCTCGTTCATAGTTGTTAAGGTAGGAATATTGTCGTTGGCATCGTTTACTTCATTTCCATTGGGGTTCATCATCTAGTCAGAGGGTAAAAGAGTTAGTGAGACAGACTGTATAAGAGGCTTGTATGACATTAAGATGAAGATCTAACACAACTTTTTGATTTCCAATATAAGATTAGTTAAGGAGCAAGGATGGTTTCAGATTTCCGCCTAGCTTCATCATACTACAAGAGCATACAAGTGTTACAATCCTTAACATAGATCTTCTGAACTTTATAGATTTCAGAACATGATATCCAAATAATCTTTCTGATCCAAGAGTATTTCTTTGAACACAAATTGAGAGAAAGACTTGAGCGGGACTTTTAGGGCAACTAGAATAGAGCACCACATTGTTTGCATATAGCAGATGACACCACACTTTATTCTCTCTATAAAGAGGCAAAACACCGTAGGTGTGAAAGATTCTCCAAATTTATTCATATATCACTTAGCACTATTACAAATCTTGAAAGGGGCAACAACTTGACATTTTTTTTGAGACATACTCCTTCTAGCTAAACGATATATTATTCTTCCTTGATAGATGTACCAATCTTCAGGGCTGGAGGTCGATTGTCTTCAACTACTATTCTTTCTCCGGATGGGGTTTCCAAACACATGGTTCTCTCAGTATGTTGGATTACTGCCTTAGTTATTCGTAACCAATTCTTTCCAAGAATCACATCCTTTCTCATTGATTCTATCACTAGGAGATCAGCTGAAAAATCTATCCCGTTGATTTTAATACTTACTTTCGGACATATGTAGTTCACTAACATTTTTCCTTCGGGTGCACTAATGGTCTTGCTTGATCTCAAGGGACACTTAAAGATGCCATACTTTGTTGCAAACTGGGCACTGATAAAAGAATGTGTTGTACAAGGATCATACAACACGGTGGCGATGGTTGTGTGAATGACTAGTGTTCCAAAAATCACTGCATTATCATATGGAATAGTTCCTGTCACTGCATAACTTATCCTTCCTGTGGACTCTTTCCGTTGTTTATTCTTTGTTGATGCATGGGTTTGAGGGTGTTGTCTTTTCTTTTGGACCTCATTGATCTCCACATCCTTCTTAGGACAACCATTAACAAGATGGCCGATATCACCACAGCCAAAGCAAGCATGACTTGATAAGTTAGACGGTGGAGTTGTCTTTACGTTGTTGGTAGAAGTTTCTGTGCATTTTTGTTCATATTCCATGTCTGGAGACTGAGATAGCTTCATCTCGGAGGTGATCTGTAGCAAACTCTTCTCAGGACAGTTACGGAAGTAATGACCTTCACGTCCACATTGATAGCAAGCTTTTCTTGAAGTTATTTCTTGACTTTTTCTATGTTTCTCTTTTTGTTTCTTGGACCTGATGCGACGACGAGGCTGAAGCTGTGTGCAGGTAATAGTCCATCCATCAATGTAACACTCCTGTGTTTCTTCTTGGGGCTGGGCATCCTTGTGATGTTTCCTCTTTGGAAAACCTGGCAATTCATCGTCTGACAGTGCATCTGCTATTAGATGTTCTTGGGGAGACCATTGTCTTTTAATACCAGAAAACAAAATCTGGTTCTTCTGTTTTGTAGTTTCACTTTCGTTTGTACTGATCTGGCGACAAGGAATTCCATAATACTCACAACAACAACATGTTCCAAGGTTACTTGTCTGTTGGTTTGGTTGTGCATCATTTTGGGTCTTGATTGTCTGTTCATCAGCTGTTTTATTCATAGTGTTGTTTTGATTTGCCAACACACCGCATTCTTTGCATTTAGTCACATCGCTTGTCGTTGACATTCCAAGGTCTGACATCTGTATGGGTATGGAAGAATGGAAGGGATGAAAGGGTTGAGCAAAGACAGATTATAGAGAGCAGCAAAAACCCATCTATCTAAGGTTTTTCCTAGCTAATTGATGTCATTGTGGACAAAAGTCACACAACACCAACAATCATTTTAAAGAAGCAAATCAAACATAGTCACAAATATAACTAACATGAACTCAAACATATCAGCACAACACAATCCAATTCTACTCATTCAACCAAAACAAAAGGTGAGACAAGGTTTAGAATAAGAAAAATATTATAAAGTCAAGGAATCATATTGGAAATATCAAGAAGTTAGACAAGACATATTTGTTCATGGACAAGAGTGAAATAAGATAACCATGAACTATTAAAGTGAGGATAAATGGTACAACCAAGGATATGAAGTGAGTTAGGGAGAAAGTATTATCAAGGAGACAAACTAATAGAGCATTATCAAGTAGGAGTAAGGAGACAAAGAATTTAGTATATCAAGGTAGATATTGCGCAAGGGTGGCAATACAGTGGCAAGACAACAAAAGTATAAGAAGTCAAGGGTTATATAGCAATATTAGGGATTAGAAAACCACTTATAATATAATATAATATAATATCGCCATTACCGATCTAGTCGAAAATCTTAATACTAAAGAACAATCCTATCACCTTAGCCAAGAAGTAAAATAATAGACCCAGGGGATCCATAACAAAACTTCTTGCGGAGTGGGGATAAGACAGAGAATATGGCATCGTTGATAGCTTCGAAAAGGTTTCTTCTAGCAAACTTCGCTTCAAGTTCCGCAATCCTAGCTTGATCATCTTGCAATGCTTCTCATTAGAACCTTCTGATAGACCAAAAATCAGACAAGAAGGGTTGAAGATAAAAGAGACGAGTTTTTGTATAAAGTACATTTTTATGGAGAAAAATATATCAAGCTTGAAAGACTGACTGGGCTTTCCATTTCTAACTAATCTAGCGACCTACGGTCACATTGCTTTGATACCACTTCTGTCACACCCGTTTCCAAGGGGCAGAGCCGGGTGCATAGCATATGTGTGCCAGGATCTATTTCCACACATATGTTGACGTCACAAGTGTAATATATCAAAAGAACAATGCATAAGAGCGTAAATAACGATTATATTAACATATTACACTTCGAACAGACATAATGTCTTAACCTTTATTTATCAAAGTACAGCGAACATGGACATCCATCCACAGGAAGATGACCGGGGGTATCACTAGACTAGCATCCATGGAGTTCAGCATCATATCTTCATCTGCAACTTCTGATCAAAATTAAGCAAGGGTGAGCTCACTTATGGTCGGGGCTCAGCAAGTGGGGGAAAAACTAATGCAAGGTAACAAGGTGAGGCTAAGGTTGAGCAGTAAGCATTTTAGTTGGTCAACATTTTATTAACAACACCTGTCTTACTAATAAGTGTGAATCCCAAGTATTCCCATTAAGCAAAGGTATAAAAGTATATCAAAAACACTTAAGTGAAACCACTTAAGCAAAACCATTGGCAGATCATCGGATCTCGATTTATTTCCATCTTCAAGTTCAATTATCATGTGAGGAGTCCAGGCTGCTCATAACCGTGAGCACGGCTGATATATCAGTTTTACACTCTGCAGAGGTGGCGCATCTTTACCCATGAGTCGCGATTCCCTTCTTGCCCGGGTTAGCTAGACCCGTATTCACTTCCGAGGTGAATGGCCAGGGTCTCACTACGAGGCTTCTCCCTAGAGTCCTCATTACGCAAATGCTGGAAATGGTCAAACTGCATAAGGCACACCTACCGTAACCAACTTATAGTCCGGACCACAGGGTAAAGCTTTGGGAACTATGCCCGTATCCAATCTGCCTGAGCCGGAACTATAAGAGCTTGCCAGATGCCCCCGTTCTGGTCGACCACGACCAACACCCAACATAAGACTTCCCTAGTTATTTAGCCAAGACCAGAGCCATGATAGTCCTCATGGTAGCACTGTTTTCCCGGGTGGTCACTCCATGTTCCAATTAATATGCAATAATCTTGTTTAACCATCGGGTTAATAACAATAATGTAAACTTACCATTTGGAACATCAATATCATAAGCGGGAGTGACTGCATAAAGTTAAGTTGTAGCAATAGCATAGCTACGAAGGTAAAGTATAATTCCCAGGTTTGATCAAGGAATAAGGTTGGAAAGGTTATCTAAATAGGTAACCCGTCAAATTATGCATATATATCCAAAAGAATAAACTTTATTAAATGTATTGTTTGGGATCAAACAGAGTATGCAGAGGGAGAAGTCCACTTGCCTTGCTTATTGAAAACTTGAGGTCCTTCCACGGATAGGAATAGATCTTGATTCTTAACTACTAGATCAACCACTGAATATCACACAAACAAACAAGAAGAACAAACACCACTCAATAACATACCACATTCACCATGCGTAAAGCTAAAAGAAAGCCTAACGAAAAGAGCGTTCGCTTTTCAAAAAATATTACACGCAAGGGTTATAAAAAAAAAGTATTCTTTTCAAACATGTGATCTATACTTTATAAAATAAGCCATGAGCTTAAAAATATCTTAATTAAAATATACAAATATTTGGTTCACCAATTTAGTCTTTTATAAAACGTCATATGCGATATGTCTAAGATTAAGGGTTTATAAGACGATAAAACACGTTATAACGATATTAAACCTTTTTTTTAACATTTTAGAAAAGATATATGTTATATCTAATGTTAATGGGCTACTAATCACGTTATTAATTGTAGAAGCCTTATGGAGCATATTATTAATCATTCACTTATGACAAATTAAAATATAAGTCTAAATAGGTTTTATGTGAAAAGATTATTATTAACACCTATTTATGGAAAGTTATGATATATGCCTTAAATGAACTTTTATGTAGGAGATAATGAACAAACAACTATATTTTATTTTTATTAGAAAGTACATGTCCTATATTTTATTAAGAAAGCTATATACAATATACAAACTAACTTTATTATTAAAGAACATGAACACTAATTTCCTTAGTTTATTCTTTAGGAAAAACTAAGTGACACATATATAAATAATATGAACTAATTTTAATTAAATGATTACTTAAGCCTATATAACTAGTTGTAAACAAATATAAATCTAATTAACTAGGTTATGAGAGGACATAATTACTCTATTATTTATCTTTACATTTAGTTTAGAAACATATGACCTAGATATTTAAAATGAATATTCATTGGTATGTTATTAACTATTTAGTTATAACGACGTGAGCACTTAATTAAGCCATTATATAATTATTAGAAAAGTTATATGGCATATTACTATTTAGTACGGTTATACTTAAACATCTATACGAACCTTGTTAAATATGATATATATTAAAAGTAATTATAAGGTTAAGAACAATTTATCTACTTCATTAGCAAGTAACATATGTTTATCAACATAACCATAAACTTTATTAGAAAAGTATGAGCGTCTAATTAGGCCATAATAGTATTATAGATTCTATTATTTCGTTTTTCTCCTTTCTTTTCTAAATAGAATGTATATGCAATTGTTTATTTATTTCTTCTAACATTAATATACTAGGAATTAATTGTAAATTACTAAATGAGGTTTTTAATAACATATTCATGGTTATTATGACATAAATGAGCATTTTACTATTCTAAGTAATTAAGTGCTATACTTATGAATACATTCATTATGAATAGTAAAATCTATACATTTTTCATTCGTCCGAAAATACGTGGCTTAGTTCCTATTTCAATTTCTTACATCACTAAAATTATACTTATATCATTACTAACCGATTGTCGCTTCACACACTAAAGCAAAAACAAATCCGTAAAAAATTCTAGTATGAAAATCACTGAAGTACTGAATAGTGACCATGCTTACTTTTAGAATTATAAAATCATACGCTTATTAAAGGGTTGTCGCGGGGTTCCATTTTGACTACACGTATAAAACGAAATCTCTACAATCAAATACGTGAATCGCCAACTCGCATAATCTCAAAAACAATAATTCATAATATATTGAAAACATGATTTAGAAAATAAATATTTCGGGGTCGTTTTCAACCTTGTTTTTCTGTTCATGCGTGTCGACGAGCAGGGAGCGGGACAGGGGGTTCGACGAACGGCAGGGAACGGTCGCGGTCGTCGGTGGACGGCGAGGTACAAACTCCAGCGAGTCTCCACGGACGGCGGGCGTGGTCACGGTCACGGGGTGCTGCGCGGACGAAGCTCCGACGGGGAACGCGAACGGTGAGCAGGGCGAACTGTTTGGTCGACAGCGAGCTCGGGAATGGGGAGAACGCGGGAGAGATAGGGAGAGCTCGGGGAGAAGGGAAGGGAGTCCGGCGTCCAATTTATAGAGGGAGGAGAGGGAGAGATAGAGACGCCAGGGAGGAGAAGGAACGGCGGCCTTCAAAGCCATTAACGTCGCCATATCACCATTAACGGGGAGAGAAATGGGGAGTAACGGCTCCATTAAACGCGAAATAAACGGACGACGCTTCGGGCACGTCTTGAGTGCAGGGCGCGGGTTCTCTGCGTGCTTGGCGCGGCGTGGCTGGTGCGACTCGGGTGCGCGCGTCGAGGTCGGTCGCGCGCGACGGCTTCGGATCCTGGCGGCTGCTCGGCGGCTTCTGCTGGCGCGACTTCGATCGGCGTCGAGGCGGCTCTACGCAGGTCGGCGCTGCTCGGCATCGCGCGCACGGCGCGGGTTGAGGACGGGGTCGCGTCGCGTGGGTGCCTGCGCGGCTGGGACCTGGGCGCGCGGCTCGGTGTCGCGGAATGGCGGCCGGGCGGGGTCGGTCTTGAGTGCGGCTGGGGCGGCTCGGCTCCAGCGCGGTTGGGCAGAGGCGCTCGGCGCCTGGCGCGGCTGGAAGAGAGAGGCAGGGAGGAGGAGAGAAGAGAGAGAAGGGGAGGGGAGAAGGAGTGGCGGCGGCTGCAAGGAGAGGAGCGCGCGCGCTAGGGTTAGGGGAGGAGCGGCGGCTGCTGGGCCAAATGGGCCATATGGCCGGTAGGTTTAGGTCTTTTTCTTTTTTTTTATTTCCCTTTTCCAAATTCGAAATACATTTTGAAATAACCCTAAAAATCAAGATAATCAAACTAAAATTATTTATAAATAAGATATTAATTCTTGGACTATTATTATATATATTATTTACTAGGATTTTTTTTATTTAAAACGAAATGCTATTAAATGACCAAAATCAATCATGAGCATCCAAAAATCATTCCAAAGGCAAATAAATGGCACACGCTTAAAAGAAAATTCATTACCATTAATATCAATATTAACTAAATGCATTATTTTATTTAATGATTTTCATAGTGTTACAGGATCTAATTGTGTCCCTATTGCTTGGGAGCTCCAGCCGTGGCGTCGTCCGGCCGGAATAGGGCTCGCCGGAGTACAGCAAGGTCTGTTCTTCGTCGTGGATTGGCCGATGTAAAAGAGTAGAACCCGGGGGACCTTTCTGGGAATTGTCAGCGACTCATGCAATAGTAATTGAACCCGCTTCGGAGTGATCAGTAAGTCGAGGGCCTTTCTGAGAAATGTCCACCGCGGGCGCGCGCGCGGGCACGATTTCCCCTCTGGGCTGGGCCGTATGGGCTGTTCCTGGCCCAGCACTGTTTAACCTTTCTCCTTTTCTTTTTCAGTAGAACTTTGAAAACCTATAGAAAATTGTAGAAAAATCCTAAAATTGTGAAACCAATTTTCCTAGGTTTCTTATTTTCCCTGGAATTTAATAAAAATAGTTTTGAGATTTTTAGAGGAAATAAGGAATTTTAGGGTATTTAAAATAGTTTAAGATAGTAGTTCTGGATTTTTAAAAGATAATTGGTAATCCCAAAAATGCTCAAAATTTTTATATGAACTCCTCATATTATTTAGAAGCCTTAGGTAGAATTTGGATTGATTTGGACTTTGTTTGATACTTAGAACCCAAAATCAACCCCCTGCCCTATGAACTCCTTTACCGACTCCGGAAACCCTAAGTTCCCGGAATTCCGTGAAGGAAAGTTGTATTCAAGACTTAGATAATAAATCTTTATTATCCTCGCACTCTCATGAGCATTACATGGCATTCATTCTTATATATATACCTATATGGTTATATTTAGAAAACGAAGAAGAGAGTGAAAGTGACTAAAGAGGAGACACCACCACTTTTGGAATCTCAGGCTGGGCCTTGGCTCTACTACGACATCTGCGAGTTCGAGCCCGACTCACCTGTGAACGAAGGCAAGCCCCGGTGCATTTGCCACCTTCCTTGATGTTTTTAAAATCTTTCTCACTTGATTGATGCATTAGGTGATAGGAGTTGATTGATAAAACAATTCCTGCATTACCTTCCTTGAAATTGATTACCTTCATTGAACACCCGTTTTACAAAAGATTTTGATGCTTAGCCTTGCTTTAGAAAAACAAAATGTTTTGTTTTTATAAAAGATGATGTGGCAAAAGTGGGTGGGATGTTTTTGAAAATAAAACTTGATGGTGGATCCATCATGGCCATGATGGATCCAACATCGGAAAAGATGTACCTCTGTCAGGTACCAAACTTTGGGTTTAAATTATAAAGCTGAGACCGGGCGGGTGACTTGCACGAGAAAGGAGTCTCGGTGTAGTGTCTCCGTCTGTGTCGATTAAGGACCATACCGATTGTTGGCCTGCTGATCTAGGACCCTTTATCTGGCCACATACCTCGTCATGGGTAAGCCTGAACCCGGCTATTCCATACATGAAAAGACAATCGCGCACTAGGAGTGGAGAGATGGCGAGAGTGGCACGTACCCCCTAGCAAAGGACCGCCTAAAAGGGGTGGTGTGCTCTCGGGTGGCGCGGACCTGTTCATGTGCTGGAGGATCCGTGGGAATGGTAGACATGTGGAGAAGCATATGTCGTGTGGTTGGAGATCCCCAGCTGGGTATTAATCGATTCGGATCGCCGAACTTCTCGGATATGAAGACTGGATCTTCGACCCTCATCGTAGATAACAAGCGAAACAAAAGATGGATTTTATGAAGAAAGCTAGTGTAGGACAAGTGAATGCTCTAGATTAGGCAAATCTAGATTCAGGAAAAATATTTCACTGGTGATGTAAAATTTTGGCTTAAGGACCCACTTTAGTAAGCATTTCTGCAAAACAGAGTCTTTGACTATTGAGAAGCCTTACCTTGACTCCTATATAGCCAGCATACCCTTGAGAGTCTTTTCCTTAGTCGGGTAAGACTTGCTGAGTAATCCCATACTCAGGGTTTATCCCTTTGTTGTTTTTAGGTGGGGAAGTAGCAGACTTTTGCTGCTTCTGCGCTAAGGTGGTTCCCAACGAAGAGAAGCAGGACTGAAGTGTGGGAGGACTCGGTCCTCCACTTATTATCTTTTGTTTTTAGTCCTTCGGGAGAAGTTTATGTCTCCCCGGTTTGTATAATTAATACTTCTATGCACTCGTTTTTAGACTGGTCTGTAATAATATAACTCAGGCTTACTTTTGAAATAAATGTAAGTTTATGTAATTCGCTTCCGCATATCTTCATCTCCGATGATCTGTAATGTCTGCAAGACGGGTGAAACGTTCCTGGTGAGGTAAGGAAGGATACCGAGCTTGTCAAGTAACTTAGGAACATCTACAGGGTGTCTGATGTCTGTTAGACAAGGACAACTGTAGGTGGGCCTGATTACTTGGGAGGTTCCGTCACAGCTGGTATCGGAGCGTAGCCCTTCTTTGCAGATGTTATGAGGCATCTTCAAAAGGATTTCCAAAAGTCTTACCTAAAAACTCTTTTCTCTTCTTACCTAAATATTCTGAAGAGTTTATCTTAAAGACCAGATAAGAAGAGTGCAATGTATAGAAGGTTGAATCAACTAAGGTCGATTCTATAATTATACATGCATCATGCTAAGCACTATATTAATAAAATTTCCCCCTTAGAGAAATGTTGTCGCGCATCAGAAAGACCGCGCGCAAATCTACTAGACCCATTGGCGTATCCTGCCTTTCCTATTCGTGAAGATTAGAAGCTAAGTTGCCTTTTTAATTGGCAGTATGAGGACTCGTTCTAGAAAGGATCATGGTGCTTCCCAGAGGAATGCCAATACGCCCAATCCACCTCCGGCATCAACTTTGGATGATATTGTGGCTCAACTTGTGAATGTGAGCACTGTTCTACAGCAAATAGCTCAGCCTACAACATCAACTCCATATGGTTATCATGGTTCTGATGCTGCTATCCTCTATAAAGAGTTTCTCAGCACGCAACCACCGGTATTCTCCAAAGCGGAAGATCCGTTGGAAGCAGAAGATTGGGTTCGAACCATTGAACAGAAATTGGGACTCATCCGTTGTGATGATGTTCAGAAAACTCAGTGCGCAACACAACAACTTCAGGGTCAAGCTGGAGCCTGGTGGGCAGAATACCTTGCGCTACAGCCAAACGGGCATCAAATTTCTTGGGCCGAATTCCGGGAAGTATTCCGGACACATTATATTCCAAAAGCTCTGATGGAAATCAAATTCAATGAGTTCTTAGATTTGAAGCAAGGGGAAGAAGAGAGTGTAATGGAATATTTTGAGAGGTTCACTCGCCTATCCCAGTACGTCTTGGATTTTGTAAATACCAATGAGAAGAAAAAGTTCTATTTCCTGCGTGGCCTCAACAAGAAACTTCAGTGCTTGATGGCAACTAGTTCGGCTGAAAGATATAGTGAGGTGGTCAGTCAGGCTGTTTTGGGTGATAACAAGATTCGTCGTCATCAGGAATCTAAAAGAAAGAAACTTGCGGAAGAATCCTCTAATAGTGTCAAGCAGTGTCGGAGGGTTGTTTATCAGCAAGTTTATTATCCTCGTTTTTCTCCACCCCAGCTACCTAGCTCACCACAGTCATGCGAAGGACCGGCTGTTATCCCTTTCATTCCACCTAAGCCGGATGTCCTAGACATCCGTTCTAAAAATATTCCATCCAATGCCAAACCATGTGAGAAGTGTGGTAAGTCAGGACACTCTACTCAGGATTGTCGCTTCTCTAAGCTAGTGGATGCGCGGCAATCACTTGTGAATCTCCCTCGAAGTAGCAAGCAAAGAGCAAGGAAGAATAAGATTGTTCTTAAACTGGGTCAGGTCCATTATACCAAAATCAAAGCTATTCCTGAGGGTGAACCAGTTATGATGGGTGCTTTTCCGGTTGCCGATCATTTGGCAAGTATTTTATTTGATTCTGGTGCCTCACACACTTTCATAAATCGGACATTTGTGTTGAAGCACCAGTTACCTAAGGAAGTGGTGGATACTGGATATTGTATACAATCTCCTGGAGGAATCTTACATACTAAGGAGATGGTATATCAGATACCCATAAAGTTGGTTGGTCACATGTTCCCTACCAATATGCTAGTTCTTCAAAATCAAGATATAGATGTGATTCTTGGTATGAATTGGCTGCATCAGCATGGGGCGGTGATCGACGCGTTGCAACGGACAATACAGTTGGACTCACCTAATGGTAAGTATAAGTTGTTGATCCAGTTATCGACACCAAGGAGAGCAGTAGAAAGAGTATGTGCTGCTACCGTTAAAGAGGTGAAAGATATACCTGTTGTCAGAGAATTTCCTGATGTATTTCCTGAAGATTTACCTGGTTTGCCTCCAGAAAGGGATGTTGAATTCGTGATTGAATTGCAGCCAGGTACTGCACCCATATCTAGAAGGTCATATAGAATGGCACCTAAGGAGTTAGCAGAACTAAAGACTCAATTGCAGGACTTACTCAACAAAGGGTTCATTCGTCCAAGTTCATCACCTTGGGGCTGTCCTGCCATTTTTGTGAAGAAGAAAGATCAAACCCTCCGGTTATGTGTTGATTACCGACCACTTAACGAGGTGACCATTAAGAACAAATATCCTCTCCCTCGTATCGATTTGTTGTTTGATCAACTTTCTGGAGCTAAAGTGTTCTCTAAGATTGATCTTAGATCAGGTTATCACCAGATAAGAATTCGACCTGAAGATATTCCTAAGACTGCTTTCACTACTCGATATGGTCTCTATGAATATTTGGTGATGTCTTTTGGTTTGACCAATGCTCCAGCTCATTTCATGTACTTGATGAACTCAGTGTTCATGTCCGAACTTGACAAATTCGTGGTGGTATTTATTGATGACATCTTGATATACTCCAAGACCAAAGAAGAACATGCAGAGCACTTGCGTGTCGTTTTGACGCGGCTAAGGGAACACCAACTATATGCCAAGTTCAGCAAATGTGAATTCTGGTTGGACACAATTCCATTCTTGGGTCATATCTTGTCTGCTGAAGGTGTTGCGGTCGACCCAAGTAAAGTCAAGGACATTTTGGAATGGAAACCACCCACTACGGTACACCAAGTTCGAAGTTTCCTTGGAATGGCGGGGTATTACCGTCGTTTTATTCCGGATTTCTCTAAAATAGCTAAGCCCATTACTGAGTTGCTCAAGAATCATGTCAAGTTTGTGTGGTCATCTGAGTGCAACATAGCTTTTGAAGAGCTAAAGAAGTTGTTGACTTCAGCACCAGTATTGGCTCAACCCAATATTGAGAAATCATTTGATGTTTATTGTGATGCTTCGAGCATTGGCATTGGGTGTGTACTTATGCAAGAAGGCCGGGTGATTGCCTATGCATCTCGGCAACTCAAACGTCATGAAGAGCATTACCCAACCCATGATCTTGAATTGGCTGCTGTTGTTCATGCACTCAAGATCTGGCGCCATTATCTGTTGGGTAATACATGTCATATATATACGGACCATAAAAGTTTAAAGTATATCTTCACTCAATCCGAGCTGAATATGAGGCAACGAAGATGGTTAGAGTTGATCAAGGACTATGATCTCAAGGTTCATTACCATCCTGGCAAAGCTAATGTGGTAGCAGATGCTCTAAGTCGGAAATCTCAGTGTAATTGTCTTTTGGCAGAACCTTTAACTGTCACCTTGTGTCAGGAAATGGAAAGAATGAATTTGGGAATAATTCAGCATGGAACCATGGCCAATCTGGTTCTTGAATCAACTATCCAGAGCCAAATTATTGATGCTCAAAAAGTGAATAAGGGTATAGCCCATATTAAAGAACGAGTGGAAGCAGGAAAGGCTACGTGTTTCAGAATCGATGAAAAGGGTGTTCTTTGGTTCAAGCACCGATTGGTAATTCCAAAGGTACCTCAATTACGTCAACAAATACTGGACGAAGCTCATTTGTCTCGGTATTCTATTCACCCAGGAAGCAATAAGATGTATCAAGATCTGAAGCAAAGGTTTTGGTGGACTAAGATGAAAATAGAAATTGCTCGGTATGTGGCTAAGTGTGACATTTGTCAACGAGTGAAAGCCGTCCATTTGAAATCTGCCAGGCCATTGCAACCTCTACCCATTCCGGCCTGGAAGTGGGAAGATATTAGTATGGACTTCATTGTTGGTTTACCCAAAACCTCAAAAGGGTATGATTCTATCTGGGTGATTGTTGATCGTCTCACTAAGCTAGCACACTTCTTGCCGGTGAAGACTTTATACCCAGCAAGGACCTATGCTGATCTGTATATTGCTCGTATCTTGAGTCTACATGGAGTGCCTAAAACAATTGTATCTGACAGGGGACCACAGTTTGTCTCCAGGTTTTGGGAAGAATTGCATAAATCTCTGGGCACTAAGCTAATTCATAGTTCAGCGTATCATCCACAAACCAGTGGACAAACGGAACGGGTAAATCAGATTTTGGAGGATATGTTAAGATCATGTGTGCTTGCTTATTCAGTTAAGTGGGATGAATGTCTGCCTTTGGCCGAGTTTTCATATAATAATAGTTACCAAGAAAGCATAAAAATGGCACCCTTTGAAGCTCTTTATGGTCGAAGATGTAGGACAGCGTTGAATTGGTCAGAACCAGGAGAGAAATACTTCTTTGGGCCTGATCTGGTAAAGGAAGCTGAAGAAAAAGTTCAAGTGATCCAACGAAATTTGCAAATGGCACAATCTCGTCAGAAGAGTTATGCCGATAAAAGACGTCGGTCTTTGGTTTTCCATGTTGGGGATCATGTGTATCTAAAGGTGTCACCCATGAAAGGCGTAACTCGATTTGGTGTCAAGGGAAAACTCGCACCTCGCTATGTTGGTCCATTTCCAGTGGTTGAGCGGTGTGGACTTGTGGCTTACAAGGTGCAACTGCCAGAAAGTCTTTCAGCTGTGCACAACGTGTTTCACGTATCTCAGCTGAAGAAATGTCTCCGAGTCCCCGAACAAGTAGTAGATGTTTCAGATGTCAACCTCGAGCCTGATCTGACCTACTCTGAGTATCCTATTCGGGTGCTGGACCAAAAAGACAGAGTCACGCGAAGAAAGATCATCAAGTTTTACAAAGTACAATGGAACCAGCACTCCGAGGATGAAGCTACTTGGGAATCGAAAGACTACCTAATGGAGCAATTTCCTGAGTTTTTAGATTCTTGTAAATCCTAAGCCTTATGTAAATTATCATCATGTGAACCAGCAGGGGCACACCCCTGCCTTGTAAGAACCAATGTGGAATAAGAGCGTGACGTATTTCCTTTTCCATTACTTACCCTAGGACTTTTAATCTCGGGACGAGATTCTTTTATGGGGGGAAGGATGTAACACCCCTGGTGTTACTGTAACTAAAAACTTGAGCATGACATCATAAGCATTGGCATTGCATATGTTTGACACACCTAGAGTGCATTCACTAGGCAAAAATTTCAAACAAGTTGTATTGTTTAAGTGTTTTTGCAAATAGAACCCTGGATAGGGAACTTAGCCTTAAATAGGGATTGAAGGGGTAAAAACCTAACCCAAGTTGAGAAAGCCTAAAGACTTTAGGGAAATAGTTATAAAATGTCCCTAAGAACAAAGTTGAATCACATTTATACCCCTGGGATACCAGAAACCCTAATTGGAACCCTGGAAAACCCTAAAACCAAACCCTAGGGGCCTATGTGCAAAAATTGTGCACATTTGGACTAAAGTGTAAAAACTACAATGTTAAGACATATAAAGTCCCATGGTTCACATTTAGGGTGATTTGCAAGCTAAACCCTAAGTTTTGGACCAATTTGCAAAAAAAGGACTCCAAGTTGATAATCCACTCTAAGTCTGAATTGCAGTGTCATGAGCACAACTTTGAGCCTTTATAACTTTCAAAGTATAGGATTTTTGCCCTAGGGCATCACATCAAAGTTGTAGACCCATCAAAGGTGAACACTTTTGCTTAAGAGAGTGAGCAATGTTGTTAAGAGAAATCTGGAGATAATCATGTTCAAAGTGTGGCTGTCAGGCTGTTATTGTCTGAATTTTCAGACTAACTGAGGTCTGACATCAACTTCAAGCCCAATTTCAGATATGATTCAATGACTTTTTGTGACAACACCATGTAGCAAAGTGGTAGCTGGTATGTAGTATTACAACCTTGATGCAGAGCTTGGGCTTGGTTGCCATTCAAAATTGAGAGAGAACTAAGCTTCAAAATGCTCTGTCAGTTCATCTAATAGGAGATCACCATGGTACAGTAAATGTTCAACTGAAGAAGATCCCAATTCCGCCCCCTGCTTGTCGCCGGTAGACCATCGCCGTTGACCACCACTCGCCGTGATTCGTGCGCCATGGCCATCGGATAAGCACGGCTCAGTGAGAATCTCGGCGTCCGATCCTCTTGCGCTCGAGTTGTGGCTACGCTTGCCGTTCCCCCCCCCCCCCCGCCCGTCGGTCGACTAGATAAGTCTCACCGCCGTCGTGCTGTCGCCGTTACGTGCCACGTGTTTGTGCGCTGGTCCTCGTCGTTGTGACTCACTGGGTGCATGTCCGGTGATCACCGGAGGAAGAGCCACGGTGAAAGCCACCCATCCCTTGCTCCTGTGTCCATGTTCCCTCCGGCCGCCACCGCGCTTAACCCAAATTCCCGGCCACCGCTCTCGCCCCCTACAAATTGAAGCCACCGTAAGCTCTGCAGGGTCGTCACGCACCCGGCCACCAGATATCGTCCTCAATTGTTCGCCTGAGAGCTCGAATTTTGGATTCCCCCCCAATTCGTTTTTCGCCGCCGCATGGGACTCCACCGTGGACAGCACTCTTCGGGTTGGTAGTTTCTCAATTCCTCTCTGTTCTAGCTCGTGTATAGTCTCCTATTGCTCTCTATACTGAGCAATTGGAATTTGGCCAAAGTCCATCACCAGAACGCGCCCTTGCCTTGTAAAACGCCGCCGTGACCCCCCTCACCGTCAACCCGCTCTTCGGGTCCTGTTCTGCCCAAACCAAAGTATGTCCATGGACCCTGGGGAACCCGTGAACCTTTACCCAGCCTCAATTTGGCCATCCCCGTCGCTGTTTGATCGGAACATGTTCATCCTCTTGTTTATCCGCTCGGCCACCGTGAACTGGTTGATTCTGTGTCCCCTAGGTGAAATTGATGGAGGGGATATGGTCGGGGTGGATCTAATTGTGTCCCTATTGCTTGGGAGCTCCAGCCGTGGCGTCGTCCGGCCGGAATAGGGCTCGCCGGAGTACAGCAAGGTCTGTTCTTCGTCGTGGATTGGCCGATGTAAAAGAGTAGAACCCGGGGGACCTTTCTGGGAATTGTCAGCGACTCATGCAATAGTAATTGAACCCGCTTCGGAGTGATCAGTAAGTCGAGGGCCTTTCTGAGAAATGTCCACCGCGGGCGCGCGCGCGGGCACGATTTCCCCTCTGGGCTGGGCCGTATGGGCTGTTCCTGGCCCAGCACTGTTTAACCTTTCTCCTTTTCTTTTTCAGTAGAACTTTGAAAACCTATAGAAAATTGTAGAAAAATCCTAAAATTGTGAAACCAATTTTCCTAGGTTTCTTATTTTCCCTAGAATTTAATAAAAATAGTTTTGAGATTTTTAGAGGAAATAAGGAATTTTAGGGTATTTAAAATAGTTTAAGATAGTAGTTCTGGATTTTTAAAAGATAATTGGTAATCCCAAAAATGCTCAAAATTTTTATATGAACTCCTCATATTATTTAGAAGCCTTAGGTAGAATTTGGATTGATTTGGACTTTGTTTGATACTTAGAACCCAAAACCAACCCCCTGCCCTATGAACTCCTTTACCGACTCCGGAAACCCTAAGTTCCCGGAATTCCGTGAAGGAAAGTTGTATTCAAGACTTAGATAATAAATCTTTATTATCCTCGCACTCTCATGAGCATTACATGGCATTCATTCTTATATATATACCTATATGGTTATATTTAGAAAACGAAGAAGAGAGTGAAAGTGACTAAAGAGGAGACACCACCACTTTTGGAATCTCAGGCTGGGCCTTGGCTCTACTACGACATCTGCGAGTCCGAGCCCGACTCACCTGTGAACGAAGGCAAGCCCCGGTGCATTTGCCACCTTCCTTGATGTTTTTAAAATCTTTCTCACTTGATTGATGCATTAGGTGATAGGAGTTGATTGATAAAACAATTCCTGCATTACCTTCCTTGAAATTGATTACCTTCATTGAACACCCGTTTTACAAAAGATTTTGATGCTTAGCCTTGCTTTAGAAAAACAAAATGTTTTGTTTTTATAAAAGATGATGTGGCAAAAGTGGGTGGGATGTTTTTGAAAATAAAACTTGATGGTGGATCCATCATGGCCATGATGGATCCAACATCGGAAAAGATGTACCTCTGTCAGGTACCAAACTTTGGGTTTAAATTATAAAGCTAAGACCGGGCGGGTGACTTGCACGAGAAAGGAGTCTCGGTGTAGTGTCTCCGTCTGTGTCGATTAAGGACCGTACCGATTGTTGGCCTGCTGATCTAGGACCCTTTATCTGGCCACATACCTCGTCATGGGTAAGCCTGAACCCGGCTATTCCATACATGAAAAGACAATCGCGCACTGGGAGTGGAGAGATGGCGAGAGTGGCACGTACCCCCTAGCAAAGGACCGCCTAAAAGGGGTGGTGTGCTCTCGGGTGGCGCAGACCTGTTCATGTGCTGGAGGATCCGTGGGAATGGTAGACATGTGGAGAAGCATATGTCGTGTGGTTGGAGATCCCCAGCTGGGTATTAATCGATTCGGATCGCCGAACTTCTCGGATATGAAGACTGGATCTTCGACCCTCATCGTAGATAACAAGCGAAACAAAAGATGGATTTTATGAAGAAAGCTAGTGTAGGACAAGTGAATGCTCTAGATTAGGCAAATCTAGATTCAGGAAAAATATTTCACTGGTGATGTAAAATTTTGGCTTAAGGACCCACTTTAGTAAGCATTTCTGCAAAACAGAGTCTTTGACTATTGAGAAGCCTTACCTTGACTCCTATATAGCCAGCATACCCTTGAGAGTCTTTTCCTTAGTCGGGTAAGACTTGCTGAGTAATCCCATACTCAGGGTTTATCCCTTTGTTGTTTTTAGGTGGGGAAGTAGCAGACTTTTGCTGCTTCTGCGCTAAGGTGGTTCCCAACGAAGAGAAGCAGGACTGAAGTGTGGGAGGACTCGGTCCTCCACTTATTATCTTTTGTTTTTAGTCCTTCGGGAGAAGTTTATGTCTCCCCGGTTTGTATAATTAATACTTCTATGCACTCGTTTTTAGACTGGTCTATAATAATATAACTCAGGCTTACTTTTGAAATAAATGTAAGTTTATGTAATTCGCTTCCGCATATCTTCATCTCCGATGATCTGTAATGTCTGCAAGACGGGTGAAACGTTCCTGGTGAGGTAAGGAAGGATACCGAGCTTGTCAAGTAACTTAGGAACATCTACAGGGTGTCTGATGTCTGTTAGACAAGGACAACTGTAGGTGGGCCTGATTACTTGGGAGGTTCCGTCACACACCGGCTGCTAGAAGCTAATTTTATTAGACCTTGCAGATACGCAGAGTGGGTCTCCAATATTGTGCCGGTGGAGAAGAAGGAGTCAGGTAAACTTAGAGTATGCATTGATTTTCGTAATTTAAATAAAGCAACTCCTAAAGACGAATATCCCATGCCCATAGCCGACACATTAATCAATAATGCATCAGGGAATAGAATTATTAGCTTTCTTGATGGTAATGCCGGATATAATCAGATTTTCATGGCCGAAGAGGATGCGTCTAAAACGGCCTTTATATGTCCAGGCTTCATTGGTTTATTTGAATGGGTTGTCATGACATTCGGTCTTAAAAATGCTGGTGCTACTTATCAGAGGGCTATGAATCTGATCTTCCATGAGTTGTTAGGAAACACTGTGGAAGTCTACATTGATGATATTGTAGTCAAATCGGCTAAGTTTAGTTCTCATATAGCTGATTTGCGCAAAGCCTTTGATAAAATGCGTCAGTATGGTTTAAAAATGAACCCACGTAAATGTGCTTTTGGAGTGTCGGCTGGTAAGTTTTTAGGATTTGTCATCCATGAACATGGTATAGAAATAGACCCTGACCGAATCAAGTCTATTCGGAATGTGGGGCCTCCGACTTGTAAGGTCGAAGTGCAGAGGTTTCTCGGCAAGGTGAATTATTTACGAAGGTTTATTTCTAACCTAGCCAGGAAGATTGATGCCTTCACCCCTATCCTTCGGCTTAAGAATGATGCTGAATTCACTTGGGGGCAGAGCAGCAGGAAGCATTTGATCTCATTAAAAAATACTTGTCTTCGGCTCCCGTGTTAAAAGCACCACAAGTAGGAGCACCATTCAGATTATACATTGCAGCTGAAGACAAGGTTATTGGGGCTGTTCTGACACAAGAAACTGAGGGGAAGGAGCATGTGGTGACATATCTAAGCCGAAGATTGGTGGATGCTGAAACAAGGTACACTTTTATTGAAAAGTTATGCTTATGCTTGTTTTATGCATGCACCAAATGTAGATGTTATTTACTGTCTAGTCGTTGCACTGTTTCTGGTCAAGCCGATGTAATCAAATACATGTTGCATAACCCAATTATGAGTGGTAGAATTGGTAAGTGGGCTTATGCACTCATAGAATATGACTTGGCTTATGAACCATTGAAATCGATGAAAGGCCAAGTCGTAGCGGATTTTATTGTGGAACATCGGGTTAATGATATTTATGAACTAGACATGTCATACCTCACTATTACTCCTTGGACTTTATATTTTGATGGATCGGTTTGCAATGAAGGGCAAGGAATTGGCATTGTGCTTGTTTCACCAAGAAATGTCTCCTTTGACTTCTCTAGCCGATTGAAAACTTATTGCACTAATAATCAAGCTGAATATGAGGCCCTCCTATTCGGTTTAGAACTTTTAAGTAGTATGGGAGTAAAACATGTGAAGGTATTTGGCGATTCTCAGCTGGTTGTCCAACAAGTGTTAGAAGAATATCAATGTCTTGATGGTACTCTAAATAGTTATCTTGAGAAATGTTGGAGCATAATCCATTCTTTTGACGAATTCAGTATTCGGCATATCTCTAGAGTTGAGAATCATAGAGCTAACGATTTGGCACAAGATGCATCAGGTTATCGGATAAAGAAAGGGAAATTTCACAAAACTGAAAATCTGATAACCAGTGCAGAGCCAAATTCCCAGGTCGCGGACCATCCGCGTGATGACGCCGGACCGTCCGAGGTTATCAGAAATGTTCTCTTAATCGATTCGGCTGACAATGAAGCCGATGCAAGTGATTGGAGGACACCTATACTTAATTATTTGCAAAATCCCAGTATCAGGACAGATAAGAACATTCGGCGAACAGCTTTCAAGTATGTTTTGGTGAGTGATGAACTTTACCGCCGAACGGTTAATGATGTCCTGCTTAAGTGCTTGGGCCCAGATGATGCTATATTAGCTATGGCCGAAGTACATGAAGGAATTTGTGGTACCCATCAATCAGCTCCAAAGATGAAGTGGTTGTTGCGAAGGTCTGGCTTTTATTGGCCTAATATGATAGCTGATTGTTTTAAGTACTACAAGGGTTGCCAAGTGTGTCAAAAATTCGGCGACCTACAGTTGGTCCCTGCAGCTGAATTACATCCTATCATCAAGCCTTGGTCGTTCAGAGGATGGGGATTAGACTTTATTGGAGAAATTCATCCTTCATCATCAAAGGGGCATCGGTTCGTGTTAGTTGCCACTGACTACTTTACCAAATGGACTGAAGCCGTTGCTCTGAAGAACATGACACACAAGGAGGTAATTGAGTTCATAACTGAGCATATTATTCATAGATTCGGCATTCCCCAGACCTTGACTACAGATCAAGGGACTTCTTTTATGTCAAAGGAGGTACGTGAATTTGCTGAATTATATAGAATTAAGTTGCTTAATTCATCTCCATACTACGCTCAGGCCAATGGACAGGCCGAGTCTAGTAATAGGACATTGATCAACTTGATAAGAAAGAAGATATCTGATAATCCTAAGCATTGGCATAAGATTTTGTCCGAAGCTTTATGGGCTCATAGAATATCTAGGCATCGTGCTACTAAAGTATCTCCTTTTGAGCTTGTCTATGGGCAGGAAGCAGTGTTGCCTGTGGAAATAAGTCTGAATGCTGTCAGGTTCGCTAGACAAAATGATCTAACTGTTACTGATTATTATAATTCAATGATGGATAATATTGATGAGGTGACCGACAAGAGGATGATAGCTTTGGGAGCAATAGAGAAGGACAAGATCATGGTAGCCAGGGCCTACAACAAGAAAGTCAAAACAAAATCATTTCAAGTAGGGGACCTGGTGTGGAAGACCATTCTGCCTCTAAGGAATAAGGACCGGAAGTTCGGAAAATGGTCGCCAAGCTGGGAGGGTCCTTATAAAGTAAAACAGGTGATGTCTGGCAACGCCTATTTGCTACAAACATTACAAGGCAAGGATTTGCCTAAGGCTTTGAATGGGCGTTTCCTCAAGCAGTACCATCCTAGTATGTGGCAAGATGCCTAAGAAAACCGATGTGCTCACATCGAGTTAGTTGCTTTTGGTTTGCTCAGCTCCACCAAAAGGCAGGGGGGCATATGTTGAGCACCAAATTGAGCCTTGCGGACGGTCCGGCCCTGAGGCCGGACGGTCCGCGGTCCGGACAGTCCGCGCCTGTGGGCCGGACGGTCCGCGCATGCGCAGAACGGTTTAGGGTTCCGAGTTTTGTGCTACGGTTGTTAGCTAAAATCATGGGATAAGCTCGGAATCAGTTGTGTAAAGGGTCCAGCCCCCTCCTCTATAAATAGAGAGGTCTACGGCCGATTTGTAATCATCAACAATCGAATCAATACAACTTCTATTTCGCATTTTCTCTTAGGAGTAGTTCTAGTCTAGTTTAGGTTTAGTTATCCAATCCCTAAATTCTTCGTCTCTCTTCGGCTCTACGTCGATTAGAGGAGTCTAGGTCGGCCAGCCCGAGCCTAGACACCACCTAGGATCTCTACTCCCCGACGGGGTCCCTCCCGGGAGCGAGATCCAGGCGCCGTCGGCGATCTTCCACCGTCCCTGCGTACGCGCGGACCGTCCGGCCCCAGGGCGCGGACCGTCCGGTCGTCAGGCAGGAGCCCTAGCCGCGCACCAGGCCGCGGACCGTCCGGCCCCAGGCCGCGGACAGTCCGCCCCTGCGCAGAGAGCACCACCGCGCCTCGCACCAGGCCGCGGACCGTCCGGCCCCTGCGCGCGGACCGTCCGCCCCTGTGCAGAGGGCACCGCCACGGTTCTTGTTGAGTGTTTGGCGCTCTGAAAAGGCGTCAACACTAGGCTTTATTGGATTCAGTTTTCCATGGTTTGATTCTAATATAGCATTCGAGATTTCTCTGTACAACTAACGTTTCTTTCATGAGGTATATTGTATGGAGCTCCACATACTTTTTATACTGGAAGTATACATCTTTCTTATTGTCCTGTGCAATGTGCTGACTATGCATAATATAATTTTTGTACATAATTTGGCTAGGCATATAGCTGCAGAATTTAAGTCGACGGTCATCACCTAAGTCCAAGCTTCAGTTTGTTTGATTCGAAAAGAGTACTGGTTGATACTAAGTCACGGGTAAAAGAGTACTGTGCATATTGCTTGCTGTGTCCAAAGAGGAGAGATCAGAATAGATTTGCTTCAGTGTATTTCGTGTGCTTTCTTTGTCTTTGTCCAGGTTATGGTTTCCCTGTTCTGTTTATATGCACAGAACATGTCTATGTTAGCTTCCAATTTCTATTTCTATATAACAATTCTTCTCTATATATTAAAGTAGGACGCATAGCTGTAACCTCGCTCGCCCACGTCACCATAATTTTTTTTCCAAACCCACGTTAAGATCCGACAGCACTGGACCGTTCCATTCTCCCTTTGCCTCCCGTCCAATCGCTCCCCCGGACAATCTAGAAGCTACGAGGCTCCTCTGGTCCCCACGAGCGCAGGCCACAAACTCACCTCCCACGAACGGTTAAGCCGCGACGGCGCGACGACTCCACAGCCCCAGTCCTCCTCCACTCACCCCACCACAGACCCATCGGCGGCCGGCCACCACCTTTCTTCTGCGTGTGCGGCTGCGGTCTGCCCCAGTAGCTAGAGCAGCATAGTCGCACATCCAGCCCCCGCAACCCCGCTCGCGGGCTTCCCCATGCGTTGTGGGGCACTGCGGTAGCGGGCCCTCAGCAGATCTTGCGTGGCTGTCCTCACCAGTCGCCAGCGGCCGCCTCGCCCAATTGACCTTCTCAGACAGCACCCAAGCAACCGGCCGAAGTGAGCAGTGACTCAGTTAGGTAAGCCTAACAGCTTAAGCGCCCAAAAGCAAGTAAGAGCAAGCAATGTCTTCAATATTGATTAATTTTTTCAATATTTCAAATATTTATCGATATTATTGAGCTGTAAATTTATGAATTCATAAACGAGATTTTCTGTCTGCTAAATGGTTGCTTGGCAAAGATTTCTGATCAGAAGCAAACAAACTTAATCTTCAATAGCAATTTCGTTCCACACATGGCCCTGATCCATGTCTCGGTTTTACTTTCAACCGGAGGATTTGGAAATCTAGAACCAAGGAATCAGATACAGAGAAATAGAAGAACATATAGAATAGAGTAGTTTAGGGCAGATTTATAGTTTGTTATTTTAGCCCAATGGTGGATGTTGTCTCTTCTAAACATTGGCACTACTACTTTCTGTATATTAACTGACTGAGTGGGAGCCAATCTGGAATGCTAGACCATCATCATCATTTTTACGCTGTTCGATCGTCCATTAACTGACTGAATGTATCAGTCACATATGAGTTTAATTGTATGACTGTCTTTTAATATCGCAGGATTGTGTTCATTGGATTTGACTGTCTGATTGTGTCGATCAAATTTGAGTTCATTTTGTTTGCGAGCTAGAATGAAAAACAAAATTTTTAGTTGCTCAAACAGGACTTACACTGGTTGCCTGCATATATATCGCTGGGATCCTCACGTCGTTGTTTCATATTTCATTTGCACGAATGGTTCTCGACGGCCAGGAGACAACCTTTGAATTTTAGGCCACAACCAATTGTGGTCAAGTATTTTTACATACTTCTGCCTAACTCCAACCTTGCTGGATGCTACAGTGCGCCGGCTCAGTTGGCGCTCACTAATGATCTGAAAACAACCACTGTGACATGTTTTGGGACACCATCCCTATTGCAAATAATAAAACATACTTATCTTCAAACATTTAGTAACTATGTTAAATAAAAAACGGTCACCATGCATTCACTTATCACCGGAAGGTGCTGCTTCTTAGGCAAAGATACATATTTCAATTTCAGGTAACAAAGAAAATTAATTTCTCTTGCATGATGAGACAACAATATAGATGCATCCCTTTTGAATACATATTTATGTTCTATCCATCTTCTTAATTGTAGATGTACTTGGTAATTAATTGCATTGTATAATAAATTGTAACTGATTCATATCTCTAACTTCGAATTGCAAACTTTTGAACAAATAATACTCAGTTCTCTATTTTATCATGAAACCAGCGAGGAACAAAGAATAAAAGCAAAAAAGGATTGTCGTTATTTGTATAGAATTACATTGTTTTGCCAGTACTGATATAATATATATAATGTGCTTTCCCTAATAGTACCATATTTACATTGAAATTATAATATTTATTCGAATGTCTTTTAATCAACATATACCTTATTCCTAGATTCTTAGGCTCTTTTGTCCATTCTATTGTGTGCTTTCCCTGTTCATATCATGTTTAAATTGAAATGATAATATTTATTTTGATGTCATTTACACAGAAAAATATTTCATTCCTAGCTTTCTAACATTTCTTGGTGCAGCCTTGGAACTAGACATTGGAGAAAATCAAAATTATGTTTCTTTCTTTTTTTTGCATATGGTACAATAATGATAAACAATTCATATTATAAAGCCACCATAATTGTTTCCATACTTATCAGTTAACTGTTTTTTCTCCTTGATTTACTAAACTTGCTTCATCTCAACCTTTTATATATGCTTCCGGCTATATTCGTCATATGTTACATAGAAAGGTAATATGTTTTCTTCTGTTCATAAATTTTGAAGTTGTGCAATGGTTCAATAGTTCAAATAATAATCATTTCAGTTAAATTTTTTACAAGTATTGTAGATGAACGGAATGGATAACCCGTATATCCTTCTTTAAAATCATTAATTCATACGTTATTTTTTTTGAAGTAAAGGTACTGTAGGAAGGTCCTATAGTAATATTATTATATCAAAAAAACTAAGTTTAGAGAAAGAGAGGAAGGTTACAAAGAAATGGAGGGAAGAGAACGCAGAGGGGGATACAGAACATATTGTTTTAACAAGTAACACCACATGTCCGTCATGCGGATACCTCTATATTTGTTACATCTTTATGTGTACCAATATGATTATAGACCATATATGTCCTACAAAATGACGTGCCTCAAGCTGATGCAACACCTAGCAAAATTGCCTTTAAAGTTCCTCTCCGTCTTTATGCAGAAAGAACATTTTATATCATTTTACATGTAAGTATCTACTCAATCAACTTCTATCACTCATCTAAGCAATTATGATTATTGACAAATACAATTAAATTTAACTTAACTACAATTAAAAACACGCGCTGGCGCGCCAGTTACTAGTTTTCATTAAAACTGTCTTGACAAAGTGGTAGTAGAGAAATACACAACAACAACTAATCAATACATATAAGAACTGAACTTTTTGTATCATCACTAGACACAAAATTATTCTAACTTGTATAAGCGAGCGTGAGGGTCTGTATCACATACGTAGAAGATACAGAGAACACAGCCCAATATATATTGAAATTGGACCTTGTATTCACCATCCGTAGATGGAAGTTCTCACTAGTATGAATACGGACCATAAATCTGGATATACAATAGGAAAAATAGGACGGAAGAAATTATCTAAGGTCCGATATATGACAAGAGAAAACAAACAAAAAATAGAAAAACGTCGACAGCAGGATTCGAACCTGCGCAGGCAAAGCCCAACAGATTTCGAGTCTGTCTCCTTAACCACTCGGACATATCGACAAATTCATACAGACCAATGTATAGTAACTATTATATATCTAATTTAGTGACCAAACTTCAAATGTGATTGGTCGTATCCTTCTTAGAGCATCTCCAGTAGTTGCCTAAAGAATTCCCTAAACAAGAAATTTGGAGAGTTTTCATAAAATCTCCTCTCCAACAGCTCCTTAAATCAACTTGCTAAATTTACTAAGTTACTATCCCAGCCAATTTGGTCTGTACATGTAGCAACTAGTTTCCCACTCCCGAAGAGTCCACTCGCGTCTTTTTTCGGTGCCTTCTTCACGCGCTGGCCTTGCGCCCACAAACCACTCGCGCCATTTTTTTTCTCTGCTAGCCAGATTCCACCCGAAGGCCATCGTCCCCGCCGTCGGTGCCTAGCCTTGCCTTCCTCGACGCCTCCGCCTGAACCCTGTCTGCCTGGCCTCCTCCGCGACACCACCGCTTGGATCTTGTCGACAGGTATTTCAGCTCTGCCCCCAGGCCATCGTCCGTCGTCCCTGCTGCTTGACCCCATCCCCTCCGCTAGTGCCTAACTTTCCCTTCTCTGACGTCTCAGGCCCTGTTCGTTTGTATCGGATTACACCCGGAACCGTTCCGTCTAAACAAAGTTTATATAAATTAGAGAAGTAATCCGGTTAGGAATTATTCCAACTCATCAATCCGGTGAAAACGAACAAGGCCTCAGTCTGGTTCTCATCCGCCTGGCATCCTCCCCAAACCACCACCTGGTTTCGTCGGCTGGGTTGCACAGCCCCCCAGAAAGCAATGAGATAACCCGTCTGCCCATTCTACACTTTGGTTGAATGTTTTTTTGCCCCCTTTAAACTTAATTTTTGTATATGCTAGTGAACAATGCCACTCAAGTAGGGGCACGCACGTTCTGATTAAGTGGCTACTTAAATAAGAAAACAAAAGAACATGTTTTTCATGTCATGTAGTATATTAAAAAAAATGTGAAGCGCCCCTGTTTCTAAGGTCATTACAGAAACATAAGAACATGATTTATCTGTTTCTCAGGTCATTACAGAATGTGAAGTGCCTCCCGAGAAAATTACAAAAAAGGACTCTAGTTATTTAGATCCGAAAGGAATGATACCTAGGTGGGTTTTTTTATCAACTATGTTCTTGGTGATGTTTGAACTGAACTCGTTTTCAGACTGAACTAACTTGGCTACTTCAAGCTCAAATTTATAGTAATTCCAAAGGTTGTATTCGTCTTTCGCATGAGGCTGCTGGCGGCGCAGGAATAAATGGGCCCACCAAAGATTCAAAACAGTTTTAGCTTCCTAAATATCAGCAACTGTTGGAGATCGATCCTTTTTTTACTCGTAAAACAAATTTAGCAGCTTGGTAAACATCAATTTAAGGAGCTATTATTTAGACAACTACTGGAGTTGCTCTTACTCTGCTCTCCACCATCCCTAATTCCGATGGAGCCAGGAGCCTGGGGCTGGAAGGTGGCACATGCGCTGCAGGGGCACGGCAGTACCAGCACGGGGGACTCTTGCTTCTTGACGACGAGCAGGTGGAGGCTGTCATGGCACACGTCCATGTCAAAGAGGCGGAACTAGTCAACTAGAGATGGCAATAGCCAATCTGTTAAAACGAAATCTGTCGGGGACCATAATTAGGGGTACCCTCAAGACGCCTAATTCTCAGCTGGTAACCCCCATCAGCATAAAGCTGCAGAGGCCTGATGGGTGTGATTAAGTCAGGGATCAGTCCATACGAGCGACTCGATCACGCCTCGCCCGAGCCTAGCCTCGGGCAAGGGCAGCCGACCTCGAGGGGTTTCCGTCTCGCCCGAGGCCCCCCTTTTTAACGGCGGACACATCTCCGGCTCGCCCGAGGCCTTGCCTTCGCTAAGAAGCAACCCTGACTAAATCGCCGCGCCGACCGACCGAGTCGCAGGAGCATCTAACGCAAAGGTAGCCTGACACCTTTATCCTGACGCGCGCCCCCCTGCAGAGCCGAAGTGACCGCCGTCACTTCGCCGCTCCACTGACCGGTCTGACAGAAGGACAGCGCCGCCTGTGCCACTCCGACTGCAGTGCCACTTGACAGAGTGAGACTGACAGGCAGTCAGGCCTTGCCAAAGGCGCCATAGGAAGCTCCGCCCGACCCAGGGCTCGGACTCGGGCTAAGGCCCCGGAAGACGGCGAACTCCGCTCCGCCCGACCCAGGGCTCGGACTCGGGCTAAGGCCCCGGAAGACGGCGAACTCCGCTCCGCCCGACCCAGGGCTCGGACTCGGGTTAAGGCCCCGGAAGACGGCGAACTCCGCTCCGCCCGACCCAGGGCTCGGACTCGGGCTAGGCCCCAGAAGACGACGAACTCCGCTTCGCCCGACCCCAGGGGTCGGACTCCGCCCTGGCCTCTGCCGAACGACCTCCGCCTCGCCCGGCCCAGGTGCTCGGGCTCGGCCTCGGCCATGAAAGACAGACTCGACCTCGGCTTCGGAGGAGCCTCCACGTCGCCCGACCTAGGGCACAAGCCCGCCACGTCAACAGGAAGCGCCATCATCACCCTACCCCGAGCCGACTCGGGCCGCAGAGAACAAGACCGGTGTCCCATCTGGCTAGCTCCGCCAGATAGGCAATGATGGCGCCCCGCTAGCCCCTTGACGACGGCGGCTCTCAGCTCCCTTACGGAAGCAGGGGGACGTCAGCAAGGACCCAACCGCTCCGACAGCTGTCCCTCCGCCAGGCTCCGTTGCTCCTCCGACATCCACGACACCACACCAGCTGGGTGCCAAGATCTCTCCGGCTGCCACATTGGCATGTACTTAGGGCGCTAGCTCTTCCCCGCTAGACACGTAGCACTCTGCTACACCCCATTGTACACCTGGATCCTCTCCTTACGCCTATAAAAGGAAGGACCAGGGCCTTCTTAGAGAAGGTTGGCCGCGCGGGGACGAGGACGGGGCAGGCGCTCTCTTAGGGCCGCTCGCTTCCCTCACCCGCGTGGACGCTTGTAACCCCCTACTGCAAGCGCACCCGACCTGGGCGCGGGACGAACATGAAGGCCGCGGGATTTCCACCTCTCTCACGCCCGTCTCCGGCCACCTCGCTTTCCCCCCTTCGCGCTCGCCCACGCGCTCGACCCATCTGGGCTGGGGCACGCGGCACACTCACTCGTCGGCTTAGGGACCCCCCGGTCTCGAAACGCCGACAGTTGGCACGCCAGGTAGGGGCCTGCTGCGTGTTGACGAGCAGTTTCCCGTCAAGCTCCAGATGGGCAGTCTCCAACGACCTCTCCAACCCGGGACGGTGCTCCGTTTCGGGAGTCTCGAGTTCATGTCTCTCGACGGCAGCTACGACATGATACTCCTTCCACCGCCGCGCGACGACGACAATGGCGGCCGACAGCCCGCCCGCCGGCGGCGGAATCGACGACGTCTTCCCCGCGTGGTGGAAGAACAACATTCGAGCTCGCCCCGTCCTCTCCCCCGCCATCGGAGGAGGCGGGGCAACCAAGGCCGAGCGGGAGGCCGCGCTCCGTCGGCTGTCGAGCGAATCGACGTCCCCAGCGCCCCAACGGAGGGCGCGTCGGGCGTCGACCTCGCGTTTGAGACGAAGGCGAGCGCCGTCCCCCCGCGACACGCCAATCCCGAGCAAGTGGACGACGCCAGCACGCTCGCGGAGGGCCTGCAGGACGTCGCCCTCGTACCCAAGACGACGGCGCAATCAGTCCCCGACGTGACTATGTCGCTCCTCGTCGACCAAAAGGTACCGACTGATTCCCATCCTACCTCATTTCGACTCGGCCTCAACCCGCCTAGCGACCTCGCTTTGGCGGGCGCTCACGTTGAGGCGAGTGCAACCCCTCTGGGGTTTCGTATGCGGTCGCCTTGGGACCGATTGACGGACGTCTCGACCTACGGGCCCTCTGGGTCCGAGGAAGATGATGATCCCAGCGTCTGTTGGGATTTCTCTGGATTTGGCAACCCCAGTGCCATGCAGGACTTTATGACCGCATGTGACTACCGCCTCTCCGACTGTTCCGACGGCAGCCGCAGCCTTGACGACAAGGACTGCGGCCCAAGCCGCGAATGTTTCCATGTCGAGCTAGGGGATCCCTCCGAAGGCAACCATCTCGGCATGCCGGAGGACGGTGATCTCCCTAGGCCGGTGCCTCGCGCCGACATCCCGCGGGAGCTAGCTGTGGTCCCCGTTCCGGCGGGGGGTCACGACCCACAGCTCGAGCAAGTCCGCGAGGCGCAGGCCAGGCTCGACGAGGGAGCAGGAGCGCTCGAGTCGATCCGCCGGGACGTCGGGCAGGTATGGGCGGGCCAACCCCCAGCCGGAGAAATACGTCACCTGCCCCAGGGTTTCCAGCACCGCGTCGCCAACGATGTCAGGGACAGGCCGCCACCCGCATCCAGCGGGGTCGGTCAGAACCTGGCAGCCGCAGCGATGCTCCTCCGCGCGATGCCAGAACCATCAACCACCGAGGGTCGGCGAATCCAGGGAGAGCTCAAGAATCTCCTGGAAGGCGCTGCGGCCCGGCGGGCCGAGAGCTCTGCCTCCCGAAGGCAGGGGTACCCCTCGGAACCTCATGCCGCGACTTCCCGATTCATGCGGGAAGCCTCGGTCTACACCGGGCGCACGCGCAACACCGCGCCTGCGGCCCCGGGCCACCTCGGCAACGAGCACCATCGTCGCGACCGTCGGGCCCACCTCGACGAGAGGGTGCGCCGAGGCTACCACCCCAGGCATGGGGGACGCTACGACAGCGGGGAGGATCGGAGTCCCTCGCCCGAACCACCCGGTCCGCAGGCCTTCAACCGGGCCATCCGGCGGGCGCCGTTTCCGGCCTTGAAGTGACATTCCGGTGTCTCAAGGCAAAGGACGTCAAGCTCAATCCCGAGAAGTGTGTCTTCGGGGTGCCCCGAGGCATGCTCCTGGGGTTCATCGTCTCCGAGCGGGGCATCGAAGCCAACCCGGAGAAGATCGCAGCCATCACCAGCATGGGGCCCATCAAGGACTTAAAAGGTGTACAGAGGGTCATGGGATGTCTCGCGGCCTTGAGCCGTTTCATCTCACGCCTCGGTGAAAGAGGCCTGCCTCTGTACCGCCTCTTAAGGAAGGCCGAGTGCTTCACTTGGACCCCTGAGGCCGAGGAAGCTCTCGGGAACCTGAAGGCACTCCTCACCAAGGCGCCTATCTTGGTACCCCCAGCTGATGGAGAAGCCCTCTTGGTCTACGTCGCCGCGACCACTCAGGTGGTTAGCGCCGCGATTGTGGTCGAAAGGCAAGAAGAGGGGCATGCATTGCCCGTTCAGAGACCAGTTTACTTCGTCAGCGAGGTGCTGTCCGAAACCAAGATCCGCTACCCACAAGTTCAGAAGCTACTGTATGCAGTGATCCTTACGAGGCGAAAGTTGCGACATTACTTCGAGTCTCATCCGATAACTGTGGTGTCATCCTTCCCCCTGGGGGAGATCATCCAGTGCCGAGAGGCCTCGGGCAGGATCGCAAAGTGGGCGGTGGAAATCATGGGCGAGACAATCTCGTTCGCCCCTCGGAAGGCCATCAAGTCCCAGGTATTGGCGGACTTCGTAGCCGAATGGGTCGACACCCAGCTGCCGACGGCTCCGATCCAACCGGAGCTCTGGACCATGTTTTTCGACGGGTCGCTGATGAAGACGGGAGCCGGCGCGGGCCTGCTCTTCGTCTCGCCCCTCGGGAAACACCTACGCTACGTGCTGCGCCTCCATTTCCTGGCGTCCAACAATGTGGCTGAGTACGAAGCTCTGATCAATGGATTGCGAATCGCCATCGAGCTAGGGGTCCGACGCCTCGACGCTCGCGGCGACTCGCAGCTCGTCATCGACCAAGTCATGAAGAACTCCCACTGCCGTGACCCGAAGATGGAGGCCTACTGCGATGAGGTTCGGCGCCTGGAAGACAAGTTCTACGGGCTCGAGCTTAACCACATCGCCCGGCGCTACAACGAGACTGCGGACGAGCTGGCAAAAATAGCCTCGGGGCGAACGACGGTTCCCCCGGACATCTTCTCCCGGGATCTGCACCAACCCTCTGTCAAGATCAACGACACGCCCGAGTCCGAGGTACCCTCGGCCCAGCCCGAGGCGTCCTCGGTTCAGCCCGAGGTACCCTCGGCCCCCGAGGGCGAGGCGCTGCGCATCGAGGAGGAGCGGAGCGGGGTCATGCCTGATCGAGATTGGCAGACCCCGTACCTGCAATATCTCCGCCAAGGAGAGCTACCCCTCGACCAAGCCGAGGCTCGGCGGGTAGCGCGACGCGCCAAGTCGTTCGTCTTGCTGGGCGATGAGAAGGAGCTCTACCACCGCAGCCCCTCGGGCATCCTCCAGCGATGCATCTCCATCGCCGAAGGTCAGCAACTCCTGTAAGAGATACACTCGGGGGCTTGCGGCCATCATGCAGCGCCTCGAGCCCTCGTCGGAAACGCTTTCCGGCAAGGCTTCTACTGGCCGACGGCGGTGGCTGACGCCACTAGAATTGTCCGCACCTGCGAAGGGTGTCAATTCTATGCGAAGCAGACCCACCTGCCCGCTCAGGCTCTGCAGACGATACCCATCACCTAGCCCTTCGCTGTGTGGGGTCTGGACCTCGTCGGCCCTCTGCAGAAGGCGCCCGGGGGCTACACGCACCTGCTGGTCGCCGTCGACAAATTCTCCAAGTGGATCGAGGTCCGACCCCTGAACAGCATCAGGTCCGAGCAGGCGGTGGCGTTCTTCACCAACATCATCCATCGCTTCGGGGTCCCAAACTCCATCATCACCGACAACGGCACCCAGTTCACCGGCAGAAAATTCTTGGATTTTTGCGAGGATCACCACATCCGGGTTGACTGGGCTGCCGTAGCTCATCCCATGTCGAATGGGCAAGTAGAGCGTGCCAACGGCATGATTCTACAAGGGCTCAAGCCTCGGATTTACAACAACCTCAACAAGTTCGGCAAGCGATGGATGAAGGAACTCCCCTCGGTGGTCTGGAGCCTGAGGACGACGCCGAGCCGGGCCACGGGTTTCACGCCGTTCTTCCTGGTCTACGGGGCCGAGGCCGTCTTGCCCACTGACCTGGAATACGGCTCCCCGAGGACGAGGGCCTACGACGATCAAAGCAACCAAGCTAGCCGAGAACACTCGCTGGACCAGCTGGAAGAGGCTCGGGACAGGGCCTTACTACACTCGACGCGGTATCAGCAGTCCCTGCGACGCTACCACGCCCGAGGGGTCCGACCCCGAGACCTCTAGGTGGGCGATCTGGTGCTTCGGCTGCGGCAAGACGCCCGAGGGAGGCACAAGCTCACGCCCCCTGGGAGGGGCCATTCGTCATCGCCAAAGTTCTGAAGCCCGGAACGTACAAGCTGGCCAACAGTCAAGGCGAGGTCTACGGCAACGCTTGGAACATCCAACAGCTACGTCGCTTCTACCTTTAAGATGTTTCCAAGTTGTTCATATACCTCGCACCCACGCAAAGTTTAGTCAACAAGGAAGGGTCAGCCTCGCCTCGGCAAAGCCCGACCCTCCCTCGGGGGCTAAAAGGGGGGAAACCCCCTCTGCGTCAAAATTTTCCTCGAAAAAAAGTCTCTTTTACCAGAATGTCTTTCGTGCTTTTTGACTACTTCGAAAAGTGGGTCCTGGAAACGACGGAGTACACGTAAGCAGCCAAGGCTGACCGAGCCGAGGGACTCCTACACCTCCGGGATACGGATACCTCACTCATCACCTTCTGCGATAAGTAACTCGCGTTCGGATAAAGTGGCTCCGCGGATCGAACAAGTCTTTACGTTCGGAAGCCCTTCTGCCAAAGCGATCCTTCGAGCCTTCTCGACCGAGTCGGTGACAGGGCCTCATGGACGGGTGAAAGTACGCGTAAGCGGCAAGGCCGACCGAGCCGAGGGACTCCCACGCCTCCGGGATACGGATACCTCACTCATCACCTTCCGCGAGAAGCAACTCTCGCTCGCACAAACATCCCTGTTACCGACAAAAAGTCCAGATACTCGAAACAAGAGGAAAAGAGACGCAGCTTTACAACGCAACGAGGGTTTGTGTTCTGGCCTCGACGGCCGCACAAGGCACACGCTACAAGACAATCTGATCCTGCAGGCTCGGGTCTTGACGCTGGAAGGGGGCAGCAACACCCTCGGCATCGACAGCAACTTCGGCGAGGCCCGACCTAGCCTCGGACGGCGACGCGGTCCGAGGGTCTCCGCTCCGAAGGACGACGTCATCACCACGCCCGGGCAATCGCTGCCAGGGACTTCTCCGGGAATCCGGCCCGAGCAGGCGGCTCGGCCGGTTACCCCTGGGGCCTCGGCCAACCATCTTCCAAGGGCGCTAGCCCGACCCGAGGCCTCGGCTGATCAACTCCGACGTCGATCCCACCAACTACTCGCCCCGTCGCATCTACTCCGCGGCTGGACAGGCTGCACTTCTGGCAGGAGCAGCGGACGATGCTTCGCCTTCGCCAAAACAACCGCACCAAAAAAGGTACGCCGCGTCGTTCGGTTTCGTATCCTTTTTCCTTTTTCCTCTTTCTCTATCTATTGCGACAGGGACCGGGAAAGGGGGATACCCCGAAAGGGGTCCTTCCCCGTGAAGGAACCAGGCTCCGAGCCTCCTTACTGATCAGGGGTTCGAAGGCTGGCCCCCCGAAGGGTTCAACAGCCGCCTCAGATCGCGTGGGCCCTACACCCACTACTGGTCAGAGGTTCGAAGGCCGGCCCCCCGAAGGGTTCCACGGCCGCCTCAGGCTACTCGGGCTCCGCGCCCATTACTGATCAGGGGTTCGAAGGCTGGCCCCCGAAGGGTTCACAGTCGCCTCAGACACCGAGCGAGGGATGACCAGGGGTACGTTCGATACATAACCAAGGCTCGGGCTGCGCTCCCGAGGTACCCTAGGACATTTCCGAGACCAGCGGGAGCGATCTTGTAACGGAATCCCATCGGAGGGAGGCATCGAGCCCTCGGACCCCGTCGCCAGGGGACCGGGTCCGGCAGATCACCCGTAGGTACTTTTGGGCGTGCCTCTGGGCCCCTAGCCGACCCCCAACGAACGGGGCACGGACGTCCACTCGGATTACCCGCTTGCAGCTCACCGGAGACACCATGTTCGGTGCCCATCGAGGGTAACATGGCGCTCTCCCCCCTCCTCCTTGCGGAAAGGCGACGTAGGGGCGTATGTAAAAAAGCCGAGTCTATCCCTGATCGCCCTCTCGCCCTGTGCGGAGGCTCGGGGGCTGCTCTCGCAAACCCGGCTCCGGCCGAACCGTTGACAGCGTCAACATACCAGCCCGAGAACTTGGGCCCTGACCGTGCACCCGGGCTACGGCCAGTTCGCATGAGGGAACCACCAGACTAGCCGAAGCATTACGCAAGGCATTAAGACCTTGAAGGAGTGAAACCACTCCTCCGAGGCCTCGGGGGCTACACCTGACGGGTGCGCTCGCGCGCACCCACCGGAACAAAATGCAACCGAGAAAGGCTGGTCCCCTTGCAAAAAAGTGCGACGAAAGCCTCCAAGCGAGTGCTAACACTCCCTTCGAGGCTCGGGGGCTATTGTCGGGGACCATAATTAGGGGTACCCTCAAGACGCCTAATTCTCAGCTGGTAACCCCCATCAGCATAAAGCTGCAGAGGCCTGATGGGTGCGATTAAGTCAGGGATCAGTCCATACGAGCGACTCGATCACGCCTCGCCCGAGCCTAGCCTCGGGCAAGGGCAGCCGACCTCGAGGGGTTTCCGTCTCGCCCGAGGCCCCCCTTTTTTAACGGCGGACACATCTCCGGCTCGCCCGAGGCCTTGCCTTCGCTAAGAAGCAACCCTGACTAAATCGCCGCGCCGACCGACCGAGTCGCAGGAGCATCTAACACAAAGGTAGCCTGACACCTTTATCCTGACGCGCGCCCCTCGGCAGAGCCGAAGTGACCGCCGTCACTTCGCCGCTCCACTGACCGGTCTGACAGAAGGACAGCGCCGCCTGCGCCACTCCGACTGCAGTGCCACTTGACAGAGTGAGACTGACAGGCAGTCAGGCCTTGCCAAAGGCGCCATAGGAAGCTCCGCCCGACCCAGGGCTCGGACTCGGGCTAAGGCCCCGGAAGACGGCGAACTCCGCTCCGCCCGACCCAGGGCTCGGACTCGGGCTAAGGCCCCGGAAGACGGCGAACTCCGCTCCGCCCGACCCAGGGCTCGGACTCGGGCTAAGGCCCCGGAAGACGGCGAACTCCGCTCCGCCCGACCCAGGGCTCGGACTCGGGCTAAGGCCCCGGAAGACGGCGAACTCCGCTCCGCCCGACCCAGGGCTCGGACTCGGGTTAAGGCCCCAGAAGACGGCGAACTCCGCTCCGCCCGACCCAGGGCTCGGACTCGGGCTAGGCCCCAGAAGACAACGAACTCCGCTTCGCCCGACCCCAGGGGTCGGACTCCGCCCTGGCCTCTGCCGAACGACCTCCGCCTCGCCCGGCCCAGGAGCTCGGGCTCGGCCTCGGCCATGAAAGACAGACTCGACCTCGGCTTCGGAGGAGCCTCCACGTCGCCCGACCTAGGGCACAAGCCCGCCACGTCAATAGGAAGCGCCATCATCACCCTACCCCGAGCCGACTCGGGCCGCAGAGAACAAGACCGGTGTCCCATCTGGCTAGCTCCGCCAGATAGGCAATGATGGCGCCCCACTAGCCCCGTGACGACGGCGGCTCTCAGCTCCCTTACGGAAGCAGGGGGACGTCAGCAAGGACCCAACCGCTCTGACAGCTGTCCCTCCGCCAGGCTCCGTTGCTCCTCCGACAGCCACGACACCACACCAGCTGGGTGCCAAGATCTCTCCGGCTGCCACATTGGCATGTACTTAGGGCGCTAGCTCTCCCCCGCTAGACACGTAGCACTCTGCTACACCCCCATTGTACACCTGGATCCTCTCCTTACGCCTATAAAAGGAAGGACCAGGGCCTTCTTAGAGAAGGTTGGCCGCGCGGGGACGAGGACGGGGCAGGCGCTCTCTTAGGGCCGCTCGCTTCCCTCACCCGCGTGGACGCTTGTAACCCCCTACTGCAAGCGCACCCGACCTGGGCGCGGGACGAACATGAAGGCCGCGGGATTTCCACCTCTCTCACGCCCGTCTCTGGCCACCTCGCTTTCCCCCCTTTGCGCTCGCCCACGCGCTCGACCCATCTGGGCTGGGGCACGCGGCACACTCACTCGTCGGCTTAGGGACCCCCCGGTCTCGAAACGCCGACAAAATCAGCTCACTTTTACCGTAGGAGAAAGCACCCACGTCACCATGGTGTCTAGTCACTACCGGAATTCGGCTCTTTGCCGAGTGCCGGCGGCTTTGCCGAGTGCTTTTTATCGGGCACTCGGCAAAGTCGACTTTGCCGAGGGCCGCACTCGGCAGAGTCCTGCGCTCGGTAAAGATCTTGTTTACCGAGTGCAGGGCACTCGGCACAGCCAAGCACTCGGCAAAGACTGTTTTGCCGAGCGTCAAGCACTCGGCAAATATGGCTCTCGGCAAAGGGCCGTTAGCGGCCGTCTACAACTGACGGTCGTCAGTCTTTGCCGAGTGTCCTATGTAGACACTCGGCAAAGCATATTTTTATTTTTTTAATTTTGGTCACCAAACTTTTTGTGGTATGTTCCTACACTATGTAGACCTACATGTACCATTTTGGGACGATTATAACAGTGTTTTCTATAGCTAGTACATTTAGTTTGTTTATTTGAATTTCTTCGGAAAATTCAGATTTGAACTGCAGGTCACTCGAAACTTGGAAAACCGTGCATGCAAAAATGATATCCATACTACTTAGCACAAGTTACGACTGATTTCAGGAGCGGACCGGAAACTTCGAGCAACATGCTCACTCAACATGACCGTAAACTTTCCATCTAGGTGTTTAAAAAATTGTATAAAACAGAAACAAAGTCAGAAAATCATGAAACCTGTCCACGTGTCATGATATCATATGTAGAGGCTGTGATAAAAATTTGAAAAAGTTTCGAGAAAGCTGTAACGCACTATGTGTACAAACCTAAGAGATCCACATTGAAACTCTATGGTTTCATGTGTGGTTCTCTTAGGTTTCTACACATAATGTCTCACAACTTTCTCCAAACATTCTAATTTTTTTATCACATACTCTACATATGATATCATGACATGTGGACAAGTTTCATGATTTTCTAAGTTTGTTTGTGTTTTATAAATTTTTTAAACATCTGTGTGGCAAGTTTACGGTCATGTTGAGTGAGCATGGTGCTCGAAGTTTCCGGTCCGCTCCTGAAATCGGTCATAACTTGTGCTAAGTAGCATGGATATCATTTTTGCATGCACGGTTTTCCAAGTTTCGAGTGACATGCAATTCAAATCTGAATTTTCCGAAGAAATTCAAATAAACAAACTAAATGTACTAGTTATAGAAAACACTGTTATAATTGTCCCAAAATGGTACATGTAGGTCTACATAGTGTAGGAACATACCACAAAAAGTTTGGTGACCAAAATAAAAAAAATAAAAAAGTAATTTGCCGAGTGTCAACAAATGACACTCGGCAAAAGATGGTTTGCTGAGTGCCAGCTGGATGACACTCGGCAAAGGATTGTAAAAGATTTTTTGCCGAGTGTCATCCAGCTGGCACTCGGCAAAGAACACTTTGCCGAGTGCCAGCGATCTGGCACTCGGCAAAGGACACTTTACCGAGTGCCCGCGATCTAGCACTCGGCAAAGAATATTTTAATATTTTTAAAAAATCTTTGCCGAGTGCCAGATCACGGGCACTCGGCAAAGAAAGCAAATAAACAGCGTGCTTCTTCCTTTCTCTCCTTTCTCTCCACTCATCCTCTGTTACGCCGCGCCGCCCGCTCGCTCGCCGCCGCGCCTTCCCGCGCCGCCGCCTCCCCGCGCACGACCGCTCGCCGCGCCGCCGCCCCGCCGCGCCTCCCCGCGCCCGCCCGCTCCCCGCGCCCGCCCGCTCGCCGCGCCGCCGCCCCGCCGCGCCTCCCCGCGGCCGCTGCCTCGCCGCGCCGCCGCCGCGCGCCGTTTGCCCGCCACGCGCACGCCACGCGCCCCACCGTTTGCCTCGCCGCGCGCCGTTTGCCTCGCCGCGCGCCGTTCTTCCCGCCACGCGCACGCCGCCGCGCACGCCGCCGCCCGCCAAGTGTCACCGCCGCCCGCCCAAGCGCCGCCTCACCGCCTCACCGCCGCCCGCGCCCCACCGCCCGCCCACGCGCCGCCGTCCGCCCGCTCGCCGCCGTCCGCCAGCCGTCTGCCCGCTCGCCGCCGTCCGCGCCTTCGTCCTCGCCTCCGTCGTCCTCGCCTCCGGTACGTAATTGAAGAATGGTGTAGAAATTAGTTGTAGAAATAAATGTGATTGTCGATTAAATATGTGAATATGGATATGGATATGGTTCTTCTGTTAATTAGTTGTAGAAATTAATATTAGTTGGCGATGGTGGATATGGATGTCGATTAAATGTGATTGTCGGCCATCATGCCGTTGATATATGTGTGGATGTCTGCCATTGTGTTTTCAGTTTTATTTACAGGTTTTGGAAACCTCCCCGTGCAGGGGAGGTGCTGCCGAAATTTTTTATTGACAGACTTGTTTATTTTTTTGCAGAGGTCTTCCTAGCCGTTGCGGGTCTGCCTACACCGCGTCGAGTCGCCACTGCACCGACCCGCCACAGCCCCACTAGCCTGACTCCACCGCCACCCTAGGTATAACCTCTATTTCCGCATCATGGTCGTAGATCACGTAACCCAGTTAGGCGTCTCCCGTTCGAAAGAGATTCAGTGTAGATATGCAGATCTTTGCATATCTACAAATGTATCAGTTTCGGATTGTCCACGTTTTTTGGACAGCCCGCGGTTGCGTAGATGGGGTTAGTTTCATGCTCTACTCCGGTCCGAGATAGAGTTTCGGCGTCACCTCCCTGTTGTTCTCCGGACAGTACACTCTCCCTGCCAGGACGTGTATCCGGAGAACAGCGGGGAGGTGCTGCCGAAATTCTATCTCGGATCGGAGTAGAGCATGGAAACTAACTCCATCTACGCAACCGCGGGTGGGATTAGGACCTATCATCACCTATTAGAAGGTAGGAACGTAGTGTACATGCATTACATGTCTATATTAAACTATACTCGGTTATATATGTTAGAGGATGGAGGACCGTGAGTGGATGTACACGGGCCGCGTTCGACGTAATGATGTCACCCCTGAATGGATTAGGAAGACCGATGCTTTCGTGGAACGGGCATATGGCGAAGCTGCTGAAGGAGCTAGCCTAGTCCCTTGTCCGTGCAGCAAATGTGACAACCGGAAAAGAAAACCAAAGAAGGCCATGGTAGAACATATTTGGAAGAATGGATTTACGCCGGACTATACTCGGTGGATCTTCCATGGTGAAGCGCATCGCACGAGAGAGGAGGTGGTGAGACAACGCGTCGAGGATTACGATACTGATGCCATGGTAGGAGACATGTTGAACGACTATCACGAGGCACAGTTCGCCGAAGGACGTACGGAGGACGAGCCAGAGGCGACCGCAAAGGCATTCTACGACATGTTTGACGCGGCACAGAAACCCCTTCACGGCAAGACAAAGGTTTCTCAACTGGATGCCATTGGGCGTATAATGGCGTTCAAGTCGCAGTATAGCATGAGTCGAGACGCATTCGATGGTTTGTTGACAGTTATTGGCAGCCTGCTTCCGGAGGATCACGTTCTGCCAAAGAGCATGTACGAGGCATAGAAACTCCTTCGTGCACTCAAGATGACGTATGAGCAGATACATGCTTGTCCGAAGGGCTGCGTCCTATTTAGGAAAGAACACACTGAGGCAAAGTACTGTCCGAAGTGTAAATCATCTAGGTTCATGGAGGTAGACTCTGGTGATGGACAGAAGAGGCAGCTCGACATCCCCGTGACAATCCTACGCCACCTTCCGTTCATACCGAGGATCCAGCGTCTATACATGACAGAGGAATCCGCGAAACAGATGACATGGCACAAAAAAGGCAAACGATACAATCCTGACAAGATGGTTCACGCATCCGATGGTGAAGCATGGACCCACTTTGATGCCATTCACCATGAGAAAGCCAAAGAGGCTCGTAATGTTCGTGTTGCGCTGGCCACAGATGGGTTCAATCCCTATGGAATGACCGCTGCCCCATACACATGTTGGCCCGTGTTTGTTATCCCCATCAATCTCCCCCCCGGCGTATGCTTTCAAAGACAGAACATATTCGTGTCGTTGATAATTCCTGGACACCCGGGGAATAAAATGGGCGTGTACATGGAGCCTTTGATTGATGAATTGGTCCGTGCTTGGGAGGAAGGGGTATGGACGTACGACCGAGCTACGAAGACAAACTTCAAAATGCATGTTTGGTACCAGTACTCCATGCATGACTTTCCGGCGTATGGGCTATTTTGCGCCTGGTGTGTTCACGGTAAGTTCCCATGCCCAGTTTGCAAGGAAGCTCTTAGGTTCATTTGGTTGAAGAAGGGTGGCAAATATTCGTCATTCGATAAACATCGACAATTTCTCCCTCCTGACCATGCATTCCGACTAGACATCAAGAACTTTACGAAAGGTGTCGTGGTGACAGACCGCCCACCTGCAATGATGACTGGTGCCGAAGTTCGCGAACAGATAGATGGTCTCGTGGCCAACCCAGAAGGTGGTTTTGTGGGATATGGTGAGCAACATATGTGGACACATAAGTCGGGCTTGACTCGGCTCCCCTATTATGATGACCTGCTCCTTCCACACAACATTGACGTGATGCACACTGAAAAGAACGTCGCCGAGGCACTTTGGGCGACAATTATGGAGATTCCTGATAAGTCAAAGGATAACGTAAAGGCAAGAGTGGATCTGGCAGAGTTATGTGATAGACCAAACCAAGAGATGAAGCCGCCTAGTGGTGGTAAGACATGGAGAAGGCCTAAGGCCGATTTCGTCCTGAGCAGGGCCCAGAGGAAGGAAGTACTACAATGGATCAAGATGTTAATGTTCCCTGATGGGTATGCAGCTAACCTTAGTAGGGGGGTGAACTTATCTACTCTGCGAGTCTTAGGGATGAAGAGTCATGACTTCCACATATGGATTGAACGAATTCTTCCGGCGATGGTTCGAGGCTATGTCCCTGAGCATGTCTGGCTAGCGCTTGCAGAGTTGAGCTATTTCTTCCGCCAGCTTTGTGCAAAAGAGTTAGCTCGGACCATGATTGCAGACTTGGAAAGGATGGCACCCGTGTTACTGTGTAAGCTGGAGAAGATCTTTCCACCCGGCTTCTTCAATCCGATGCAGCATTTGATTATTCATCTCCCGTATGAGGCACGAATGGGGGGGCCCGTGCAGGGACGTTGGTGCTATCCAATCGAGAGATGTCTAAAGAGTATCCGAAAGAAATGTAGAAATAAATGCAAAATCGAGGCTTCCATTGCAGAGGCATACATACTGGAGGAGGTGTCAAACTTCACAACAACTTACTATGGTGACAAACTGCCGAGCGTGCATAATCCACCCCCTCGTTACAATGATGGCGGCAATGAATCGAACCTCAGCATTTTTCGAGGGCAACTCGGAAGCGCGAGTGGTTCGACCACCAAGACCCTGAGACATGAAGAGTGGCGCCATATCATGCTATATGTATTGACCAACCTTGAAGAGGTGACGCCATACATGGAGCAATTTCTTCAAGAATTCTGGCGTCGATCAAGGGACCCAACTCCACAGGAATATGATACCCTTCTTAGAAAGGGTGCGGGAAATGGATTGCCCGATTTCATTTCCTGGTTTAAACATAAGGTACGTGTTTAGTTTGTTATTCCAAGTTGCTCTTACGTGCGAATAATATAACAATCTAGCGTGTTTGAACTTGCAGGGCCAAAGAGAGCCGTCTATGAGTGCCGAGTTGAGACGAGTAGCCAATGGCTTTGCCTATAGGGTCAGGAAATTTTCTGGGTATGACGTCAATGGATACCGTTTTCGCACAACAAGCTACGACCAAAGTCGGCCCAATCGAAAAACCACGTGTTCTGGAGTCTTTACGCCCGGGCTTGACGAGGTCGAGTATTATGGAAGAATTGAAGAAATATATGAACTCAATTTTTATGGTTCCAAACCTCTTACTCCAGTGAAATTCAAATGTCATTGGTTTGACCCTGAAGTTACGAGACGGACACATTCTAATCTTGGGATAGTCGAAATTCGACAGGATTCCACCTTAACAGGAGACGATGTCTATATTGTGGCCCAACAGGCCACACAAGTGTATTATCTTCCATATGCGTGCCAAATGAAACAACATCTTAAGGGTTGGGATGTTGTGTATAAGGTATCACCGCACGCTAAATTACCTGTTCCAAACGATGAAGATTATAACTTAGACCCGGACACATATGACGGAGAGTTCTTCCAAGAAGATGGGCTCGAAGGGCAATTTGAGATAGACTTAAACGAAGCGATCGGAATGGAAGTAGATATTGAAATGGTTGTTGATGACGAGGTTGATGAGGTGCAAAATGAGAATGACTTAGAAATACTTGAAGGCAATGCCAATGACGAAATTGCGCCTTCAGATGATGTTGACTATGAAATGGTTGATAGTGATGATGACACTTATGATCCGGCTAACCCGGACACATATGAAGATTATTTTTAATCGATGTAATGCTATATTTCATTTATTTTGCATATGTTTCTAAATACATATTTTTTATCTGTGCTTAATTGTTTACTCTTAATTGCAGGTTGTTGGACAAATATGGTGGGCGGTGGGACGAGGACGAGGAGGGGGAGGGGGAGGGGGAGGAGGAGCACCCGTAGGACGGAGGAGGAGGCGCAGCAGGACGACGCCGTACAACAGCAGGTGGAGCAGCAAGCCGCTGTCGATGTGGCACAGCAGGACGACGACGATGCGGCGCAGCAGGACGACGACGACGACGACGCCGCTCAGCAGGACGTCTCAGGTTCTGGCTCCTCAGGTTCGAGGAGTATCTACCTGCGAGGTCCCGTGAGCCTACCTAAGCGACCCATACTTCATGACAGACGTCCGCTGATACGACCCGATGGAGAGAGGTAGGTAACTTTAGATGTTGTTGCTGCTTTTTCATATTATATGTTCAAATTAATAATAGAAACTAATACTTCATCTTAATCACTTCGACAGGTCTTGGATGGTTTTGGAGACTGCAGGGGGTCACGGCCGCAACCCCAATGGCATCCTCGGCCTTCTATGCCGGGAACACTTCCCTGGACTTGTCGAGTACGCCGGAGTGACGAGCCCAGCATACACCTTCGACCACTACGCCGTCGCCCCCGATGCAGTAGATCGGGACGACAGACAATTCAACAACAAGGCGGAGCGGGTGAAGCAAGAGCTGTGGGTAAGTCTTCCTCGCACTATATTGTTTAATAAGTCGCATTTGTTGCATATTCTTGAAATAATGTATGGATACATCGTCTTTGTATGTAGGATTTCTTCAGGTGCGATGCTGGATACGAGGCCAGGGCAGATGTGGTGTCTACGACGTGCTGTAAGAAGCTCGTCGTGGACATGCACTACGAGGCGCGCATCCAGGCCATCGTCACTTACCACGGCTCCGTCCTTGGGGAGAAGGTGAACAAGAAGGATGCCCGAACCATGTCATTGACTGCGGACCAGTACTTGCAGGTAAATACAAAACTTTATTATTGGTACTAAATATGCTTATTCTTATCTTCTGATATGCAGTGTACTTATATTTTTTTAGATGATTCCTCATTGGTGCGCCGCGCATCCTGAGTGCTGGGAGAAGATGGTGCAGAGGTGGTGCTCGGCTGAGTGGGACGAGGCGCACAACGCTAGCCAGGAACGGCGTTTGCTGATGCAAGGTCCCTCCCACCATCAAGGCAGCCGTAGCCTGGGCAAATACGCGGAAGCATGGGTACGCGCTCTTTTTTATTTAGGTATATAACTTTCGATTAGACATGATTTCTAACCATATCGTTGGTTTTCTCGCAGTCGACGGCACATGGTGGCGCGCCTTGCTCCACGTTCTCGGCATATGCCATGGCCCACAAGGGGAAGGCAACGTCCGACGTCACCTACAACCCGGATGACGGGCCCGAGGCGTACACCAACCCCGCCATCCACAGCCGACTCAGTGAGTACACCGCCATGGCCAAGGAGGTCCATGGGCCAAATTACGATCCGAGGACCGAGGACATCGACGGAGATGTCCTCATGAGGGTCGGAGGAGGCAAGAGGCATGGGCGGTACTGGATTGCCGACGGGGCAATCGACTCGTCCTCCACTCCTACTCTCTCTCAGGTGCGAGCAAGGAGCACGAGCGCGAGCCCAGCCATACGACCTCGGTAGGACACCTCACAACATCGTATCCAGCAACTCCAGGTTATTCCTTATCTATTCATCGTTCATTGATTTTTATATATCTTCTCTTTGCATTATCGTAACATTAGGGCGAAATATTACAGACTCAGCTAGATGATGAGAGGAGGCAACGTGAGGAGCTGGAGAAGAGGATGGCGGAGATGTTCGCGTACATGCAGAGCCTTGGCGCCGCACAGGGTCATGCTCCACCACCTCCGTTGTTCCCTGCAGCTGACCCTACAGAGTTCACTACTCCTGTGAGTATCAAAATTTTAGTACTGCATGATATTTATTCATATGTTCTCACACATACAATCTCTTCTCTGTGCAGGGTCAATCGGCGGCGTCGAACAACCCTCATGCTTCGTCCAGCCCTTCGCCGAACCAGTCCAGATGCCCACCTCGTTGATGATCTGTTTTGTGATGATCCAGACTTACCTTTATGAGTGTTGGTGATGTTAGTTAAACTTTATCTTGTGAGATACTTGGTGATGTTAGTGATGACGCAGACTTATATCTGTTTTGTGATGATCCTTACTTATATTTGTGAGACTTTAGTGAGACTTTGTGATATATATGGTGTTGATGATAAATGTGTTCATTCTGTGATGTGATTGATATATAATGTGATGTGAATCATATATATCTTTTGTTTGTTTGGATGGAACAACAAAAGCAAATAAAAAAGGGACATTCTGGTCACTTTGCCGAGTGTAACACTCGGCAAAGGGGCGCTTTGCCGAGTGCTATGACCATGGCACTCGGCAAAGAGGGCAACCTGGGAACCAGTAAAGCCATCTTTGCCGAGTGCTGACAATGGCACTCGGCAAAGAAGGAAACCTGGGAACCGGCAAAGACATCTTTGCCGAGTGCCATTGCCAAGGCACTCGGCAAAGGGACTGGCAAAGGGGCCCACTGGAGGGTTCTTTGCCGAGTACCTGTCCAACAGACACTCGGCAAAGAAGCCTCCTTTGCCGAGTGCCTACTAGAGCTCTCGGCACAGGGACTGGCAGTGGGGCCCACTGGGTCAGTCTTTGCCGAGGGCCTCTCGAGCAAACACTCGGCAACATTGACCTCTTTGCCGAGTGCCACAGACGGCACTCGGCAAAGGATCCGTCACCGTTACTTGGCGCCGTGACGGTGACTTTTCTTTGCCGAGTGCCCGACAAATAGTACTCGGCAAAGAGGCTGTTGCTGATGTACAGTTCACCGAGCGTTCTTTGCCGAGTGTAACACTCGGCAAAGCATTTGCTGAGTGTAAGATTGCCTTTGCCGTGTGTCTGAGACACACGGCAAAGGAGCTGATTCCGGTAGTGAGTACCGTCGATCTGTCATCGGATACAATGCCATACATCAGATCTCTCCCAACAGCAAGGGCCCCTCTGAAGAATATGTGAAATCTCCGGAAACTGAAAATATGGCTCATGCTAAAAAGGTCTAAAGTTGTATAAAAAATGAAGGTGCATGCACACGTCGGTTATACATATATCAAAGACCAAAGTGGAACCCACGTAAAAAAGATAAAGTGAGAAAGAAAAAAAGTAAAAAGAAAAAGAAGAGGAAGAGTCACAATCAACTCTATATAATAAAAAAGAAAAGTGCTTGCTCAGACCTAAAGTCAATCCAGATAGATCTTGAGGAAGAAAAAGTAAAAAAAGAAGAGAAATAGTCACAGCTAGCTCTGCTCACCTATAGCCTAGATCATAAGAGAAAAAAGGAAAAAAGAGTATGAATGGAAGATTTAACAAAACATTTGCATGTAAGAGTATGAATGGAAGATTTAATAAAACATTTGCATGTAGATTTTGCATTACCTTATATTTTTTATTATGAACAAAGTCAGTACAATAATAAAGTTGGTTTCCATTTGAAATAGCTAATTATATTCATGTGACATTCATCACCCGCTCATTTCTTTTTTTTATCAATGAAAGACGAACCACCTCTATATCCTTACCTTTTTCTTCTCGAGATGCATCTCTATATCTCCCTTTGCCAGTGTTGGGGTCGTGCTTCGGTGCGCCGAAGGTCCCACGCGAAGAAGCAACTTCGGCTGAAGTCGTCTCCAAAAGATGGCCGAAGGTTCCTTTTTATGGAGCTTCGGCGTTACAAACCGACATAGAAATAGAATGACCTTTTTATCCATAAGAGGTCTGAGTCAATGTTGTAAACTTTTGTAAGGGGCATAATTGTAATTTGTCACGGGCTGCGACCTGTGCCTATAAATAGATGAACAGTACCTTTGTACTGTTCACGCGAACCTGTCATTTGCCTTCGCATCACGCTTGTACTCTTGCCTTCCTCAGGACCGAAGGTACATTTGTAATTTGAAGTCATTTGTATTCATTCATATTAGTAAAAATAGAAATGATTCTATGTTAACATTTGAATGTTTATTCTATACCTCATGATTCATATGAATGCTTCGTCCCTCGTTATTATGTATACGAAGGTGCGTCCTTCGTAACCTTCGTCCGCAGTTCCTTATATCCCGAAGGGATATAATGTAATGGAGGACGAAGGACCTTAATATTTAACATTTTCTGTGTTGCCTTGTTCTTAACTCTTAGCATTTGAGAACAAGCCCCCAACAGCCAGTATAAAAAAGACAACCAACCACTAGACCCAACCTTGTCCTATTTTTTTGAGTGGCTTAGCATTAATCTTCTCCATTTCATGGGTGGATTTGGAGTAGATAAGAGACTATTCTTCTTATTCGATCAGCTTGACTGGTTTCTTTTCAATCTAGCACACCCTTCTTCCTACAATAGTATTTTCTTCACTATTTTTGTCCATTTCCCATTTACCATGTCAAAAACAGACTTAACAACACATCTCCCTTGTAACAAACTTAGCATCACATCTATCTTGTCGCTAAATAAGTTTGTGGCAAGAGAATGAAGTACCTTTTGTGGTCAATAAACATGGTTAGACTGTACAAAGTCTCCTTCAAGCTCAAGATTAGACTCAACAATCTCTTCATCAAGATGTGGCTCAAGAGTGAGATCCCTTATATCTCATCATCAATATCATCCATTGAAGATCTCTGCAACATGTAATTGCGTCTTAACAGACAAGGACTGAAAGAAGGACCTTTAACTCCAAAAAAAGATAGATAATGAGAAAATCAATATGACAATAGCTCTTAAAAGTGACCTTTAATCAACAATGATAGACCATGAGAAAGTACAAAAATAAAGGTTGGAACTAAAGCATCAAATTTTTAAACAAGTAGAATATTGAGTGTAGTCCAACCAATGTATACCGTATTTTTGCATATAGCCTACATAATCTCAATGAGGAGATAAGCCTTGATGTTGTAGAGCGGGGTACCTTATCAATGACGAGATAAGCCTTGATGTTGTAGAGCGGGGTACCTTATCAATGACGAGATAAGCCTTGATGTTGTAGAGCGAGGTACCTGGGCTCTACATATGCTCAAATATGTACCCTCTCTTCTATTTCAAAACATCTCTCTTCGGTTTCAGAACACCACACTAAGTATTACCAAGTGCTTTTTCATTACTTATGTTTCAGAACACCTCTCTTCTTTTTCATAACACCTTAAAAGTATGTGAATAGCATTAGTGTAAATAAAGACATAACATTGGCTAATAAAAGCACCTAGCACCAACATGACTAACTAGTATTTGTAACATTCAATTGCACTATGCATGTAACTATAGCTTTAATTTAGTTATGTGCATTTCAATATATACTCATTGCATATAATATTTTTGTACAATTCATTGGTTACTAACAATATATTTTTCATTTTATCTTTTTAGACGTATGCATCCATCACATAGGATATAGACATGGGGAAAATAATAAGAAATCATAAACAGTGCATTGATATTGACCACCCTACGAAAAGGAAAAGAAGTGAGCAAGTCATATAGAGCAATAACTTTTTTGGAGAAGAGAGCAAAAGAAGACGCGGTGAAAGGATTAAAAAGAGGAAGATGTCTAATAATTGTGAATCCTCCAACAAAAAGATGTGCATACAAAGATTTTTTAACCCCCATAATGGAATGGTTGATTTCCCATCAGAGTATATCTAGCAACTGAAAGAATCATACACAAATGGATCATACATTGGTAAACTAAAATACAAATGTAGACACTGCAATGCAATTAAGCCAAAAGGCCAAGAAAAAGTATGGAGATCCAAGCCCATAACTAGCGCATGATCTCTTAGAGAGAGCGCCAACAGCGTGCCATGCTTTCTGGTAGAGACCGATTGCCCACCACAATTCTTCTATTAGAAGAAGATGTGGGATAGAGATAACTTAGTCCCCCACAAGATTGAAACTACACGAATCCAAGTGGTTACTGTAAATATCGAGCCAATATGAGAGACGTGTATATTTCTGAGACGTCGTATTCATAATTGTAAAATCCTCACTTTTGAGCATAATAGTGTTAGATATAGCATAAATGTTGTTACAACGGTCAGCGCGATGTCACGTACGACCCTTCGCGAAACAGGTGTGTGCGAATCCAGGTGGTTACCGTAAATACCAAGCCAATGTGAGATAAGTGGACATCTTTGGGATGTCAAATTCATTATCGTAAAACCCTCAAGTTTGATCATGAATAGTACTGTCAGGTACCATAATTAGGGGTACCCCCAACGCTCCTAATCATGGCTAGTAAACACCCTCAGACCAATTGACGGGTGCGGTTCAAGTCAAGGCTTCGTCTACCCAAGGGACGTGATCTCGCCCGAGCCCAGCCTCGGGCCGGAGCAGTAATCCCAGACGAGTTCACGCCTCGCCCGAGGGCCTCCTCAGGCAGCGGGCGCCCCCTCGGCTCTCCCAAAGCTCGGCTCGGGCAGGCTTCGTTGTGAAGCAACCTTGGCCAGACCGCCTCACCAACCGACCGCTTTGCAGGCGCATTCAATGCAGGGGATGCCTGACACTGTATCCTGACACACGCGCCTCAGTCGGCCAGGCCGAAGTGACCGCAGTCACTTTGCCCCTCTTCTTTACTGTACTGATGTGACAGGAAAACAGCGCCGCTCGCCCTGCTCCAACTGCCGTGTCAACCATCCAGGCAAAGACTGACAACAAGTCACGATCAACCACCGAGTTCGGCCTCGGGCGCAACAGGAAGCTCCGCCTCGCCCGACCTCAAGCTCCAGCCTCGGGAGGAGGTTTCCAACTCGGCCTCGACCTCAGGCTCCATCCTCGGGAGGAGGTCTCTGCCTCGCTCGACCCCCGGACTCGGCCTCGACCTCGGTCTCGGGAGGAATCGCGTCCTCGCCCGACCCCGGCCTCGGCCTCGACAGAAGTCTCCGCCTCGCCTGACCTTGGGCTCTGACCGACCGCGCCAATAGGGGATACATCATTACCCTATTCCTAGCCTGCTCAGGCTAGGAGGAACAAGACTGGCGTCCCATCTGGCTTACCCCAGCGACGGGTAATGATGGTGCCCCGTGTGCACCATGACGCCAGTGGCTCTCAGCCCCTTACGGCAGCAAGGAGACGTCAGCAGGACCCTTGCCGCACTGCTAGCTATACTCCTACAGGACTCAGGCGCTCCTCCGATGGCCACGCCATCACGTGTACAGGGCTCGAACTCTCCCCCGACGGCCACGTTGGCATGTACACAAGGCTTAGGCGCTCCTCTGCCGGACACGTTAGCGCATAGCTATGCCCCCCGTTGTACGTCTGGACCCTCTCCTTGCGTCTATAAAAGGGAGGTCCAGGGCCACCCTGAGGGGGGTTCGCGCGAGGGAAGGAGCGGACGAACTCACTCTCTCACTCTCTCTCTCTCCCTCTCGCGATGCGCTTGTAACCCCTACTACGAGCGGCACCCCTGGTGCAGGATAATACAAGGCTTGCCCCACATCTTGTGTTCCATCCCGCGCCAACCCATCTGGGCAGGGGCATGCAGCGATTTCACTCGTCGGTCCAAGGGACCCCCCCGGGTCCGAGACGCCGATAGTTGGCGCGCCAGGTAGGGGCCTGCTGCGTGTTAACGAACACCTTCCCGTTGAGTTCCACATGGGGAGTCTTCAGCAACCTCTTTAGCCTGGGACGGTGCTCCGCTTCGGGAGCCTCGAGTTCATGTCCCTCGACGGCAGCTATGACATGGTACTCCCCCCCGCGGCATGACGACAACGACGGTCTCCGACTCGCCCAGCGACGGCGAGCTCTACGATAGCATCTCCCCGCGGTGGAAGAGGAGCACTCCGGTCTTCCCCGCCACCCTCCTCGCCAGAGGAGGCGGAGACGAGGCAACCATGGCCACGCAGGAGGCGGCACCTTGTCGGCTGTCGCACCAGAGCGAGTCGACGACACCGGCACTCCCCCGGGGGAAATGTCGGGCATTGTCCTCGCACCTGAGACGACGTTGGGTATCACTTCCCCGCGACGTGTCAGCCCCAAGCGGACTGATGACGCCAGCACTCTCGCAAAGGACCTGCTGGGCATTACTCTCGTACCTGAGATGACGGTGTACTCCGCCCCCGACGCGACTTCACCACCGTCCATCGACCAAGAGGTACCGTTCGTTTTCCATCCCGTACCTTTTCGGTTCAGCTTCGATCCACCTAGCAACCCCGCTGCGGTGAGCGCCTTCGTAAAGGCGTATCCAAACCTCCCGGGGTACCACATGTGGTCGACCTGGGACCGACTGACAGCCGTCTCAACCTTCGGACCGGCGGGTTCTTAGGAGGAGGACGGCCCCGACTCCGGTTGGGATTTCTCTGGCCTCAATGACCCCGGTGCCATGCGGGTCTTCATGTCCGCATGTGGCCACTGCCTCTCTTGTTGTTTTGACGATGGCCATGACCTTGGCGACGAGGGTTACGGCCCAAGTCGTGAATGTTTCCACGTCGATCTGGGAGATCACAACGAAGGCAACCACCTCGGTATGCCAGAGGTTGACGATCATCCTGGGCCCGCATCTCGCATTGACATCCTGCGGGAGCTAGCTCTGGTCCCAGTCCCTGCGGGGGGTCAGGACACACAGTTCGAGCAAATCCGCGAGATGCAGGCCCGGGTCGACGGGGAAGCAGGCCGGCTTTTGCTGCTCCGACAGAACATCAAACAGGAGTGGGCAGGCCAAACACTCGCCGGAGAAGCCTGTCATCGGCCCCAAGACATTCGGCGCCGCATCGTCGACAATGCCAGGGCAGCGCTGCCCCCGGTCGTTAGTGGGTCCGGCTAGGACCTAGCTGCAGCGGCGATGCTACTTCGAGCCATGCTGGAGCCATCCACCACCGAGGGACGGCGTATCCAGGGCGAACTCAAGGATCTCCTGGAAGGCGCCGCGGTTCGACGAGCCGAGAGCTCCGCCTCCCGCAGGCGAGCTGACCCCTCGGAGCATCACGTGGTGTCCTCCCGATGCATTCGGGAAGCCTCAGGGAGAGCCGAAGGCAGACGCCCCCGAGGCGTCCGCCCAGCGGGGCACGAAGAAGAAGGCCAAAAACAAGTCGCAAGCGAAGCGCGACGCCGCTGACGCGAATCTCGTCGCTGCGACCGAGCACAGGAACCCTCGGAAACCTCCTGGAGGGGCCGGCGCGTTCGACAAGATGCTCAAGGAGCCATGCCCCTATCACCAGGGGCCCGTCAAGCACACCCTCGAAGAATGTGTCATGCTCCGACGCTACTTCCATAAGACCGGGCCCCCGGCGGAAGATGGCAAGGGCCATGACAACGACAAGAAGGAGGGCGGCAAGGAAGAGGGGTTCCCGGAAGTCCATAACTGCTTCATGATCTACGGCAGGTAGGCGGCGAACGCCTCGGCTCGACACCGCAAGCAAGAGCGACGGGAGGTCTGCTTGGTGAAGGTGGCAGCGCCCGTCTACCTAGACTAGTCCGACAAGCCTATCACCTTCGACCGAGGCGACCACCCCAACTTCGTGCCAAGCCCAGGAAGGTACCCGCTCGTCGTCGATCTGATCATCGGCAACGTTAGGCTCTCCAAGGTCCTCATGGACGGAGGCAGCAACCTTAACATCATCTACGCCGAGACCCTGGAACTCTTAGGGGTTGATCGGTCCGAGGTCCGGGCCGGTGCGGCACCCTTCCACGGGATCGCGCCCGGGAAGCGAATCCTACCCCTCGGACGGATCGACTTACCCGTCTGCTTCGAAACTCCCTCTAACTTCCGAAAGGAAGCTCTCACCTTTGAGGTTGTCAGGTTCCAAGGAACCTACCATGCGGTATTGGGAAGACCATGCTACGCCAAGTTCATGGTCGTCCCCAACTACACCTACCCCAAGCTCAAGATGTCGAGCCCGAACAGGATCATCACCGTCGGATCCATGTACCGCCACGTGTACGAATGCGACATGGAGTGCGTGGAGTACGCTGAGGCTCTCGCCGAGTCCGAGGCCCTCATCGCCGACCTGGAACGCCTCTCCAAGGAGGCGCCCGACGCGAAGTGGCACGCCGGCAACTTTGAACCAGTTGAGGCGGTCAAGTCCGTCTCTCTTGACCCTAGCAACGACGCCAGCAAGAAAGTTCGGATCGGCTCCAAGCTCGACCCCAAATAGGAAGCAGTGCTCGTCGACTTTCTCCGCGCAAACGCTGAAGTCTTTGCGTGGAGTCCCTCGGACATGCCCAGCATACCGAGGGATGTCGCCGAGCACTCACTGGACATCAGAGCTGGAGCCCGACCCATGAAGCAAACCCTACGCCGTTTCGACGAAGAAAAGCACAGGGCCATAGGCGAGGAGATCCACAAGCTACTCGCGGTAGGGTTTATCAAAGAGGTATTCCATCCCAAATGGTTAGCTAACCCTGTTCTTGTAAGGAAGAAGGATGGGAAATGGAGGATGTGTGTAGACTACACTGGTCTAAACAAGGCATGTCCGAAAGTTCCCTATCCTCTACCTCGCATCGATCAAATCGTGGACTCCACTGCTGGGTGCGAAACCCTATCATTCCTCGATGCCTACTCAGGCTATCACCAAATCAAGATGAAAGAGTCCGACCAGCTCGCGACTTCTTTCATCACACCTTTTGGCATGTACTATTACACTACAATGCCATTTGGTTTGAGGAATGCAGGCGCCACTTACTAGAGGTGCATGAACCACGTGTTCGGAGAACACATCGGCAGAACGGTCGAGGCTTACGTCGATGACATCGTTGTCAAGATGAAGAGAGCCTCCGACCTCCTCTCTGACCTTGAAACGACATTCAAGTGTCTGAGAGCGAAAGGCGTGAAACTCAACCCCAAGAAGTGTGTCTTCGGAGTCCCCCGAGGCATGCTCCTTGGATTCATCGTCTCCGAGCGGGGCATCGAGGCCAATCCGGAGAAAATCGCGGCCATCACCAACATGGGACCGATCAAAGATTTGAAAGGAGTACAGAGGGTCATGGGATGCCTTGCGGCTCTGAGCCGCTTCATCTCACGCCTTGGCGAGAAAGGCTTGCCTCTGTACCGCCTCTTAAGGAAGGCCGAGTGCTTCACTTGGACCCCCGAGGCCGAGGAAGCCCTCGGAAACCTTAAGGCGCTCCTTACAAATACACCCATCCTGGTGCCCCCCGCTGCAGGAGAAGCCCTCTTGATCTACGTAGCCGCGACCACTCAGGTGGTCAGCGCCGCGATCGTAGTCGAGAGACGAGAAGAAGGGCATGCACTGCCCGTCCAGAGGCCAGTCTACTTCATCAGCGAAGTGCTTTCCGAGACCAAAGTCCGCTACCCACAGATCCAGAAGCTGCTCTACGTAGTGATTCTGACACGGTGAAAGTTGCGACACTACTTTGAGTCTCATCCGGTGACTGTGGTGTCATCCTTCCCCTTGGGGGAGATCATCCAGTGCCGTGAGGCCTCGGGTAGGATAGCAAAGTGGGCGGTGGAAGTTATGGGCAAAACGCTATCATTCACTCCTCGGAAGGCCATAAAATCCTAGGTCTTAGCTGACTTCCTAGCTGAGTGGACTGACACCCAGTTACCGATAGCTCCAATCTAGCCCGAGCTCTGGACCATGTACTTCGATGGGTCACTCATGAAAACAGGAGCAGGCGCTGGCTTGCTCTTCGTTTCACCCCTCGGAAAGCATCTCCGCTATGTCATTCACCTCCATTTTCCGACATCAAACAACGTGGCCGAGTACGAGGCCCTGGTTAATGGGCTGCGCATCGCCATCGAGCTAGGGGTCCAGCGCCTCGACGCTCGTGGCGACTCACAGCTTGTCATCGACCAAGTCATGAAGAACTCCCACTACCACGACCGGAGGATGGAAGCCTACTGCGATGAAGTTCGGCGCCTGGAAGACAAGTTCTATGGGCTGGAGCTCAACCACATCGCCCGACGGTACAACGAGACTGTGGACGAGCTGGCGAAGATAGCCTCGGGGCGAACAACGGTTCCCCCGGACGTCTTCTCCAGAGACCTACATCAACCATCCGTCAAGATCGACGACGCGCCCGAGCCTGAGGAAGCCTCAGCCCAGCCCGAGGTACCCTCGGCCGAGCCCGAGGTACCCTCGGCCGAACCCGAGGCACCCTCGGCCATCAAGGAAGAGGCCTTGCCAGTCGAGGAGGAACAAAATGGGGTCACGCCAGATCCGAACTGGCAGACCCCGTACCTGGAATATCTCCTCCGAGGAGAGCTTCCCCTCGACAAGACCATAGCTCGGCGACTGGCTCGGCGCGCCAAGTCATTCGTCTTGCTGGGTGATGAAAAAGAGCTCTATCACCACAGCCCCTCTGGCATCCTCCAACGATGCATATTTATCGCCCAGGGACAAGAACTGTTGCAAGAAATACACTCGGGGGCTTGCGGCCACCATGCAGCACCTCGAGCCCTCGTGGGAAATGCCTTCCGACAAGGTTTCTACTGGCCAACCATGGTGGCCGACACCACTAGGATTGTGCGCTCCTGCCGGGGGTGTCAATTCTACGCAAAGCAGACGCATCTGCCCGCTCAGGCCTTGCAGACGATACCCATCACCTGGCCGTTTGCTGTGTGGGGTCTAGACCTCGTCGGTCCCTTGCAGAAGGCACCCGGGGGCTTCTTGCACCTGCTAGTCGCCATCGACAAATTCTCCAAGTGGATCGAGGTCCGACCCTTGACCAGCATTAGGTCCGAGCAGGCGGTGACGTTCTTCACCAACATCATCCATCGATTCGGGGTCCCAAACTCCATCATCACTGACAATGGCACGCAGTTCACCGGAAAAAAGTTCCTGGACTTCTGCGACGACCACCACATCTGTGTGGACCGGGCCGCCGTAGCTCATCCCATGACGAATGGGCAGGTGGAGCGTGCCAACGGCATGATTCTGCAGGGACTCAAACTGAGGATCTACAATGACCTCAACAAGTTCGGCAAGCGGTGGGTGAAAGAGCTACCCTCGGTAGTCTAGAGTCTAAGGACGACGCCGAGCCGCGCCACGGGTTTCTCGCCGTTCTTTCTAGTCTATGGGGCCGAGGCCGTCCTCCCCACGGACTTAGAATACGGCTCCCCGAGGGCTAGGGTGTACGACGACCAAAGCAACCAGACCAGCCGAGAAGACTCGCTGGACCAACTCGAAGAGGCTCGGGACGTTGCCTTACTACATTCGGCACGGTACCAGCAGTCGCTGTGGCGCTACCACGCCCGAAGCATTCGGTCCCGAGGCTTCCAAATGGTAGACTTGGTGCTTCGCCTGCGACAGGACGCTCGAGGGCGCCACAAGCTCACTCCTCTCTAGGAAGGGCCCTTCATCATCGCCAAGATGTTGAAGCCCGGAACATACAAGCTAGCCAATGACCAAGGCAAGGTCTACAGCAACGCTTGGAACATCCAACAGCTACGTCGCTTCTACCCTTAAGATGTTTTAAGTCGTTCATGTACCTTATTTACATACACAAAGTCTAACCGTCAAGGAAGTGTCGGCCTTGCCTCAGCAAAGCCCGACCCTCCCTCGGGGGCTAGAAGGGGGGAACCCCCTCTGCGTCAAAATTTTCCTCGGAAAAATTTTCTACCAAAACAATCTTTGTGCTTTCGACTTCCGTATCGATAGCGGGATCCTGAGAACGACGAGAGTACACGTAAGCGGCAAGGCCGACCGAGCCGAGGAACTCCTACACCTCCGGGATACGGATACCTCACTCATCACCTTCCGCGAGAAGTAACTCTCGCTTAGATAAGCGATCCTGCTACCGAACAAGTCCTAACACTCGGGTAGAAAACGACTTTCACGCCTTCTTGACTGTACCAATAATGGAATCCTTCGACCAAATGAGAGTGCACGTAAGCGGCAAGGCCGACCGAGCCAAGGGACTCCTACGCCTCCAGGATACGGATACCTCACTCATCACCTTTTGCGAAAAGTAACTCTCGCTTGGATAAACGATTCTGCTATTGACAGACAAGTCGTGATGCTCAAAGCAAGAGGAAAGAAGACGCAACTTTTTAACACGACGATAAAGTGTTTAGGCCTCGGCGGTCGCGAAAAAACATGCGCATGCTACAGACAAACTGTTTCAACAATTTCTACACAAGCATCAATGTCATGAGACTAAACATGCGCATGCTCAAAGCAAGAGGAAAGAAGACGCAGTTGGGCATTAAGACTAGCTAATTCATCATTTAATTTGGAAATTGAAACTAAATGATCACTACAAGCATCAATGTCAAAATCTTTACACCTATTACAAGTTTCAACAATTTCTACACAAGAATTAGATTTACTAGCTACTTCTAGTTTAGCATTTAAATCATCATTAAAACTTTTTAACTTAGCAATAGTTTCATGACAAGAAGATAATTCACTAGAGATCATTTCATTCCTCTTAATTTCTAGAGCAAGAGATTTCTGTGCTTCTACAAATTTATCATGTTCTTCATACAACAAATCCTCTTGTTTTTCTAAAAGCATATTCTTGTCATTCAAGGCATCAATTAATTCATTAATTTTGTCTACCTTGGTTCTATCTAATCCCTTGAATAAGCATGAGTAATCTATCTCATCATCATCACTAGACTCATCTTCACTCAAAGAAGCATAAGTACTAGTATGAGTGCTTACTTTCTTCTCTCTTGCCATGAGGCAAGTGTGACGCTCGTTGGGGAAGAGGGATGACTTGTTGAAGGCGGTGGCGGCGAGTCCTTCATTGTCAGAGTCGGAGGAGGAACAATCCGAATCCCACTCCTTTCCGATATGTGCCTCGCCCTTGGCCTTCTTGTAATGCTTCTTTTTCTCCTTCTTGTTCCCTTGGTCCTGATCACTATCATTGTCGGGACAGTTAGCAATAAAATGACCAAGCTTACCACATTTGAAGCATGAGCGCTTCCCCTTGGCTTTGGTCTTGCTCGGCTGCCCCTTGCGACCTTTAAGCGCCGTCTTGAAGCGCTTAATGATGAGGGCCATCTCCTCATCATTGAGTCCGACCGCCTCAACTTGCGCCACCTTGCTTGGTAGCGCCTCCTTGCTCCTTGTTGCCTTGAGAGCAATGGGTCGAGGCTCATGACTAGGACCGTTCAACGCGTCGTCCACGTATCTTGCCTCCTTGATCATCATTCGCCCGCTTACGAACTTCCCAAGAACTTCTTCGGGCGACATCTTGGTGTACCTGGGATTTTCACGTATATTGTTCACCAAATGAGGATCAAGAACGGTAAATGACCTTAGCATTAGGCGGACGATGTCGTGGTCCGTCCATCGCGTGCTCCCGTAGCTCCTTATTTTGTTGATAAGGGTCTTGAGCCGGTTGTATGTTTGTGTCGGCTCCTCGCCCCTTATCATCACGAACCGTCCAATCTCGCCCTCCACCAACTCCATTTTGGTGAGCAAGGTGACGTCGTTTCCCTCATGAGAGATCTTGAGGGTGTCCAAGATCTGCTTGGCATTGTCCAAGCCGCTCACCTTGTGATACTCGTCCCTGCACAAAGAGGCTAGCAACACAGTAGTAGCTTGTGCATTTTTATGAATCTGTTCATTAATAAACACAGGGCTATCTGAGCTATCAAATTTCATTCCACTTTCCACAATCTCCCAAATGCTTGGATGGAGAGAAAACAGGTGAGTACGCATTTTGTGGCTCCAAAATCCGTAATCCTCTCCATCAAAGTGAGGGGGCTTGCCAAGTGGAATGGGGAGCAATTGAGCATTTGAGCTATGAGGAATGCGCGAATAATCGAAAGAAAAGTTTGAGTTAACCGTCTTTCGTCTGTCGTAGTCGTCGTTGTCCTTTTGGGAGGAGGAAGATTCGTCGCTGTCGTAGTAGACAATTTCCTTGATGCGCCTTGTCTTCTTCTTCCTCCCGTCTTTTCTTTTGTGGCCCAAGCCTGAGTCGGTGGGCCTGTCATCATTGGGCTCGTTGACGAAGGACTCCTTCTCCTTGTCGTTGATCACCATCCCCTTGCCTTTAGGATCCATCTCTTCAGGCGGTTAGTCCCTTTCTTGAAGAGAATGGCTCCGATACCAATTGAGAGCACCTAGAGGGGGGGGGGGGTGAATAGGTGATCCTGTAACACTTCAAAAACTTAAGCCACAAAACTTGGTTACTTGTTAGCACAGTAATATGCCAAGTGGCTAGAGAAGGATCTCAACACAACACAATAACCAAGATATATCAATCACAGAGATGGCATAGTGGTTATCCCGTGGTTCGGCCAAGACCAACGCTTGCCTACTCCACGTTGTGGCGTCCCAACGGACGAGGGTTGCAATCAACCCCTCTCAAGCGGTCCAAAGACCAACTTGAATACCACGGTGTTGCTTTGCTTCTCTTAATCCCGTTTGCGAGGAATCTCCACAGCTTGGAGCCTCTCGCCCTTACACAAGATGTTCACGAAGAATCACAGAGCAAGGGAGGGATTAGCAACTCACACACGACACAAAGATCACAGCGAATACGCACATGCAAAACCAAGATTTGAGCTCAAGAGACTAGCACACTAGAACGGAGCTCAAATCACTAGAATGTCGAACAAGTGCGCAAGAATGAAGTGGGAGTGATCAATGACGCTCAAAGGATGCTTGGTGTACTCCTCCATGCGCCTAGGGGTCCCTTTTATAGCCCCAAGGCAGCTAGGAGCCGTTGAGCACAAGTTTGGAAAGCCATTCTTGCCTTCTGTCATCAGGGGCACCGGACAGTCCGGTGCACACCGGACACTGTCCGGTGCCCGATTTCCTTCCTTAAACAGCGCAGTCGACCGTTGGCAGCCTGAGAGCCGTTGGCGCACCGGACATGTCCGGTGCACACCGGACAGTCTGGTGCCGTCTTCTAGCCGTTGGCTCGGCCACGTGTCCCGCGCAGATTGCGCGGCCGACCGTTGGCTCACCGGACAGTCCGGTGCACACCGGACAGTCCGGTGAATTTTAGCCGTACGTCGCCGGTGAATTCCCGAGAGCAGCCACTTCGCTCGAGCCAGCCTGACGCACCGGACACTGTCCGGTGCACCACCGGACAGTCCGGTGCTTGCAGACTCAGCAGATTCTTGGCTGCTCGAGCCAAGATATTTCCAATTGGATTTTTCCTGTTTCCAGCACTTAGACACAATACATTAGTCCATAAAACAATGTACTAAGTCTGAGAAACATACCTTAATTCTTGATTTGTACCTTGTCCACCTTTTTACACTTAGGCACTTGTGTTGGACACTAAATCACCAAAATACTTAGAAATGGCCCAAGGGCACATTTCCCTTTCACTCACTCTCTCACTCTTTTCCTCTCGCGACGCGCTTGTAACCCCTACTACGAGCGGCACCCCTGGTGTAGGATAATACAAGGCTTGCCCCACATCTTGTGTTCCATCCTGCGCCAACCCATCTGGGCAGGGGCACACAGCGATTTCACTCGTCGGTCCAAGGGATCCCCCGGGTCCGAGACGCCGACAAGTACTATCTCTATTTTTTTATTTATCACATTTTAATTTAAAAATGAAATAGCGAACGATAAATATTTGAGAACAGAGGTGGTCAGCGTAAACTCCAGCACTAGCACTCCTTTGTCTATCTGGTCACAGAAGGCGAGGAGGCAACCGATGTGGGAAGACGTTGAGCTCATGGACAAAGTTGCATATGAGTTATTCCACCAAGTTTTTACTTAGATTTACTAAAATTTTAAGGTATAAATGTGATATTTTTTATCCAGAACTCTAGCATTGATATGGAGCCCACATATATATATATATGATATATATGTAAGATATTAATAAGAATTAGTAGTTTAATTCAAAATAATGAGTATGAATAAAGTTGTCCAATAGATACGATAAGAATGGGGACATGTGACAAGTGAATAATGATGATATGGAAACAAGCAGAAACGTGTGCCCTCATAGATAGGGGTTTACGACATGAGCCAAGTTGAACTCTGGTTTGTGGATAATTTGGTGGTGCTTGAAGTAATAAGTTTGAGATTTGAGAGATGCCAATAAAATCTTTTTGTAGTGCAGAAACTTACATGAATAATATAGGGATTGATCTGTTTTCATAAAAATAAAAGAAATGAAAAAATACCATGGTTTAACTCCTAAAACTCCAGACACTAAATAAAGATTAGATTAGTAGTTCGAAAGAACTAAAATAATCATATTAAGAGTTTATTTGATAAAAAAATTAATATAAGGTATGGGCCTTTTTTATCTTCGTAAAAAGCTCTACTCCCAAGGAAAAATTCTAGCCTATGTATATTGTGGACTAAGTTTATTCAATGCACTATGGATTCTTATATAATTGAATTTCAATTGACTATATCATGTTAGTTATTTTGGTAAATATATGGTGCAAAGTCAAATAGGTCATCCACGAAAAGTATCTATGCACCTATATGCTTTTTTGATGTGTTAATGCTTGCTTTACGACAAGTGAACAATGTGTTTTTTGGTCTCCAAGTAACATTATTATTGGACCTTATGAATTGTTGTTTTGTATGGGGTCACAAGTCCATGTGTATGGTCTTCCTCAAATCTTGTCACAATGTAATTACGGAGCATGGCCCTCAATCTACTTGATAACAAGCATAGCCTCACAAGTGATTCTTTTCTCATACCTTTTCGACTTACTAGTGGATTACATTTTCTCTCATCACAAAATTCTACTTTTCCACAAATCAAACACTTGTACAAGATTGTACCATCAATAATCGTGTGCTACCAACAAGGACAAAAAACCACATTATGAGCATAGATTATAGAATTTATTCACTGATTCAACATACACCCATCCTAATGTTAGGTTTCAATGTGTCATCACAATTTGGAGTATAAGATAGACCCTAAAAATACACGATTGAAAGTGCATCTAGCCCTTTAGTGAGTTTTGGTGGGTTGAATGGTAACACAATTAAAGACCTAACAAGTTTGCTATGTGTTGAATAGGAAAGCAAGTACATTGCATACACTTGAGATCTACACAATGAGAAGTGTACAAAAGTTCAACATGAAATCAAACTTGATGGTATTCCCACATTGTGTTCAAGCGAAGACCAAGTTGTTTATGAATTGTTATGCTAGAAGATTATGGAAACAATCTAGTACAGACAACAATGCAAATGGAATTGATGAAATAGTTTCTATGGTGTGGGATGTCATAACTTAATATCAAAGTAAGCACATTAATATATATGATACTCTTGATTTTGTTAGGCCGCCCATGGCAATATCATACTGATGCTATACACCATGGTACACAAATTAAATACTTGTTCATGCATAAGGAAAAGAAAATTGCTTTGCTTCCTTTAACTCGCGCTGAAATTGTGTAGTATGAAAAGGAACTTGTTGACAAAAATAATGGACATGCTTTGGATTCTAGCAAGGTACCTAATAAACAATCAACTAGCATTAAATTGAAGGGATGTGTTTTACTTTCTACTAAATATATCCTTGCTAAAATTAATGTTCATGTTGAAATTGCTACTAAATCTACTAAATGCTCAATTGAACCCACTCCTATATCTATGTCTATTGACGGTACCAACCTTTTGCAAGAGAACTAGAATGTATTCCTTGGTGGGATACCATCATGGCTGCCACCTTTACAAGGGATTGGGTGCTAAGCCAATGATTTACTTCCAGAGCTACAATTGATGCCATCCATTAGACAAGAAGATGTACCTAAGTCAAAGATGACTTTTATCAAGGAAGGTAGGATGATGGGGACATCATGTAACATCCCAATTTTCAACTATGGAATAAAACTTGTTCAGAATTATTGATAGCTATGCAAACCAATGCCTCTATGGGTTATTCCTCAATATCCTTCTAAATTATAGGCTAAGCTTGTCTTTCACCGAGGTAAATTCTTGAAAATGTCTAATGCCCGCCCACAATAGACAGAGGGAGCCCACAACCACCTGTGGCAAAACACATGCGTAAATAAATCATAAGCCTGCCTCTAGCTTCCTTGGCATTTGTGCGTCCTGGCAAGCCCCACCTACACCCTCTGCCCTAAGACAGCCTTGTCATGCACGCCAAACTGCTATATTAATGGGCCGGGTTGCAGACCTTGCAGTGATACCTCAGTGCAGAAAGTCACTACGACAAGACCTCGTGCACCCGTCTGAGCACACGCCAGTCACTTGTCATAATCACAACTAAATGAATGCCCCACCATGAGCCAAGTTACCCTGCCAACCTCGGGATGTTGCGACTGCACTGTGGCAACGTCGCCAATCACAGTACGCCAGTCGAGACTCCCTCCATTATAAACTGTCATTCCTCTGCCTATAAATATCGATGCCCTTGCCGCAGAACCTCACAGTCCAGCCACCATCTCATTGTCACCCTCACATCCGAACAACGCGTGCCTTACTCTTCAAACCAGAGGACAAGCCCTCACCGTCGATTTGAGCCATAGGTGAGCATGCCATGATCTTCGACCTCTTCCTCCCCCCAAAGTCATTCTTAAACTATAGAAGTTATGACCTTAGCATCAATTAAGACAACTTTTCCCATGGCCATCATTTGCCCATTGAAAATATGCAAGGAAAACCTCGCTTAAACAATTATCATATAATAAGCATAACCAAGTTTCTAGAAGATTATACAATATTCATGATAAACCTTAATCATAAGCAAGACAACTTTCTAGGAACAACCATGGATAACCATGATGTACATAGCCTTCTAGAATTCCCTACACTGGTAAGTCACGAAGCCTATATATTTTTGGACCTCTCTAGAATTATGGTGATGTGTCATGGTGAAGTGTCCCCCATGTAAGGTGGATGTGACACATGCATGGTGAAGTGTTCCCCCATTAAAGTGGTAAATGACACATGCATGGTGAAGTGTCCCCCCCATGAAAGGTGGAGGTGACACATGCATGGTGAAGTGTCCCCCCATTAAAGTGGTAGATGACACATGCATGGTGAGGTGTCACTCATCCATAGCTCCTAGGTGCCTATATAAGGATGTGCCCCCCTCTTGCCATGACATACCATCCCACTCCCATCCACACACATTCAAGGGCAAGGTAGAAGTAAAGTAGTGTTGAAGTATAGGAACCCTTGCATAATCATACGTGTCCTTGTTGTAAGTATATTGTTATGCTGTAAAATTTCTATTTGCTTAGTGCATAAGTTGTGATCCATCTGAAGGAGTGCTCTGCCTCCCGGGATCACAAGGCTTCATCTGTAGGAGTGCTCTGCCTCCCAGAAGCCAGCTTCATCTATAGGAGTGCTCTGCCTCTGGGAAGCAAATATGGCTGGCTCTGCCCCTACCATGCACTAAGTAATTAGAGATTAAATATGAACTATTGTAATGTATTGATGTATGTTATTTTGATTATTGTCCATCCACCCACGATGTCCCACAAAATAGAACTAGTTCTGGAAGAGAACCCGGAGGAGCCAGGAGACGAAGAACGTGACGCTGCGGACGCTTAACTGAACAAAGGCAAGTCTCATCGACCTCTTGCTTTGATCATGTTTGCTCCTAAGTGAGAAAATATATAAAACTTGCTAGACATAGTGATTGCATAAAATGACACACCTGATATTGAGTGAACGAGAGAAACTATGCATTGATGCCATGATGCATGTTGATTATCTTATACCTTGATACTTGATGATACTGGATGGAAATGAGACCAGAGCAGCATGGTAAGTTTTGGAGCATGTGCTACCGTGGTGGTAGACTTGTGACCGAGTTGCCATGGTGACATCTCGGGTTTGCTAGTTTTGGTTGGTGGCTGCTCTGGTGAACCATAAGGACTATGTGTTGTGGTGCCATCTCACCTAACTTATTTCCAGTACGACCACATGAGCTTGTATGGGAAAGCCTTAGCCTAATCCCACTGGCTGGCTTGGTAGTCGTCCGAGGTGGATATGTTTTGGGTTGGAGACCTGAGTGGTCAGGACCCAGGGTTTGTGGGCGACTAGGCAAGGTTGAGCCATGTTTGGGTGATGGCTATTGACAGAGCCGTCTTGGGACGGTGATGTGAGTGTGGGTACAGCGTACAACCTCTGCAAAGTGTATAATCCATTCGAATGGTCCGTGTCCTCGGTATAGGATAGGTTATGGTGTGGACACTTCAACTAGCTGAACTACCTGACTTACGAGATGAATAACAAGCATGGATATAGTCCCAGCATTGCACTTGTTAATCATGTTCATTGATCATTGCATACTAATCTGTAACTCCCTCCCTGTAAGGGCGAGGTGGGACTTGCTGAGTACCTTTGTGCTCACCCGTTATTTTTACATAGGATCCTGATTTCGTGCCTGAGGAATTTTGAGTAGTTCGTGCCCTATACCCAAGTTTGGTGTGGTGCCATTGCGGTAGAAGCCACCATGTGGGAAGAAGATACTACCCTCATGTTTATCTTATCGACTATAGTTCTTCTAGTTGGTGTTATTATTGTATCCGGATGTACTAAATAAAGTTATGTATGACTGTGGCACCACTTGTGTAATGTATTTCACCAGAGACTGTTTTCTGGTGCTTAAATACATGTTTAGCTTCGGTTGTTTAGACCAGGGCATTTCAAGTGGTATCAGAGGCATACTTGGCTGTAGGGCACGAACCGTTAGTTAGGATGACCCTAGGAGCCCTAGGATGTCCTACCCTTGAAAACAATATACTCTTTGAAAAATAAACCATATCCTTATTATGCTAACCTTATATCCTTGAAAGTCAGATGGACAACGATTGGATCACCACCTACTGCGTCAATGAAGATGGATTGCCCAAGGTGCTTTATGCGGCAATTGTCCATTTGAGCATTCCAGAGCGTCCAAAATACGTGAGTCGTGAGTTCACAGAGCATGGTACTGAAAGTTGTGAGGTGACTGTCCACATTGGCGCAAGTGACAAGTACTTGGAGATGCAACCCTGGAACATCACCACCACTAGAAGCCGTATGCAAGATGTCGTCCAACTTGCGGCTCAGAAAGCATTGAAGTACTTATGCCAGATGTTTGAATGGCACTTGGGTTCCACCCCCATGAAGTACTTCCCTCCACTGGATCGTAATCGTCCTGCTTGGGCTGCGAGGGTCTGTAACTTGGGGAGTACCATGACAGAGAAAGACCCCACTATTGTCGCTATGTCTAGATATGTGCTTAGCCTCGACAATTTGTGCGACCAACTACACCAGCGTGTGAAGGACCTCATCCAACGTGCCGAGAAAGCAGAGACCCGTTGGCATAAGGCTAAGCTTGCCTTAGTTCAGGCAGAAGCCCGAGCGGCCGAAGCAGAAAGTCGCCTTGTTGTGGCCGAAGAGGACCTTAGGGAGCAGGTGGACCGCCATAGTTAGCTCCTTAGAGGTGTCTACCTAGTGGACCGTGCCAAGCGCAAGGAACGCCAGCCCAGGACCACTATCGAGTCACCACCCCTGGAGGGAATCCCTTTGTACTCTTTGTCCCACCCCCGCAGGAGGATTTCTGAATCAGTGCCACCCACACCTCCCGCATCTCCTTGTGAAGCCGAAGAAAGAGACCCTGAAGACTGTGCCATAGGAACCAGTAGCCAAGTTGTTTCGGTCGACCCTTAAAAGGTCGAGACACGAAATTGTACCTTGTTGTATCGTGAATGCCTGCATGTGGAATAAATGCTTGTGTGCTGCTTGAGTGCTTTCACTTATGTGCATTGTGTGAGATGATATATACACACATAAGTATACCCTAATAATCTACTAAGGGAAGTAACCTAATCATCCCTACCCTTGACCACAGATGTCCCGCCGTTTGAGCTGAGTTCATGGACTCCACGCTCAGAAGGGTGGAGATGAGGTCAACCAAGGGAATCAGGCTGCACGTAATGTGATCCCAGATATGGTGCAAATTGGATAGCTACCCCCACCTCCACGCGCACCCGCACCCGTCGACCTGGCTTCTGTAATGCAACAGCAGAATCGGATCCTAGAAATGCTAGTAACTGCTCTCACCACTCAAACTCAATCGTCTACAACCACCCAAGTTTGGAGGTTCTGATAACCCAATGGAAGCGGACGATTGGCTAAGGGAAATAGAGATGAAGTTGGAGGTTGTCCATGCTGATGATAGAGACAAAGTATTGCTGGCTGTGCAACAATTGAAGGGACCATCCCTTGCTTGGTGGCGAAGTTACAGGGAAGTTAATGAAGACGCTGTAGAGATGATTTGGACTGACTTTGTCAAGATCTTTAGAGAGCAACACATTCCTAGCAGTGTGATGAAGCTTAAGAAAGAAGAGTTCAGGAAGCTTCATCAGGGTGCCATGTCCGTGACGGAGTATCTATACAAGTTTATAGAATTGTCCCGTTATGCCCTTGAGGATGTCAACAATGATGAGAAGAAGCAGGAAGCCTTTCTAGGTGGTCTTAACTCTGAGATCAAGGCCTTGGTTGAGGGCACCACTCATAATTACTTCAATACCATGGTCAACAAAACTATCACCATTGAGAGAAACAGGAAAGCAGTGCTCAATGACCGCAAACATCGATTCGAAAGCAGGAAGCCTCAACAGTCAGAAAAGTTCCAGAGGACTCAATTTCGTACTCACTTAGTCCAATGGAGCCAAAGTGCGTCATATTTCGAAACTCATCCTAGTTCATTCCTGAAGCCAGCTCAATCAGCCCCAACTACAAAGACTCAGAACACCTTTCAAACTCAACAGTCTGCTGGAAGAAGCCAAGTGAGTAACCCAAGAGCATGCTTCCACTGTCGTGAGATAGGCCACTTCATTGCCAACTGCCCATACAAGAACCAGCCAGCACCATCGGTCTTTTCCAACTCGGTGAATGGACCAAAATAGCCAACTAGAGCCAACCGTGCTGCACTGGCAAGGAGCCAACAGACATTTGGAAGAGCCAAGGTGAACCATGTCTAGGCAGAAGAAGTAGCTAAAGATGAACCTGGAGTGATTTTTGGTGAGTTCTTGGTCGGCTCAGTATTAGCTTCAGTGCTTTTTGATTCTGGAGCATCACATTCCTTCATATCATCACATTTTGTGGAGAAAAATGATATACCTACTATAGCCCTTAAGAGGCCACTAATGACTCGATCCCCTAGAGGTCAAATACCTACTATAGCCCTTCAAGGAAGGTAATCAAATTCAAGGAAGGTAATGCAGGAATTGTTTAAGCATTCAACTCCTATCACCAAATGCATTAATCAAGTGAAAAAGATTTTAAAAATGTCAAGGAAGGTGACAAATGCACCAAGGCTTGCCTTCGTTGATAGGTGAGTCAGGCTCGGACCCCCAGATATCAAGGTAGAAACAGTTTCCTGCCTAAGATTCCGAGGGGGGTGGTGATGTCTTCTCTTCAGTTACTTCGATTTCTTCTTCGTTTTCTAAAGATAACCATATATATGTATATAAGAATGTATGCCATGAAATGCTCATGAGAGTGCAAAGATAATAAGAATTTATTATCTAAGGTTCTTGAATACAATTTTCCTTCACGGTTCTCCGGGAAACTTGGGTTTCCGGAGTCAGTAAAGGAATTCAAAGGGCAGGGGTGGGGGTTTTTGGTTCTAGTTGGCAAACAAGGTCCAAATCAAACCAAACTCTACCTAAAGCTTCTAAATGATGTGTAGAGCTCATATAAAAAGTTTGGGCATTTTTGGGATGATTATCTATTTTCTAAAAATCCAGAACTAATGTTTTAAGCTACTTTAAATACTCCAAAATTCCTTATTTAATCTAAAAATCATGAAACTATTTTTATTAAATATTATGGAAAATAAGAAGTCTAGGAAAATTGGTTTGACATTTTTAGGATTTTTCTACCATTGTCTATAATTGTTTTAGCTCTGGAATAAAAAGAAAAAGAGACACTTGTGAATAGTATTGGGCCAATTCTAACCCGGTGGCCCAGCAACACAGGGAATAGGGGAGCGCGCCCTCGCGCGCCCGCGCACGCTCTGGCAACTTTGTAGAGGCCCTCGGCTTAACGGCTAAACCGAAGTAGGTTCATTCACTATTGCACTAAGTCGCTGACACTTTGCAAAAATGTCCTTGAACTTCTATTTCTTCCCCACGAATACCCCTGGCCACGGCGTGCTCGTAGATCATCCTTGACGTGGTCCGTACCGGCCACGGCCGGTGATGACTGCTCGGGTTAACTAGCGGGGAGACTTCACTGACCTAAGGTGACCTAGGAACAACCATTAATTTGACATGAAACCCACTAGGAGCCGTCTGCCCACGATCACGGCGGACACCGAGCTTGGGAGCACACGTTCCCGCCACACCATGGTCGACTAGAGCAAATAGACGCCACCGTGAGCTTCGCAAGCATGCAGAGGCACGGAAACAACACATGGATTGGATAGGGACTTACCAGAGCAAGCTGGCCACGGGCAGGCTGTTTACGGCGGCGCAGCTGACTGGTTTGGGAGAAAACATCGATTCACCGACTATGGTGGCTAATCGGGGACGGGAGTGGTTGCTATAGCTTCGCAATTTGGAGACGAAGGTTGGAGCTCAGTTGATTTGAGCAAAGGGAGCGAGGATGTGGTGAATTTATAGCCGCGGTGAGTCACTGTCGCGGCCATGGTGATAACCATCGCCGGCCTTAGCGGGCGATCAACGGCGACGTCAAGTGCTACCCTTTTCTTACGGCTTGCCACATCCCTGCTGCGACAGTAACACGGTCGAATCGATGCGGCGTGGAAGAACGAAGGTGAACGGTGCCGATGATCGGACACGGCCGGGAGGATGGATGGCCGCGTGACAGCCGGAGTTAGTGCCCTCCACCGCGGCGGTCTTATTCGGAGCAAAAAGATCTTCGCACGGAGATGCTCGCCGCCCGATCATCCCGATCCCGGTGCAGATCGCGGTGCGGACAGGTCGTCGGCGGCGAAGAACTATCGTGCTGGCAGTCTGATCCACATGGGACACTGTACCATGGCGAATGCTCTTCAGTCGGTTTGACAGACAGAGTTTGGGCCTCATTTTCTCTCAAATTTCTATGGCAACACATCCAGATCTCTGCAGCAATATTATAGTGCTATAAACTAGCTACAACTCGACTATAGGGATTAAACTTAGTTGAGCACTGGATCAAGGTTGAATCCAAGTACAAAGTTAGCTCTATTACACTGCAATTCTGAATTTCGGAGTTCCATCAGCCTGACAGTCCAACTTTGGGCTTAATTATTTCCAATTTCTTCTTAACAACTATGCTTACACTCTTAAGCAAAGTTGTTCTCCTTTGTTTGATCTACAAGTTTGATGTGGTGACCTAGGGCAGAAACCCTAGAATTTGAAAGATACAAAGCTCCAAAGTTGAGCCAACCACACTGGATTTCAGACTTAGAGGGAAATCACAATTAGGGTCTTTTTGCAACTTAGTCCGAAACCTAGGGTTTAGCTTGTATATCTTCATAATTGTGAACCATGTGACTTTATATGCTTTAATATTATAGTTTTTACACTTTAATCCAAATGCGCACTACTTTTGCACATAGGCCCCTAGGGCTTGAATTTAGGGTTTTCCAGGGTTTAAATTAGGGCTCCTGGTTTCTCAGGGGTATGAATGTAATGTAGATCCATCTATAGTAACATTTTATGATTGTTTTACTTAAACCTTAGGGTTTTCTCATGTTGGGTCATGTTTTACCCCTTTAAACCCCATTTAGGGTTAAGTATCCTATTCCAGGGTCTTATTTGCAAAACACCAAAACAATACAACTTGTTTGAAATTTTTACCTAGTGAATGCACTCTAGGTGTGTCAGACATATGCAATGTCAATGTTTATGATGTTATGCTCAAGTTTTAGTCACAGTAACACCAGGGGTGTTACATCCTTCCCCCCATAAAAGAATCTCGTCCCGAGATTAAAAGTCCTAGGGTGAGTAATGGAAAAGGAAATGCTTCACACTTTTATTTCCTTATTTTTGGTACCAGGCAAGGGTGGGTTGGGACTCACTCCTTTATTATAACAATGTTGTATACTTTACAAATTACAAGAGGCTAAAAAGCCTGGGAAATTCTTATCTAAAAAGTCTTGAGTTTCCCATGTAGCCTCATCTTCGGAATGTTGGTTCCACTGTATCTTGTAAAACTTGATAGTTTTTCTCTGGGTAATCCTGTCCTTTTGATCCAAGACTCGAATAGGGTGCTCTGAATATGTTAAGTCCGGCTCAAGGGCAACATCTGTCACTTCGATAGTCCGATCTGGAACCCGAAGACACTTCTTCAGTTGAGACACGTGGAACACATTATGTATAGCAGACAACGTTTCGGGTAGTCAGAGTCGGTATGCCACTGGTCCACATTGCTCAAGTATAGGGAAAGGACCAATGTACCGGGGTGCAAGCTTCCCTTTAACCCCAAAACGTGATACCCCTTCATTGGGGAGACCTTCAGATAAACATAATCTCCCTCAAGAAAATATAAGGGCATTCATCGTTTGTCTGCATAACTCTTCTGACGGGTTTGAGCTTTCTTCAAATTATGTATTATTCTCTGAACCTTTTCTTCAGTTTCTTTTACCAGGTCAGGCCTGAAGAAGTACCTTTCACCTGGTTCAGACCAACTTAGCGGAGTTCGACATCGTCGTCCATATAAAGCTTCAAAGGGTGCCATCTTGATGCTTTCTTGATAGCTATTATTATATGAGAATTCCGCTAACGACAAACATTCATCCCATTTCTGTGAGAAGTCTAGCACACATACCCGCATCATATCTTCAAGTATTTGATTAACCCTCTCAGTCTGCCCACTGGTTTGAGGATGATAGGCCGAACTGTGGAGCAATTTGGCACCCAGGGACTTATGAAGTTCTTCCCAGAATTTGGATACGAATTGAGGTCCACGATCCGACACTATAGTCTTTGGAACCCCGTGCAAACTGAGAATACGAGCAATATACAATTGGGCATAAACATCAACTGGGTGCACTGTCTTGACGGGTAGAAAATGAGCAATTTTCGTAAGCCAATCAACAATAACCCAGATAGAGTCATACCCTTTTGCGGTCCTGGGCAATCCCACAATAAAGTCCATACTTATATCTTCCCATTTCCATGTCGGTATTGGTAGAGACTGTAATGGACCGACAGCTTTTAGGTGTATGGCCTTGACACGTCTGCAGGTGTCACATCTAGCCACATAGCGTGCAATCTCAATTTTCATCTTCGTCCACCAATAATGCTGTTTCAGATCTTGATACATCTTAGTGCTTCCAGGATGAATAGAATAGCGACTAAGATGTGCTTCATCAAGAATTTGCTGGCGGACTTCTTCATTTTTCGGCACCACTATGCGGTTATTAAACCATACAACCCCTTGATCATCTTTTTGGAAGCAATTGGCTCTGCCAGCTTCAATCTTTCCACGAAGATGTTTCATGCCTTCATCATTCTTTTGTGCGTCGATTATCCTTTGCAGGATGACTGACTCAAGCTTCAAGTGATTTGAAGTCCCATATTGAATCATACCTAGGTTTAGATTCTCCATCTCCTGGCACAATGTAATGTCAGAAGTCCTCAAAGTTAGACAATGGCAGGAGGCCTTGCGACTAAGTGCATCTGCCACTACATTAGCCTTGCCTGGGTGATAATGGATCTCCAGTTCATAATCTTTAATAAGCTCAAGCCATCTCCTTTGTCTCATGTTGAGTTCAGACTGGGAAAAGATATATTTCAAGCTTTTGTGGTCTGTATACATATGACAGACATTTCCCAGTAGATAATGACACCATATCTTCAGAGCATGAACCACTGCAGCTAGCTCTAGATCATGAGTAGGATAATGTTCCTCATGCCGGCGTAACTGCCTTGAAGCATACGCAATTACTCGGCCTTCTTAAATTAATACACAGCCGAGACCACTGCCAGATGCGTCACAATACACATCAAATGGCTTGTTAATATCCGGTTGAGCCAATACCGGAGCAGTGGTTAATAATATCTTCAATTTCTCAAAAGCTTCATTACAGTTGGAAGACCAATTGAATTTAGTATCATTCTTCAATAGACTTGTGATTGGCTTCACAAGTTTAGAAAAATCTGGTATAAATCGGCGGTAATAACCAGCCAGTCCAAGGAAACTTCGGACTTGGTGAACAGTGGTTGGGGGTTTCCACTCCAAAATGTCCTTGACTTTGCTGGGATCTACCGCAATCCCCCTGGCAGATAGAACATGTCCTAGAAATTGAATTTCTTCCAGCCAAAATGCGCACTTACTGAACTTGGCATATAATTGATGTTCCCTTAAGCGCGTTAATACGACCCGTAAATGTTGAGCATGCGCCTCTTCATTCTTGGAATATATTAGAATATCGTCAACGAAGACCACCACAAATTTGTCCAACTCGGGCATGAATACCGAGTTCATTAAATAAGTGAAGTGGGCAGGAGCATTCGTCAGTCCGAAAGATATTACCAGGTACTCAAATAACCCATACCGCATAGTGAATGCGGTCTTTGGTATATCCTCGGGCCGAATACAGATCTGATGATAGCTCGATCTGAGATCAATCTTGGAGAATACCCTCGCCCCGGTCAGTTGATCAAATAAAATGTCAATCCGCGGAAGAGGGTACTTATTCTTGATAGTGACCTCATTCAGGGGTCGATAATCCACACACATCCGTAAAGTTTGATCCTTCTTTTTGACGAATATGGCCGGACAACCCCATGGTGACGAGCTTGGCCGGATGAATCCTTTTGATAGTAGATCTTGTAACTGAATCTTTAGTTCCGCCAGCTCATTTGGAGGCATACGGTACGATCTTCGAGAAATGGGAGCCGTACCGGGCTTCAATTCAATTACAAACTCTACCTCTCTCTCGGGTGGCAATCCAGGAAAATCCTCCGGAAAGACATCTAGGAACTCGCATACCACCGGAATATCCTTGACTTCCGGTATAATGGCTTCATAAATTCTGCCAGTAATTTTAGTTGGAATGGGGATAAACAAGAGAATTTCTTCTTGATTACGACTCAACCTGGTGGTTCTCTGATCAGTGTTGAGGGTTGCTTTATGTCGGGCCAGCCAATTCATGCCCAAAATCACATCTATGTCTTGGCCTTTCAGAACTATCATATTAGTAGGAAAGTCCCGTCCGACCAGTGTTACAAGCACTTGATAGGCCACTTCTCTAGTAAAAATTTGTCCCCCAGGTGACTGAATTTTAAACCCCTCTTTTGATTCATGGTATGAAATGCAATGTTGCTCCACAAATTTCTTGCTGATAAATGTATGCGAAGCACCAGAATCAAAGAGAATAACTGCGGGATGATTGACCACAAGGAACGTACCCATCATGACCGGCTCCCCATCCGGTGTGGTGGCCACTTGCGTATAATATATGCGTCCTGTCTTCTTTGTATTTTTGCCCATAGTATTTCCTTTGGCTTGAGATGAATTCCCAGATCCTTGTGGATTGTTTGACTTGTTTTGCTTCTGATAAGGGCAATCCTTGATAAAATGCCCAGATTTTCCACAATTAAAACATCCTGTCGACGAACTGGGAAGAGCAGGGAATCGAGTGCCAGGGGCACCCGGCTGACTTGTTGTTGTAGGGGCAGTGTTGGGACGGATGAATACTGGCTGTTTATATGGGAAGGAGGGTGGACGTGCTGAAGAACGACCCTGATTAACAGGCCGGATAACAAACTGTTGCCTCTTTTCAGGGCCCTGAGTAGGCCGGTTTCCTCCACTCCCCTTGATCTTTCCAGAATTTGCATATTTGGATTCGACTGCCAGCGCTGTGCTGACAGCCCTTCCGTAGGTAAGGTCAATGCAAGTAGCCATTTTTCTTTGCATCCTATCATTCAGTCCCCGCATGAAACAATTCTTCTTCTTCAGATCGGTGTTCACTTGATCAATTGCATACTGTGACAAATGATTGAATTTATTGAGATACTGATTAACAGTATCCCCTCCTTGCTTCAGCTTCATAAATTCTTCTTATTTCATGTGAAGTACACCTTCTGGTATGTAATGTTCGTGGAAGGCCAACTTAAATTCTTCCCATGTTATCTGATGATTGGCCGGTTGAACAGCCATAAAATTTCCCCACCAAGTGCTGGCAGGGCCGCACAGTTGCTGCGCTGCGAATAAGGGCTTCTGGGTTTCAGAACATCGCAGCAGTCCAAACTTTTGCTTGATGACACGAATCCATTTGTCTGCTTCTAAAGGGTCTTCGGCTTTGACAAACAGCGGTGGACACGTTTCAGAGAAGTCTAAATAGGATGTCTCATGGGGTCCTTGCGGATAGCCCCGTCCGCCTTGTTGCTGAAATTGCTGACCCACCATTTCCCGTAGGAAACAGGTATTATCCGCTGTCGCGTTTACTAAGGCGGCGATAGCCTCGGCAAGCGTAGGAGGAACAGGAGGTGGATTTGGGGTGGACTCCCTCCCACTGGAGGTTCCGGCTGCATCCTGTGATCGGGTCTTAGACGGCGTCTGTGGCAACAAACATTTGAAAACAAATATAATATGCCAAAGAAAAACCATCCAATTTACATTACTAAAAAGAGTAATGTTACAGACTCGATTTTATACAATAGGAGTACAGTACCCATTATACAATAACACTACTAATTTTACAACTATATTATTCCTACTTCCTATCACTCTTAGCTGCTTCACTGTCGGGCATGGGAGACCATTCGTCGACCAACTTCATGGAGGGAGGGGGCCTGAAAAGGTCCTATTCACCACCAAAAGCTTCTCCCGCTTCGTGAGAAGGTCCGGCTTCTGTCCCGACAGGATTTGCCGGTACGTTGGGGTGCAATTGTGAATACAGTACATGAACTTCTTCATGTAGGGTATTGCAATATGTCTGCAGATTATCAATAGCTGAGCTAAGTTCTTCGACTCGGGCTCGAGCCTTTGCTTCCTTAGCCCAGGCCAGCGAACGAGACTGAACCGCCCAGTCGAGCGCTAAATCTCGATCAGCAAGCTGATCTTGCAGGCAGCGGATGTGGCTTCTTAATTCATTTATTCAGTCGCCATCCGCGACCCATATATTAGTCCTGCGTTGAAGCTCCGCTTGAAGCTGATTTACTCGGGCTTCAAGATCCCCGATCGGATCGTTACTCCCACTACTACTATCATCATGTCTGGGAGCGAGTTCATGATGGGGTACACCAATTGGGCCAGTTGACTTGCGCGCGGTTTTCCTCGTGCGCGGCGGCATTTCTCTAAGGGGAAAATGTTATTAGTATAGTTCTTAGCATGATGCATGTACAATTACAGAACCAACCTTAGTTGATTCATACCTTCTATACATTGCACTCTTCCTATCTGGTCTTTCATATAGATTCTTCAGATATAAGGGGTAAGAAGGGAAGAAATCTTTTCTAGATAAGTCTGTAAAAATCCCTTTGAAGATGCCTCATAATATCTGCAGAGAAGGGCTTCGCTCCGATACCAGTTGTGACGGAACCTCCCAAGTCATTAGGCCTACCTATAGTTGTCCTTGTCCAACGGACCTCAGACAACCCTGTAGGTGCCCCTGAATCACTTGACAAGTTCGGTATCTTTCCTCACCTTTCCCAAGAGCGTTTCACCCGTCATGCAGACATTACAGAACATCGGAGATACAGAAATGCGGAAGCGATTACATAAACTTACATTTATTTGAAAGTAAGATCAAGTTAGTTATTATAGACCAGCATAAAAATACGAGTGCAGAGTACTTATTATTACAATACCAAGGGAGGTAAAAACTCCTCCCGATAAGTTCTTACATAAAAGTTTTTATGGAGGACTAGGTCCTCCCGCAGCTTCATTCTTGCTTTTCTTCATTTGACACCACCTTGGTACAAAAGCAACAAAAATTTGCTGCTTCCTCACCTAAAAACAATAGAGAATAAAACCCTGAGTATGGAATTACTCAGCAAGTCTTACCCGACTAAAGAAAAGACTCTCAAGGGTATGCTGGTTATAAGAGAGTCAAGGTAAGGTATCTCAAAGATCAAAGACTCTGTTTTGCATAAATGCTTACTAAAGTGGGTCCTTAAAAATCCAGTTTTATTTTCAGGTTAGGTAAAATTACCTGCATCTAGAGTTCTTTCTAACCTAGTTCAATCACTTCACCTGTACTAGCCAATTTCTTAACAAGTCCTTCATCTTTACTGGAGTTCTACGTATAGGTCAGTGGCCAAGTCTCCATAACCGTGGAGGTACGGCGATCCGAATCGATTATACTCAGCTGAGGATCTCCAATCACACGACATATGTAGCACTTAACCCTTGCATATGTCAACCCGCCACCGGGGTTCTTAAGACCAGATCAGGTTCACGCGAACCGAGAGCACAGATACACCACCGTCCAGCCTCTTGCCACGGAGGGTACACGCTACTCTCGCCACCGCTCCGCACCCATTTCGTGTTATCTTATTCTGGCCTTAGTCTGCCCGAGGCAAGGCTTACCCATGACGAGGCATGTGACCAGTTAAAGGGTCCTCGGTCAGCAGGCCTACATCGACATGGTCCTTAATCGACTTAGACGGAGACACTACACCGAGACTCTCTTCTCGTGTAAGTCACCCGCCCGGTCTCAGCTTAATCATTTAAAACCCAAAGTTTGGTACCTGGCAGAGGTACATCTTTTCCGATGTTGAACCCATCACGGCCATGATGGATCCACCATCAAGTTTTATTTTCAAAAACATCCATCCCACTTTGCCAATCATCTTTTGTAAAACAAAACCTTTTGTTTTGCTAGAGCAATACTAAGCATAGTAAAAACCTTCTGTGAAAACAGGGTTTCAAGGAAGGTAATCAAATTCAAGGAAGGTAATGCAGGAATTGTTTAAGCATTCAACTCCTATCACCTAATGCATTAATCAAGTGAAAAAGATTTTAAAAACATCAAGGAAGGTGACAAATGCACCGGGGCTTGTCTTCGTTGATAGGTGCACCCGCAGATATCAAGGTAGAAATAGTTTCCCGCTTGAGATTCCGAGGGGGTGGTGATGTCTTCTCTTCAGTTACTTCGATTTCTTCTTCGTTTTCTAAAGATAACCATATATATGTATATAAGAATGTATGCCATGAAATGCTCATGAGAGTGCAAAGATAATAAAAATTTATTATCTAAGGTTCTTGAATACAATTTTCCTTCACGGTTCTCCGGGAAACTAGGGTTTCAGGAGTCAGTAAAGGAATGCAAAGGGCAGGGGTGGGGGTTTTGGGTTCTAGTTGGCAAACAAGGTCCAAATCAAACCAAAATCTACCCAAAGCTTCTAAATAATGTGTAGAGCTCATATAAAAAGTTTGGGCATTTTTGGGATGATTATCTATTTTCTAAAAATCCAGAACTAATGTTTTAAGCTACTTTAAATACTCCAAAATTCCTTATTTAATCTAAAAATAATGAAACTATTTTTATTAAATACTATGGAAAATAAGAAGTCTAGGAAAATTGGTTTGACATTTTTAGGATTTTTCTACCATTTTCTATAATTGTTTTAGCTCTGGAATAAAAAGAAAAAGAGAAATTTATGAATAGTATTGGGCCAATTCTAACCCGGCGGCCCAGCAACACAGGGAACAGGGGAGCGTGCCCTCGCGCGCTCTGGCAACTTTGCACAGAGGCCCTCGGCTTAACGGCTAAACCGAAGTAGGTTCATTCACTATTGCACTAAGTCGCTGACACTTTGCAAAAATGTCCTTGAACTTCTATTTCTTCCCCACGAATACCCCTGGCCACGACGTGCTCGTAGATCATCCTTGACGTGGTCCGTACTGGCCATGGCCGGCGATGACTGCTCGGGTTAACTAGCGGGGAGACTTCACTGACCTAAGGCGACCTAGGAACAACCATTAATTTGACATGAAACCCACTAGGAGCCGTCTGCCCACGATCACGGCAGACACCGAGCTTGGGAGCACACGTTCCCGCCACACCATGGTCGACTAGAGAAAACAGACGCCATCGTGAGCTTCGCAAGCATGCAGAGGCACGGAAACAACACATGGATTGGATAGGGACTTACCAGAGCAAGCTGGCCACGGGCAGGCTGTTTACGGCGGCGCGGCTGACTGGTTTGGGAGAAAACATCGATTCACCGACTATGGTGGCTAATCGGGGACGAGAGTGGTTGCTATAGTTTCACAATTTGGAGACGAAGGTTGGAGCTCAGTTGATTTGAGCGAAGGGAGCGATGATGTGGTGAATTTATAGCCGCGGTGAGTCACTGCCGCGGCCATGGTGATAACCATCGCCGGCCTTAGCTGGCGATCAACGGCGACGTCAAGTGCTACCCTTTTCTTACGGCTTGCCATGTCCCTGCTGCGACAGTAACATGGCCGAATCAATGCGGCGTGGAAGGACGAAGGTGAACGGCGCCGATGATCGGACACGACCGGGAAGAGGGATGGCCGCGTGGCAGCCGGAGTTAGTGCCCTCCACCGCGGCGTTCTTACCCGGAGCAAAAAGATCTTCGCACGGAGATGCTCGCCGCTCGATCATCCCGATCCCGGTGCAGATCGTGGTGCAGACAGGTCGTCGGCGGCGAGGAACTGTCGCGCTGGCAGTCTGATCCACATGGGACTCTGTACCATGGCGAATGCTCTTCAGTCGGTCTGACAGACAAAGTTTGGGCCTCATTTTCTCTCAAATTTCTGTGGCAACACATCCAGATCTCTGCAACAATATTATAGTGCTATAAACCAGCTACAACTCGACTATAGGGATTAAACTTAGTTGAGCACTGGATCAAGGTTGAATCCAAGTCCAAAGTTAGCTCTGTTACACTGCAATTCTGAATTTCAGAGTTCCATCAGCCTGAGAGTCCAACTTTGGGCTTAATTATTTCCAATTTCTTCTTAACAACTATGCTTACACTCTTAAGCAAAGTTGTTCTCCTTTGTTTGATCTACAAGTTTGCTATAGTGACCTAGGGCAGAAACCCTAGAATTTGAAAGATACAAAGCTCCAAAGTTGAGCCAACCACACTGGATTTCAGACTTAGAGGGAAATCACAATTAGGGTCTTTTTGCAACTTAGTCCAAAACCTAGGGTTTAGCTTGTAAATCTTCATAATTGTGAACCATGTGACTTTATATGCTTTAATATTGTAGTTTTTACACTTTAATCTAAATGCGCACTACTTTTGCACATAGGCCCCTAGGGCTTGAATTTAGGGTTTTCCAGGGTTTCAATTAGGGCTCCTGGTTTCTCAGGGGTATGAATGTAATGTAGATCCATCTATAGTAACATTTTATGATTGTTTTACTTAAACCTTAGGGTTTTCTCAATTTGGGTCATGTTTTACCCCTTTAAACCCCACTTAGGGTTAAGTATCCTATTCCAGGGTCTTATTTGCAAAACACCAAAACAATACAACTTGTTTGAAATTTTTACCTAGTGAATGCACTCTAGGTGTGTCAAACATATGCAATTTCAATGTTTATGATGTTATGCTCAAGTTTTAGTCACAGTAACACCATGGGTGTTACAAGCTCCGCCCCGAGGTGAGACATCTGTCCTCGTGCCCAATTTCCCTTATTGTGCCCTGTGTTCGGCCAATATCACCTTTGCTGGTGCTCGGCCGCGGCGGTCCGCCGTGCTCGCGCGGTGGCCGGCCGATTTAGCCTGGTCTAGTTCACTGGAGTAGGTCCCTGTGTCACCCCTGCCCCTGCTGAAGTTTGCCAAGGCCTTAGTGCGCCTTAAGTCCCCTCCCCATGGCCGGAATGGCTCACCGGAGTTTCTCCGGCCCGCCCAAGACCTTCTCACCGCCGTTCTCCCCTCTCTGCCCATGGATTCATGGCCTCTTCCCCACCATTGAGTTCGCTGTGGCACCCTCTTCCCCTCTGCCCAACTCCAGTGACCCTGGACCCCCCTAGCTCATGCCTGCCTCAACTCGGGCGACCTCACTGCCACGGAGACGAACAACGCCGCCCGGACCGCTCATCCTTCCCGCTCCGATTTCCCCCGTCCGATCTTGATCGCATGGCCCGGACCACTCATCCTTCTCGATCCGATTTCCCCCGTCCGATCTTGATCGCACGGCCCGGACCGCTCATCCTTCCCGGTCTGATTTCCCCTGTCCGATCTTGATCGCACGGCCAGGACCGCTCATCCTTCCCGGTCTGATTTCCCCCGTCCGATCTTGATCGCACGGCCCAGACCGCTCATCCGCCTAGTCTGGTCCCCTCCATCCGATTCAGATCGAACGGCCCAGACCACGGGTAACGCTTCGCGCACACGCGCCCTACGCCCTTAGCCCGCTTGTCAACGCCCAAGTCCTCTGGTGATGGGCCCGCTCGGTCAGTGTGCCCTCCCCCTCTGCGGCTGACGCCCCTGGCCTCGCTTGTCAGCCACGCCTGCGCGCCCACGCGATCTAATCTCAGCCGTCGGTTTCTAATCCAACGGTTGAGGGAGCCCGATACCCCTTCGCGTGGCTGTTTTGCTTAAGAAACCCCCTGGTTTTAGGAAATCAACCCGCTGTCCTCTGTTTTAGCGCATAGGTCACTGGTTTGTTTTAATTAGACCCTTGGACTTTTATTTAATCACAGATTTAGCCCTAATTTCATATTTCAAACTTGAAAACTTGTTTATTTCATATCTTTTTCATATGAACTCCAAATTTAGTGGTTCAAATTGCAAAATGTTCACCAAATTATTCTCTGTTCAAATAAAATATGACCAACTGCAATCTGTACACTTCAATTTTTACACTTAGATTTATTTATTTAATGAAATAAATAAAAGGAGAACCCTAAGAATAAAGTATATTCAATCTTGAAAGATTAGTGTTATGCATTACTTGGATTTATTTTTGGCTTAACCTCTAGGCCTTAATGACATAAATAGAATTAGGAATGTAATTATGGAGAATACATAAAAGTTAATCAAATTTCTAAATGAGAGTAGTTTATCTTATAATTCTAGCTTTCATTTGTTTTAATCACTACTTAGCCTTTTTGAGCTATGTTCCAAACATTTAGAGAGTAATCAATTCCCCAATTAGGATTAGTCCATTTTTATAACTTGACCTCATTCCTCTGTACTTAATACTGTACCTTCTTGAGTTGTGTGCCAATATTTGTACATGGGTGATGTGATGTTCATTTTTACCTTCCAAATGTATTGAATGTATGCTCGCTTTACTTAGACAACGAGCAGCTCGTGGTTCCTGAGTGTGTTGCCGAAGATCCCTCTGAGCAACAACCTGGTGAAGGCAAGTGTCCTCAGACCTATCATGTCCTACTTTACTTTATAATTCATTGTCCCGCATTACTTTTTTGAAACCTAAGGATTGATTAGTTTGTATTTCCCTTACCCTTGTTTACCTTTTTGGGTTAATCATGGTTAGCTTATGCTATTGCTTAAACTTAATCAATGAACATGATGTGATCTTTTATGATACGATGATGTTATCCCGATGGGGTCCTTGTGATTACTTTAGGGGGCTCAGGCTCTTTCCTGAGTACCTCTCCGTAAGGACCTGTTTGGGGAGTGATAACCTGGGATAACAGTGCAACCATGAGGGTGGAATGGGACGCCCTTAGCTAATTAATTAGAGGAGCCAGAGGAGTAGTTGGCTTTGCCGTAGGGCCGTCAATGGGGTCCGGGCACAGTACTTGCTCTGCCGAGGTTGGTTGCAGTGGTTCTTTGATTTGGTTTTGTTAGTCACCCGTCCTTTGGGGAGATGTACTGTGTTTATCAAACTGGAGAAACCTAACGGGCGGCTATGACCTCTGGGAAATTTTTGTAAAGGCTACGTAGTGAGACTCTGCTAGGTCACCTTGGTAGTGATCAATGGGGAGGCTAGAACCCCGGGCAGAATGGGAATCACGGCTTGTGGGTAAAGTTTCCAACCTCTGCAGAGTGTTAGAAACTGGTATATCAGTCGTGCTCACGGTTATGAGCAGCCTTGGGATCCTCTTCGATTAGAAGAACAATGGTTACTTTTATGATGATGATTAACAATGGTGATTATAATCCTGATCTCTGGTATTTTCTCTTGGAGGGAGTGCCTCTGGGTAATAGCTGGGTTATTACTAAAATTTGGCTCTACTTATAATAATAAAACTTGACCAACTAAAAGCAACTGCTTAACCTTAACTCCACATACCGCTAGTCCACCTTAGCCAAACGGGACATTTGCTGAGTACGTTGATGTGTACTCACCCTTGCTTTACAAACCACCCCACCCCAGGTTGTCCCCACTGTACTCAGTACTCAGGAGGTGATGCTGGCAACATGGAAGATTTCGAGGAGTTCCAGGAATACGATGAGTTCTAGTTTACTTTAGTGGCAAACCCCCAGTCAGCTGCCTGTGTAGGCTTAGCTTCTACGTTTCGCATTTCCGCACTTTGATAATTATGTTGAACAATGGTTATGTATTAGACTCTGTGGATGTCTTGGACATCTTGATGTAATAAAGTACCTTTCCGCTATTTATTTCAAGCATTGTGTGATGATGTCCAATTATGTAATCGTTGTGTACGTGAGTTTCTTATTCTGGCACGTACATGGTTCGCATTCGGTTTTCCTTTCAAAACCGGGTGTGACATAAGTGGTATCAGAGCCTTGCTGACTGTAGGACCGCTAACCTAGACTAGAATGGTCGCCCTAAGGACTATAGACCCCTACTCTTACCTTGACCTTGGTGTCTTTTCAAAAGTTGGTCATCTTGACCAACTCTATGTTATCTACTTATCTCAAAAAGTTTTGTCTCACTTTTCTTTCTGTTTACTTTCTGGTCTAATGTTCTACTCTTACTCTTGTGCTTACGATATCTTCTGTAGATGGCTCATATCAGGTGCACTGCACGTAAGTTTGTGATCCCCTTTTTGCCTTCTCGCCTGGCAGAGCGTCCACTGTGTCGCACCATGTTAGGTCAGTCCAGTCACCTGGAGAGACTGCATCGTCGCCTGCACGAGGAGCAGGAGCGCCGACGCCAGGAGCAGGACCAGGAGCAGTAGGACTATTCCCCCTCGTCTCTGTAGGAGGTGGAGTCTAAGAGGCTGCCTTCCCCTGCACCTCAGCCAGAGATGCCCCCTGCACCACCATAGGGCATCACGGCTGCTGGAGGAGACCCTGATGGAGACGGAGACGACGACGACGCTGGTGGCAGTTCGAGCCATGACATGGAGCTCTCAGAGGAGCCGGAGCCGGAGCCGGAGGGATGGATCGTGAAACCCATCACTCGTGACGCTACTCGCGTGTGTCACTTCCACGACGCTCTCGATACCCTGTTGCGTCGGGCCTTCGACTGACACACATGGTCCATCGAGTACCGTTGTGTAGTCTACCAGCATCGTCGCGGGCTATACCCGGACCAGTGGGAGGCTACTTGCTTGGTGCGCTGTCTGGACGATGATCTCCGGGGTGCAGAGGCCTTCTTAGAACACTATTCTATTACTGAGAGGGATACTGCTGAGGCAGCCATGCAAAATGCAGCACGACAGGCGCTTTCTCAGTATTGCTCGTTGTTTAGCGGGGTAGCTAATGGCCTTGACTTGAAGTACTACCCTCGCCGTTCGACTGGTAGTGCTGGAGGTGTGATTGTCTTGACAGTCGGTGAGGGCAATCCCAGGCTGAGCAGCATGGTCAACTTGGCCACCGTGCTCAACACAGAGTTGGACCACGCCCTTGACGAGTTGGACAAGGTTTGGGCGGAGGTTGCGGAATTGCGTGCTGAATGCGTGGCCCACCACTATATTGATGGTGGTTCTCCCACCCCTGTAGGGATTCAACACCCTTACCGTTCACCGCCCCGTGGTCGCTTCAACTATGGTACTCCAGACTGCAGGACCCGCATAGATTTGGATCCTTAGATCGACAGAGTCGGAGTCTATAATAATTCTTAGTTCAGTGTCTTAGCCTAAGTCAGTTTTAGTTAGAGTTAGTTTGCTTATCTTATGTTGGATGCTTGTTATGATGGACATGTACTGAAGTTGGATCTTTGTAATGATTGTCACCAAGGTGTGGGTATCCTCTGCAACTTGGTGTAGTTATTAATAAAGTCAGTTATTTAGTTGGGTAATCCCTTTATTTCCCCTTTCCTCTTTATCTGAGAAGCTGTCAGTGAAGATGGTCATTTGTTCAGTGTTATGGAGATCTTCTATACATCTTTTCTTATGCTGAAAGACTACAGAGTCAAATTTGATATATGTGTGATTTCTACAGATGTCTGAGAATAGGCGCAGAGGTGCGAGGCGTGCACGGCCAGAGCAGCAGGCACCCCAAGAGGAGGCAGCTCCGCAGTAGCATTTGCCACCGCCACCCCCGATGACCATTGAGCAGATGTTCTTGATGTAGACCTAGGCAGTTCAGGCAATTGGTCAGACATTAGCAGCGATGCAGCAAGTTCGGCAGCAGCCACCATCGCCTCAGCCTCCGGTGCAAGTCCAGATGCCTTAAGTGCCCAGAGACAAGTGGGCGGAGTTCATGAGGGGCCATCCCCTAGTCTTTGCCCACTTTGCTGATCCCATGGACGCCGAAGATTGGCTGCGTACCATGGAGCGTGAGTTTCACGCTGCCTAGTGCAATGATCAAGAGAAGGTGTTGTATGGTCCCCGACAGCTGAGGGGAGCAGCACAGTCTTGGTGGGAGTCTTACCTCGCCACCCATGCCAACCCTAAAGCCATTACTTGGGAGGAGTTCAGGGACAACTTCTGTTGCTACCATGTGCCCGAGGGACTGATGATAGTAAGGAAGGAGGAGTTTCTCACCCTGAAGCAAGGTCCCCTGTCCATCAGTGAGTACAGGGATAGGTTTTTGCAGCTATCATGTTATGCCCCAGAAGATGTCAACACAGATGCCAAGCAGCAGTACCGCTTTCTGAGAGGATTGGTTGATCCCCTCCATTATCAGTTGATGAACCACACTTTCCCCACCTTCCAGCATCTGATAGACAGAGCAACCATGACAGAAAGGAAGCGTCGGGAGATGGAGGACAAGAAACGCAAGATTGGTGGACCTCAGGTTGGGAGTAGCAGTCGTCCTCGCTACTCAGGCAACCCACCTCAGCAATTCAAGCAAGGTCACCAGCACCAGCACCAGCATCATCGTCAGAACCAGCAGCAGCAGTACCAGAGGCAGTTTCCTCTGCAATAGCAGCAATACCGTCAGAACAACAAGCAAGGAGGAAATCAATACCAGCGTCAGAGCAACCAGGCAGCCCGTCTTCCTGCCCTAGCAACCAACCAGAACAATCAAGCAGTGCCAGCTCAAGGAGGAAGTCGTGCATGTTTCCACTATGGTGAACAAGGCCATTGGATGAATCATTGTCCAAAGAAAGTAGCCCAACAATCGCTAGTAGTCAATGCCCCAGCAAGACAAGGAGCACCACAGCAAGCACTAGGAGTCCATGGTCAGGCCTACAACTGTGGAAAGGTGAATCACCTGGAGGCCGAAGCAATCCAGGATGCTCAGGACATGGCAGTAGGTATGTTTCCAGTCGAATCCTACCCAGCAAAAGTACTATTTGATACTGGTGCCACACATTCTTTTGTTTCTGCATCTTGGGTAGAATCACATAACATCCCCATAGAACCAATGATCCCACCTTTGAGAGTTAATTCAGTTGGGGGAAAAGTTCAGTCCGATAGGATTTGTCTGAATCTAAGGATTGAAATAAGGGGGATAGCCTTCCTCGCTAGCCTAGTAGTCATGGGAACTCAAGGGTTAGATGTCATCCTAGGGATGAATTGGCTACACAGAAATCAAGCCACTGTCAGTTGCGACAAGAAAACAGTTAAGTTGGTGTCCCCATCCAAAAAGGAAGTAGTAACCAAGCTGTACTTACCTGAACTAGAAGAATGAGCTTGTCACCATTTATCAGTAGATGACAAGGAGTCCAATCCGATTGAGGCAATTAGGATTGTGTCGGAATTCCCTAATGTATTCCCTGAAGAGTTACCAGGCATGTCACTTGAAAGGAAAGTTGAATTTGCCATAGAGCTTATCCTAGGCACTGCCCCTATTTCCAAGAGAGCTTATCGAGTGTCCGGACCAGAGTTGGTGGAACTCAAGAAACAGATTGATGAGTTGTTAGAGAAAGGCTACATCAGACCGAGTACTTCGCCTTGGGCAGCCCCAGTGTTGTTTGTGGAGAAGAAGGATGGCACGAAGAGGATGTGCATCGATTACAGAGCTTTGAATGAAGTCACTGTCAAGAACAAGTACCCTCTGCCTCGAATTTAAGACCTATTTGATCAGTTGAGAGGAGCTAGCGTGTTCTCAAAGATAAATCTGAGGTCAGGTTACCATCATCTTAGGATCCGACCTGCAGATATACCGAAGACAACATTCATCACTAAGTATGGACTATATGAGTTCATGGTTATGTCATTCGGATTGACGAATGCGCCAGCTTACTTCATGTACCTGATGAACAATGTGTTCATGGACTACCTTGACAAGTTCGTAGTGGTGTTCATTGATGATATTCTTGTATATTCCCAGAATGAGCAAGAGCATTAGGAGCATTTGAGGAAAGTACTTCAGAGGCTACGAGATTGTCAGCTGTATGCCAAGCATAGCAAGTGCGAGTTCTGGACCAGTGAAGTCCTATTCTTGGGTCACATTATAAATCGAGAGGGATTGGCTATAGATCCAAAGAAGGTAACAGGTATCTTGGACTGGAAAGCACCAAAAGATGTCTGAGGAATCAATAGTTTCATTGGAATGGCTGGTTATTATCGGCGTTTCATTGAAGGTTTCTCCAAGATTGCCAGACCAATGACAGCCCTGCTAGCAAAGAAGGTTGAGTTCAAGTGGACCCCAGCGTGCTAGAAGTCCTTTGAGACATTGAAGGAGAAGTTGACAACGACACCAGTATTGATTCTGCCAGATGTTCACAAGCCATTCTCAGTGTATTGCGATGCTTCGTACACTGGACCGGGATGTGTGTCAGGGCCAGCCCTGAGGGGGTGCGGTGGGTGCGGCCGCACTGGGCCCCAAAAACAGAGGGCCCCCTAGCCACTGGACGCTAGTATTTTTTTGTTAAACCTATCTATTCTAGACATAAATACGCAAAAAGCGATGCGCTATCGAGTTATCGACTAGTCTCGTTTATATTGTTAAACTAATGTCTCAATTACTTATCGAATACTCCATTCGTTTCAAAATAGTATTTGGTTTAGCTCTTAATTTTTTATGTTTATATTGATGATGATAAATCCACTAAAGAAGCAAAACAAATTTTATTATGATATAGAGAGAGTATTATAAACTATACATATGATGGTTGCTTCGGTAGAGAGAAGCTTTTTAAAATTAATTTTTTATGAACTATTTATGGTCAACAATAACTCAAGAGAGGTTAAATGGCTTGGTGATTCTATGTATCGAAAAAAGTTGTTGGATGAGATTTATCTCGATGATATAAGCGATGACTTTGTATCACAAAATGTTAGAAGGTATTTTTAATAATATCATATAACAAGTAAGTGTTTTTTGCTATATTTTATATCTGTTATCTTATAAACTTTAAAACAGTGCATAATAATTTTTATACGTCAAATATTCGGTAATATATGTATAATTATATATATTTGTGTGTGGATGGGGCCTCTATATCGAATTTCACACTGGGCCCCTGAAAAGCCAGGAATGGCCCTGATGTGTGTTGATGCAGGAAGGGAGAGTAGTGGCATACTCGTCCCGACAATTGAAGATTCATGAGAGGAATTATCCTACTCATGATCTGGAGTTAGCAGCCGTGGTTCATGCATTGAAGACCTAGAGGCATTATCTTTATGGGCAGAAGTGTGATATCTACACGGACCACAAGAGCCTCAGGTACATATTCACTCAGTCAGAGTTAAACATGAGGCAGCGAAGATGGCTAGAGTTGATCAAAGATTATGAACTGGAGATTCATTATCACCTATGCAAAGCAAATGTAGTTGCAGATGCTCTTAGCAGGAAGAGTCAAGTCAATATGTTGGCCGCTCACCCGATGCCATATGAGCTAGCGAAGGAATTCGACAGGTTGAGTCTCGGATTTCTGAACAACACTCAAGGAGTGACAATTGAGTTGGAACCCACTCTAGAGCAAGACATCAGGAAATGTCAGAAGGATGATGAGAAAATCAACGAGATCCGACAGCTGATCATAGATGGAAAAGGCAAGGATTTCCGTGAAGATGCAGAAGGAGTGGTATGGTTCAAGGACAGATTGTGTGTTCCCGATATCAAATCGATCCGGGAACTGATTCTCAAGGAAGCCCATGAGACAGCATACTCTATACACCCTGGTAGTGAGAAGATGTACCAAGACCTGAAGAAAAGATTTTGGTGGTACGGAATGAAAAGGGAGATAGCAGAGTATGTGGTTGTATGTGACAATTGTCAGAGGATTAAAGCAGAACATCAGAGACCTGCAGGTTTGTTGCAACCGTTGCAGATTCCTCAGTGGAAATGGGATGAGATCGGAATGGACTTTATAGTCGGTTTGCCTCGCACTCGTACTAGTTATGACTCTATTTGGGTAGTAGTGGACCGTTTGACAAAGGCAGCCCATTTCATACCAGTCAAGACCACCTACAACAGTGCGGTGTTGGCCAAACTATACATGGCTCGGATTGTGTGCTTGCATGGCGTTCCGAAAAAGATAGTATCAGATAGAGGCACCTAGATCACCTCTCATTTTTGGCAGCAATTACATGAAGCTTTGGGCACGCATTTGAAGTTCTGCTCAGCTTATCACCCACAGACAGATGGCCAGACTGAGAGAACCAACCAAATTTTTGAGGATATGTTGAGAGCTTGTGCTTTGCAAGACCAGTTAGGTTGGGACAAGAGGCTACCGTATGCAGAATTCTCCTACAACAACAGCTACCAAGCCAGTCTAAAGATGTCACCATACGAAGCACTCTATGGGAGGAATTGCAGAACTCCATTGCATTGGGACCAACCCGGTGAAAGATAGGTGTTCGGACCAGATATTCTGCTTGAAGCCGAAGGGAACATCAGAATGGTCCAGGAGAATTTGAAGGTAGCACAGTCCAGACAACGAAGCTATGCTGACACCAGAAGAAGAGAACTCAGTTTTGAAGTGGGAGATTATGTCTATTTGAAGGTGTCACCTATCAGAGGAACCAAGAGGTTTGGAGTCAAAGGTAAGCTAGCGCCTCGCTATATCGGCCCGTATTAGATTCAGGCAAGACGTGGAGAAGTGGCTTATCAACTTAGCTTACCAGAGAATCTGTCAGCTGTGCACGATGTGTTCCATGTGTCTCAGTTGAAGAAATGCTTAAGAGTGCCAGAAGAGCAGTTGCCAGCAGAGGATCTTGAAGTTCAAGAAGATCTGACTTATATTGAGAAGCCAACTCAAATTCTGGAGACAGCAGATCGGGTCACCTGGAGGAACACCATTAGAATGTGCAAGGTCAAATGGGGCCATCACTCAGAAGAAGAAGCAACCTGGGAAAGAGAAGATTTAAAAGCCAAGTACCCTGAGCACTTTTCTAGCTAGCCCTGAATCTTGAGGGCGAGATTCTTTTAAGGGGGATAGGTCTGTAACACCCTGATTTTGGGGGTATAAAATTTCTTTCTAATTATCACCCAAAATCATGTGTTACTCTTCTTTTTCTCACTCTAGGTTTTCCCTCTCTCTAGATTCATTCTCCCTTTTTCCTTTTTGATTAGAGATAGCCTAAACTAGTGGAGGTTAATTATTTATTTTTGCCAAAACCTTATGAGTCATGACATGTTGCATCATGCTGAGTTTAAAATATTCTTTGAAGTGTTGCACAAGTTTGAATTTATTTGAATTTGAAACCTAGTTTGAATTTGGATTTGAAAAACCCTATAGAAAAAGAAATGGAAAAGGAATTAGAAAATTCAGAGAAAAAGAAAAGGAGAAAGCAGCCCAAACCAGCCTAGTCAGCCCAGCCAGGCCACACGGCCGCGCCACCTGTCAGCGGCAGTTCTCCCTCGCGCGCCCTCCCTCTCTCGCTCACTGCCCAGTGGGGCCGATCTGTTGGCGCCAGTTTCCTTCACCCGTGCTCTCTCTCTTTGTCTCGCGGGCCCGGATCGCCAGTCGCTGAGCCATTGCCCCGCATGCCCCTTTCTTCTCTCTCTGCGTCGTGGGCTTGCCCTGTCCGTTCTGCCCCCTCCGCGCTCACTGTGGACCGACGCGTGCGCACTCGTGCACGTTACCAGATTTCTCAGCCACGACGCCCACCCACGCGCCCAGCTCTCTTCATAGAGCCCCGCTAGTGCCCCGCACACATCCCTCACCTCATTTTGTGCAGCTTCGCCCTCTCTCACGCTCTACCCACGCCGCCAGCCGCCACTGGAGACCCGCGCCCACGTTCCCGGCCATCTAGCTCGCCGGAGACTGCTCCAAGCCATCCCGAGCTCTGCCCCGAGGTGAGACATCCGTCCTCGTGCCCAATTTCCCTTATTGCGCCCTATCTTTGACCAATTTCACCTTCACCGGTGCTCGGCCGCGGCGGTCCGCCGTGCTCGCGTGGTGGCCGACTGATTTAGCCCAGTCTAGTTCACCGGAGTAGGTCCCTGTGTCACCCCTGCCCCTGGTGAAGTTAACCAAGACCTTAGCGCGCCTTAAGTCCCCTCCCCGTGGCCGGAATGGCTCACCGGAGTTTCTCCAGCCCGCTCGAGACCTTCTCACCGCCGTTCTCCCCTCTCTGCCCGTGGATTCATGGCCTCTTCCCCACCATTAAGTTCGTTGTGGCGCCCTCTTCCCCTCTGCCCAACTCCGGCGACCCCGGACCCCCCTAGCTCACGCCTGCCTCAACTCCGGCGACCTCACCGCCGCGGAGACGAACAGCGCCGCCCGGACCGCTCATCCTTCCCGGTCCGACTTCCCCCGTCCAATCTTGATCGCACGACCCGGACAGCTCATCCTTCCCAGTCCGATTTCCCTCGTTCGATCTTGATCGCACGGCCCGGACCGCTCATCCTTCCAGGTCTGATTTCCCCCGTCCGATCTTGATCGCACGGCCCGGACCGCTCTTCCTTCTCGGTCTGATTTCCCTCGTTCGATCTTGATCGCACAGCCCGGACCGCTCATCCCCCTGGTCTGGTCCCCTCTGTCCAATTCAGATCGAACGGCCCGGACCATGGGTAACGCTTCGCGCACGCGTGCCCTACACCCTTGGCCTGCTTGTCAGCGCCCCAGTCCTCTGGCGCTGGGCCCGCTCGGTCAGTGCGCCCTCCCCCTCTGCCGCTGACGCCCCTGGCCCCGCTTGTCAGTCGCGCCCGCGCACGCACCCGCACGATCTAATCTCAGCCGTCGGTTTCTGATCCAACGGTTGAGGGAGCCTGATACCCCTTCGCGTGGCTGTTTTGCTTAAGAAACCCCCTGGTTTTAGGAAATCAACCCGTCGTCCTCTGTTTCAGCGCATAGGTCCCTGGTTTGTTTTAATTAGACCCTTGGACTTTTATTTAATCACAGATTTAGCCCTAATTTCATATTTCAAACTTCAAGACTTGTTTATTTCATATCTTTTTCATATGAACTCCAAATTTAGTGGTTCAAATTGCAAAATGTTCACCAAATTATTCTCTGTTCAAATAAAATATAACCAACTGTAATCTGTACACTTTAAAATTTTTACACTTAGATTTATTTATTTAATGAAATAAATAAAAGGAGAACCCTAGGAATAAAGTATATTCAATCTTGAGACATTAGTGTTATGCATTACTTGGATTTATTTTTGGCTTAACCTCTAAGCCTTAATGACATAAATAGAATTAGGAATGTAATTATGGAGAATACTTAAAAGATAATCAAATTTCTAAATGAGAGTAGTTTATCTTATAATTCTAACTTTCATTTGTTTTAATCACTACTTAACCTTTTTGAGCTATGTTCCAAACATTTAGAGAGTAATCAATTCCCCAATCAGGATTAGTCCATTTTTATAACTTGACCTGATTCCTCTGTACTTAATACTATACCTTCTTGAGTTGTGTGCCAATATTTGTACATGGGTGATGTGATGTTCATTTTTACCTTCCAAATGTATTGAATGTAAGCTTGCTATACTTAGACAATGAGCAGCTCGTGGTTCCTGAGTGCATTGCCGAAGATCCCTCTGACCAACAACCTGGTGAAGGCAAGTGTCCTCAGACCTATCATGTCCTACTTTACTTTATAATTCATTGTCCCACATTACTTTTATTGAAACCTAAACATTGACTAGTTTGTATTTCCCTTACCCTTGTTTATCTTTTTGGGTTAATCATGGTTAGCTTATGCTATTGCTTAAATTTATTCAATGAACATGATGTGATCTTTTATGATACGATGATGTTATCCCGATGGGGTCCTTGTGATTACTTTAGGGGGCTCAGGCTCTTTCCTGAGTACCTCTCCGTAAGGACCTGTTTGGGGAGTGACAACCCGGGATAACAGTGCAACCATGAGGGTGGAATGGGATGCCCTTAGCTGATTAATTAGAGGAACCAGAGGAGTAGTTGGCTTTGCCGTTTGGCCGTCAATTGGGTCTAGGCATAGTACTTGCTCTGTCGAGGTTGGTTGTAGAGGTTCTTTGATTTGGTTTTGTTAGTCACCCTTCCTTTGGGGAGATGTACTGTGTTTATCAAACTGGAGAAACCTAACGGGTGGCTATGACCTCTGGGAAATCTTTGTAAAGGCTACGTAGTGAGACCCTGCTAGGTCACCTTGGTAGTGATCAATGGGGAGGCTAGAACCCTGGGCAGAATGGGAATCACGGCTTGTGGGTAAAGTGTGCAATCTCTGCAGAGTGTTAGAAATTGGTATATTAGTCGTGCTCATAGTTATGAGTAGCCTTGGGATCCTCTTCGATTAGAAGAACAATGGTTACTTTTATGATGATGATTAACAATGGTGATTATAATGTTGATCTCTGGTATTTCCTCTTGGAGGGAGTGCCTCTGGGTAATAGCTGGGTTATTACTAAAATTTGGCTCTACTTATAATAATAAAACTTGACCAATTCTCAAGAATCACTTAAGACCCCACAAGGATCACCACACTCTTAGGTGTCTCTTGCTAGCTTTACAAGCCTCCAAAACTTTAGAGGAAGTTCAATGGGAGTCAAAACTCCATGCTCAAATGATCACAAGATGTAGCACACACTTTCTCTCAATGATTCTCACAAGGCTCTCTTGCTAAACTCACACGAGAATCTCTCTTTTGCTTGATCTCTCTTTTGTAGCACTTGTGTTGGTTGTAGTAGTCTAAATCTTGTGTATAGGATGGATCAATGAATAGAGGTGGTTGGGAGGGCTTGGGTATGTCAACTATATGACTTGGAATGTTGCTTGGGCTCCCACACCTTGAAGTGGCCGGTTGGGGTGGTATTTATAGCCACCAACCAATTTGTAGCCGTTTGGAGAAGGCTGCTGGCGATGGGCGCACCGGACAGTCCAGTGCGCCAGCCACGTCACCCAACCGTTAGGGTTCAACAGTTGGAGCTCTGACAGCTTGGGTCATCGGACAGTCCGGTGGTGCACCGGATAGTCACTGTTCACTGTCCGGTGTGCCTTCTGGCGCTTGCTCTGACTCTGCACGCGCAGACGCGCACTGTTCACTGTTGCTTTTTGTAGACGATCGTTGGCGTAGAAGTCGTTGCTCCGCATGGCACACCGGACAGTCCGGTGCAACACCGGACAGTCCGGTGAATTATAGCGGAGTGGCATTTCCAGAAATCCGAAGGTGGCAAGTTTGAGTTGATCCACCCTAGTGCACCGGACACTGTCCGGTGGCACACCGGACAGTCCGGTGCGCCATACCAGGGGTGCCTTCTATTGCATTTGCTCCTTTCTTTTTGAACCCTAACTTTAACTTTTTATTGGTTTGTGTTGAACCTTTGGCACCTATAGAACATATAATCTAGAGCAAACTAGTTAGTCTAATTATTTGTGTTGGGCTATTCAACCACCAAAATCATTTAGAAAAATGTTTGACCCTATTTCCCTTTCAATCTCCCCCTTTTTGGTGATTGATGCCAATACAAACCAAAGAAAATATATAAGTGCATAATTGAACTAGTTTGCATAAGGTAAGTGCAAAGGTTGCTCGGAATTTAAACCAATTTAAACTTTCATAAGATATGCATGGATTGCTTTCTTCTTATTTAACATTTTGGACCACGCTTGCGCCACTAGTTTTGTTTTTGCAAATGTTTTTGGAAATTCTTTTTCAAATTCTTTTTGCAAATAGTCAAAGGTAAATGAATAAGATTTCAAGAAGCATTTTCAAGATTTGAACTTTTCTCCCCTGTTTCAAATGCTTTTCTTTTGACTAAACAAACTCCCCTTAATGAAATTCTCCTCTTAGTGTTCAAGAGGGTTTTACCAATTGAGATAGAATTTCTTAGAGGAATACTAATTAATCATTTAAAAACTTAAATTTGTTTCGAAAAATTTTGAAATTGTGGCGTGGTGGTGCGGTCCTTTTGCTTTGGGCTAATACTCTCTCCCCCTTTGGCATGAATCACCAAAAATGGAGTCTTTAGAGCCCTTTTAAGAATTCTCTCCCCTTTGGCAAACAATATATGAGTGAAGGATTATACCAATTTGAGAGATGGCGGAATACCAGCAAAGGATAGATAATACCGATGGTGTAGAGTGGAAGCGATGTCTTTGCCGAATACTCCATTTCCCTTTCAATCTAAGACTTAATACACAAGATACTCATGGAAACATATTAGTCTTAGCCTTGGCACAAGAGAGATAGGAAATATGCAAATGTACCAAAGGAAAGAGACATGGTTAAAAGGATATGTCGATTAAGCTTAAGCAGTTCTATATAATACAGATTGCTCCCCCTAAATTTGTGCCGTGAGAGGAATACAGATTTTGACCTTAAATGCCAAGTGCACATAATTAGGTTAATGAGAACATATCTATATCATAGAAACTGTGAAGTGCAATGTGTCATAATAAAGGTGTGATGCTGATGATAGACTATGCACTTATGAAAGCATGTTGGAACCATTTTAAGCAATTACCCTAAAGGATTTCAAAGAAACTTAAGGAGCCTCCACCTTTGGACCAAAGGTAGCTTATCCTCGTTACAAGGTTAAGCTTTAAGATCTTTGACAATAAAATCACTTCACCTAGTTTTAACAAAAATGCATAAATGCAGGAATGAAATTTTTTTGAGAGGTTAAACTAGGTATGAAGCAGGGATAATGCATAGACATGCTTTCTCTTCCTTTTATACAAGATATGCAAGGAATGTATAGGAAGATTTAGGTACATGTGTAAATGAGAGGAAGTAGCTTTACCCTTTTGTACCTTCACATAGAGACGCTCTCTTCATTGTGCTTTGTCCTTAGTCTTAGTTACTTGAGACCTATATTCAAGACAATGTATGGAAATATTTTGCACAATAGAGAGTTCTACAACTAGTGATCTTTTTCTAGGTTATAGTTATCATATATCAAGTGAATCACGAATTGCATCAATCTATCCTGAGTTCTCCTTTTGACTTAGTGCATATCAAGAGAGATATTGATTGATAGTATATGAGGCACTAAGAGACATAAGTGTTAATTGAAGTTATTCAATGATCAAACAAATAACAGATGCGATCAAAAGAACAACATATGCATTAGATTATCAAATAAGCTTAAAATAGGAGAATTCAGTAAATATGCTACTTTAACAGTGAAAGTTACAATCCTTGATAAAGATGACATTACTTTACTAAGTTGGATTGATATGTAGTAGCATACTTCATGAGAAACTAATTCTCATACTTGAGACTATATGAGATTACTAAGATTGAAGCGCCCCAATCCTTTGGGACTCAAATGTGATACAATTACTAGTCCTAGGAGGCTAGTAAACACATTTATACAACAGATGATTCCAGATCTAATTAAACGAGACAAACCTATAAAGGTGGCGATCAACTTTAAGAGTTGGTCCACAACTCGGGACATATCATCAGAGTGGGGCTGAAGCAGCCCGATATACGCAGCGAAGCAAATCAGTGGTCCAACAGCCACAGGCAAGGTCGGGAACAGTCGTAACTCTTACCCCATCTCCTTTTTCTGAAAACAACAAATAAGCAAGGGTGAGCACAAATGTACTCAGCAGCCCACCTTCACCCGCAGAATGGGGAAATCAGATATAATGCATGGAATATGTGGAGCTTAGGATATTTTGCAGAAACAACAATATTTGATGCAGGGTTATTTTGTAAAACATTTTGTATTTTACAAAGCGCATCCTCTCCCAAAGGACCAGGAAGTTTTTCAATATAGAGCAAAATCCCCTGGACTAAACCATCCAGGTATCTCAGCAGTTTCCCACTGGTTTTCATTTTCAAAAAAACAGCTACTAGACTTCCCGTCCACCATAGTGCACGGCTCAACCGCTAGTCCTTTTAAAAACCACTTTTCTCAAAATCATCTTTTTTGGAAAACAAAACATTAATTGCCATACCACACCAGACTCGTCCATTCCTGTGGACACAGACTATTCGAATAGGTTTTCAAACTCTGCGTAGAGGGGTACACTTTACCCACTAGTCTGGCTCTGCGATCTCATAGCTAGTGAGACCCGAAACCGAATCTCTTTCTTTCCTCGCACGTCCTTACCTTAGCGGTTATACCGGAAGGAGTCAGGCCACCGCCATGTCCAAACTGAACAAAACATTCCCCCTCCTTATGCTCCCGGTGCTCCACAGCCTTCATAACCCTAGGGTTTGAACCATACGAGTTCAGATTGAGTGACTGCCCATACAGTCTCGAGTGGTTGTACGTGTCATGAGTACTGGTAGTGAAGGATGATAAACTGATCCTTATATGAGGGGACAATCCTTCTGCTCATGCCTAAACCAGCTGAGCCATCACCTTAGGCCCTCCTCTAAACCAGGGAGTCCCTGATCATCCCTACTCAAAGGTGATGAGGGTGAAAACCCTTCATCATACACATTTTGAAAAGCATTTTCTTTTGAAAACTCACACCTTTTCTCAAATCATTTGTAACAAATATATCAAGGATTGATTGCGGCAAGCGGCTGGGTGGCCATAATAACTTGTCTCAAAATCATATCATGCATAAAATAATAGGCTGAGGGTTGTGGTTGTAAAACATAGGTAATTTATGCATCAAAGGGATCCAGTGAGCTTGCCGTGCTTATCCGGCGAAGGGGAAGGAGAGCTCGCGGAACTAGCTTCTGGCTCCACCGCCTGGCGTAGACATGCAGATCTGGCCTCCACGAGACGGCACGGACGCTCCGATAACTATGCAACATGAACAAGAAAACATACAAACAAGCAAGTATACCAACAAATATTTAGTATAGTGGTTAGAATAGCGATATATGGATGGGTAGAGTCTTGAGTAGAATCTGTGTCATGTGGTGTTGAGATACTACTAGTGGTGGAGCGGAGGTGCTTACCAGGAGGGTGGGCTGGAGGCGAAGCAACACTATGCGTGTAGCCGGCAGAGCGGAGTAACTGAGTGGGTGGAGTGTTTGCCTTGGCTGAGGGTGTTGAGTGTGTGTGGAGAGGGAGAGGGTAGCTAGGTGTATTTATAGCTGGGTGTATGTGGTGTAGCACAGTGAAGTTCACTATTGGTGAGAATAGTGACGAATGAATCGTCTGACTTAGTATGAACAGTAGATTTATAGGCAGAATATGGGACAAGAGTATTTTGGAAGTTTTCTGGAACATGAACCATGCTTAAGGGATGACATGGTTGGATAGGGAATAATTCGATAAGAATTTAGAAACAAGAATTATTGGAATCTGAGTTTGGAAGCCTGGTTCGAAGGAATCTCAAAGTTAAGCGTGCTCAACTTGGAGAAACCTGGGATGGGTGACCAGATGGGAAGTTCCCTACTAGAAGAAAAATCACAGTCACCAGAGTTCGTATGACTGGAATATGGGTCTGGCTGGTCTTAGGTGGACTGGACAACATGATGGATGAGTAGTTGAAATTTGGGATGATCGGATGATCGATGAATAGTAACGATGAATAGAAACGATGAATAGTGACAACGAAAAAGTTACCATATATATCATCGATGAGTAGTAACAATGATGAATAGTGCCGGTGAATAGTAACGATGGTGAATAGTGTCGATGAATAGTAACAATGATGAATAGTAACCGTGGATAGTAATGTTAAATAGTCCGTATGAACGAACGATGAATGATGAATAGTGACGATGAACGAACGATTAACGATGAAAAGGAACTATGAACGAATGGACGAACGATCGAATGATCGGACGAACGAACGATCGGAATTTCGGCAGCATAACGGCATGACAAAGATTATCTGGAAGAACGATGAATAGGGACTATGAACGAACGATGAACGATGAATAGGAACTATGAACGAACGATGAACGATCGAATGATCGAACGAACGAACGATCGGAATTTTGGCAGCATAACGGCAGGAAAAAGATTATTTGGACGAACGAACGATCGGACGAACTGACAAACGAACCATGAACGATCGGACGAACGAACGAACAAACTAATAACAGGTGGACGAACGATCGAAGAACGACCGAACGATCCTTGTGCTAGTGTGTGCTTGTGTGGGAAGTGGAGTGGGCGTGTGGGGGGGTGGAGAGAGTTGCCATGAAATGGCTTGGGGTGGGATGAGAGGAGGCCCTTGCCCCTCTATTTATGGCCATGGTGGGGGGATTAGGGGGAGGGATGAGAGGATTAGTGGGAGGATGAGAGGATTAGTGGGAGATTAGCATGGATTTGTCTTATATGAGTGTAATTAGCTTGTAGAGCTCACCGTATGACACCGGAGGCATACGTATATGTATGAACATGAGGAAAGTTATGGAGAAAATATTTGTAGGGACTTGAAAAATGATTCTGAAGGTATTTCTCAGGAAGAAAATACTTGGAGATATATCGGTGGAATATTTGGGCAGTATTTCTGGAAAGAACTTGAAGGGGGATCACTGGGGAAATATTTGTAGGATATTTTGAGGAGGATTTTGGAGATAATATAGACCACTATAATTTATTTGTTGATATCAACTCGCAAACAAACATTGTGAAACAAAATTTAAAATTCATTTTGAATTTAGGGCGAGTTTGAGAAAATTTCAAGATTTCAATTTTTGGGATGCTACAAAGATAAAGTGTTAGTCTCAATATAATCAAGATATAGAAATAGACTCCCCCTAAAGATATGCATCAAGTGTTTGAATGAATTGGATAAATGCACTCACTTTTAAAGACAAATAGGGAGAAGCATTATACATCTTGATCAAGGCTTATAAAATTTGCAATAAACAACTTATGCCTGGTATTCTCACAATGAAAAAGATTTAGAATGCTTACAACCACACCAATGATTGTTTTGAAGATCTTACTGTCCAAGTAGGTGTTGTTGTTCTGATGTCTTCCTCTTTCATTTGGGAGTCCTCCCTTTGTAATTGTCTCTTTTTCCTTCCAAACTTATTGAAAATACTCAAGAGAGATGTTAATAGCACAAGGGAGTATATGATGAAGGATGATTTCTTTAGTTAAAAAATATAAACAATTCATCATCCATAAGTCACATAGACATGAAGTAAAATCCTTAACATTAGTGCATTTCATTAGAAAAGAGGAATATGCACCTTATAAACATTTTGATCAATCATGGGAAATTTACTTCTTCATATTGAATTTATTATCATAACTTAGAAGCATATCAATATGAGAACAGATATAGCAAAGGCATGAATTAGATTCTAATGGACAAGTGTATTTATGAGAACGAGATTGAATGCACATCTAGCTGATTTAAGTCCAATAAAGAATCTATTCTTCACACAGGTAGAATATGATAATTTAGAGTAAATAATCATTGATGGGAACTATATTTGATTAAGAAGATGAGTTCCCATACCTTTGCTTTTACCTTTCTCCCTTTGGGTGAAGAGCAACCCTTGAGGCTTGTGGCTTTAAACATGCACTTACTCTCTTGTAGATTTCCATAAGTAAGATCAAGAGATATGTTATTAGTAACACAAGCACTAGTTTCCCTTTTTGTAATCATTTTTGACAAGGAATGAAAAGATAGATTACATGGAAACTTCATAGCATGAACTAGATTATCCCATAGATGAAGTTATGCTTAATTTTAACTCATAAAACAAGCATAAATAATCTCTTAAGATTATGGAACAACTCTAGTTCATAACATGGAGAGCGATAAATGTAGAAGAATCATATCCAATTTAAGCAAGAAGAAATACATCATAAATCATTGGATTGATTTTCTTTTCATGTTAGAATACGCATTTCCATAGAGAAACTTATTGTCTACATGTGAGACTACTTAGGTTATTTAGACAAAAACATTAGTCTCACTATTCTAGTTATAAAGAGAGATTCCCATTATAAGTGTCCTAAGGATTTAAATTCCTTACATGACACTTTATTCTTTTAAGAACTTGGAATATCCCTTGTGACGGAACCTCCCAAGTTATTAGGCCCACCTACCGTTGTCCTTGTCCAACGGACCTCGGACAACCCTGTAGATGCCCCTGAATTACTTGAAAAGTTTGGTATCTGCTTTTCTTACTTTTCCCAAGAGCGTTTCACTCGTCACGCAGACATTACAGAACATCGGAGATACAGAAATGCGGAAGCGATTACATAACTTACATTTATTTGAAAGTAAGATAAAGTTAGTTATTACAGACCAACATATAAACACGAGTGCAGAGTACTTATTATTACAATATCAAGGGAGGTAAAAACTCCTCCCGATAAGTTCTTACATAAAAGTTTTTATGGAGGACTAGGTCCTCCCGCAGCTTCATTCTTGCTTTTCTTCATTTGACACCACCTTGGTACAAAAGCAACAAAAGTTTGTTGCTTCCTCACCTAAAAACAATAGGGAATAAAACCCTGAGTATGGAATTACTCAGCAAGTCTTACCCGACTAAAGAAAAGACTCTCAAGGGTATGCTGGTTATAAGGGAGTCAAGGTAAGGTTTCTCAATGATCAAAGACTCTGTTTTGCATAAATGCTTACTAAAAGTGGATCCTTAAAAATCCAATTTTATTTTTAGGTTAGGTAAAATTACCTACATCTAGAGTTCTTTCTACCCTAGTTCAACACTTGTCCTGTACTAGCCAATTTCTTATCAAACCATTCATTCATCTTTACTGGAGTTCTACGTATAGGGCAATGACCAAGTCTTCATGACCGCGAAGGTACGGTGATCCAAATTGATTATACTCAGCTGAGGATCTCCAATCACACGACATATGTAGCACTTAACCCTTGCATATGTCAACCCGCCACCGGGGTTCTTAAGACCAGATCAGGTTCACGCGAACCGAGAGTACAGATACACCACCGTCAAGCCTCTTGCCATGGAGGGTACATGCTACTCTCGCCACTGCTCCACGCCCATTCCGTGTTATCTTATTCTGGCCTTAGTCTGCCCGAGGCAAGGCTTACCCATGACGAGGCATGTGACCAGTTAAAGGGTCCTCGGTCAGCAAGCCTACATCGACACGGTCCTTAATCGACTCAGACGGAGACACTACACCGAGACTCTCTTCTCATGCAAGTCACCCGCCCGGTCTTAGCTTAATCATTTAAAACCCAAAGTTTGGTACCTGGCAGAGGTACATCTTTTCCGATGTTGAACCCATCAAGGCCCTGATGGATCCACCATCAAGTTTTATTTTCAAAAACATCCTTCCCACTTTGCCAATCATCTTTTGTAAAACAAATCTTTTGTTTTGCTAGAGCAATACTAAGCATAGTAAAATCTTTTGTAAAAACAGGGTTTCAAGGAAGGTAATCAAGTTCAAAGAAGGTAATGCAGGAAATGTTTAAGCATTCAACTCCTATCACCTAATGCATTAATCAAATGAGAAAGATTTTAAAACATCAAGGAAGGTGGCAAATGCACCGAGGCTTGCCTTCATTGATAGGTGAGTCAGGCTTGGACCCTAAGATATCAAAATAGAAACAATTCCCTGCCTGAGAGTCCGAAGGTGGTGGTGTCTTCACTTTAGTTACTTCGATTTCCTCTTCGTTCTCTAAACATCACCATATATATGTGTATATAAGAATGAATGCCATGTAATGCTCATGAGAGTGCAAAGATAATAAGAATTTATTATCTAAGGTTCTTGAATACAATTTTCCTTCACGGTTCTCCGAGAACTTAGGGTTTCCGGAGTCAGTAAAGGAATTCAAAGGGCAGGGGTGGGGGTTGTGGGTTCTAATTAGCAAACAAGGTCCAAATCCAACCAAACTCTACCCAAGGCTTCTAAATAATGTTTTGAGTTCATATAAAAAGTTTGGGCATTTTTGGAAAGATTATCTATTTTCTAAAAATCCAGAACCAATATCTTAAGCTATTTTAAATACTCCAAAATTCCCTATTTAATCTAAAAATCATGGAACTATTTTTATTAAATACTATGGAAAATAAGGAAGCTAGGAAAATTGGTTTGACATTTTTAGGATTTTTCTATCATTTTCTAGAATTTATTTGGCTCTAGAAGAAAAAGAAAAACTTGCAACAGTACTGGACTCATTCTAGCCCAGACGGCCCAACAACACAGGGAATCGGGGCGCGCCCACGCCCGTGGTGGAAACCTTGCAGAAAGGCCCTCGGGGTTTTCGCTAACTGGGAACGGGTTCCTTCACTGTTACTCAGAGCCACTAACAGTTTGCACTAAGGCCCTTGAAGTTCTATTCCTTTACCGACTGAAGTCCACGACGGTGAGCAGTGCAGGGCTATGCTCCGGCGAGCTAGACTGGCCAGAGAAAGCCAAGACCGGCACTCCCGAGCAGCGGACATGGGATTGAACCATTCCCGATCACTTCCCCTAACTTAATTTCAGAAATGGTGCTCCAATTCGCTCTGGCCGCGGTGACCGAGGGTGTTGCAGACAGATGAATGTGTTCCCGGTGATTGGCGGCAATTTAGTTCAATCAAATGGGTCGACGAGCATCAAGAGCACCTAAGGTCACTCAAACACAAGAGTAGCAGGGATGAACTAACCTGTATCGCGCTGGCCACGGCAAGGTGCTTTTCACGGTGGCGGAGACTTGATTTGGGGGAAGTTCAAAATTGGAGCTCACTGGCGATCGACTGAGGATGATTCTTGGTGGCTGGGTTCTTGACTACCCTACGGAGCTGGCGGGGGCTTCAATTTATAGGGTCAACGGTGGTGACCGGGAATTTCAGTGGGGACGCGCGGCGGTCGGAGGAGGGAGAAGAGCACTGGCGCAGTGGCTTGGTGTCCTACGCCGTGGAAATCGCTCCGGTGATCAACGGAGAGCGAGAGCAGGCTACAGCGATGCGGTGGAAAGAGTTAGACACGCGGTGGACAACGGCAACGGCTTAACGGCGGTGAGAATCCTTATCCAAGGGCGGTGAGCGAGGGGAGAGGTACCGCGGCTAGCCGGAGTGACGTCCAGCTCACCGACGGCGATGATCCATCACCCCGCGACGCTATCCATCAACTCCAGGCACGAATTCAGTCGCCGGTGACACGAATCGCGGCGAAGAATTGGTCATCGGCGGTGAGGACTCCCTGCGCTGGCGGTCTGATCCGATCAAGCACTGTACCATCGGACCCTTCTTCAGTTCATCTGACAGAGCATTTTCAAAGCAACTTTTCTCCAGATTTTTCATAAGAACTTCATCAACCCTCTGTACCAAAGTTATAGCCCCATGTTCCAGCTACAATTTTGTTATGGGAATCATGCCCAAACTTTGTCTCCCATTTCTTCTCAACAACTTTGTTTGCATGCTTAAACAAAATTGTTCACCTAGGATAGGTCTATAAGTTTGATGTGGTGACCTAGGGCAAATTCTTACTGATTTGAAAGTTATCAAGCTCCAAAGTTGAGCTCATAACACTGATTTCAGACTTAGACAATATAGAGGTCAAGTGGTACTTTTTGCAAATAAACCCAAAACTTAGGGTTTCACTTGCAAATCCTTAATTTTGTGAACCTTATGACTTAATATGCTTTAACATAGTAGTTTTCACACTTTAGTCCAAATGTGCACTATTTTTGCACATAGGTCCCTAGGGTTTGGATTTAGGGTTTTCCAGGGTTTCAATTAGGGTTTCTAGTATCTCAAGGGTATAAATGTGATGCAAATTCATTCTTAGGAGCATTTTATGACTATTCCACTAAAGCTTTTAGGTTTTCTCAATTTGGGTTATGTTTTACCCCCTTAATCCCTATTTAGGGTTAAGTATCCTATTCAAGGGTTCTATTTGCAAAACACCAAAACAATACAACTTGTTTGAAATTTTTACCTAGTGAATGCACTCTAGGTGTGTCAAACATATGCAATGCCAATGTTTATGATGTTATGCTCAAGTTTTAGTAGCAGTAACACCAGGGTGTTACATCCTTCCCCCCATAAAAGAATCTCGTCCCGAGATTAAAAGTCCTAGGGTAAGTAATGGAAAAGGAAATGCTTCACATTTTTATTTCCTTATTTTTGGTACAAGGCAGGGGTGAGTTTGGGGCTCACTCCTTTATTACAACAATGTTGTATACTTTACAAATTACAAGAGGCTAAAAAGCCTAGGAAATTCTTATCTAAAAAGTCTCGAGTTTCCCATGTAGCCTCATCTTCGGAATGTTGGTTCCACTTTATCTTGTAAAACTTGAGAGTTTTTCTCTGGGTAATTTTGTCCTTTTGATCCAAGACTCGAATAGGATGTTCAGAATATGTCAAGTCTGGCTTAAGGACAACATCTGTTACTTCGATAGTCTGATCTGGATCTCGAAGACACTTCTTCAGTTGAGACATGTGGAACACATTATGCACAGCAGACAAAGTTTTAGGTAATTGGAGTCGGTATGCCACTGGTCCACATTGCTCAAGTATAGGGAATGGACCAATGTACCGGGGTGCAAGCTTTCCTTTAACCCCGAAACACGATACGCCCTTCATTGGAGAAACCTTCAAGTAGACATAATCTCCTACTAGAAAGTATAAGGGTTGTCGTTGCCGGTCTGCATAACTCTTTTGACGGGTTTGAGCTTTCTTCAAATTATGTATTATTCTCTGAACTTTCTCTTCGGTTTCTTTTACCAGGTCAGGCCTGAAGAAGTATCTTTCACCAGGTTCAGACCAACTTAGCGGAGTACGACATCGTCGTCCATATAAAGCTTCAAAGGGTGCCATCTTGATGCTTTCTTGGTAGCTATTATTATATGAGAACTCCGCTAACGGTAAACATTCATCCCATTTCTGTGGGAATTCCAATACACATGCCCGCAGCATATCTTCAAGTATTTGATTTACCCTCTCAGTCTGCCCACTGGTTTGAGGGTGATAGGCTGAGCTGTGGAGCAATTTAGTATCCAGGGATTTATGAAGTTCTTCCCAAAATTTGAACATGAATTGCGATCCACGATCTGACACTATCGTCTTTGGAATACCATGCAAGCTGATAATACGACCAATGTATAATGCTGCATAAGTGGCCACTGTGTATTCTGCCCTGACAAGTAGGAAGTGGGCGATCTTTGTGAGTCGATCAACGATAACCCAGATAGAATCATACCCTTTTGTAGTTTTGGGCAATCCCACAATGAAGTCCATACTTATATCTTCCCATTTCCATGTGGGTATTGGAAGTGACTGTAATGGACCGGCAGCTTTCAAGTGTATGGCCTTGACACGTCTGCAGGTGTCACATCTAGCCACATAGCGTGCAATCTTGATCTTCATTTTCGTCCACCAATAATGTTGTTTCAGATCTTGATACATCTTAGTGCTTTCGGGATGAATAGAATAGAGACTAAGATGTGCCTCATCAAGAATTTGCTGGCAGACCTCTTCATTCTTCGGCACCACTATGCGGTTATTAAACCATACCACACCTTGATTATCTTCTTGGAAGCAATTGGCTTTTCCAGCCTTTATCTTTTCACGTATGTGTTTCATACCCTCATCATTTTTCTGTGCGTCGATTATCCTTTGCAGGATGACTGACTCCAGCTTCAAGTGATTTGAAGTCCCATGTTGAATTATACCTAGGTTTAGATTCTCCATCTCCTAGCACAACGTAATGTCAGAAGTCCTCATTGTTAGACAATGGCAGGAAGCCTTGCGACTGAGTGCATCTGCCACTACATTAGCTTTACCCGGGTGATAATGGATCTCCAATTCATAATCCTTGATTAGCTTGAGCCATCTCCTTTGCCTCATATTGAGTTCAGACTGGGTAAAGATATATTTCAAACTTTTGTGGTCTGTATAAATATGACAGAAATTTCCCAGTAGATAATGACGCCAGATCTTCAGAGCATGAACCACTGCAGCTAACTCTAGATCATGAGTAGGATAATGTTCCTCATGTCGGCATAACTGCCTTGAAGCATACGCAATTACTCGGCCTTCTTGCATAAATACGCAGCCGAGACCACTGCCAGATGCGTCACAACACACATCAAATGGCTTGTTAATATCCGGTTGAGCCAATACCGGAGCAGTAGTTAATAATGTCTTCAATTTCTCAAAAGCTTCATTACAGTTTGAAGACCAATTGAATTTAGTATCATTCTTTAATAGACTTGTGATTGGCTTCACAAGTTTAGAAAAATCTGGTATAAATCGGCGGTAATAACCAGCCAGTCCAAGGAAACTTCAGACTTGGTGAAAAGTGGTTGGGGGTTTCCACTCCAAAATGTCCTTGACTTTGCTGGGATCTATCGCAATCCCCCTGGCAGACAGTACATGTCCCAGAAATTGAATTTCTTCCAGCCAAAATGCGCATTTACTGAACTTGGCATATAATTGATGTTCTCTCAAGCGCGTTAATACGACCCGTAAATGTTGAGCATGCTCCTCTTCATTTTTTGAATATATCAAAATATCATCTATGAAGACAACCACAAATTTGTCCAACTCGGGCATGAATACCGAGTTCATCAGATAAGTGAAGTGGGCAGGAGCATTCGTCAGTCCGAAAGACATTACCAGATATTCAAATAATCCGTACCGCGTAGTGAATGCGGTCTTTGGTATATCCTTGGGTCGAATACGAATCTTATGATAGCCCGATCTGAGATCAATTTTGGAGAATACCCTCGCCCCGGTCAGTTGATCAAATAAGATGTCAATTCGTGGAAGAGGGTACTTGTTCTTGATAGTGACCTCATTCAGGGGTCGATAATCCACACACATCCGTAAGGTTTGATCCTTCTTCTTGACGAATATGGCTGGACAACCCCATGGTGACGAGCTTGGCTGGATGAATCCTTTTGATAGTAGATCTTGTAACTAAATTTTCAGTTCCGCCAGCTCATTTGGAGGCATGCGGTACGATCTTCGAGAAATGGGAGCCGTACCGGGCTTCAATTCAATTACAAACTCTACATCTCTCTCGGGTGGCAATCCAGGCAAATCCTCTGGAAAGACATCTGGGAACTCGCATACTACCGGAATATCCTTGACTTCCAGTATAATGGCTTCATAAACTCTGCTAGTAATTTTGGTTGGAATGGGGATAGACAAGAGAATTTCTTCTTGATTATGACTCAACCTGATAGTTCTCTGATCAGCGTTGAGGGTTGCTTTATGTTTGGCCAACCAATTCATGCCCAAAATCACATCTATGTCTTGGCCTTTCAGAACTATCATATTAGTAGGAAAGTCCCGTCCGGCCAATGTTACAGGCACTTGATAGGCCACTTCTCTAGTAAAGATTTGTCCCCTAGGTGACTGAATTTTAAACCCCTCTTTTGATTCATGGTATGAAATGCAATGTTGCTCCACAAATTTCTTGCTGATGAATGTATGGGAAGCACCAGAATCAAAGAGAATAATTGTAGGATGATTAGCCACAAGGAACGTACCCATCATGACCGGTTCACCATCCGGCGTAGTGGCCACTTGCGTATAATATATGCGTCCCGTCTTCTTTGTATTTTTGCCCATAGTATTTCTCTTGGCTTGCGACGAATTCCCAGATCCTTGTGGATTGTTTGACTTGTTTTGCTTCGGATAAGGGCAATCCTTGATAAAATGCCCAGATTTTCCACAATTGAAACATCCTGTCGATGAACTGGGAAGAGCAGGGAATCGAGTGCCAGGGGCACCCGGCTGACTTGTTGTTGTAGGGGCAGTATTGGGACGGATGAATACTGGCTGTTTAAATGGGAAGGAGGGTGGACGTGCTGAAGAATGACCCTGATTAACAGGCCGGATAACGAACCGTTGCCTCTTCTCAGGGCCCTGAGTAGGCCTGTTTCCTCCACTCCCCTTGATCTTTCCAGAACTTGCATATTTAGATTTGACTACCAACGCTGTGCTGACAGCCCTTCCGTAGGTAAGGTCAATGCAAGTAGCCATTTTTCTTTGCATCCTATCATTTAGTCCTCGCATGAAACAATTCTTCTTTTTTAGATCAGTGTTAACTTAGTCGATGGCATACTGTGACAAATGATTGAATTTATTGAGATACTGATTAACAGTATCCCCTCCTTGCTTTAGCTTCATAAATTCTTCTTGTTTCATGTGAAGTACACCTTCTGGTATGTAATGTTCGCGGAAGGCCAACTTAAACTCTTCCCATGTTATCTGATGATTGGCCGGTTGAACGGCCACAAAATTTCCCCACCAAGTGCTGGCAGGGCCACGCAGTTGCTGGGCTGCGAACAAGGGCTTCTGGGTTTCAGAACATCGCAGAAGTCCAAACTTTTGCTCGATGACACGAATCCATTCGTCTGCCTCTAACGGGTCTTCGGCTTTGACAAACAGCGGTGGGCGCATTTCGGAGAAGTCTAAATAGGATGTCTCACGGGGCCCTTACGGATAGCCCCGTCTGCCTTGTTGTTGAAATTGCTGACCCGCCATTTCCCGTAGGAAACGGGTATTATCCGCTGTCGCATTTACCAAGGCGGCGATAGCCTCGGCAAGTGTGGGAGGGACTGGAGGTGGATTCGGGGTGGACTCCCTCCCACTGGAGGTTCCGACTGCATCCTGTGATCGGGTCTTGGACGGCATCTGTGGCAACAAACATTTGGAAACAAATATAATATGCCAAATAAAAACCATCCAATTTACATTACTAAAAAGAGTAATGTTACAAACTCGAATTTTTACAACAGGAGTACAGTACCCATTATACAATAACACTACTAATTCTACAACTACTATTCCTACTTCCTATCACTCTTAGTAGCCTCACTGTCGGGCGTAGGAGACCATTCGTCGACCAACTTCATGGAGGGAGGGGGCCTAAAAAGGTCCAATTCACCACCAAAAGCTTCTCCCGCTTCGTGAGAAGGTCCGGCTTCTGTCCCGACAGGATTTGCAGGTACGCTGGGGTGCAATTGCGAATACAGTACATGAACTTCTTCATGTAGGGTATTGCAATATGCCTGCAGATTATCAATAGCTGAACTAAGTTCTTCGACTCAGGCTCGAGCCTTTGCTTCCTTAGCCCAGGCAAGCGAACGAGACTGAACCGCCCAGTCGAGCGCTAAATCTCGATCAGCGAGCTTATCCTGCAGGTGGCGGATGTGGCCTCTCAATTCATTTATTTTGTCGCCATCCGCGACCCATATGTTAGTCTTGCGTTGAAGTTCCGCTTGAAGCTGATTTACTTGGGCTTCAAGATCCCCGATCGGATCGTTACTCCCACTACTACTATCCTCATGTCTGGGAGCGAGTTGATGACGGGGTACACCAATTAGGCCAGTTGACTTGCGCGCGGTTTTCCTCGTGCGTGACGACATTTCTCTAAGGGGGAAATTTTATTAGTATAATTCTTAGCATGATGCATGTATAATTACAGAACCAACCTCAGTTGATTCATACCTTCTATACATTGCACTCTTCCTATCTGGTCTTTCATATAGATTCTTCAGATATATTGGGTAAGAATGGAAGAATTTTTCTAGATAAGTCTTTAGAAAATCCTTTTGAAGATGCCTCATAATATCTGCAGAGAAGGGCTTCGCTCCGATACCAGCTGTGACGGAACCTCCCAAGTTATTAGGCCCACCTACCGTTGTCCTTGTCCAACGGACCTCGGACAACCCTGTAGATGCCCCTGAATTACTTGAAAAGTTCGGTATCTACTTTTCTTACTTTCCCAAGAGCGTTTCACCCGTCACGCAGACATTACAGAACATCGGAGATATAGAAATGCGGAAGCGATTACATAACTTAGATTTATTTGAAAGTAAGATAAAGTTAGTTATTACAGACCAGCATATAAACACGAGTGCAGAGTACTTATTATTACAATATCAAGGGAGGTAAAAACTCCTCCCGATAAGTTCTTACATAAAAGTTTTTATGGAGGACTAGGTCCTCCCGTGGCTTCATTCTTGCTTTTCTTCATTTGACACCACCTTGGTACAAAAGCAACAAAAGTTTGTTGCTTCCTCACCTAAAAACAATAGGGAATAAAACCCTGAGTATGGAATTACTCAGCAAGTATTACCCGACTAAAGAAAAGACTCTCAAGGGTATGCTGGTTATAAGGGAGTCAAGGTAAGGTTTCTCAATGATCAAAGACTCTGTTTTGCATAAATGCTTACTAAAAGTGGATCCTTAAAAATCCAATTTTATTTTCAGGTTAGGTAAAATTACCTGCATCTAGAGTTCTTTCTACCCTAGTTCAACACTTGTCCTGTACTAGCCAATTTCTTATCAAACCTTTCATTCATCTTTACTGGAGTTCTACGTATGGGGCAGTGACCAAGTCTTCATGACCGCGAAGGTACGGCGATCCGAATCGATTATACTCAGCTGAGGATCTCCAATCACACGACATATGTAGCACTTAACCCTTGCATATGTCAACCCGCCACCGGGGTTCTTAAGACCAGATCAGGTTCACGCGAACCGAGAGTACAGATACACCACCGTCCAGCCTCTTGCCACGGAGGGTACACGCTACTCTCGCCACCGCTCCACGCCCATTCTGTGTTATCTTATTCTGGCCTTAGTCTGCCCGAGGCAAGGCTTACCCATGACGAGGCATGTGACTAGTTAAAGGGTCCTCGGTCAGCAAGCCTACATCGACACGGTCCTTAATCGACTCATACGGAGACACTACACTGAGACTCTCTTCTTGTGCAAGTCACCCGCACAGTCTCAGCTTAATCATTTAAAACCCAAAGTTTGGTACCTGGCAGAGGTACATCTTTTCCGATGTTGAACCCATCAAGGCCCTGATGGATCCACCATCAAGTTTTATTTTCAAAAACATCCTTCCCACTTTGCCAATCATATTTTGTAAAACAAATCTTTTGTTTTGCTAGAGCAATACTAAGCATAGTAAAATCTTTTGTGAAAACAGGGTTTCAAGGAAGGTAATTAAGTTCAAAGAAGGTAATGCAGGAAATGTTTAAGCATTCAACTCCTATCACCTAATGCATTAATCAAATGAGAAAGATTTTAAAACATCAAGGAAGGTGGCAAATGCACCGGGGCTTGCCTTCGTTGATAGGTGAGTCAGGCTCGGACCCGCAGATATCAAAATAGAAACAATTCCTTGCCTGAGAGTCTGAAGGTGGTGGTGTCTTCTCTTCAGTTACTTCGATTTCCTCTTCGTTCTCTAAACATCACCATATATATGTGTATATAAGAATGAATGCCATGTAATGCTCATGAGAGTGCAAAGATAATAAGAATTTATTATCTAAGGTTCTTGAATACAATTTTCCTTCACGGTTCTCCGAGAACTTAGGGTTTTCGGAATCAGTAAAGGAATTCAAAGGGCAGGGGTGGGGTTGTGGGTTCTAATTAGCAAACAAGGTCCAAATCCAACCAAACTCTACCCAAGGCTTCTAAATAATGTTTTGAGTTCATATAAAAAGTTTGGGTATTTTTGGAATGATTATCTATTTTCTAAAATCTAGAACCAATATCTTAAGCTATTTTAAATACTCCAAAATTCCCTATTTAATCTAAAAATCATGGAACTATTTTTATTAAATACTATGGAAAATAAGGAAGCTAGGAAAATTGGTTTGACATTTTTAGGATTTTTCTATCATTTTCTAGAATTTATTTGGCTCTAGAAGAAAAAGAAAAAGAAAAACTTACAACAGTACTGGACTCATTCTAGCCCAGATGGCCCAACAACACAGGGAATCGGGGCGCGCCCATGCCCGCGATGGAAACCTTGCAGAAAGGCCCTCAGGGTTTTCGCTAACTGGGAACGGGTTCCTTCACTGTTACTCAGAGCCACTAATAGTTTGCACTAAGGCCCTTGAAGTTCTATTCCTTTACCGACTGAAGTCCACGACGGTGAGCAGTGCAGGGCTATGCTCCGGTGAGCTAGACTGGCCGGAGAAAGCCAAGACCGGCGCTCCCGAGCAGCATACATGGGATTGAACCATTCTCGATCACTTCCCCTAACTTAATTTCAGAAATGGTGCTCCAATTCGCTCTGGCCGCGGTGACCGAGGGTGTTGCGGACAGATGAATGTGTTCCCGGTGATTGGCGGCAATTTAGTTCAATAAAATGGGTCGACGAGCATCACGAGCACCTAAGGTCACTCAAACACAAGAGTAGCAGGGATGAACTAACCTGTATCGCGCTGGCCACGGCGAGGTGCTTTTCACGGTGGCGGAGACTTGATTTGGGGGAAGTTCAAAATTGGGGCTCACTAGCGATCGACTGAGGATAATTCTTGGTGGCTGGGTTCTTGACTACCCTACGGAGCTGGCGGGGGCTTCAATTTATGGGGATCAACAGCGGTGACCGGGAATTTCAGTGGGGACGCGCGGCGGTCGGAGGAGGGAGAAGAGCACTGGCGCAGTGGCTCGGTGTCCTACGCCGTGGCAATCGCTCCGGTGATCAACAGAGAGCGAGAGTAGGCTACGGCGATGCGGTGGAAAGAGTTAGACACGCGGCGGACAACGGCGACGGCTTAACGGCGGTGAGAATCCTTATCCGAGGGCGGTGAGCGAGGGGAGAGGTACCGCGGCTAGCTGGAGTGACGTCCAGCTCACCGACGACGATGATCCATCACCCCGCGACGCTATCCATCAACTGCAGGCACGAATCTAGTCGCCGGTGACACGAATCATGGTGAAGAATTGGTCATCGGCGATGAGGACTCCCTGCGCTAGCGGTCTGATCCGATCAAGCACTGTACCATCGGATCCTTCTTCAGTTCATCTGACAGAGCATTTTCAAAGCAACTTTTCTCCAGATTTTTCATAAGAACTTCATCAACCCTCTATACCAAAGTTATAGCCCCATGTTCCAGCTACAATTTTGTTATGGGAATCATGCCCAAACTTTCACTGGATCATGTTTAAATCTGGGTTCAAAGATTGACCCATCACACTGTCAGACCAAGTTTCAGTCATCAGTCAGCCTGACAGCCTGACTTTGAGTGGGATTATCTCCCATTTCTTCTCAACAACTTTGTTTGCATGCTTAAACAAAATTGTTCACCTAGGATAGGTCTACAAGTTTGATGTGGTGACCTAGGGCAAATTCTTACTGATTTGAAAGTTATCAAGCTCCAAAGTTGAGCTCATAACACTAATTTCAGACTTAGACAATATAGAGGTCAAGTGGTACTTTTTGCAAATAAACCCAAAACTTAGGGTTTCACTTGCAAATCCTTAATTTTGTGAACCATATGACTTAATATGCTTTAACATAGTAGTTTTCACACTTTAGTCCAAATGTGCACTATTTTTGCACATAGGCCCCTAGGGTTTGGATTTAGGGTTTTCCAGGGTTTCAATTAGGGTTTCTAGTATCTCAAGGGTATAAATGTGATGCAAATTCATTCTTAGGAGCATTTTATGACTATTCCACTAAAGCTTTTAGGTTTTCTCAATTTGGGTTATGTTTTACCCCCTTAATCCCTATTTAGGGTTAAGTATCCTATTCCAGGGTTCTATTTGCAAAACACCAAAACAATACAACTTGTTTGAAATTTTTACCTAGTGAAGGCACTCTAGGTGTGTCAAACATATGCAATGCCAATGTTTATGATGTCATGCTTAAGTTTTAGTAGCAGTAACACCAGGGTGTTACATCTCTATATCTAGAATAGGGCAATAATAGAATAATTAGTGTAAAGCATGCCATGAGGTACTTACAATAATTTAAAGCATGTAGATTGTCATAAAATAGAAATGATGAATATGCAATCTACCATATGAGAGGAATTTCGTCAAAGAATGGTAACATAATTTGAAAACATTTGAAGTGCTTCCTTTTTCTATGTGACTACACAAGACACATGAGAAATGATAATTTAAGATACTTACACTTAAAAGCATAAATGTTACCATCCTTTGACTTTCCTCCATGTTGTAGGCCTTGATTTTCCGCACAGGATAAATCTTTATTTTCTACAACATCAATATCTTCCCTGAGATGATATGAGTTTAAGACATAGTAATTCAAAACAACTTTGGGTCAATCTTGGATATATAGATCATTGAAGATTGATAGCTTGGGTTAATAAGAATTGAATTGACTCTCTCAAGCACCCCAAAGCTTCATATCATCTCCTTCTCCTGCAAAGCTTGTCAAGCATATTTTGGTACCCATCGCTTGATGGGTCCATCAAGGTTAGTCAACAAAGTTTTAGGAACCCAAAAGTCCTTTATGTTAGCGCTTGGTAAACTCATTACCTTTCTAGCACAAGTTGCAATTATGGGTTGCCTAGTTACATGTGAAATAATTGACAAGCTAGAAGTGGGATAGTTACCAATGGGACAATCCTTGCATTGATGTCCCTTCTTTCGGAATATGTAGCATAGGCGATCTTCAAGTCTTGAAGATTTCTTCTTTCCTTGTTTCTTGCTTGCTACATGGTTAGTGAATATTTTCTTTTCTAAAGCTATGCCTTTTTGTTTTAAATGGGGACAAGACTTAATTAAGTGTCCCTTCTTTGAGCATTTAAAACAAAGTTTATCATCCTTGTTAATAATCAAGCTATTTTTAATATAGGAACATGATCTAATCGAGTGTCCCTTTTCAAAGCATTCACTACACTTCTTACTTCTCTTAGTGTGAAGTGTGACTTGATTATTACCTTGGATGTTACCTTGCATGGAGGCATGGTTGAGGCTTTTGGCAGAGGTATTGATTTTCTTCTTTTGTTCCTTCCTCTTGACAATCCTCAAGTCCTTGACATTTTCTTCAAGGGATTTAGTGCATGCCACGGTTGTTCCCGTCTCAAGCTTCTTCACCATGTGATCACGGTTATCTTGAGAAGGTTGAGCAATGCACTTCCCTTTTAGTTGTGTCAAGTTCATCTTTAGCCTCTCATTTTCTTCTTTGAGATTTTGATATGTATCATCTTTTGTTCCTGCAAATTCTAGCTCAATGGAAGATTTGCTTGTCGATGGACAACAAGCATTAGCACATGGTAATATAGTTTCAATTTGAATACATGTGCATGAGTGAGGTTGTTGGGATTTTAAGTTTTCTATCACAACCTCATGAGCAATGTTTAATATGATATGATCATCCATAAGATTTTCATGAGAATATAGAAGCATATCATATTTTTCTTGAAAAGCCAGATTTTCAACTTTTAGCTTTTCTACTTGGTCCTTAAGCAAGGCATTCCTGTTTACTAATTGAGCGATACAATATAAAGAGTTTTCTTGCTCAATTGAAATAGTTTCATACCTTTGGACCAAACCAACATGAGAGCACTTTAGCTCCTCATGTTCTTTAGTCAACTCATCAAAGCTTAGCATTTTTATGGAGAGTATATCTTCTAGCATTTGACGAGCATTGCTTTGCTCTCTCACTCTTTTCAGAAGTTTAAGCATGACCGCCTTATCTTCTAGGCTTAGATGAGCGTAGAGTTGCATGAAGCTTCTTTCATCCTCCTCATCCTCATTTGTGCTTCCACTATCATTTTCATTAGCCACACAACATATGTGTGAATCAAAATTAGAAGACAAACCTTTTGAAGAGGTGGATTCATCGTTTGGTCTCCATCATTCATTTTCTTCTTCTTCCTTCAAAGGGTTAGTTTCACAAGGACCAAAGGAAGTAGAAGCACAAAATGAACTATCATGTTTGGATTCATCAAATTTGTTTTTAATTCTAGTCCAAATATCATGCGCATCATGAATAGGTTCATCATATCTCATTATGAAGGCACGATAATCTTCTTTGCTAAGAGAATTACTTAAGATGTTATAAGCTAGTTAGTTTAAGCGTATACATCTTTGATCTTCTTCGGAAGCATTTTTCCTATCATAACTAGGAGGAATAATACTCTTGTCTAAAATTTGTTCTAATTGTGAATCTACAGTTCTAAAAGCATTTATCACACTAGTAGACCATGAAACATAATTAGATCAATCCAAAAGTAATATCTCAAGAGTTACCTCATTGTTTTCCTTCGGAGGTGTCTTCTTGTTCTTTTGGGATCTTCTACGAGCCATCACTTCGAGTTGTTAGACTCAATATGAAGTGCCTAGCTCCGATACCAATTGAAAGTCGCCTAGAGGGGGGCGGATAGGCGAAACCTGAATATTATAACTTTACACCCCAACTAGATCCCTTGATTAGTGGTAAGAACAAGATGCACAATTATCGAAGTATAAAAACTAAGTTCTTTGCTTGTAAAGAGTGTTGCTTTCAAATAATGCAGAATTGATAAATCAATACAACTAATATGTTTATGAAGAATAAAGCAAGAGGGCTTAGATAAGTAGAGCAATAACGCAAGTTCTTTCTTGCAAGACGTTGCTTCACTAAATGAGAATTTGACTTGAAGCAACACCAAATAATATTAGCAAAGAATAGTGCAAGAGAACTTGGAATGAGGGAAAACAAACAAATCACAGGTAATAAACACAAGAGACACGGGTGATTTGTTTTACCGAGGTTCGGCCCTTGAAGGCCTAGTCCCCGTTGAGGAGTCCACTAAGGATGGGTCTTTTTCAACCCTTTCCCTCTCTCCACCGATCACCAAGACCGGCGAGCTCTTTTTCTTCTCAAGCATCACTTAAGACCCTGCAAGGATCACCACACTCTTAGGTGTCTCTTGCTAGCTTTACAAGCCTCCAAAACTTTAGAGGATGTTCAATGGGAGTCAAAACTCCACGCTCAAATGATCACAAGATGTAGCACACACTTTCTCTCAATGATTCTCACAAGGCTCTATTGCTAAACTCACACGAGAATCTCTCTTTTGCTTGATCTCTCTTTTGTAGCACTTGTGTTGGTTGTAGTGGTCTAAATCTTGTGTATAGGATGGATCAATGAATAGAGGTGGTTGGGAGGGCTTGGATATGTCAACTATATGACTTGGAATGTTGCTTGGGCTCCCACACCTTGAAGTGGCCGGTTGGGGTGGTATTTATAGCCACCAACCAATTTGTAGCCGTTTGGAGAAGGCTGCTGACGATGGGCGCACCAGACAGTCCGGTGCGCCACCGGACACTGTCCGGTACACCAGCCACGTCACCCAACCGTTAGGGTTCGACCGTTGGAGCTCTGACAGCCTGGGCCACTGGACAGTCCGGTGGTGCATCGGACAGTCACTGTTCACTGTCCGGTGTGCCTTCTGGCGCCTGCTCTGACTCTACGCGCGCAGACGCGCACTGTTTACTATTCACTATTGCTTTTGCAGACGATCATTGGCGCAGAAGCCGTTGCTCCGCATGGCACACTGGACAGTCCGGTGCTACACCGGACAGTCTGGTGAATTATAGCGAGGTGGCATTTCCAGAAATCCGAAGGTGGCAAGTTTGAGTTGATCCACCCTGGTGCACCGGACACTGTCCGGTGGCACACAAGACAGTCTAGTGCGCCATACCAGGGCTGCCTTCTGTTTCATTTGCTCCTTTCTTTTTGAACCCTAACTTTAACTTTTTATTGGTTTGTGTTCAACCTTTGGCACCTATAGAACATATAATCTAGAGCAAACTAGTTAGTCTAATTATTTGTGTTGGGCAATTCAACCACCAAAATCATTTAGAAAAAGGTTTGACCCTATTTCCCTTTCAATCTCCCCTTTTTGGTGATTGATGCCAACACAAACCAAAGCAAATATATAAGTGCATAATTGAACTAGTTTCCATAAGGTAAGTGCAAAGGTTGCTCGGAATTTAAACCAATTTAAACTTTCATAAGATATGCATGGATTGCTTTCTTCTTATTTAACATTTTGGACCACGCTTGCACCACTAGTTTTGTTTTCGCAAATGTTTTTGGAAATTCTTTTTCAAAGTCTTTTTACAAATAGTCAAAGGTAATTGAATAAGATTTCAAGAAGCATTTTCAAGATTTCAACTTTTCTCCCCCTGTTTCAAATGCTTTTCCTTTGACTAAACAAAACTCCCCCTTAATGAAATTCTCCTCTTAGTGTTCAAGAGGGTTTTACCAATTGAGATAGAATTTCTTAGAGGAATACTAATTAATCATTTAAAAACTTAAATTTGTTTCGAAAAAATTTGAAATTGTGGCATGGTGGTGCGGTCCTTTTGCTTTGGGCTAATACTCTCTCCCCTTTGGCATGAATCACCAAAAATGGAGTCTTTAGAGCCCTTTTAAGAATTCTCTCCCCTTTGGCAAACAATATATGAGTCAAGGATTATACCAATTTGAGAGATGGCGGAATACCAGCCAAGGATAGATAATACCGATGGTGTAGAGTGGAAGCGATGTCTTTGCCGAATACTCCATTTCCCTTTCAATCTAAGACTTAATACACAAGATACTCATGGAAACATATTAGTCTTAGCCTTGGCACAAGAGAGATAGGAAATATGCAAATGTACCAAAGGAAAGAGACATGGTTAAAAGGATATGTCGATTAAGCTTAAGCAGTTCTATATAATACAGATTGCTCCCCCTAAATTTGTGCCGTGAGAGGAATACAGATTTTGACCTTAAATGCCAAGTGCACATAATTAGGTTAATGAGAACATATCTATATCATAGAAACTGTGAAGTGCAATGTGTCATAATAAAGGTGTGATGCTGATGATAGACTATGCACTTATGAAAGCATGTTGGAACCATTTTAAGCAATTACCCTAAAGGATTTCAAAGAAACTTAAGGAGCCTCCACCTTTGGACCAAAGGTAGCTTATCCTCGTTACAAGGTTAAGCTTTAAGATCTTTGACAATAAAATCACTTCACCTAGTTTTAACAAAAATGCATAAATGCAGGAATGAAATTTTTTTGAGAGGTTAAACTAGGTATGAAGCAGGGATAATGCATAGACATGCTTTCTCTTCCTTTTATACAAGATATGCAAGGAATGTGTAGGAAGATTTAGGTACATGTGTAAATGAGAGGAAGTAGCTTTACCCTTTTGTACCTTCACATAGAGACGCTCTCTTCATTGTGCTTTGTCCTTAGTCTTAGTTACTTGAGACCTATATTCAAGACAATGTATGGAAATATTTTGCACAATAGAGAGTTCTACAACTAGTGATCCTTTTCTAGGTTATAGTTATCATATATCAAGTGAATCACGAATTGCATCAATCTATCTTGAGTTCTCCTTTTGACTTAGTGCATATCAAGAGAGATATTGATTGACAATATATGAGGCACTAAGAGACATAAGTGTTAATTGAAGTTATTCAATCATCAAACAAATAACAGATGCAATCAAAAGAACAACATATGCATTAGATTATCAAATAAGCTTAAAATAGGAGAATTCAGTAAATATGCTACTTTAACAGTGAAAGTTACAATCCTTGATAAAGATGACATCTTATGAACTCCTTACCGGTAAAAAGCCCAATGTTTCATATTTTAGAGTCTTTGGTAGCAAATGTTTTATTCTTGTTAAAAGAGGTAGAAAATCTAAATTTGCTCCTAAGGCTGTAGAAGGCTTTTTACTTGGTTATGACTCAAACACAAGGGCATATAGAGTCTTCAATAAATCCACTGGATTAGTTGAGGTTTCTTGTGACATTGTGTTTGATGAGACTAATGGCTCCCAAGTGGAGCAAGTTGATCTTAATGAGCTAGATGATGAAGAGGCTCCGTGCGTCGCACTAAGGAACATGTCCATTAGGGATGTGTGTCCTAAGGAATCCAAAAATTCAAGCACAAGATCAACCATCATCTTCCATGCAAGCATCTCCACCAACTCAAGATGAGGATCAGGCTCAAGACAATGAAGATGAAGATCATGAGGATGAGCCACCTCAAGAGGAGGATAATGATCAAGGGGGAGATGAAGTTGATCAAGACAAGGAAGATGAACAAGAAATTCAGGGTCAAAGACCACCACACCCAAGAGTCCACCAAGCGATTCAAAGAGATCACCCCGTGAACTCCATCCTCGGCGATATTCATAAGGGGGTAACAACTCGATCTCGAGTCGCACATTTTTGTGAACATTACTCTTTTGTGTCTTCTATTAAGCCATACAGGATGGAACATGCATTAAGAGATTCAGATTGGGTGTTGGCAATGCAAGAGGAGCTCAACAACTTCACGAGTAATGAGGTATGGCATTTAGTTCCACGTCCTAATCAAAATGTTGTAGGTACCAAATGGGTATTCCTCAACAAGCAAGATTAGCATGGTGTGGTGACAAGGAACAAAGCCTGACTTGTGGCCAAGGGATATTCACAAGTCGAAGGTTTGGATTTCGGTGAAACCTATGCACCCGTAGCTAGGCTTGAGTCAATTCGTATATTACTTGCCTATGCTACTTACCATGGTTTTAAGCTTTACCAAATGGACGTGAAAAGTGTCTTCCTCAATGGACCAATCAAGGACGAGGTCTATGTTGAGCAACCTCCTGACTTTGAAGATAGTGAGTACCCTAACCATGTGTATAAACTCTCAAAGGCGCTTTATGGGCTCAAGCAAGCCCCAAGAGCATGGTATGAATGCCTGCGATATTTTCTTATCACTAATGGCTTCAAAGTCGGTAAAGCCGATCCTACACTCTTTACTAAAACTATTGCAAAAGATTTGTTTGTATGCCAAATTTATGTTGATGATATCATATTTGGGTCTACTAACAATTCTACATGTGAAGAGTTTAGTAGGATCATGATTCAAAAATTCGAGATGTCTATGATGGGGAGTTGAAGTATTTCCTAGGATTTCAAGTCAAGCAACTCCAAGAGGGCACCTTCATCAGCCAAACAAAGTACATTCAAGACATACTTACTAAGTTTGGAATGAAGGATGACAAGCCCATCAAGACACCCATGGGAACTAATGGGCATCTCGACCTCGACACGGGAGGTAAGTCCGTAGATCAAAAGATATACCGGTCGATGATAGGATCTTTACTCTATTTATGTGCATCTCAACTGACTATTATGCTTTCCGTATGCATGTGTGCAAGGTTCCAAGCCGATCCTAAGGAAGTTCACCTCAGGGTCGTGAAAAGAATCATGAGATATTTAGTTTATACACCTAAGTTTGGTCTTTGGTACCCCAAGGGATCCACTTTTGATTTAATAGGATATTCAGATGCCGATTGGGCAGGGTGTAAAATTGATAGGAAGAGCACATCAGGGACTTGTCAGTTTCTTGGAAGATCCCTACTGTCTTGGGCTTCAAAGAAACAAAACTCAGTAGCTCTTTCTACCGCCGAAGCTGAGTACATTGCCGCAGGCCATTGCTGTGCGCAATTACTTTGGATGAGGCAAACCCTCAGGGACTATGGCTACAAATTGAGCAAAGTCCCTCTCCTATGTGACAATGAGAGTGCAATCCGTATGGCGGATAATCTCGTTGAACACAGCCGCACTAAGCACATAGCCATTCGGTATCACTTTTTGAGGGATCACCAACAAAGGGGGGATATCGAGATTGCCTATGTTAGCACCAAAGAACAACTAGCCGATATTTTTACCAAACCATTAGATGAGAAAACCTTTACCAAACTTAGGAATGAGCTAAACATACTTGATTCTCGAAACTTTGATTAACACTTTGCACACATAGCTCATCTATATACTTTTGATCATATCTCTTTTAAGTCTACAACTAATGTATTTTCAAGTGAATTCTATGAAAAGTCGTAGATTGAAAGGGAAATGGAGTCTTCGGCAAAGACAAAGGCTTCCACTCCAATCTATCGGTATCATTTACTCTTCGCCGTCACTCCACACCACTCTCCACTTTGGTATAATCTTCACTCTTATTTACTTATACCAAAGAGGAGAAAGTTTAAAAGGGCTCATAAAGACTCCGTTTTTGGCGATTCATGCCAAAGGGGGAGAAAATATTAAGCCCAAAACAAAAGGACCGCACCACCACCAATTTCAAAATTTTCAATTGATATATTTTGGTATGCTTATTTTCAAGAATTTTTTTAAATTGATATCTAAATTTTGTTAAAATTGGTAAAACCCTCTTGAAAGCTAAGAGGAGAATTTCATTCAGGGGGAGTTTTATTAAGTCAACGGAAAAGCATTTGAAACAGGGCGAGAAAATTTCAAATCTTGAAAAATGCTTCTCGCAATCTTATTCATATACCTTTAACTATTTGCAAAAAGACTTTGAAAAGATTTTCCAAAAGAATTTGCAAAAACAAAACATGTGGTGCAAATGTGGTCCAAAATGTTAAATATCAAATCAAACTTATATACTTAGAAATGCTTACATTTCAAAATAACTTATGCACATTTGTCAAAATGCAAACTAGTTACATTTCTATACTTTATATTTGCTTTGGTTTGTGTTGGCATCAATCACCAAAAAGGGGGAGATTGAAAGGGAAATAGTCTCAATATTTTCTATAATCGATTTTGGTGTTTGACAACCATCACAAACCTTGTGGACTAACCAGTTTGCCTAGTTGATCATTTCACAGGTACATAAGTTCATCTACAACTATTCTAAGTCGATTGTTCGGAATACCGTAGATTATTCCGGACAGGAGAAGCTTTTTTGGAAAAAACACCTAAGTGCGGACCGTCCGGCCCCTTGCGGTGGACCGTCCGCGGCACCAAGGTGACCCTCGGACAGGAACACTGCAAAAACACAAGTCTACACTACGAACCGTCCGATAGAGAAGCGAGCACCGTCCGAGACCAAGCGCGGACCGTCCGGCCTCAGGCGCGGGCCGTCCGGTCGGTGAAAACCAGAAAAACCCGAAGGTGACTGGTTCGATAAAATGAATTATAAGCGTCATCGCGGATCGTCTGGGGTGCACGACCGGACCGTCCGCGACTGCCGTACCTAACATCCAACGATGCATTTAATGCATATATAGCCGTTGATATAGCCGTTACTGCTGACTGTTGCGATTTTAACCGTTGATGTCAGGGACGGACCGTCCGGACTAGGGGCGCGGACCGTCCGCGGTCGGCAGAAAGGGGGCAACGGCTAGGAAGTGGTTGGGGGCTATAAATACAACCCCAACCACCTCCATTCACTTCACCCAAGCACTCCAATCCTTCACATTCAATACAAGAGCTAACAATCCATTCTTATTCGGATATTTACTTAATTCAACTCAAACATCATACCCTAAAATTTAACAGATGTATATGTGGATTTTTATTTAAGTACAAGTTTATAGATAGTCAATAGATAGTCAAAACAAACTTAAATTGAAATATATTTCTCGTGATCCTCCATATCCAAATCAACAAAACTATATAAATAATATTTTTAAACTATCAAAGCATGTAATAAAAGATAAACAATAACACGTGATATTTAATAAGTGACATTTGTACAAATACAAGTAAATTATAATTGATATAAAATAGTGATTAAGTTATATATTTATCATATACATATTTTTAATATTTTAAATGATATATATTATTTTTATAGTATATTATTAAACTTAAAATTACTTTTAATGAGTATTAGTGATTAAGTTAAGTTTTAAATGGTTTTATGAAACCTATTTTCCGCAAGACACCGTCGCATTGCTATGGTTTTTAATGAGTAATTAGTAAAAGAACTGAACTCCGATTATTGTTTTTTCCAGGTTAGTCGTGTCCCAATTGTTTGATACTCTGTAAAACGAAACAGCTGGTGACGCCAGGGAATTAGTTTATTGGCTATGCATAATCGAGCTTTTCACTAATTAACGACTTGCTGTCAAGTTTATTTGTGCTGCTGGAGGTTCACACATGCAGGCATTGCCCAAATGTGTGCATGTTCCCTAAAATTAGCTTGTCCTAGTTGAGAAGAGAAGAGAAGAAGTATTATTCCTAGCCACACAACCAGAAACCGAACATTTGGAAACGGGAGGTCGCCCCCGCACCGCGGGAATAGAAGCGTCTCTCCGACGAGCAGCTGCTAGCCTCATTCCTTCCGGGGAGAGGAATAACTCTCTCTCCCGTCGCCGGGATCCCGCCGGTGACAATGGTGAGGTGGCTGTCGCCGCCGCCGCCAGTGGACGGCGAGATACCCTTTGGACACGACGCCGTCGCCTTGTCCTTCTTCGTGGCGTGTGTGGCCGCCACCGTCGCGCTCGCGTCGTCCATGTGCTCGGCATGCGGTCGCAAGCCGAAGGCGGCCACCCGTGCAGACCCGGCCGCTTCGGACCAGTCCGCCGGGACGGGCTCGGGCTCTGTCTCCGGCAGCGGCGGAAGCCAGGAGGCTAGCGCCGAGGAGGCGGAGGAGGAAGTGGTGAGACTGTCACCGGAGCTGGCGACGCACGGCGCCATCGACCCGGTGACGCTGTCGTCGTCGACGTCGAAGCGGCGCCTGTCCATTAGCGTGAGCAAGAAGCTGAGCATGAACATCCCGGACAAGCTGCGGCTGAGCCGGCGGGAGCACAAGGACCACCACCACAAGGTGGAGTCAGAGGACACGCTGTGGAAGAAGGGCATCATCCTCGGGGAGAAGTGCAGGATCCCGGGCGAGAGGGAGGCGGAGACCGGCGAGCCCGTCGACCCCGCCGATGAGATCGCCGCCGGCAGCTTCCGCCGGTCCAGCTACTCCCGGCCCGTGTCACGGTCGAGCTCGTTCGCCGTGTACCACCACCAACAGCAGCAGCACCAGCACGACGCCCCGGCCGCCTTGCACGCCTCAGATTCTTGATAGCCCCCCGAGACCCGAGTATAAATGTATAATACTATTACGTACGTGTGTAGGCGTCGAAGGGGAGAAGGATGCTACTATGCCTGCGGGATGTAATGTGCATTCAAATTCAGATGTAATTGCTCTATAATTTTACTAGGTGTGTGCCCATGCGTTGCAACGGGAACATATAATATCATGATAACTTATATATAAATGTGTTACATTGTTATGAGAAGATTTTATAATCCATTGGTGATCCTGGCTATACATATAAATTTTGTTATTTTAATCTACCTGTTTCACCACTACATTGCAACCATCAATATCATACAGACCTATATATATGATAGTTAGGTGTATGTACGTTGCGACGACTCACAAATCTATTACTACTCTATAAGACCCTATTGTAGGCATTCACAAGTGCACCGTGGTTCTGCCCGTCCTCCCCCTCATGCAATCCCAGGAATCATCGCCACTCTCGTTAAAGATGAGGGAGCCCTGCACATCGCCACTCTCGTTAATGAGCCTTACAATAGCCTCATATAACAGTATGCCAGCAAGTAGCCATATGAGCTGAATGGAGACCAAGGCACCAAGAATCTCAATCCAGAAGAACCCATATGACTGCTGCAGTGTTGCTTCCCATCCAGCAACCCAGAGAGAGAATAACAATATGGCAAATGCTGCCACATCAGAAAGAAGGTGTGCCGCATCAGTTAAGATGGCAAGACTGTTTGCTTTGATGCCCCCGACCACTTCCATCGTCAAAAATATGATGCAAAGGATAACTGCGATTGTAAGCTTCCTCATGGACGTGGATCTCTCCTTGGCATCTTTCGAGGAGTTACTGGAATCAGAGAAATAACAGGCAACACCCTTGCAAAATTTGTTCCCTGTTGCAATAGAAGCTGATGCTGAGATGTCCATTTTCACTTCAGCAATATGAGAATGTAATGGATTATGGTTTTCCATCTAAAAGTAAGATAAAAATAAAATTAATACACATCAACAAAGACGATGATAGATGCATAGCTGAAATGTCACAGTCTAAGAAAATTTGTTATATGCATTTCAATAAAAAAACTTACCTGATCATGCCACCATTAACTTTGTGCCCCATCTGTGGATCTTTACTAACAGTAAATAAATCTTCTATTATCTCTTGTCAGTGTGGTTGACCAGAAACCAGACCTCTGTACTTAGTGATTTCAGGCCAGTCCATTGATGCCACCACCTGCACAATTTGAATGTTTGAAGTTAGCAACATGATAACTTATTTTTGCATAGTTCAGATTGCACCAAATTACGAGCATGAATATCACATTATAAGAAGATCATACAACTAAATTATGATTGATTAAGAAGAAACTAACAACAGCAATGGATGATGCAGAGTCCTCTCCTAGTGGGGGGGGTGTGTGACATCTATGCCAAAGATGATTGTTGGGACTTCAGAGACAAAGGGTATACCATGTGCAAAGGCTTGCTCAAGAACCGTGTTACGCCCACCAACCTGCTCGACGAAAGGAATCGTTACATTCATGCAGGAAAGAACCAAAATAAAAAAAACATAATGTAAAAAATATAGGTATTGAGAGACCTTGACATTGATTTTGAGTGCAACATTTTCCAAATATTGCTTGTTTGGCCTGCTAGCATGCTTTGGCAAGCAACATTGAGATACAATTCCAATGTCAGTCTCACAGACTCTTTTAATTTTACCTGCAAAAGTAGGAGTCATTTATATACCAAAAATTCTAATAAACTGTAAGGTGTGTACGACCTAGAACAAGAAGAAAGTATGCATACCATAAGAACCACTATCTTCAGGAAGAATTACAATTAAAAGCTAGAGCTGATTTCCCACTGCTTGTTGGGCAAGCATTTGGGTGGCTCTCTTGTGTACATCTCTCAAAGCATTCTCTATATGGTTAGGAGCAGCAGACCGGACTTCAATAAATGGGCGTGGATTGACAACCTACAGAGATGATTAGAAGTAAAAACTACAGTATATATAGTGAACTATCTGGAATAACTTGATAACACATACAAATAGTAAAAAACTTACCATTCCAGTGGCGATCTTGCAGATGTTGTCCGGATGCTTGGAGACCAGCACCAGGCCACCCGACGGCGCTCCGTGCGCCCGTGAGCCCGGCCAACCACCGGCGCCCGGCGCCGTCCCCGAGGTGGCATTCCGTAGTGGGGTGGCGATGGGAAGATTTGGGAGGCACGAAGCCGCGGTGACGGCGCGGTACTGCGAGGAGAGCGAGTCGAGCAGGTAGAGGAGTGGCCACAGAGTACTGGGTTTCTGAATATGGTCCGCTTCTGAATATAGTGACATTGATCTCTAAAAGGCTTAATATTCATTAGTTTTGTTCTCTGCTAGCATCAAACATGAACAGAGAGACTGTAGAGGCGCCACGCTAGCACATATAGGTCGAGGTGGAGCAGGAGAGGATAGGAGAGGAGCATAACATACCTTTGAGCTGTAGGTTGAGGTGGTCGATGCTCCACAACAACCTTGCTACAACATGGAGGCTGTAACACAAACAAAAGGACATGAATCAAAACTATAGTACTGAAACAACCATGCCATCAAATTAAAACTTTTAACCACCCCCATGTCAAGCAAACATCATTTACATTTTACAACTTTCTAACGAAACATAATATAATACTAGGTACGTGCCCGTGCGTTGCCACGGAAGTTAAAAATTAGTATAAAACATGTATACCGAACACCGTGTTCTAGACAATGCTAGTGAAACTGAAGTTGGGCAAAACTAAAGTTGGGCTTAAATAGTTATACAACTCGTAGCACAAACAAAACAAAGTTGGGCATAACGTTAAGTGTCATTTTTCCTGTATCAGGCTTGGACTATGTCCCGGCTAATGCTTGTAGCCTTTGAACATTAGCAGGACCCATTGATCACTACACTCTACTTGCACTATAGCAATCTCCAAATCCTTAGGTGGCGGGGGCATCTGCTTCGTGATCAGGGCTTGCATATCACAACTGTTGAATTTGGACAGAATAAAATATTTTGTGTAGATCAAAGAAGTCCCAGTGATGTTTTTGGCAAGGGTGTGCATTTGTGTTTCTGGGCCTTTTAATGGCAGTGAACTTCCTGCAAGATTTTAGAATTCCTGACAGCTAAAAAACTAAGGGAACTTCTTCATGGTAGTAAGTACCAGCAAGCAGCACTATATGAAACATAAAACTAATGATCCTAAAAAGAGCTAGCAGATTGAATTCTACATAGAATGTCTTACTGTTGTCAAGCGTCAAAGACCAGATTTGGATAGCAAGGAAGATGATAAGCTTCCAGTTTTTTTTCAGCCCACATTAAATCAAATCAACTGGAAACTGTTGCACACTTACGATGAAGTGCACGTCCTCAAGATACATATTAAACGATGGCATGGACAAAGCCACATTTATGCCCTGAAATAACAATGTGCAGCACCATGCATCACACATTTGCATAACCAAAAGACAGAATCCAAGGTTCTAGAAAAACTCAAAGTGAAAAACGGAGCGAGACAAATTTCCAAGCTTGCAGAGGTTTTCATGCCTAGTACAGTATATCTATTATGTTTCTCTTTAACAATTAAATACATCCAACTGCATCTCCAACAAAAGTATACTACAAAATGCTATATTGAAGTGCGTTGTGATTTTGACTCCATTAGCACATTCTGCATAGAATTTACTGCCCTCAAGCATGTGGATAAAGGGATTCAGTGAAGCACAATAAAACACATAAACTCCATAACACAACGTCAAAAGGACTCAAAACAGGGGAACCTAGACAAACAGTTTGGTGTTACAATCTACAGCCTCAATGAGGTGCACTGTCCAAAACTCCAAATTGAAACCATGCAACAATTTTTGCACTGACAGTATCTCAAGCACATGATTGTAGAAACTCCTTAATCACGTTAGTGATACCACTTGTCCTCACCACTATATCACAATAATTTATAATCCAAATCCACATCAGCTAATATCATAACGAAAAATAAGTATCAAGCTTAAACATATATTATGTACCCGTGCGTTGCTACGGTTTTATATATCAGATAGGTAGATCTTATTTAAAAAGAATAGTTATTCAAAATTAGGATTCATCAAACAAATAAAAACCTAACGCAAAATATAGTAGCTGCTGCAAAACAAGTCCCCACATCTTTGGCAATGGTACTACATATATCAAATCAAATGCACAAAAGTTAACACAACTCGTGCTGAGATCATAATGTTATAATAAAGTTCACATTTCAATTGAATATTAAGTCCCCATGTCTTTGGCAATGGTACTACATATAAAATCAAATACATCTTTGACAATGTTAAAAACAAGTACCCACATCTTTGGCATTATATCAAGAGACCAGGGGCTGCACGTGTGGGGAGGGTGGGTCGGTCGCTTAGTCAGGGAAGGGAATACCTCGACGTGACGAGGTACAGTCGGGCCTCGCGCGTACGTACCTAAGCGGAAGAAAAGATGGTTCCCTGCCTAACTTGCCACATTTTATCTAACTTTTTTGTCTAAGGTTAGTTATTCAATTCGGACGACTAACTTTAGGCAAAGTGTGACACATTTAGCCACAAACCAAACAGACCTTAAATGTTTTATAGTTATAACATGTCTACATGCAAAACCACACCTATGAGATGGTAATGTTAGGACATCAGGACTCTTTATTTTTACGATGTTGCAGACACAATACTTCGAGAAGATTACGAAATATAAATGTTATAGTTAATTTTACTCACGAGGAAAAATAAAACTTGTCGATGATTCTTATCGGCAACAAGCTGTGTTAGATTTAAACGAGTTTTGTCTTCCATCAAATCATTTTTTTGCCAAACTAAACTAAGACAACGCATGCCTCAAGGTTCCCCCGAATAGCAGCCCAATATAATGGAGTACAACCTAAGAGTAGCATTCGTAGTTAAAAGGAACAACAATCAAATAAGTTGATATAATGCCATAGGAAATCATTATAAATAATATAGGCATGAGATAAATTTACACATGCCTTCTATGTCATGTCGTTCCCTATAAGCATCCAAAAACAAAAAAAGTCATATGAAGTCCGCAAATCCTTTATAAGCATCCCTAGAAAACAATATGTAAAAACAGAGAGAAATAAGCAACAAGATGTTAAAATTCAGAAAGGCAGTGTGCTATAAAGTGCACCAGAAATTACAATGTGGCAAACAAAAAAAGGTGCTCCATCTTTATGGTTGCAAACAATGAGAAAGTAGTTAAAATTCTATCCGAAGTCAATATGGTTGCTCACTTAAGCAACTCAAGGAATGAAGAAGTTCTTTTGTTCATTTAGTGGCAGACAAGAAGAAAGAAGCCTCAGCCACATGTTATAATCTAAAACAACATCAATCCTTTGAATACATGTCAGCAAAAATAGACAGAAGTGTTTCACAATGAGCAATACCACATGATGTGCTCACTATGAGGGAATATAATTTCTCATTTAAAAGATAGCATTTTCAGCGGACCACATCATCAAGAATTTCTAGATTATTAAGATAAAGTGTAGATAATGCATCCATTGACCCACATGTAGAAAACCCCAACTAAAGAGGACATACCTCTCTCAGAATATCTAGGGATCCAGTGGACTCAAATATCATAAATGGAGCAGCAACATTCTCACCCTAGATATTAAAAAATAGCGATCAAAATATAAATAGTCAATAGGTAACAGTACAAAAGAATAATAAATAGGTAGCGGTCTAAGTAAAGAAGAAAAATACATTGTATACAACATGCTTGAAATGTCAGATGTGTGCTACAAAATATTTTTTAGCCATGTAAATGTTAGACATCAACCAGTACCTCTATTATGCAAATGGGTTATTAAATTATGCAGAGATACAGAGTATGTTACAAAATATGTGGAACAACATTCCTATAATGTAAGTATAATGGCCAACAACCTCTAAAGGAATTTTAAAGTTCATGCAATCAACTCCTTACCCTGGTAGTTACTTCATGATGTTCATAGTATGCATCAGATGAAGATATTCAATGACATAAGGTAAAATTAGCTTTTGTCACCACCAAACAACGCAGCAAGACGACCTTAGCGTGATACAAGAGGTCCAGGAGGCGGCCTCCTCCGGCGTTCATTGTGGCCTATGAGACGTCTGTGGTAGCTCTCCATTAGTTGGTCAAATTCAAGTAGCTGGTGGAACCTGTGATTAATGTGAAGAAAGATGTGCTCATTCAAGCATCCCAGATTTAACTTACAAGCGAGGCACCACAACAGAATGTTATAAGGAATGGAAGTTGCATTCTCTAAATTCACATATGTCGTAGGCTGATAATTTTTGTGGAGAATGCAAATAAAGCAGGCAGTGCAAAAATTCAATGGATCAAGCATAAACCATAAATGACTCTTATAATAGAATAAAGTGCAAATTGAATGGTGGGACAGTGGATACTAAGAAATAATAAACACCACAATGAACCCCTGTTTTGATTGTTTACTGCCCTAGGGTAAATGATGAAAGAGCAAAGCAACCATTCATTACCGAAAAGGATGAGGTCCACACTGAAACACATGAGTTATCCATTCTTCTGAGGACATTGACAATTCATAGATCCTTCCATTCTTTCAATCATTTTCCCCCTGATCCTAAGAGAGTAGACACCTCAGCAGCAGTAGCAGACGTAGACACACGTAGTCTTCCAGATGCATGCTGCATTGCTGATGGGTGAGGACTGCTGCTAGGCTGCTTGCTGGTGCAGATGATAGGGTGTGTTCAGCTTTGTAGATATTGGGCAACCTATATTCTGAAACAGTCATTATTACTACAACGAAGCTCACAACCTAACACTTGAACCTGAGTTTTTGTCATCCTAGATCTGGATACTTGGAGTTTTTTATATAAAAAATGATATCAAGTCACCTCACCTTTAATCTGCATCTTTTAACTATGAGTTGAAATTTATTTGAACATTGATATGAACTGGTCTGAATGTAGAATGCAGTGAAAAATATATTTTCCATATTAAGATACATAATATATGTGACAGTTCACACATATTGAATATCAGTGCTGCATTTGAGTCACTGCCTTGAATATCAGTGTTGCATTATATCTGATAAATCAGTACTTCATTAGTCTAGCTAACACTCAAGTTAACAGTGACTCAAATGTTAGAACATATGGATGCCTATAATTTATGCCAAACTATGAGCAGTATTTTGGAACTCATTCAGCTATGTATATTTCCTTCTAAATGATATACATAATTAGCCCTAGATTGGTTGTACATGGTGACACATGCACCAGTATTTTTGTACTTCCTAGAGACCTTCCACTTTTTCCATTTTTAGCTGTTAGTACTTAGTAAGTAGTACAAATATGAAAACATATTTTGCACTTAAAGTACCTTTTTGTATGTGCTAATAGATATAACGATCTAAGGTCAGCTCATTGAGTAGCTCTCACAAGCTATCCTACCATGGAAAATCTCGTAGAGGTACAGAGTTTAGCAAAGCAAACAAAAATGCAGAATTAAATACATTGTTTTTAGATTTTCCTAGAGGCCGGAGGCTACGGTCTAGCAATTCTTAACAAAGAAAAAACAAATTACCTTTCCCCATCCACATCGGGGAGACCACGATGCTCAGAGATGGGATGGCTCTAGGCGACGTCCCAGACAAAAAGGAGAAGGAATCAAACGACATCAACCCAGGTAGACAGGTAATCAGATAAATAAGAGAAGGTGGGGACGTGAATTCAGAGGAGGTTAGGCTGGGAAAGGAGCACTCGCTTTCCCTCGACATAGAGCTACCTCAAGCACGGACATCTCGCACGTATAGGTCGAAAAGATGGTGGGCTCGTACCTTCTACTGAAGCACCTGGTCGAAGGAGCAACGATTGGGGAAGCGCGTTAGCGTTCGCAGCCGTTGGGGAAGGGCGCCGTTAGTGGGGAGAAGGCAGCACATGGGGAGGAATTTGTGGTGCGGCTGCCGGTGTTGAAGGCGGGCGAGGGCGGCAGCCGCAGCGTGTGCATCTCGGCAGCTATTGGGGAAGGGCGCCATTGGTGGGGAGAAAGCAGCGCGCGGGGAGAAATTTGGGGTGCGACTGCCGGCATTGAAAGCAGCGTGTGGGGGGGAGGAAGCCGCGCGTGGAGATATGCGGGGGCACAGTGATGCCTCGGTGTGGACGCCCTCACTGTAAACTTAAGGTGTAGTAGAGATTCATGCAAATGAAATCCATGAAGGTAGCAGAGTTAAAAACTAAAAAAATAGGTTAGTTCACTATATGGATTAAAGTGCTCACCTTAATGCTCAAAGTAAGGAACATTTCAATCCAATCAGAAGCTGACAGAAGCTTAAGTGTATGTCCCTATACACAATGCATGTAGTCAAATAACTGTCAGTGGACAAAATGAAGAACATAGTCAGATTGGAAATATTGTGGTGAGAAGGGGACAAACAGTGGATGGAGCATCCAGCACTATACGCCTAAGTTTATCGGCCTCTTGCACTTCAATGGATTTTATCAGCTGCAAAGGATACACACCAATTGATGAGTAATTTTGGATAATGCATACGCAAAAAATAAAACACACGACATGGGGCGGAGAAGGTGACAGAAGCAAGGAGGTAGATGGTGGCGAGGAGGATGACAAAGAAGGGTGGGGTGGCGCGGAGCACCTGGGAGTGGTCGACCCTGACCACGGAGAGGTCCTCCACCCACCAGTTCTGGCAGCACCCGCGGGGGGAGGGGTCGTCGAGGTGGGTAGGAAGGGCGGAAGGAGCGGTGGCCGCGGCGCGGGCGAGATTTCAAGGAGACGATGTGGACGGAGACGACTCACGACAGGGCAGGGGGACGAGCAACGCGAGGCGGGGGCACGACGCGGGCGGGTGGGGGCATTACATGTGTGGACGCTGACACTACAGACTTAATAGAGTAGTATAGATTAGCAAGAGCCTGAGCTCGGGTGACCTGAACCCCAAGCTTGAATCCACCAAACCCCTGCCCACCCATCATAAATTACCCACTAATAACTAAAATTTAGCACCCCGCCGAGCACCGGAGGCCAAAACACTGCGAGATCGAGCATCACTGAGCTCCCAATTTCCCCAACCGCACAGATTCCCCGAGAAAAAGCCCGCACCATTCTCCTCCTAAAAAATCCCTAAACCCAATCACGTCATATGTTCTCCAAAAGAGTACCCTTCTCCTTTTAGTAATTTCAGCATTCCATGTCTTATTTGTACCTGATTTTGAAAAATCTAGTTTCAGTTCTTCTCTGAATTTCAGAGCGGAAGCACCCCACAGATGATCGATTTCAGCAATGGTTCGACACTTAGGTGACTCTATCATATTCATAAGGTGAATTATCTCCAAATATGTTTCACTAAGGGTTGCACCATAAATAGACAAAAGCAAGAATAGGCTACGCATTCAAATGTAGCTTCAAGTAAACATAAGTAATGAAATCTTACTGCAGGATAGGCTGAATCTTGTGCATTCTAAGAAAAAATTCCTAGAGAAACTGGAAAACAACATATACATTACTCAAAAAATTGTAAGACAACTAAGCAATCTTCAGAAATTTCAACTACAAGACATGTATCTCGAAAAAAATATGACGAGGTAACCAAAATACACCATTTCTAAAACTTCTATTGCCTCCAAAATGAAAAAAATGTAAGAGGGCCTTTTAGGTATCTGTGAAAGATGTTTGCTGCTCTGCAACAACCAAAAAGATCATATGTATGATTCTTATAATGTTACCAGTCATATTCTTATATCATGGTACCAGTCTTATTCTTATATCACTTAGCTGATTGATGTCGCATTGTCTTAGCAGACTACTATATATTATGTTAAAAGGTCACATGTGCTAAGTTAAAAGGTCATTACAATTGATAGGAGCAAATCAGTTTTAAATTGCTCATGAGAATGTGGTGTTCTACGAAAACCAAACTAAAAAAATAAACTGGATCTTATATTGCAACACATGTCCTACAAAAAAAATTGAAAACAATGCATGCATAATATGTTCAACCGAGGATAGCAAAAAATAAATTGTAAAATTGCAGGCTACTAAACAAGCCTAAGCATAGTAAGAAGCTTCAACCACAAAATATGTATCTTCGGAATATGACAAGACAAATACCATAGTGATAAATACGCCATATCTATTATTTCTACTTTCCCTCAAAGATGACCATGACCAAAAGGACGTATGATATCAAATAAAAAAGAACACTTATGCACCTCCATGTAGGGCTCGAATACTCGTACATCCTGCCACTGCCAGAGAATATGACGACACCAATTTTCATGCTGGGAGCCACCTAAAGGCGGAGACGCAAACCAAACCAAGTAGCCCAATCAACTTGCTCTGCCTGCTGCTGCTGCAATCCCATCAAAACACCATCAATAACATAAGATAGACAATCCAGCATCTTGCCCTTGAGCCCAAGGGGATCAAACACGGCAGGGTAAAACCAATGGGTGAGACCAGGCACCAGATTTCTGAACCTGCCAGCTGAGTAGCCAATGCAAAGCCAACAATTGCACTGTGAGTTGATGGTGCACCTCACAGGCGCTCATCCTCAGCTCCAAAGGCATCCGGGAACTGGAGCAAGGGAGTGAGTAGCGAGTGTAGCAGCATGGCGTTGGACGAATGCAGCATCCCTCGAACTGCACTTGAATGTGCGCTGCACCGCCGGTGCCCACTGGAGCATAACCGACGCGACCTTGGCAAGAATGGCCATAATCTCCATGGCCGCTGCGGGCGTGAGCACCTATGGACGGTCCATAAGCAGAGCGAGCACCTTCCTTATGTCCCTAACGTTTCGATGGTGGCGGTAGGGGTAGCGGGAGACAAGAGCAGGTGAGAAGGTATGATGAAGGGGATGGGCGGGCCTGCTACCGCCAGGATGGAAGCGCTCGATGCGAGCCTCCCGAGGCGCACGACGTGGCGTGCAGCGGAGGCGAGCAGGAGGAGGTAGGATTGCCTGGCCGGCGAGCGCGTAGAGGTGCCCGAGGACCTCGGCAAGGAGACCTGGTAGCGCGGCGTCGAGGGCGCACAGGCGTCGCAAGCGAGCACATGCGGCGTAGTCAGACACGTGGTTGGGGCGGTTGGCGGTGATGAGGAGCAAGTAGATGAGGCGGCGAGGTGCAGGTCCTCATGGTCCCTGGAGATGGTTACGGTGAGGCCAGAGGCGAAGGCGGAAACGACGGTGACGAGGTGGTCACAGAGCGGGTGGTCCGATAGGAAGGAGAGGAGGGAGACAAGGAGGGCACGTACCTGAGTTAGACGGGGCCTGGGACAACAGCGCCATGGCTGTTGTTGGTGACATCTGCCTCGGATCGGGCGGCGGTGGCGGCAAACCCTAAACGAAGGAGAAGAGGGGAGCGAAGGAAGGCAGAAAGGGGAGGTAGCGGCAGTAGCAGTCGGGAGGCGGTTCTCTCGAGTCTCGAGCGATCGTGTGAGTAGGACGTGGGCAAGAGACACTGAATGCACTTGACGCACGGGGACCCACTCGTTGGAGACAGTAGAGGCAGAACCGAGAGGACGGCGCGCGGGGTGCGCCTATGGAGGAGGACGGCGCGCGGGAGCGGGCTTCTCTGGGCCACAAGCAGATGGGCCTTCTAGTAAAAGTGTAATTCGTATTGTCAATCTAAAAATAGTACCATATTGTTCACTAAACTGTGCACACACTTGTTTATAAGGTCTAGTGTGCACCACAACATGTGTAGTCTTGGTTGGCTGCAAGCTTTAACCCACGCAGCTAGCTTTTTTTGGTAAAAATTTGGTCGCGGTGCGCGGGACACAATTGGGAATGGGAAACGGGTCACATGCGCGGGACAGAATGGGAATGAAAACACACAGGAGTTGGGAATGGGAATGAAAATACACAGGAGTTGGGGGGAGTTGGGAATGTGAATGAAAATACACAGGAGTTGGGAATGGGAATGGCAGAACCGTGAATGGCAGCCTACCCCTTGCGTTCTTAATAGTAGTAAAGATTACTATCTGTGCAACTGTTGCCCATATATTTGGAATTAGAAGAAGGGGAAAAGGTGCAAACACCATCCAAGCTAAAACTAAAATTGGAGCTAGAAAAGAGTTCATGTTATTGCATAAGTAAATTCTGAATAAAGAAAATCAGATTTCTGGAAGCATGAGCTCGATATCAATTTAATGAAGAAGAGGCATGCCTCGCACTGGGAGCAGGCGGGGCATTTTGGCTCGAAATCAACAGGGAAGCCCAAGGAACCCATGGAACCTATCGAACGTGATGTGCGCCACATGCTGCACGTCCATGGGCAACCCAATCTCCATCCCATAGCTGTCATCTTTGCCTTCGCCGCTGCCCACCGGCCTGCACCCAAGCAATGTATTTCGCCTGAATATGTGAGTGTAAGGTTGTTACTTTGGATCCAAATAATATGATACAATCGGCATTAAGAACATGCAAAGGCATCACCTCACACTTTGAGGAAAAAATAGAAGATGATGTTCCAAGTCATGAAGTCAGAGATAGTATTAACAACTTTGAAGACTGACCCTATTACCTATCTCACTAAATGTAGATGCATCGCAAGAAACACCAAACACAAGCAGCGTTGCAGTAGGCATTGTAGCTCACATCAGCGCTAGGGAAATGACCTCGTGGAGTCACTGTCACATATCACAAGCACTGGCAAAGTTAATACTAACGAAGATGCACATAAACTGATAATGAACATGTTCACAAACCTATTGCTCGCATGTTATATGTGACGAACAACATTCACCCAACTACAGGCAAAAATCTGTTGGTGTAATCACAAACAGAAAATGTCGGCTACAGTAAACAATCTAGTTGACACGATTATAATCTAAATTCTTATTTGAAATAGAATTTGCCTTTTTGAATTGAAGATTAGTAGATCACCTAGGAGTGCGGCCAGGATGGTATCAATGGTGATTCCAACCCACCTGTAAAACAAAGTGACCTCTATAAATTTTTATAGAGAACAAATGTAATTTTCTACTCAAATGTAATTACCATATAAGCTATAAGAGATCAGACAATCGATAACATCATAAAATCAATAAGCTTCTAGCGGTTCAGCAACAATTTCAGGAGAAATCTCTGATGACAAAAATAAAGCTTAGAGTAAAAGAAAAGAAGCAATTAACTATTGTAAGAAATAATTATGGATTTATGACTTGTAGACACTATATAGTAAAACATGGTTACTTCAATTTGCACTCATTTTGAAGCAAAGAAACATGGTTCATTTAGTTTGCAAGGCAAGTACTTTTAACAATAAAATATTATTCTCCTTCCTTTATTTCAAAGTATAAGACTTGACTTTTCCGGGTACAAAGCAAAAGCAAAAAACTATGTACGTAGAAACTTTGCAGAAAATAATTTGAGATGGAAGGTTACAGAAAATAATTTAAGATCATCTAGATAAAGACAACTTGATCAAAGAGGGTGAAGTAGTTGCAGCAATGGTCGTCTCTCTTTCTGTTCCAGCAAGTAGATCCATTGGTGATGGTGTTCCATTGACACATAGGGCTACAATTATAGTTACCGTTGATCTCCCATGCGGGTGTTCCTCAACAGCATCAAAGGGAGTGTTGTCTTATTCAGTGCAGGAGGAAGCTACTCTGATTACTATTGCAAGTTTGTTCAGTTCAAGTCTAGAAGCTATCTTGAGGAAACTAACGATACAAAGACAAAACACATAGCTTTCTTAGAACTGTAAGCCGAAGGAGTAAATTAAAAAACATTGCAATTTCTCACCTAGAATCTAATCTTCATAGCCTAATTGGGATTTGAGGCCCACCACACAACACAACTACCTCAGCACCAGCCACGACAATCAGATAATATATCGGATGTTTCCTCGCTGATTCCATTAGTCATTATTATTGTTCTAGGCGCAAGGCAAAAGGCCAAAAGCCATCACACTACGAACACAAAAGAAAATAGCAAAGATATACCTTATGACGTCAGAATGCCACCCTATTTAAACTGAACATCGGTTCATCAACCAGCAGAAAATAACACATACCATGTGGCTACTCTACGACAAAATGCACTAAAATTCAGGGACTCTCTAGCTCCAACCCACTCCACCCGGCCACCCCAAAGAAGACATGAAACAAAAGGTGCAGTTGCAAACTTAGATATTTAGTTAGACTGAAACCTATGAAGCCACATGATTCAAATGAAGCCAAGTTGCTGACTCATATATTACTCTGGCAAACAGAACAAAATATGAACTTGAAAAAACTGTCTTCTAAAGAAACGTATTTTAGATAAAGCTTTCCTCTCGAGATGATATTCTATATCAACAAGTTACCTTAGTGAAGAACATCCATGTCATAGATAAAGCTCTAATACTTCAGTTAGCATACTAAACATTAGATCTATATAGTTCCATGCTCACTTGTTGCTTCTCCCCCATCTAAGAACCTTCAGAAAAGGGCCCTCAAGAAATATGTGAAACGATTGCTTCCCTGTCTAGAATTGGCTTTGCCTGCAGTAGTTAAGAATGAGAACAATCTTTAGTTCTTGTATAACATGATTGAAGATGGTTGCATGTGATCTAAAAATGATATCAATGACAAGTAAAAAACCATAGACAATTGAGATGTTAAAAGAATTCTGTTTTTTATAAAGAAACCTAAATATTTTTTATCACAAGTAATGTTGCAAGTGACCTCGAGTCAGCTTGGATTGCTGAATATTCCACAGATTCATCAACCAAAATTAGGATCTGCATTTTGCTTTCAAGCGTCAATAAAAAAGGATGCACGAATTTGCATTACAGACCATACATCGATGAGTTGAACGAACCAAGCTATTTTAAGTCTAAGATCGGTAAACTGAAAAAGCATGCATGAATCAGCATTGCAAGAGAAGACAAAAGAATTGTTTAGGTTCAAACAGCAGAAATTAAGTCTAGTAATAACCAGATATATTTTTACGAAGGTTCTGGGATTCATTTTGGGGAAAAAATTGGACCCAACTGAATTGAACGAATTTCAGGAAATTTCATTAGAATTTCAGACTCAGTCGGTGATTCTTTGGATTTCAAGCACAAAATTCATTTCGAACCTGACAAAAATGGATGAATTTCACCAAGGACGTCGAGTGGCACCCCAGGTTCAGCCGCGCCTACAGCAAAACAGCCATCCTCCAGCTCTGCGTCGGGCGCCGCTGCCTCATCTTCCAGCTTCTCCACGCCGACTACGTCCCGAACACGCTGGATGAGTTCCTCAGCGACCCTGACTACACATTCGTCGGCGTGGGCATGGCTGCAGACGTCGAGCAGCTCGAGAACGACTACGACCTGGAGGTGGCGAATGCGGAGGACCTGGCCGAACTGACGGCGAAGGAGATGGGGCGCCCGAACCTCCGCAACGTGGGCCTACAAGGCATCGCGAGAGCCATCATGGACGCCCACGTCGAGAAGCCGCAGCGGGTGAGGAAGGGCCCCTAGGACGCGTCATCCCTCTCCGACGAGTAGATCGAGTAGGGTTCGCGCAGGGGTGAGTGTGGACGCCCTCCTCAGCTTCTTGCGCAGGCGGCGGCGGCGGGGTTCACGAGGGCTGGCTTGCGGGGCGTGAGATCGGTTTGATAGCAAAGGTTTCGCGGCATGCGGGCTTGAGGGCATGCGAGATTCGCGGCGGATGCGGGGGACAGGTGGGCGTGCGGAGGTTTCGCGTGGGGCTGGCATGCGGTAGGCGTTAGGTAGGGGCGGGGGCAGTCTACAATGCCTCCTTAATAGTTAGTAGAGATTATATGGGTGAAACCGTATATTAGACTTAGAGAACCGTGGTAAAAACGTTCCTTCGTCAAAATACTGTCTCTTATGTTTTTTATACTTACCTATTTGATGCCTCTTAAGATACATATTATTTATATAGGTGAGTGCCCGTGCGTTGCAATGGGAATATATAATAACATGATAACTTATATACAAAATGTGTCTTATATTGTTATAAGAAAATGTTTCATAATCCATTTGTAATCCTGGTCATACATAAATTTTGTTATTTTAATTTAGCTGTTTCACTACTACATTGCAACCATCAGTATCATGCAGACTTCGATATATGCCACGATTTGTATGGTCTCATCATTGAAGAGCACGTGCCACACCTGCCGGTACAAGTTCCCTCGTACATTGTTAGTCATCAGGTACGCACCACCATACACGCTTGCTTAAACAAAAAAGATAAGTGTATGTGTCTGCGAAGAGAATTAAAGGGAGGTCGGCACAAAAGCTACCCTAACGATGGCAAGTGGTCATTTCTGTCGGTCCTCCTCTGCGTCACCTCTGGCGCCAAGATGACGCCACATACCTTAATATAGTAGTCGTCGAACGCGCACGACATGGCGAGTACCGATGACTCTTGGCTGGGCTGCCAAACGAAGTGCACCTCAGGCTGATCAGCGAGATAGTACACCTAGTCATTGCACCACCGGATGTGCTACTCCTATACATACATCTTGTTCGAGGACACTCACACAACGTCAGCAACGGTCGTCGTCCCAGCGCACAAAAATTCATGGCCGACCAGTAGCGACTTACGTGGTAGGTTGAGCTTCAGATGGATGATGAGCTAGACGGCGTGGCAGCGCCGTCGTTGGATGTGGTGTCTAGAACAACCCGAGAGTCGTCAGCATTGGGGACGACCATGAGGTCCCCCTGTTTGAAGATGGACAGAGCAGTGCAGCCGCTCTGGACCACGTCCAAGCGGCGGCTGCGCCGGAGCTTGCCAAACACAGCGGCGCATGCGGACATGTAGGACTGCTTCCAGAGGTCGAACTGGCAGTCACCAAGCTTCTTCTCGTCGTCGATGAGCAACGCCAACGCGAGCGCCCCCTGCCAGTGGTGTTTGTTCGGGGTTTCCAAGTAAGAAACATGGATTCATCTTTGGCGTTGCCGCGTTGGTTTATGAAAATGACTTACAAGTTAGATCCATGGAAAAAATATTACGAAGAATAAATATCACACATATAAAAAAGAAATTTAAGTTGAAAATATTATAAAAAACAAAAGAAATTGCATGCAAGGCTCTTCTTTAAATACTATTGTCTCCGTCCAAAAATATAATTCAGTAATCTCATTGATAATTATCTACTACTACACATTGTGCAAGGGTAGCAGGTGGGATTTGGAATAGATGTAGTAGATATTTTTACTATAACAAATATTGACATAAACACACATGTGGTGTAGTGGTAGCTACAAGCACACTTGCTTAAGGAGTCGCGGGTTCAAATCCCAATGGGGCCACATTTTTGTTTTTTTAATTTAATTTTAGCTAGGCGTGGGATGCAGGTGGGAATGAGAATGAGCTTTCTGGGAGGGGGAATGAGAAAGACAGTGCGGGGAGGACGGAATGGGAATGACAGAACACAGAATGGTAGCCGGGAATGTGAATGGCAGCCTACCCCTTACCGCCTTAATAAGTAGTATAGATTTACTTATACCAAAGAGGAGAAAGTTTAAAAGGGCTCATAAAGACTCCGTTTTTGGCGGTTCATGCCAAAGGGGGAGAAAATATTAAGCCCAAAGCAAAAGGACCGCACCACCACCAATTTCAAAATTTTCAATTGATATATTTTGGTATGCTTATTTTCAAGAATTTTTTTAAATTGATATCTAAATTTTGTTAAAATTGGTAAAATCCTCTTGAAAGCTAAGAGGAGAATATCATTCAGGGGGAGTTTTATTAAGTCAAAGGACAAGCATTTGAAACAGGGGAGAAAATTTCAAATATTGAAAAATGCTTCTCGCAATCTTATTCGTATACCTTTAACTATTTGCAAAAAGACTTTGAAAAGATTTTCCAAAAGAATTTGCAAAAATAAAACATGTGGTGCAAATGTGGTCCAAAATGTTAAATATCAAATCAAACTTATATACTTAGAAATGCTTACATTTCAAAATAACTTATGCACATCTGTCAAAATGCAAACTAGTTACATTTCTACACTTTATATTTGCTTTGGTTTGTGTTGGCATCAATCACCAAAAAGGGGGAGATTGAAAGGGAAATAGTCTCAATATTTCCTATAATCGATTTTGGTGTTTGACGACCATCACAAACCTTGTGGACTAACCAGTTTGCCTAGTTGATCATTTCACAGGTACATAAGTTCATCTACAACTATTCTAAGTCGACTATCTGTAATACCGTAGATTATTCTGGACAGGAGAAGCGTTTTTGGAAAAAGCACCTAAGCGTGGACCGTCCGGCCCCTTGCGGCGGACCGTCCGGCCCCTTGCGGCGGACCGTCCGTGGCACCAAGGTGACCCTCGGACAGGAACACTGCAAAAACACAAGTCTACACTACGGACCGTCCGATAGAGAAGCGAGCACCGTCCGAGACCAAGCGCGGACCGTCCGGTCGGTGAAAACCAGAAAAACCCGAAGGTGACTGGTTCGGTAAAATGAATTATAAGCGTCATCGCGGATCGTCTGGGGTGCACGACCGGACCGTCCGCGACTACCGTACCTAACATCTAACGATGCATTTAATGCATATATAGCCGTTGATATAGCCGTTACTGCTGACCGTTGCGATTTTAACCGTTGATGTCAGGGACGGACCGTCCGGACTAGGGGCGCGGACCGTCCGCGGTCGGCAGAAAGGGGGCAACGGCTAGGAAGTGGTTGGGGGCTATAAATACAACCCCAACCACCTCCATTCACTTCACCCAAGCACTCCAATCCTTCACATTCAATACAAGAGCTAACAATCCATTCTTATTCGGATATTTACTTAATTCAACTCAAACATCATACCCTAAAATTTAACAGATGTATATGTGGATTTTTATTTAAGTACAAGTTTATAGATAGTCAATAGATAGTCAAAACAAACTTAAATTGAAATATATTTCTCGTGATCCTCCATATCCAAATCAACAAAACTATATAAATAATATTTTTAAACTATCAAAGCATGTAATAAAAGATAAACAATAACACGTGATATTTAATAAGTGACATTTGTACAAATACAAGTAAATTATAATTGATATAAAATAGTAAATGTACCAATAAAAACAAATTTTCAGTTCTAAAGTGAATGAATGTCATATATAAATTTGTGTACCAAATCTTTAAATGAAAACATGAAGAAATTTATCTTTATATTGTAAAGTGGAGAATTATAGTTGAATGTTTATGAAACTTCGTTGAGATGTGTTCACTATATAGATAAAGTGGAGATTTATAATTGAATGTTTATGAAACTTATTGAATTTTAGTATTGAATACCACTAGAAATATAAGGTATATATATTTATCATATAAATATTTTTAATATTTTAAATGATATATATTATTTTTCTAGTATATTATTAAACTTAAAATTATTTTTAATGAGTAATTAGTGATTAAGTTAAGTTTTAAATGGTCTCATGAAACCTATTTTCCGCAAGCCACCGGCGCATTGCTAGTCGCATGCAATCCCGCCATGGACGTACTCCGGCGTCCGCGCTCCACCACCGGTACACCCCCGTCAACGCGTTCGGTCGCGCTCGGCTCGAACACGCAATGGCCTTGCCGCTGTCATTTCGACGTACGGCTCGATCAACCTGGCACACGGTGAGGCAAGGGCCAGCCTAACAGGCACGGGCGTCGTGGTGGGGGCAAGCTTGGCGGCCTGCACTGGAAACGGGGCCTGCGCCTCAGCGGAGAGCTCAACGCAAGGTGTGGGGAGGTCGTGACGGGCGTAGGGTGGCCATGGGCGGCACAACGGGTTCTCCGCGAGCCGGCTGACAAAGAGAAACAAAAAGCGTGCAACAAGGGCAAATCTGTCTCCTTTTGGTACAAAATACATAGAGATTTAGGCTTTATTTCATATTATAATCTGACGATATTATATAATCTAGCACAAATAATTTGACGGGTAAACAAACACCTATATTATAAATCTAGATTATATAACTTAATGCTCAGATTATGATACCCTCATAATCTCATTAAAAGTAGCTTATTTTACATTATTTTTGTCAAAAAACCCACTATACACATGGTTATGTAAATGAAAATTACACAAACTGCCATCGTCTTTTTCTATCTCCATACGATCGCATCTGTAGCTATAGGCCCCTACTCTTGCGCATCTCTCAGACTCCATCGTCCCGCCGCCCTGCCCATCCTCCATCCCGTTGGTTCCTCCATCCATGGACGACCTCGACGTCAAGGAAAACCTTGCCGCAACCTTGAAGTATAGGAGCACGTTGAGATGAGGATTGGACTTCAACTCCTTCCTAGAAAACGAATCAAACGCAACATCGGTCATGGATTCGGATGGCGAGTCGCAGGCATAGGAGGACGCAGCACCATCGCTGGCGTGCAACGAGGGGGCGCAGCGTCGGTAGCCTAGGCATGGGTCGCACCGTGGGCTCGTGTCCTCAACTTCGCCAGCGCAGCCGGACGCGATTTGAGCCGCTCCTAGAGAATTTTACTAGATTTACCAAGCTATCCAATGTTGAAGCAGTAAAAGATAATAATGCTTGTATGACTCTAAATAATTTCATTCGAGACAGTGAACTGGCCGATGAAGAGTTTGATCCGCGTGATCGAGATGAGAACTATATGCCTACTGCTTCAACAAATCAAGATACTACAAGCCAATTGGATGATGATGAGGGAGAGGGAGACATGAATAATATTCGAGATAAAATTGCAAATGCATTGTTTGCTAGGAGAATGTAATTTTATTTATATATACTTTATTGTGGACAAAAAGATGTACAAACTAACATAATTTTATTTTTATACCTTCAAAATAGTTGTATGAATAGATAGAATGCCATAACTGTAAAAAAATTATCGAGCAAACAAGGACATTGCTATCTTTTTGTCTAAGATAACAATAATCTGCATTTGTATAATCTAGACTACCAAACAGGTACATACAGATTATAATCTAGATAGAATATAATCTGGATTATGTAATCTAGATTATATATAATCTATAAGCTGAAACAAACATGGTCTTAGCAATAAATGGCAATATAATCAATTAAAAGATCTTTGTAATCACCGAAGCACCATTTTACCCAAGGGACATGAGAGCACAGATTGGGATCAGAACCACCGAAGCACCATTTTACCCAAGGGACATGAGAGCCACTAAGAACCTTGTCGAATCACTAGATTCTGTAGGAAGGTCAAGGCCGCCACAATTTTTGTGACGACAAACCTCATTCGAGGCAACGAGCATTGTTCCCTGACCAGAGGAAGGCACACCTACACCGATCAATGGCATTGAGGTTGAGCACACTCTTGGGAACCAACATAGATGACATATAGTGGATGGGAAGAGAACTAAGCATGCTCGGAACTAAAACCAACCGATCAGCACGGCTGAGGAGCTTTGATTTCCAGCCACCCAGATAATGATCACATGTAGCAACAAGGGGAGAATAGTGTTACACGTAGTTGAGAGCAATAGTTGCACAACTGTGTCCTGACATTTTCTGTAAGCTGCGGCAGGCCGGTAGCCCTCCGCCATGGCCATGTTCCGCAAGCCGCCGTCGCATCGTCAGTCGCACGCAATCCTGCCATGGCCGTGCTCCCGCGTCCGCACTCCACCACTGGCGCACCCTCATCAGAGCGTTCGGTCCTGCTCGGCTCAGCCACACGATGGCATGGCCGCTACCGTTTCGGCGTACGACTCGGTCAGCCCAGCACACGACGAGGCAAGGGCCAGCCTAACAGGCATGGGCGTCATGGCGGGGGCAAGCCTAGTGGCCTGCACTGGAAATGGGGCATGCGCCTCAGCGGGAGAGCTCGACACATGGTGTGGGGAGGTTGTGACAGGCATGGGGGCGGCCATGGGCGGCACGATGGGTTCTTCGCGAGCCGACTGACAAAGAGAAACCAAAAGCGTGCAACAAGGGCAAATATGTCTCCTCTTGGTACAAAATACATAAAGATTTAGGCTTTATTTCATATTATAATCTGACGATATTATATAATCCAGCGCAAATAATTTGATAGGTAAACAAACACCTATATTATAGATCCAGATTTGTCGGGTACCATAATTAGGGGTACCCCCAACGCTCCTAATCATGGCTGGTAAACACCCTCAGACCAATTGACGGGTGCGGTTCAAGCCAAGACTTCGTCTACCCGAGGGACGCGATCTCACCCGAGCCCAGCCTCGGGTTGGAACAGTAGTCCCAGACGAGTTCACGCCTCGCCCGAGGGCCTCCTCAGGCAGCGGGCGCCCCCTCGGCTCTCCAGAGGCCCGACTCGGGCAGGCTTCGTTGTGAAGCAACCTTGGCCAGACCGCCTCACCAACCGACCGCTTCGCAGGCGCATTAAATGCAGGGGATGCCTGACGTCGTATCCTGACACACGCGCATCAGACGGGCAGGCCGAAGTGACAGCAGTCACTTCGCTCCTCTTCTTTACTGTCCGATATGACAGGAAAACAGCGCCGCTCGCTCCGCTCCGACTGCCGTGTCAGCCACCCCGGCAACGACTGACGACAAGTCACGATCAACCACCGAGTTCGGCCTCGGGCGCAACAGGAAGCTCCGCCTCGCCTGACCTCATGCTCCAGCCTCGGGAGGAGGTCTCCGCCTCGCCCGACCTCAGGCTCCGGCCTCGGGAAGAGGTCTCCGCCTCGCCCGACCCCCGGACTCGGCCTCAACCCCGGTCTCGGGAGGAATCGCATCCTCGCCCGACCCTGGCCTCGTCCTCAAGAGAAGTCTCCGCCTCGACCGACCCTGGGCTCGGACTGACCGCGCTAATAGGGGATGCATCATTTCCCTATTCCTAGCCTGCTCAGGCTACAAAGAACAAGACCGGCGTCCCATCTGGCTTACCTCGGCGACGGGTAATGATGGTGCCCCGCGTGCACCATGACGCCGGTGGCTCTCAGTCCCTTACGACAGTAAGGAGACGTCAGCAGGATCCTCGCCACGCTGCCAGCTGTGCTCCTACAGGACTCAGGCGCTCCTCCGACGGCCACGCCATCACATGTACAGGGCCCAAGCTCTCCCCCAACGGCCACGTTGGCATGTACACAGGGCATAGGCACTCCATTGCTGGACACGTTAGCGCATAGCTACGCCCCCCGTTGTACGTCTGGACTCTCTCCTTGCCTCTATAAAAGGGAGGTCCAGGGCCACCCTGAGGGGGGTTCGCGCGAGGGAAGCGGTGGGCGAACTCTGTGTCTCTCCCTCTCTCACGCGACGCGCTTGTAACCCCTACTGCGAACGGCACCCCTGGTGCAGGATAATACAAGGCTTGTCCTACCTTTTGTGTTTCATCCCGCTCCAACCCATCTGGGCAGGGACACGCAGCGATTTCACTGGTCGGTCCAAGGGACCCCCCCGGGTCCGAGACGCCGACAAGATTATATAACCTAATGCTCAAATTATGATACTCTCATAATCTCATCAAAAGTAGCTTATTTTATATTATTTTTGTCAAAAAAATCCACTATACACATGGTTATGTAAATGAAAATTACACAAACTGCCATCCTCTTTTTCTATCTCCATACGATCGCATCTGTAGCTGTAGGCCCCTACCCTTATGCATCTCTCAGACTCCATCGTCCCGCCACCCCTGCCCATCCTCCATCCTGTTGGCTCCTCCATCCATGGACGACCTCGACGTCAAGGAAAACCTTGCCGCAACCTTGAAGTATAGGAGCACATTGAGATGAGGATTGGACTTCAATTCCTTCTTAGAAAACGAATCAAACACAACATCGGTCATGGATTTGGATGGCGAGTCACAAGCATAGGAGGACGCGGCACCATCGCTGGTGTGCAACGAGGGGGGCGCGGTATTGGTAGCCTGGGCGTGGGTCACGCCATGGGCTCTTGGCCTCAACTTCGCCAGCACAGCCAGATGCGATTTGAGCCGCTCCTAGAGAATTTTACTAGATTTACCGAGCTATCCAATGTTGAAGCAGTAAAAAATAATAATTCTTGTATGATTCTAAATAATTTCATTCGAGACAGTTAACTGGCCAATTAAGAGTTTGATCCGTGTGATCGAGATGAGAACTATATGCCTACTGCTTCAACAAATCAAGGTACTACAAGCCAATTGGATGATGATGAGGGAGAGGGAGACATGAATAATATTCGGGATAAAATTGCAAATGCATTGTTTGCTAGGAGAATGTAATTTTATCTATATATACTTTATTGTGGACAAAAAGATGTACGAACTGACATAATTTTATTTTCATACCTTCAAAATAGCTGTATGAATAGATAGAATGCCATAACTGTAAAAAATTATCGAGCAAACTAGGACATTGCTACCTTTTTGTCTAAGATAACAATAATCTGCATTTGTATAATCTAGACTACCAAAAGGTACATACAGATTATAATCTAGATAAAATATAATATGGATTATATAATCTAGATTATATATAATCTATAAGTTGAAACAAACATGGTCTTAGCGATAAATGGCAATATAATCAATTAAAAGATCTTTGTAATCCCATTTTTGCGAAGTAATTGTTTGTAATAACATTATTGCGAAGCGCTATATTTTGAGTCCTAAATATGCAATTGTCCCAGAAAGTGTCCTAAATATACAATTGTCTCACGAAGAAGAATTGGCATCTGGCGGCGCGTCGTCGGCCGATAGGTTGAGGTCGAAGTCCCGAAGCACGGCTATCGCCACCACGGCTGCGTTGGCCTGGTTGGTCCTGGCGGCGCCTTTGTCCTTGTCCTTCTCGTAGTGCAGCCGCTTGTGCCCGCCCAGCGCTTGCCCGGGAACGTGCGATGGCAGAGCAAGCACTGCTGCAGCTTCTCCTCCTTCGCGTGTGTGGTGATGTCGGACGACACCTCGTCTCTTGGCACTGCCGCGGCCATGGCCGTAGCCCGACGGTGGTGGCTTCCAGTGGCTCGTATTGTACCCGCCCAGCGCCTGCCCCGACGAGAACGTGTGGTGGCAGAGCAACACTGGTGTAGCTTCTCCCAAAGTTTCAGTTGAAGTACTTGTATCATTTGGCTCAAGTGCCCAGAGGTTGCACGACATTTATATTGTTAAGAGTGATGTGTATAGTTTTGAAGAGGTAATGATAGAGCTATTGATAGGGCTAACGTAAATGCGCTCCCTAGGTTCCTCTCATCCGTCATGGACTACAACCCCACGGTATGGTGTCGTCGCTTCCCTCTCGCCTTTTCTACTTTCTGTGAGAGGCTTGTCTCTGAATCCCTGATGCTTTGTTTGGTGGTGGAGGCGTGGAGCACTACCTTGGCCACCACAGTGTGTGTCACTGCCTCGACCTTCGTTTGTGAGTGCTTGCCCTCTTTCCAATCTCTCTTCTTGGTGTATAGTAGTAAGCTGAGACAAGATCAGTGCCATCGATTCAAGTTAAAAACACAAATTGTTTGTTTTCTCTCACACATAATATAATTTTATGTTTTAGAGAACGAGACTGGTTGCTATAACTACGCAACAGTGAAAGAGTCCCTATCAGATAATTTTAGGGGGTGCATTTGCATCCCCACACAGAACGTAGCTTGGCACCTGGTTGGAAAACATATATGCACATTTCTATAGTTCTCGTAAGCACCATCCATTTTTATCGAAAATCGGAAGTACAAATATATACTTGATATATGGCATTGTAAGTGTATGACTGTTGTCGTAGATATATATTGATGTGATTGACAAACATACGTATGGATGCATTTTTAATGTTCCATTGGAAGCAAAGTGAATCCTTATTGACAATGCTAGAAACTGGAGGAGTTGTAAAGCTAATATTCCCTTTGCATGCATGGTACACTAAAATATCGTTCTATTATTGTATGTCAGCTAAAACTTTCGTTGCAGATGAAATCAAAAGGAAGCAACTCCCGAGAAATTGGGCACTTAATTGGCTTGACTTCACAAGGTAATTTATTGATGAGATTTACTCCTACCTTAGAACAAAGGTAGAACTGTGTCCAGTACAACCTCTACGTACTATATTTAACTTACGTTATATTATTTATGTCTAAAGCAAGGTAATATTTTTCTACCTTCTACTTGATTAAACCCCTACTCTGAACTGCAGATTGCAACATACTTTGTGTTCCTATGAATGTATACATGATGACTTTTCCTCCGAGTTGTTTTTGGATTGATTTTCTACAATTTATTGTGTTATTAGTGGTTTTGTTCCTATTATTGTAGTTAATTTTATTTACAAGCTAGTGCTATATGATGATTAAACTAATTAACCATGCTACTTAAGTAAGAAGCGTAATGTTCCCACTTTTGCAAATATCTCCAAGGGACTCTTCATTTTTGGCTCTCTATTTGACTCTAAATTTACCTTTGCATAAAGATTACACTCTATATGTGGCATCTCACCCAGCAGACTACCTATCTAGTTTGGCTAGTTAGAGTGGCTAGCCAAATTTGGCTAATGAGGGAGCCAATTTCGAGAGTCGAATAACTTGGTGAATTAGATGGCTACTCTGTTGTAGAGTTATTTTATTGTTGAGTAGCCAAAATTTGGCTTGACAAACCATTTAGCTAGTCTCTTGAAGACGCTTAAGCTTTGTTTTTTTATTTTTATAACCTCTATGGGACCAACCGGAGGAGGTGGTGGTCGACACAATTTAGTAGCTATTGTGTCAGCTGACACATCGATGCCCTTCTGGATGGGTTTGTGTGGGTTGTCAGTGCAGCGACGACGATAGTGGTAGCTTGCTTTGACCCAGGGTCCTGGCCTGACGTTGTGCTGAAAGATTTCTTGCGCGAAAGCCTCAGCGACGGCTACTCCAGTGGGCCCCACAACCTCTGTTGACGATGTCGTATTCCCTGCACCGTCTTTCGTGGGCGAAAGCCCAGTCCATCTCGGACAGGCGACGGTGGCGTCCCCGACGTCACTCCCTTCTTGAAGGCATCACTATTCAAGTTCGTCTTAGCCACGTCTTCGCCTTCGGTGGTTGTTTTCGTTTTTCTGTGACCGGTTTGCATGCAAAGGTGGGGCTTGCATCGTGAAGTCAAGGCTGCTACGTCACGGGATGTGGCTCGACAACGATAACGTATGGTGAAACCCCCTTCTTCGTGGACTAGTTTACTTCAAAGATTTCGTGAATGTCAAGGGTGGGGTAGAGGATCAAGATTTGGAAGTTTCGTTGGTGAAAAATCAGAGCTGTCTCAAGGCTTGACAATGACGATGCACCGCGGTCTTCCTCCTTCTGTGCCGGTGTTTGTAGTCGTCGTCGAGTTACCTTTGGCCTTGTGTTGTCCATCTTGGGGAGTCGGAGCTGCTCGTCTCTTGTGTTGAGTTAGGCAACGATGACTCAACATGAGTAATGTGTGTGGGGTTGTTGTTGTCTTGGTTGCTTATGGACCTTGTGTAGGTTTTGAACCCAGTTTTCCTTAAAAATGGATCAATTCCTTTCTTCTTCATTTATAAATAGAGCTCTTACCATTACTTAAAAAACAGAATCTGGTACTACTATACACACCACTGAGTAGTCTGCAGGAACTATAGACCCTCTGTTCAGCATAGTGCAAGCACATTGGTTACTTGTATATCAAGAGACGATAACAACAGGATATACTAGAGATGGCAATGGGACCCCGATTCCCCACAGGGTATTTCTCCATTAGGAAATGGTGATAGGGAAATTTTCACCCCATGGGGATGTAAATGGTAAAAATTCTTCCCCGATGGGAGCAAGCATTTCTGATCCCTATTCCCCACGGGCACCCGTTAAACTTGTATGTGATGATGTTTTCGTGTACTAGTTAATTACATTGTCAAGAGATCACTCATTGTACAAATGTGTTCAGTTTGATGTACACATAATAAATTCTAACACCAAATAATGTGTATAAGTGTTAATCTTTTGCATTAATAATAAATGATGTATGTCCTAATTATAATTTAAGTAGGAACGGGGTTTCTCGTCGAGGATTTATTTCTGTGGGGAATGAAAATAAGGAAGAAATGTCTCCCACAAGTGCTCGTAGGAGGGAAATTTTTCGTCGTGGGAATGGGATGGAGAGCTATTCTCCGATAGGTAATTCTCTGTTGCCATCTCTATGATAGACGATCAGCTACGATAGAGGATCTCAAGCCACAACCCTCCCAGATCGAACGGGTTCTTTTATTGTGCACCATTATTATAGCTAGCGGCTTATTAGAATAGGAGTAGCATCTAGTATCACAAGCTGTTCCGATTTGCACCACCCCGCATGAATGATGCGAATTTGAGCAAAGCATTAGGAGTAATCCAACAGCACCATTTTAATATGTTGATGTTCTTCACGGGCATCATAAATACATTGACAATTTTCAGACCCTGGATTAACAGTTTCTATAAAACTGAAAAAAAACTGGTTCTCTTTGGGTGTGGTGCTGCCCTTTGAGCAATTTGGCGAACTCGAAATGATTGTTGCTTCAATGCTAAGCTGATCGATGATCCATCTAATGTGGTTTTTTCTTGTTGTTATTACTGGATTGACGCTTGGTCTATTCGGCAGACAAAGAGGGGAAAAATCTGGTGGAACAAGGAAGCCGCAGAATCCGAAAGATAACAAGTGACATCTACAGCAAAGCCCATGGTTGGAAGTCGGTCGATAGGCGCCTCAGTGACATTTTGGCTGCTGATGCATCTTTCTAAGTTCTGTCCTATTTGATGTAATCAGCTTATCTTCTTTATTAGGTAAAAACTTAGCTATGGTCGTCGCTGCTGGTGGCTGATCCAGGCTGCTTTTGATTTGTCTCTAGTTTGTTACTTTAGCTATTCGTCAGTCACTTGGAGTCTGTCTCTCAAATATTTCTGGGTTACTACGTTTCCTTATTTGGGCTTAACCCTTGCGTAGCTGATAATTGGGGTAGTCTTGTCAGCTTTTGGCTGTTGGTTAAGGTTGTGGCCTTGTAAAAATCTTTGTTCGGTTACTATTTCTTAATGAAATAGGGGTGTCCCCCTCTGTCAAAAAAAATACATTGACAATTTTAAGCAACCAAATAACCACAAACCGTCATAGTGTATGTTAGCATTAATTATGAATTAATTATGAATATAACTTTTAGAATCGGCTTTTTAAAACTAAAAACAGCTCCAAAACGGTTCTTCCAACTAAACCGCCTCTCCGGCGGAGGAGCACTACCAACTGAAGTTGCTAGTGTACGACGCCCCCACGAACCCACATGTGATCATCAGCTTATACTCTATGGGCGTTTAATTTTATCGAACAATTACAGACCGCGCTGATCGCGTTTTATTGCGAGCAGTGCCATGGCCGGCCGTGTTCTAGTACTGGCATCTAGCTAGCAGATCTTCCGGTCCGATCCGTTATCATCATCCGCAGGGCTGCAACAAGATGTGCAACTCGCTCAGAAATTAATCTACAACTTTCACTTTCATACTGAAATTGAAAAGGAAAGCAAAAATTTTCTTGCATACTATCTACCCACTGAAAAAACCGCAACTGTTTGTGCTCATTAGATCGATTGCAGCCGACGAACGCAGTGCAACCGAAATTAAGAAAGCGATCAATCAAGCATCGATTTCAATAACAACCGAAACTAATCTACCAAACACCCCGCCGCCGTTGGAACGAGCGCTAGGTCTCCGGCATCGCACCCTCGGCCTCGGCCGGCAGGTTGAGGTCGAAGTGCCGCAGCCAACTTCAATCAGCTATGCTTTAAAAAAACGTGGAATTTCCTCTAACACCAATTTACACGTGAAGATGAAGTTGATATAAAATTATTCAACATATCACTGATTACACAACTTAAAATAACGATTCGTTTTCTTGTTCCTCTCGTCGCCCTTGCACGCTCTCCTGGCTACGCTCTGCTGCTCTTCCCGGTTCGCTGGAGGGAGATGTCTACGTCGGGCCGCTGTCGGAGAGCCACTCCACCAACACATGGCTCTTTTGGCCGCCGCCGCTCGACACGAGAAACGGCGAAACACGAGCGGGAGAGGCCTTTGAGGACCTAGCGGACATGGGGCTCACGGAGGGTGCCAGCAGCTCAACTTGCATACAGGCGTCGCCGCCATCGAACGTAGAGAAACACGAGCCGGTGTCATGGAGCGATCGATGGCATGTCCTGATGTGCGTGGGTGTCATGTATGAGAGAGGAGAAGAATGCTGCCACCATAACAACCTAGACCGCCTGGTTAGGCACCTCCCCGCCGCCGTTGGAACGACCGGAGGATCAGTCACCAGCAACATCGTCGTCCGTGCATGCCCGCTTGGCATCCGACGGTGCGGCCTCAGGCTTGGGCTCGGCCTCGGCCGGCATGTTGAGGTCGAAGTCCAGCACCACGACCAGCGGCGGCGGCTTCCGGTGGCTCGTCATATGCCCGCCAAGCGCCTGCCCCGACGAGAACGTACGGGAGCAGAGCGAGCACTGGTGCAGCTTCTCGTGCGTGGTGCCGCTGGATGACGCCCCGTCACTTGGCGCTGCCGCTGCCGCTGCCGCTGCCGGCGGCTTCCGATGCCTCGTTTTGTGCCCGCCCAGCGTCTTATAGGACGCGAACACCTTGTCGCACAAGGTGCACTTGTACTTGTACCCGTCGGCCATATTCGTAGACGTTGGCGCCGCGTCACCGTCGCGGAGGCCGCGCGAGAGCATGATGAGGCATGACGCAAGGTACTCCCGCTCGGCCTGGTCGTCTGGCTTGGTGAGCGCCATGGACAGGCGCTGATTGCTCGAGACTCGAGAGATGGGCACTGGGCAGGTTAGAATATATAGAGATTCACGCGGCTGCTGTGGAGGCCGGTACCGTGGGAGGCGGAGGCCGGACCTGAAACCGTTGTTAGAAAGTTAGGCATTTTCAGTTTTAATTTAATCCAGAAAAACAGTGCGATATTTATGATGACATGTATGTGCATGTGTGTATAACTACTCGCATAAGCAGTAAACAGCAATGAAACATGCACAAATACGAAGAACAGAGTGTACCCAGCGGAGAGACCGATGCTCAAGGCATCAGTGGCTCCATTCACACGAGACATCTCGTGTGTTTGTTCGATGTAGCCGTACGAAGTCGGTGCAGGAAGATGTACGCTGTGCAGTCCCTCGAACGGTCGCCGGGAAGAAGAACAGCAAGCTGTGGACGAAGCAGATCACGCGAGCAGTCGCGAAGACGCTCCCCAAAAATCTGATCGCCCGCACACCCGTGCAAGTGTATCTCTGCGGTCGGTGATTTCGGAGGCCTGCTCTCCCACTCTCTCTGTGCTCGCAGAAGATGGGACGGGAATGTGTTGTTTGCAATTCGCGTGGCTGGAAGAGCCCTCCCCTCTCCATTCTTATAGGCGGTCAGAAGGAGGGAGAAGAACAACGGACAGAAACCGTCGCGCATTAGAACTGGAAACTGACGTCCGTTACTAGCCACTGGAAACTGACGTCCGTTACTAGCCACTGGAAACTGACGTCTGTTAGGCAAAATGCGCAACCGTTTGAAAGGAATATTCGGACTAAGGTCCGATCTACCACGAACCACGAACCACGAACCACGAACCACGAACCACGAACCACGAACCACGAACCACGGCACGGCACGGCACGGCACGGCACGGCCCGGCCGGCCGGCCGGCGGCGGCGGCGCGCGCGCGCGCGTGTGGCAGTCCTTCATCCTTTTCTCAACTTCTCAATAGATGCACCAATGGTCCACCTATTTAAGTTGATTGATTTGTCCTTTGAACTTCCAATATGGTACTAAATAATTAGTACACCATAGCATTGAAGTGGGCCATTAGCATTGACTATTATTGAATATTAATTTGGGCCAAGCCCATATTAATCCAACAATCCCCACCAAATGCTAAGTCACACTAAAAAGCTCTCATCATCTCAAACGTTTGATATACTGGTGTTTCGATGGAGACTGTTAAGTTGAACATCCACCTAGAACTTAGACTACACTTGACCACAACTGCACAATGGACTAGGCCTTGAATTGGCAGTTTTGCGTGGAATGAGTTTCATCTAAACTCTTTACCAGTACTAGATTGCTGAACGCATCCCCTCTGGTTGGAGCATATAAGTCAAACTCCATAGCCTTTCATGGGTATCTAGAAACCACCCAGATCTCATAAACTGTGACTAGCAGTTAACCCATATAGGTATGTTCCTCTAAAGATGTTCTGTAGGACAACATCTTTGCTTCACAAAGCCACTTGGAACATATTAAGGTGTAAACACAAACCTACCTTACAGTAAGGAAAGATATGCATCTGAAATGAGCCTTATTAAGGGTCTTTCCTCTCAGTCTACCACTAGCTTGTTTCACCATTCTAATTCACGGGATCTCCGATCACATAGAACAGGTTACCACTATGATAAACTTTAGGTGGGTCTCATGCCCATCTCACTTGATGCACTATCTATCACACTACGTGATAGCCCCTTAGTAAATTGATCTGCCAGATTTTTAGACGTATGGACATAATCCAACGCTATTACTCCGGAGTTTCTCAATTTCCTGACAGATTTCAAACGCCTCTTTATGTGCCTTGTCGACTTCATATTATCCTTAGAACTGTTTATCTTAATTATCACAGTCTGATTATCACAATTCATGGAAATAGCCGGCACAGGTTTTTCAACCACCGGTAAATCCATAAGGAGTTCACGAAGCCACTCAGCCTCAACTGAAGCGGTATCTAATGCTGTGAGTTCTGCTTCCATAGTCGACCTCGTTAAGATGGTCTGCTTGCAAGACTTCCATGAAACAGCACCACCTCCAAGTGAAAACACATATCCACTTGTGGCATATATCTCATCAGCATCAGATATCCAGTTTGCATCACAATAACCCTCCAGTACTGTTGGGTACCCGGTATAATGGATGCCTAAACTCATAGTACCCTTTAGATAGCGCAAAACTCTCTCAAGAGCACGCCAGTGATCATCTCCCGGATTTGAAACAAATCGACTAAGTTTGCTCACAGCAAATGAGATGTCAGGCCTCGTAGCGCTAGCTAAGTACATGAGTGAACCAATTATTTGGGAATATCTCAATTGATCCCTAGCTATCCTTCGATTTTTCTTTAATAGCTTACTAGGATCATAAGGCGTTGGAGCAGGTTCACATTCGTTAAAACCAAAGCGACTCAAAACCTTTTCCACATAATGGGATTGCACAAGTGTGATCCCACCAATGCCTTCTCTCAGTAACTTAATGTTAAGAATAACATCAGCTTCTCCCAAATCTTTCATTTCAAAATTATTAGACAGAAAGTCTTTTGTCTCTTTAATCACATCAAGACTCGTCCCCAAGATTAGAATGTCATCAACATATAGGCATAAAATTACTCCCACGCCCCCACCATACCGATAGTATACACACTTGTCTGCTTCGTTCACAACAAAACCGGCAGATGTCAAAGTTCTATCGAACTTTTCATGCCATTGCTTAGGTGCTTGTTTTAGGCCATATAACGATTTCAATAATTTACACACCATGCCTTCTTGACCGTTTGCTACAAACCCAGCTGGCTGCTCCATGTAAATTTCCTCATCTAGCTCTCCATTTAGGAATGCTGTCTTAACATCCATTTGATGGACGAGTAGACCATGAGAGGCAGCCAAAGAAAGTAGCACACGAATTGTGGTCAATCGAGCCACAGGTGAATAAGTATCAAAGAAATCCTCACCTTCCTTCTGTGAATAGCCTTTAATTACAAGCCTCGCCTTGTACCTTTCAATAGTACCATCAGGCCTAAGTTTTTTCTTGAACACCCATTTACTTCCAATGGGCTTACACCCATAAGGACGCTCAACTACCTCCCAAGTTGCATTAGACATAATAGAATCCATCTCACTCCTTATTGCTTCCTTCCAAAAGTCAGCATCAGGAGAGGAATATGCCTCTTCAATGGTACTTGGTGTGTCATCCACAAGATATACAATGTAATCATCACCAAAGGACTTTGCAATCCTTGGTCTCTTACTCTTTCGAGTTGATACATTGTCATTTTCCACATGATTATGTATATGGGATTCCTCAGTGTGTTCTACCGGAATAAAATGCTCATGGGGTATCGTTGGTTCATCATTAGACGTATCATGTGTAGCTTTCATGGGAAACTCGTCCTCAAAAAACGTAGCATCTCTGGACTCCATAATTGTACCAACCAACATGTCCGGTACTCCAGAGTTTATAATTAAAAACATATATCCAATGCTGTGGAAAGCATACCCAAGGAAAACACAATCAACAGTTTTCGGTCCTAATTTGCGCTTCTTGTTAATTGGCACATTCACTTTAGCCAAACAACCCCAGGTGCGCAAATAGGAGATATTTAATTTCTTCTTTTCCCATTCCTCGAATGGTGTGATTTCTTTGTTCTTTGTGGGAACTTTATTCAGGACATGACACGCCGTCAAGATCGCCTCACCCCACCATTCCTTAGATAGCCCTGAAGTCTCTAACATGGCGTTAACCAAATCAGTTAGAGTACGGTTCTTTCTTTCAGCAACCCCATTGGATTGTGGTGAGTATGGCGGTGTCCTCTCATGAATAATACCATGTTCCACACAAAAATCAGAAAAATCACCCGAAAAATATTCTCCACCACGATCAGACCTTAACCGTTTAATTTTCCTCTCGAGTTGATTTTCAACTTCAGCTTTGTAGGTCTTAAAATAATGCAAAGCTTCATCTTTTGATTTTAAGAGATACACATAACAAAATCTAGTAGAGTCATCGATAAAAGTAATAAAATATCGCTTGCCTCCTTTAGTCAATATTCCGTTCATCTCACATAAATCGGAATGTATTAAGTCTAGTGGTGCCAAATTCCTCGCCTCCGCAGCCTTGTGAGGCTTGCGAGGTTGCTTAGATTGCACGCACACCTGGCACTTAGAACCTTTGACTAAATCAAATTTCGGGATTAAATTTAAATCTGCTAACCGCGAGACACAACCAAAATTGATATGACAAAGTCGTGAATGCCAAATATACGACTCATTCGAAACAACATTGTTCACAGACTTATTACACGCATCATGCAAAGATAAGCGGAACAAGCCTCCGCTGTCATAGCCTTTTCCAACAAACGTTCCATACTTAGACAGTATACATTTATTAGACTCAAAGACAATTTTGTAGCCATCTCGGCACAATTGAGAGCCACTAACTAGATTCTTTTTGATGGAGGGGACATGCTGCACGTTCTTCAATAGCACCGTCTTTCCCGAAGTAAACTTCAGAATGACTGTACCAACACCAAGAACACGCGCATGTGATCCGTTCCCCATCAGCAAGGCTCCAGTCCCTTTGCTCTGATAAGAAGAAAATAAAGAAATATCAGCACACACATGAATATTAGCACCGGTATCAGCCCACCACTCAGGGGATTGACACACTGAAAGAACAGTAGGTAAAAGATTACCATACCCCGATGTTCCTTCTGCAGTCTCGCTAACAACCATGTTTACTGTTTTCTTCTCTTGAGCTGGTTTTTTCTCTTGCTTAAATTTGCGGTCTGGACAAGCGCTTGCCCAATGATCAGTACTCCCGCAAACAAAGCAACCAGCTCCTTTGTTCTTCTTTTTGAACGAGGCTGCCTGCTTGGGCTTCGTGGCATTCTGTTGCTTGTTCTTCTTTTTATTATTATGTGATGCATTGGAGTTCTTCTTTTGTACCATATTGGCACTAGAAGTCTCAACTCCTTTTCCACGAGTGTCTTTTGCTCTCGCCCTCTCCTCAACATCAAGAGAACCAATAAGCTCAGCCACGCTAAACTCTTGTCTCTTATGTTTTAGAGTGGTAGCAAAGTCCGTCCAAGAAGGTGGCAGTTTAGCGATAATACCGCCGGCCACAAACTTGTCAGGCAAGACACATGGGAATTGTTCGAGTTCTTTAGCCAGTGCCTGTATTTCATGAGCCTGTTCAACTACAGGACGGTTTTCCACCATCTTATAGTCAAACAGCTGCTCCATGATGTACAGCTCGCTACCAGCATCAGAAACACCAAACTTCTCATCTAATGCATCCCATAACTCTTTTGCAGATGTGCACGTTAGATAAGAATCAACATACTTGTTGGCAAGAGCGCCAATCACGGCGCCTCGAAACAGGTTATCGGCAACGTCGAACATTCTCTCCTCTTCAGGAGTGAACTGTTCGGGTTTCCCTTGTGCGGCGTGATAGCAGTTCATTGCGGTCAACCACAGTATCATCTTACTACGCCATCTCTTGTAAAACGTCCCATCAAAAGGTTCACTTGGTTTTAACGCAGCAGCAAAACCACTAACAGAAAAATGCCTAATATCAGATTTTTGGATTGTTAGAAAGTTAGGCATTTTCAGTTTTAATTTAATCCAGAAAAACAGTGCGATATTTATGATGACATGTATGTGCATGTGTGTATAACTACTCGCATAAGCAGTAAACAGCAATGAAACATGCACAAATACGAAGAACAGAGTGTACCCAGCGGAGGGACCGATGCTCAAGGCATCAGTGGCTCCATTCACACGAGACATCTCGTGTGTTTGTTCGATGTAGCCGTACGAAGTCGGTGCAGGAAGATGTACGCTGTGCAGTCCCTCGAACGGTCGCCGGGAAGAAGAACAGCAAGCTGTGGACGAAGCAGATCACGCGAGCAGTCGCGAAGATGCTCCCCAAAAATCTGATCGCCCGCACACCCGTGCAAGTGTATCTCTGCGGTCGGTGATTTCGGAGGCCTGCTCTCCCACTCTCTCTGTGCTCGCAGAAGATGGGACGGGAATGTGTTGTTTGCAATTCGCGTGAGATAATTCGCGTGGCTGGAAGAGCCCTCCCCTCTCCATTCTTATAGGCGGTCAGAAGGAGGGAGAAGAACAACGGACAGAAACGGTCGCGCATTAGAACTGGAAACTGATGTCCGTTACTAGCCACTGGAAACTGACGTCCGTTACTAGCCATAAGACAGGAAACGGACGGTTATCATGACGGTCATCACTCCAGGCAAAATGCGCGCGTGTGGCAGTCCTTCATCCTTTTCTCAACTTCTCAATAGATGCACCAATGGTCCACCTATTTAAGTTGATTGATTTGTCCTTTGAACTTCCAATATGGTACTAAATAATTAGTACACCATAGCATTGAAGTGGGCCATTAGCATTGACTATTATTGAATATTAATTTGGGCCAAGCCCATATTAATCCAACAACCGTTACCATTTATCTTTGGCCCTATCCATTTCTACGGCCGCTAGCGGTTCCACGTGTCTGGGTACGATGATGCCCCGTGCTGCCCAGGTGCAAGCATTCCGTTGAGGGATATGGCCAGTTGGAAATAATCGATTAATCATCATCATGACTCAAATTGGAACGGCAGTATAGATCCCATCCGTCTGGCGTCTCTGAACGAACTGAAGGAAAAGCAGTTGTGCTTATGCTTACTAGATCGATCTAGCAACTGCAGCTAAGCCTGCTAATGGCAAAAAATCCAATCCACTCCCACCCATGCCCAAATCTAATAACTTTGATATCCATCCTACACCTACCCAAAAATATTAGAAGGAAGTTAAACCTAACCCATCCAATAACATTATTGGTCCCAAACCAACCCGTAATTGTGTGGAAACCCATGGAAAACCCGTGGATTTAGCTTATTGTCTCAAATCAAGCCAACTGCATACACTGATACACAATGATAATTTTATAGGTAGTTTCAGTGACATACAAAAACATAGTTGCATATACAGTGACAAATTTGGTCGATGAACATTTAGGTCTCGAGAGAATAACAAAAAACATCTGTTAAAGATCCTTAATCCATCTATGTTTAAAAGAAAAATAAACAAAGTTAACAATTCAATTAACAAGGATATACATAAAAAAGCCTTTGCTAAACATGAAGTAGAAGTCTTAGAGTAAAATAACTGAATGGCATGTGATGGTGTTGTGGCCGAATTATCCTGAGTTCAGCCTGTAGTAGCATTAGTAGCTGTACAACCTATAGAGAGCCGACAAGGCAGAGACGCCCAATATGAAATGAAAATTTCATCCAAAGTTCCAAACAAGCAATAAGTATAGTGTGTTGGATGCAATTCTGTTATGTCACTGGATTATGCAGATGGCGTGAAAGCGATAAGTATAGTGTGTTGTGTGCGACTAAAGAAATCAAAGACTTCTCTGAAACTGAAATAAAATGGTACTGATTAGGGTGGTAGTTTGATTGGTGAATACCCATAGAAACCCATACCTATACAAATCCATCTATACCCATGGATATCAACCATTTTGGCCCGCAATATAAAATAAACCCACCCAACCCAACCCGTTCATAATTAAAACCCATCACAACCCACCAAAACAAACCCATTTCTTAAACCCACCTAAAATACCCATTTACATCCAACCCATTTGCAGGCCTAACTGCGGCGCGATCAATCAACAAACCAATCTAATAACCACATAAACTAACCTACCAAACAACTCGTAGCATCGCCCGTGCATGCCTGCTTGGCATCCGGCGTCACACACTCGGTCAGTCAAAGTCCCGTAGCACGACCATGATCGCCACAGAATCGTCCGTGCATGCCCGCTTGGCATCCGGCGGCACGCCATCGGCCTCGGCCGGCAGGTTGAGGTCGAAATCCCGCACCACGGCTGTCGCCACCGCGGCCACGCTGGCCTCTTTGGTCCCTGGCGGCATCCTTGTCCTTCTCGTAGTGCAGCCGCTTGTGCCTGCCCAGGCACCCAGCGCCTATCCCGACGGGAACGTGCGGTGGCAGAGCGAGCACTGGTGCAGCTTCTCCTCCTTCGTGTGCGCTGTATCGCCGAACGACGCCTCGTCCTCGTCTCTTGGCGCGGCCGGCGGTGGCTTCCAGTGGCTTGTCTTGTGCCGGCCCAGCGCCTGCCCCGACGGGAACGTGCGGTGACAGAGCGAGCACTGGTGCCGCTTCTCCTCCTTTGCATGCGCGGTGCCGCCGGACAACGCCTTGTCTCTTGGCGTGGCCGCCAGCGGCGGTGGAAGCTTCTGGTGGCTCGTCATCACCTTGTCGCACACGGAGCACTTGTACCCGTGCCGATGGTGCTGGCCGGCCTTATTCACCAGTGACTTGCTGAGCGCCATGGAGAGGCTAGTTGATCAAGGCTCTTAAAGATCATCCCTGTGGCATTGTGTGGTGAAGTCATTCAACAAGCATTTACATGTTTAACTTAACGTTTGAGCCGTTAAAGCGGTGGAGGGAAGAAGAAAGGCACGAAGTCTGAGGCTGTCTAACTGTCTCCAGCAAGGTACCGTAAAAGGTTGGTAAAGGGTTTGGTACCCTAAATCTAGCGGACGCCAGCCTCCTTCTCGCCTCCAATAACATTCAGTACATGGGAGTTTATATGTCTAGCTTTACTCTTTAGCTTCCATATTTATATTTAAGTACTTAATTTCCTTTCTCTCTATTCCTAGTTTAAAATTGTTAGGATTGAAATTTAGATTGCAAAACTTTTTTTGCGGTAGAGATAGCAACACAGTCAAAACCTAGTTTACATATTTGTGTAAATTTTGTTTTACGGATTTATTTGTGACCTAAATTAGAAAAGTTTTTAGAAGTCCTAATTCGGTCCTTCTTAGTCATCTCGTTCATTTCAAATAGATTGAAATGATATAGCCAGATTTACTGTTTTAGCAATTCGCGCCCTTCATGCGCTGCTTACATTGATACTTCCCACACGCATGCATATCCAATATAATTAATGCTCCCTCCATTCTAAAATATAAATCATTTCAAGATTTTTGGAGAGTTAAAGCTTTTAAAGTTTGACCAAAAGTATAGCGAGAATCATATATATTTATGACACGGAATAGATATAGTATGAAAATATATTTAATAGAGAATCTAATGTATGCATTTGATATCATAAATGTTATTACTGTATCGTATAAATTTAGTTAAACTTGAAAAAAACTTTGACTGTCCAAGAATCTTGAAATAACTTATATTTTGAGACGGCGGGAGTAGTCTCATACATCCTCAACCAACCGTCAGCAATCAACGGACCATTTTATCCATCAATAGCGAGTAGCTACTGCAGTGCATACGTACCAATTAATCAATCAATGAATTATACTTTCTTTAATCTATTACCTTGCCAGCGAAATTAACTTAACTACCACTCGGATCAGATTATACTCTATGGGCATTTTATCGGAGCAGAAATTAATCAAACAAGCGTGGGCAACGTGTGAGATTGGCACGGCGTAGGCACGCAGTGGCGTGGTGGCGTGCTCATCGACGGACGCTCGGATCAGATAACTCTATCATCTAAATAGACTATGGGCATTAATTTTACAACAACTTCACTGAAACAGCATGTCATTTAGGGATGGCAGCGGGTCGGATTTTGTTCAGATATAATAATACCCGACCCGAAATTGTACCCGAGATTTATACAAATATCGATGCCCACCAAGCCAATCGGACGAGAAACTGTACCCGTACCCGTGCCCATCGGGTATCCACCGGGTATCGGGTATCCAGTGAATATGTTACTGTAGACTAAATAACATTCAGTTAGTATTATAATAAATACATAAAATATTTTAGTTTCCATCTAAGCACCAGTACAACACGAGAATGACTATATTTGGCTACACGTTGATACAATATCTCAACTCATAATTTTCGCATCCAATAGATTTAAATTCGAGTACAGAGAATAAAAGCTTAATGAGTTCATGACAGTTGACAGGCATAACATGTCAATGTCTCATTGGTCTCTAGTACATTACAATTGACTGTTAGGACAATTAATATTCATTAATCAACAATACATGCGTCATGATAAATTGATAAATAAAAACAGCATGCAGCAACCAGCTCCAGCAGCCCGTGACATGGTGTATAGTAGCAGCAGCCTGCCGCTAGCAACAACAGCCCATGGTCGTGCCTGTGTCCATGGTGAAGTAGCAGCAACCATGCAACAAAACCAGGATTGATGTGTATTTTTTGCTCCATTCTATTATGGTCCTTAATTTTTAGTGGATATAACATATTTAAAGATATATATATTGATATCTCGGATATCCACTAGATACCCGCGGGTGAAGTATTTTACCCATACCCAACCCGATATATTTCAGGTATCCGACCCAATAGGACCTGCAGGTGAGTTTTTCTACCCGTATTCATATCCACCGGGTATGAAATCCGCGGGTATTCATACCCACGAGTCCAACTGCCATCCCTAATGTCATTAGGGCATGTACGACGTCCCCTGAGCTCGTCTATGTGACGCCACCATAGAAGTGTGTCGCACACGCTAAACACTACCGCGCCGTGTGTTATTGTCAGAGCATAGACTAGCGCTGTGTACGTAGGGGAGTAGAGGAGCTGAGCAAACGTGGCGCCAGCGCTGCACCTCTGACGGCGAGTGGAGACCCTGGCCTGGCCTCTTCTCCAAAGCCAGCAAGGTCAGAGCTAGTAGCACGATTTCTTCGACGCAAGCACGAGTTGTTGATCCATTTATATATTATGGGCACACCAAAGATCTTTCTGTATATCTATCTATTACTACTCTATAAGGCCTTATTGTAAGCGTCCACAGATGCACCGTTCTGTCATCCTCCCTTCGCGCAATCACAGGAATCATCGCGCGGACGCGCGGCTTCCTTCCTTATACGCCACTTCCTTCCCCGGCTTCCTCTCCCACCAACGGCGCCGCAATCCAAGCCGATCCCGACCCATCTCTCCATGGAAGGAAGCGCGCGGTCCACTCCGCGTCGACCCCGACCCGGCCACCACGTGGATCCACTCTGCTCTATGCCGCAATCCATGGCGCACGGGCTTCCTTCTACAGGCGGCTTCCTCCCCCATCAACGGTGCCGCAATCCAAGCCGACCCTGATCCGTGTCTCCATGGAAGGAAGCGCGCGGTCCGCTGCTCGACCCATCTCTCCATGGAAGGAATAGGTACCACAAAACCACAACCGCGTGGTTTTCTCCCTCCCCCAGCTCCTGCGGCGTAAGCGCAGCCCAACCAAGCGCCATGGCCGCCGCCGCCCCCGACGCCGACGTCTACGATATTCCGTGGCTGGAGAAGTATCGCCTCGCCCACGTCGCTGACGTCGTCGAAAACTCCGATGCTGTCACCTGCCTGGAGGTCATTGCCCGCGACGGCAACGTGCCCAACCTCATCCTCTCCGGAAGCGCCATTCCGTCGAAAAACTTCATCGCGCATCACGGAACAGCGACTCATCCTCTTCCCTTTTGGCGCAGGGGCCTCCGGGGATCGGAAGATGACGAGCATCCTAGTGCTGGCGCATGAACTCCTCAGGCCCAACTATCATGATGCCGTGCTGGAGCTCAATGCCTCAGATGACAGGTTTCTGCCACCGTGACCTGATTTTGTATCGGCGATTCGGGGCTGCCTCGAGTGGTGTTTGGGTTGGATGCCTGATGGTCGATTTGTGCTTTTGCAGGGGTTTGGATGTTGTGCGGAACAATATCAAGATGTTTGCACAGAAGAAGGTCACCCTACAGCCAGGGCATTTCCACCATCAGTGTGTTATAGGTGCATTGTTGGATTTACTGAAACAAGTTGTTGTTTGCATGTTTTTTCTTATTTCATTTCAGTATTAGTTGTTGTTTGGACTTGGTTTACAATTGTGTTCAGTGGAGATTCTATGAGCATGCTTGGTCTCGTATTGGTTATAAGCTTGGGTTGGTTAACTTAACTTGATCATGACCCGATTGGGTTGAAGCTCGTGCGCTGTTTACACCTTCATGTCAGGCTGAACCTTAACTTGATCATGACCTGATTGGGTCAAGATCAAATGGTATCTTTTTTGTACAGTGGCAGCTAACCATGATAGAGCATGCTTTCCTAGGCTATCATTTGTAAATTCTTTATTTACAGATGGGGAAAAGGTTTCTGATAAATTCAGACATTTTACTTGCTTTGGAAAATTTTGCTTATAGCTGACGTAAGACTACCCTTGCATGTTATCCATGTAATTTCTTTGTATCCCTGTGATGACCATTTTAGTAATCCCAGTATCTCATTCACTTGGTGCTCCCTTCTCATCACTCCGATGGGAGGTTGAAGGAACCAGTATCTCTAGATTACACTGTTGAGATGTGGCATCATGAGGGATACGGTTGAGCCGTTGATTGTTTTTAAAACCTAAGACATTTTTTTACTCGAAGAATTTCTCGTAATCTTTTTGTTGTTGAGGACATTGCGATCTTGTTTTGACTTGTAGTTTGGTTTTTGCAAACAAAATCATGTGCTTGAAAACATGGCACAAAGTTTGCTCATGTATTGTGCTTGAAAATAGATCCCCTCAATTTTTGTGCCATCACAACGCACGGGCATTTAACTAGCTCGTAGTGATGAGAAGGGAGCCGGGGGAGATTCAGTTTCTGTTGGGCCTAGCTCACAGACGGTTTCTATTTCTATATTGGTAGATATATTTTTTTATCTGAAGCCAAGATCTTCATTTGCTGGTCATTGCTGCTGCAACCTGCAAAGCAGCCAAGGACCAGTTTCTTGCTTTCTTATGGAAATGACTTGTCCAGAGACCAGAGGAGGTAGGAGACTAGCACCTGCATACTGCAACTCAAGAGCACAAGGAACACACGCTCTGCTTCAGTCTCACCAGAGGAGGTAGGAGACTAGCACCTTGCATGTCTGTCTTGCGTGAACTCATTTAGCAAAATTGTTTATAATCATCTATTAAATATGTCATGATCTGTTGCCGCATTATGTTATTAGATATTCTCTTTAGTGCTCTTTATTATCCTACATCTATTGTAGTTCTGTAAAGGAGAACAAGGACACACAAGAGGGCTAGATGGCAGGGGTTCAGGTAGTCTTCATGTTTTATTTCATCAAAAGTACTTCACATGTTTTCTTTTGAGTTGCTCAATTTTCTCAAGTTAATCCGCACCTTCCTAGCCCGACTTGCCCAGACCCGAGCGGCGGTGGCAGCCGCCTTCCTCGCCTCGCCCTGATCCGTTATTTGGAACGTATTCAGATCAGTGACGAAACTCTAGCTGATTGTGCAACTGTTGTTGTCCAAGGAGCCTTAATGCAGATGCTGAACGTGAAAAACTATGGAAGAAAAAAGATGTAATTCAAAAGTAAGTGCACTTGTCTTCTTAGGTCCATTTTTAACAGTACATATTTTCATGTTTCAATGCTGTTCAATATTATCTATAACATATATGTTATAGTACACGGAGGCTACAAAATGCACTGGCACAGAAAATTAATCATGTCAAACACATCCACACAATCTATCTCCAAAATTCAATCAACAATATATAGTGTACATAGTTTACTGAAGAATGTAAGGTTTAGTGGGAAGGGAGACAAGAATATTAAAAAAATCCAGACTCAAAGAAATAGGGAAAAGAAAAAGGATGCAGAGTTTACGGTGAGCAAACTCGAGCGCTTCAATTCGGAGATGATGCAGAGCTCTCTGTGGGATTATCTAAAGTTAATATATGTGTTTTGTTTAATTTATTCCCTTATTAGTCATTCTTTTGAAATTACTACATCTACTCTTTTTTCATTTGATGCTTTGGAAATTGATATGGTCTTCAAAGCATATCTTCAGTTTCTACTTTCTCTAAGCATTTGTTATCAAACCCTAACGAGAATGTAGTCATCTAGAAATGTTTGACATTACAAATCTACTAATGTTATTTCTATGTCGAAAATAATGATTTTTCGTCTGAATCATCTCCATCTCTACTCCTTCGTGCTGGACGACGAGGACTCGTTCGTGTGGCCCGTGACGATGGACCTATCGTGCCCGTCATTCCCTCTCCTGGAGGTTGGAGGAAGAGGAGGCCGGCAGATGCGAGGCCTCTTTCTACCCTGCTGCTGCCCAAACCCACGAGAGAATGTGAGTAATCCTTTAACTCGGCAGCTAACACAGTTTATTTCTTCTTTACAACCCCACCATGGTATGTTGCATCCTCTTGTGTAAATCAGGGAGCAAAATGGGCTATTTACCCACTAAGGGTTACAAAGTAACATTTAGAGTGCTAGAAGTGTTCATTCTTAAACTACAATTTAGTAGTTCGACCAAAAAATCCATAATTCAGGGGTCCTCCTTTCTGTATCTTTTTGGTATATATTATCTACCTATTGATATGGCCAAATTATTTGATGATATAATATGATTTGATATTTACATCCTGGTTGTAGCTCTAAAATTGTTGGTATCCTATTTTTGGCCGACAAAACCATTCTTGTTCATGAATAGGATACCAATTATCTTTTTGCTAATGATAGTTGCTTGTACTATTGTTAATTTCGCTCTCTATTTGTTGTAGAGAGTTGCACACAATGTAGATGAGCTGATGTGCACTTGTGCAATGAGTTTGTTGCCACATACAATCTATTAAAAAATTATCCAATGGATTATGTAGACAATGATGTTAATATTCCATGCTATTTTGTTTTAGGAAAGAGTGGTATGATCTTTGCTATAAAGTAGTATCCTGCTGGAGCAACTACCAATTCCCAAGATGGTGTCACTGATATATATTTGGGAAGTGATTGTCAGTCCTCGAGGAGATGGTTACTTTGTTGTCTGTTATTTCCTATTGTAGGTATGTCTTTTTATGGCAATGTGAACACAATAACTTCATATCACTTGCTTTTGATCAAAAGTTTTGTTCCAAGGATTTTTTTTAATCTATCATGTGATGTTTTTGATTCTCCTATATGCCATGTAATACGTCGCAAACATCCAATTGAGGTTAGTAATTTCTTCTTTCTTTTGCTCTGTATTGTGCTCTGCTCTCTCTCTCTCTAGATTTCAGCTAATGCACTGAACCATGGTTCAAGCTAGAGAAGCAGCTTGTTTAGGTTCTCTTTTTCGTAACTAATCTTCAAATATTTTTTTCAGGTTTGTTATTCAGCAAAGTCACCATTAAGACTGTGAAGGTAGAATGCCTAGGTCTAATTGGTCTCCAAAATAGGTTGGACCTTTGTTTTCCTGTTTTTTGCACTAAATAAATTTCAAATTCAATTCCCAGCATGTCTTCTTTTTACATTCTAATAATGATGTATAAATAACATTAAAGTAGGGTTGTAGGGGAGCACTCTTCTTTCATAGTGATAAATATAGCTCTTTTGTTTAACTTAATTTGGTTAAGTGTAATATAAAACTAAGTGTTATTATTCTTTTTTCTTCAGTTTCATCTTCGTCCTTATGCTGCAACTAGGTTTGGATAGACCTTCTATTACAAAGTTGTTCACCTGCAAGGATATTGTTCAAGTGCTTGTATTTGAGATCCTATAGATTAGAGAAGTTTCTGGATAGGATCACAAATTCTGTAATCGTATGGTTGAAGAATCATGGATAAATCGAAAATCAAATATGCTAGATGATGGCACTCATTTTCAAGAAATTGTGAGGAGAAAGCTCCAAGGGACAACAGGAGACCCATTGTAGTGTGGAGGATATTTGATCTATCATATAAGTATATTAGATATAAGTATGTCCTGAACAAGAACAACTTAGGTTGCAACCAACACTCTATTGTGCACTAATATTCTACTGAATGGTTTACATACCGTCGCAACGCACGGGCATCATACTAATATAGATATAAATCGCAGCTGTGATCTACCACTTTCACTTTCACACTGGAATTGAAAATGAAAGCAGAAATTTCCTTATATACAATACCCACCGAAATAACCGCATGCAGCTGTTTGTGCTTACCAGATCGATCGCAGCTGACGAACGCAGCGACAGCACAACTGAAATTAAGAAAGCGATCAATTAATCAACCAACGAATCTAATAACCACCGAAACTAATCTATCTAACACCTCACCGCCGTTGGAAAGAGCGCTGGATCATCAGCCACCAGCAGCATCGTCCGTGCCCGCTTGGCCTCCGGCGTCGCACCCTCGGCCTCGGCCGGCAGGTTGAGGTCGAAGTCCCGCAGCACGGCCATCGCCGCCACGCTGGCCTTGTTGGTCCTGGCGGCGTCCTTGCCCTTGTCCTTGGCCTCGTAGTGCAGCCGCTTGTGCCCGCCCAGCGCCTGCCCCGACGGGAACGTGTTCTCCTCCTTCGTGTGCGCAGAGCCGTCGGACGACGCCTCGTCTCCTGGCGCTGCCGCGGGCGGCGGCTTCCGGTGGCTCGTCATGTGCCCGCCCAACGCCTGCCCCGACAGGAACGTGCGGAGGCAGAGCAAGCACTGGTGCAGCTTCTCCTCCTTCTCGTGCGCGGTGCCGCTGGATGACGCCTCGTCTCTTGGCGCTGTCGCGGCCGGCGGCTTCCGGTGGCTCGTCTTGTGCCCGCCCAGCGCCTGGTAGGACGCGTAAACCTTGCTGCACACGGAGCACTCATACCCGTGCGGGTGGTGCTGGCCGTCGGCCTTATTCAATGCCGTAGGCGCCGCGCCCGCCCTCCTGGCGTCGGTCGCGCCACCGTCGCGGAGGCCGCGCGATAGCAGCATGAGGCAGGACGAGAGGTACTCCCGCTCGGCCTGGTCGTCGTCGGTCACCGGTGGCTTGCTGAGCGCCATGGAGAGGCTGATCGCTCGAGAGGTGGGTAGAGTGGTGTCTTTGTGTACTGAGAGAGCGTGGCGTGGTTGATGTCAAGGATTACAGTTGGGCTGTCGTATGGGCCTTGGGCCTCGGCCTCAGTACATGGGCCGTTTTCTACAAGAAGCAAGAGGAACAGCAAGACGGCATGATAAAACAAAACAGATACAACATCATCTTCCTCCTCCCTACGGCGTCGCCTTTGTCCTCTCTGGTTCCACATCTCTAGCTGCTTATTAGGGTTAGAGTTTCTCTTCCTTAATCCTCCACCTCTTCCTGCTAGTTTGCTAGCCCAGCCGCGTACGAGTGCAACCTGGCGGTGAAGCAACAGATGCGATTAACACGCTCGATGTCCGTTCGATTTTCGAATACAACTGAAGCTTAGCCTTTCTTCGTTTCGATGATAAAATTCTTTCGAAATTTGTTTATAGTTGTTGTAATTGGTTCGGTTGTCTACATCTGTTTGGTTCAGACGTTGTTAAGGGAATGATAATGAGATCTCTTACAGGCGGTAATGGTTACCAGTTATAATTGGATTGGATAGTAATATCTAGGTGGTGTTTGGTTCAGGTTTGTAAAAGACAACGCAAATGGAGTGCATCCCGACGCTAATAGTTGCATCGTAACGGAAAGCAAGGTTTGTTTGTTTGATTGCATCGTAACGGATGTATTTGATCCCGCCGGGGAGTGGGTGCTATCGTGGTTGTGTATATCAGTATCTGATCGCGTCGCTAACGATTCCGTCCGAGTTGAACCAAACATGCAGGAATGGAATCTGTTCGCGATGTGAAGCGATCACGGGACAAAATCGCGGAACCAAACAACACCCTAGTATTACTAGAAAGAGCTCAACCAAACAAAAGTATCGGTATCCATTACTCCATATAATTTATTTATGTTACATTTCAGCGAGCCAAACACCACCTAAATCAACGTAGAGGCTGGGACTTTTGTTCAGTTATCTAAAAAATATCTTTCTCTAACTGTTACCGTTTATAAAAGCTTTAGCTGATATGGTAAACGGGACGGTGCTTGCATTGCCATGCGTTTTTTTGAAGAGAACAGAACGGGAACGTTCTGTGCACAAACCATATATTATAGAGCACAACTGTAGTTTGGAACCACCAAGCATTACAAACGGGTGCAGTTCCAAAAGCAAACAAAGTGCCCATAATATATCCCAGATGTCTAGGAAGCAGCAAACTACACATTTATTTGGTGGGAACCAATCAACACACACATATACATATCCTGCTTCCTTCCCGTGTGGATAAAAGGTATCTCATTTCCTGAAACTAATTAAGCATCATTCTCGCTGGATCTACAACACAAAAAAATGTTAGCAGGCAATTGATGGCATGAAAAACGTGCATCTATCCTACAAATGCATCCGAGGAAAAATGCAGATTCTTGCCAACACTTTTCACTGCAAGATAGGATCATTCCCTTTCACCTATTTGTATTTGGGGTTACCTATATGGGGCTAACCAAACCAATATTTGAAGATTTTCTTCCTCTTATCCAAAAGATTGATCGGAGGCTTTCTTCAACATCACTTTTCTGTCATTGGCAGGGAGGCTGCAAATGGTTAATGCAGCCTTCTCATCTTTGCAAATGGTTAATGCAGCCTTCAACATCAATATTTTTAAAGACTTTTCAAAAGTGACCATCAAAGATGGCAAGACAGTACAACTGTGGCAAGATCAATGGAATAACATGATACATGCAATGGTTTACCCTGAGCTCTTCTCATTTACAAACACATCACATTTCGGCAGGCGAAAGAGATGGAAAACTTTCAGGATACATGAAAGTAGCCTTGAGGAGGGTGAATACGCCAAACCTAAAAATTATCAGCACAAACTTTAAGATAATGTCAAATCTACAGTTCAACTGGTGCAGGCCAGTTCAGCTGCTATGAAGGCAAGTTGAACTACTCTGAACCAGTCCAACTACTACAATAAATCTAGGCTTTGAACTACGCAAAAATACAAGAGGGATCTCTAGAATGGAAAATGCAAGGGATAAACTAAGTGTGGATGGTGTGACGGAACCTCCCAAGTCATTAGGCCCACCTACAGTTGTCCTTGTCCAACGGACCTCAGACAACCCTGCAGGTGCCCCTGAATCACTTGACAAGTTCGGTATCTGCTTTTCTTACTTTTCCCAAGAGCGTTTTACCCATCAGGCAGACATTACAAGCATCGGAGATACGAAAATGCGGAACCAGTTACATAAACTTACCTTTATTTAAAAGTAAGATAGAGTTAAATATTTATAGACCAGAACATAATATACGAGTGCAGAGTATTATTATTACAAACCATGGGAGGCAAAAACCCCTCCCGATAAGTATCAAACAAAAAGTTTTATGGAGTATCCTTTCCTCCTACAGCTTCACTCCTAGTGCTCTTCCTTTGGTACCACCTTAGAACAGAAGCAACAAAAGTTTGTCGCTTCTTCACCTAAAAACAATAGGGAATAAAACCCTGAGTATGGGATTACTCAGCAAGTCTTACCCGACTAAGAAAAAGACTCTCAAGGGGATGTTAGCCTTAAGGGAGTCAAGGTAAGGCTTAACAATAATCAAAGACTCTGTTTGCAGAAATGCTTACTAAAAGTGGATCCTTAAAATCCAATATTACTTGTTAGGTTAAGTAAGATTACCTAAATCTAGAGTTCTTGCTACCCTAGTTCAAGCACTTGACCTGTACTAGCCAATTTCTTAACAACCCTTTATCTCTACTGGAGTTCTACGTATAGGGCAGTGACCAAGTCTTCATAACCGTGAAGGTACGGTGATCCGAATCGATTATACTCAGCTGAGGAACTCCAATCACACGACATATGTAGCACTTAACCCTTGCATATGTCAACTCGCCACCGGGATTCTTAAGACCAGATCAGGTTCACACCAACCAAGAGCACAGATACACCACCGTCCAGCCTCATGCCACAGAGGGTACACGCTACTCTCGCCATCTCTCCACTCCTATTGCGTGGTATCTTATTCTGGTATTAGTCTGCCCGAGGTGAAGCTTACCCATGACGAGGCATGTGACCAGTTAAAGGGTCCTCGGTCATCAAGCCTACATCGAGACGGTCCTTAATCGACTCAGACGGAGACACTACACCGAGACTCTCTCCTCGTGCAAGTCACCTGCCCGGTCTCAGCTTAATCATTTCAAACCCCAAAGTCTGGTACCTGGCAGAGGTACATCTTTTCTGATGTTGAACCCATCATGGCCATGATGGATCCACCATTAAGTTTTATTTTCAAAAACATCCCTCCCACTTTGCAACATCATCTTTTTGTAAAGACAAAACATTTTGTTTTGCTAGAGCAAGACTAAGCATAGGAAAGACCTTTTGTAAAACAGGGATTCCAAGGAAGGTAATCAAATTCAAGGAAGGAAATGCAAGAATTGTTTTAGCAATCAACTCCTATCACCTAATGCATCAAGCAAGTGAGAAAGAGTTTAAAAGAATCAAGGAGGTGGCAAATGCACCGGGGCTTGCCTTAGTTTACAGGTGATTCAGGCTCGGTCCCGCAGATGTCAAAATAGAAACAGCTACCTGCCTGATATTCCTCAGGTGGTGGTGGTGAAGTCTTCTCTCCTTCTACTTCAACTTCTTCCTCGTTTTCTAAATATAATCATACATAATAATGAATGCCCATGTAATGCTCATGAGAGTGCAAAGATAATAAGAGTTTATTATCTAAAGTCTTGAATACAATTTTCCTTCAAGGAACTCCGAGAACTTAGGGTTTCCGGAGTCAAAGTGAAGTTCAAAGAGCAGGAGGGGTAGGGTTTTGGGTTCTAAGTATCAAACAAGGTCCAAATCATACCAAACTCTACCCAAATCTTCTAAATAAGGTATAAGGGTCATCTAAAAAGTTTGGAGATTTTTGGAATTATTATTGATTTTTCTAAAAATCCAGAAACAAGATTTTAGCCTATTATAAATACTCTATAATTTTCTATTTGGATTAAAAATCATGAAACTATTTTTATTAAATTCTATAGGAAATTAGAAATCTAGCAAAATTGGTTTGGCATTTTTAACATTTTTCTACAATTTTCTAGAATTGATTTAGCTCTAAAAGAAAAAGAAAAAGAAAAGGGAATGAACAGTCTTGGGCAAAATCCAGCCTAGGCGGCCCAATCCCGGGTGGAAAACGCGCGCGCCCGTGCTTACGCCTGTGCCACTTTGCAAAAACGCCCGCAACAGTTCAACTATTCCATAAAGAATCCTAGCTACTATTCCCTGTGTTGCTGACCTTTTCACTTAAGCCCTCCGCTTTTTCTGTTCTTCTCAAGCACCGATCCCCGACCGGACTTTGGTCGAACACATGGCCGGATCGCACGCGCTCACTGCCGGTGACCCCTAACAACAGTAGCAAGCGCACAGGCACCGACCAAGAGGCTCCCCGAACATGTTCCCGAGACCATTTCGACGAGCCCGCTCCTAGAGTTTATTTGCTCACGACATCGGCGGAACCAGAACTCCGGTGAGTTCGTTCCGAGCAGCCGAATGTGGTAGCGTTTAGAATAAGAGTAGGGAGAGCATCACTGGCTCACCCGAGGTACGATACACGCGTGAATTTGAACAGAGCAAGCACTAGAGAGCTCGTCCACGCGAGGGGTGTTCACGGCGGCGTTCCCGGATGACGCCGTGTTCACGGAGTCTGGTAGTGATAACGTTCAACCGCCCGGGTCCATGAGCATCCAGAGACCATAAGAGTACTAGAACAAAACACAAAGGAGTAGGATTTCACTGGAAACACAAACCGAGCTGGCTGAGAGTGGGTTGGGCGCATAACACAGAGACTAAACCGGGGGCACCTTCAATTTAAAGGCCTCGGTCGAACTTATCACGAATTTGGATTGGGGATCAGCTCACAGCGACCTGGATATTTCACAGTGATCTATGCATCGTGGCGCGCGAGGAGAAAACGGTGCAGGAGGGGTAACTGACTATCCTCCACGATCCTTACGATGTGGAGAATGCTTTGTGGTGTGGCACGGTTGAGTGAAACGGCGAGCTCCGGTGATGATAAGCTCGGCCGACCATGTGGCAAGTGGACAGGACGGCCGGACCAGCTAGCAATCGCAATTCATCCCGCCCCAGATCTTTTCACCCATCCTCGGTGTTATCCATTCTTCACCGAGCATGTATCTCCCAGGCGAAACTCGGATCTTGGCGCGAGTTCACCGGCAACGGGTACACTGTACCTGCGTTCTTCGTCAGGGCGCTGTTCAATCTGAATTTTCCTTTCGAAGTCGCCTCACAATGCATTTTTGAGCCACATTTACTCCCTGTTCTAGGCAGTAGCACACCTACCTTCCTTTGACAAAGTTGTACTCCAATATATGATCTCCAATCTTGTCACAGTGACCCGAGTCTTAACTCCACTGGATTAGTCACAATTTGACTCCAAAGTTGATCCAATGCCACTGATCATATAATTTTCAGACTGTTTTAGTCTGACAGCCCATCTTTGGGCTCATTTATCTTCAAATTCTTCATAACAACCATGCTTACTCCCTTAAACAAAGTTATTCTCCTTTGATAGATCTACAATATTGATGTGGTGACCTAGGGCAAAATCCCTTTTGTTTGAAAGCTACAAGGTCCCAAAGTTGAACCTAATTTCTAAAAATCAGACTTAGCCATATGGTTATAAAAGTGGTGTTTTTGCAATTAGGCCCAAATCCTAGGGTTTAAGTTGCAAACCCACATATTTGTGAACCAAATGACCAAATATGCTTTAACTTCACAGTTTTTACACTTTAATCCACAAGTGCACTAATTTTGCACTTAGCCCCCTAGGGTTTAGGTTTAGGGCTTTCTAGGGTTCTTTTTGCAGTTCTTGATACCTCTAGGGTTTGGATATCCCATAAGTATATTCAAGGTGATATTTTATGGTCATCTCTAATAAGTTTTGAAGTTTTCTTTTGTTTAAATCTTGTTTGCTCTTTTATACCCAAACTAGGGTTGAGTTCCCTATACTAGGGTTTTATTTGCAAAAAGTCATAACAATGCAACTTGTTTGAAATTTTTGCCTAGTAAATGCACTCTAGGTGTATCAAACATATGAAATGCCCATGCTTATGATGTTATGGTCAAGTTTTAGTGACAGTAACACCAGGGGTGTTACATCCTTTCCCCCATAAAAGAATCTCGTCCCGAGATTAAAAGTCCTAGGTTAAGTAGTGGAAAAGGAAATGCTTCACATTTTTATTTCCTTATGTCTGGTACAAGGCAGGGGTGGTTTGAGGCTCACTCCTTTATTACAACAATTATATACATATCACAATTTACATGAGGCTAGAAAGCCTGGGAAATTCTTTTCTAAAAAGTCTTGAGTCTCCCATGTAGCCTCATCTTTTGAATGTTGGTTCCACTGTATCTTGTAAAACTTGAGAGTTCTTCCCCGGGTAATTCTGTCCTTTTGATCCAAGACTTGAATAGGGTGTTCTGAATATGTCAAGTCTGGCTCTAGGGCAACATCCGTCACTTCAATGGTTCGATCGGGTACCCGAAGACACTTCTTCAGTTGAGACACGTGGAACACATTATGTACAACAGACAAGGTTTCGGGTAGTTGAAGTCGGTATGCCACTGGTCCATACCTTTCAAGAATTGGAAAAGGACCAATGTATCGGGGTGCAAGCTTCCCTTTAACCCCGAAACGTGATATACCCTTCATTGGTGACTCTTTCAAATAGACATAATCCCTGACCAAAAAGTATAAGGGTTGTCGTCGCTTGTCTGCATAACCTTTCTGACGAGCTTTGGCTTTCTTCAGGTTATGAATTATTCATTGAACATTTTCTTCGGTCTCTTTTACCATATCTGGCCTGAAGAAACTCCTTTCGCCTGGTTCGGACCAGTTTAACGGAGTGCGGCACCGTCGGCCATACAAAGCTTCGAAGGGTGCCATCTTAATGCTTTCTTGATAGCTATTATTATATGAGAACTTCGCTAATGGTAAGCAATCATCCCATTTCTGTGGGAATTCCAAAGCACAAGCCCGTAGCATGTCCTCAAGTATTTGATTCACCCTCTCAATCTGCCCATTGGTTTGCGGATGATAGGCCGAACTATGGAGCAACTTAGTATCCAGTGCTTTGTGATGTTCTTCCCAAAATTTAGACACGAATTGCGGTCAATGATCCGACACTATCGTCTTTGGAACACCATGCAAACTGAGAACATGGGCAATGTATAATTCTGCATATGTGGCCACTATATACTTTACCCTGACAGGAAGGAAGTGGGCAATCTTTGTAAGTCGATCAACAATAACCCAGATAGAATCATATCCCTTGGTAGTCTTGGGCAATCCCACAATAAAGTCCATACTAATATCCTCCCATTTCCATGTAGGGACAGGTAAAGATTGTAATGGACCGACAGTCTTCATATGTACGGCTTTGACACATCTGCAAGTGTCACATCTTGCCACATAGTGTGCGATTTCAATCTTCATCTTTGTCCACCAATAATGATGTTTTAAATCATGATACATCTTAGTGCTTCCGGGGTGAATAGAATAGCGACTAAGATGTGCTTCATCTAATATTTGTTGGCGGATTTCTTCATTCTTTGGCACAACTATGCGGTTGTTGAACCATACAATCCCTTGATCGTCTTTCCTAAAGCACTTGGCTTTTCTAGCCTCTATCTTCTCATGGATGTGCTTCATACCCTCATTATCCTTTTGTGCATCAATTATCCTTTGTAAAGGATTGAATCAAGCTCTAGTTCATTTAAAGTTCCATGTTGAATCATTCCCATGTTCAAATTCTCCATTTCTTGGCATAACGTAATGTTAGAAGTTTCCATTGTAAAACAATGACAAAAAGTCTTGCGACTCAAGGCATCTGCCACTACATTAGCTTTGCCTGGGTGATAATGAATCTCCAGTTCATAATCCTTAATAAGCTCGAGCCATCACCTTTGCCTCATGTTCAACTCTGACTGGGTGAAGATATACTTCAAGCTTTTATGGTCTGTATAAATGTGACAGATATTACCCAGCAGATAATGACGCCATATCTTCAGGGCATGAACCACTGCAGCTAGCTCCAGATCATGAGTTGGATAATGTTCCTCATGCCGGCGCAACTGCCTTGAAGCATAAGCTATCACTCAACCTTCTTGCATTAAAACACAACCGACACCACTGCCTGATGCGTCACAATACACATCAAAGGGCTTTCCAATATCCGGTTGAGCCAATACCGGAGCAGTGGTTAATAATACCTTCAATTGTTCAAAGGCTTCATTACACTTTGAAGACCAATTAAATTTAGTATCATTCTTCAATAAACTTGTGATTGGTTTCACAAGCTTGGAAAAATCTAGTATAAATCGGCGGTAATAGCCAGCCAGTCCAAGGAAACTTTGGACTTGATGTACAGTGGTTGGGGGTTTCCACTCCAAAATTTCCTTGACTTTGCTGGGATCCACCGCAATCCCCTTGGCAGATAATACATGTCCCAGAAATTGGATTTCTTCTAGCCAGAACACGCATTTACTGAATTCGGCATATAACTGATGTTCTCTCAAGCGCGTTAATACAATCCGCAAGTGTTGAGCATGCTCCTCTTCATTCTTGGAGTATATTAAGATATCGTCAATGAATACCACCACAAACTTGTCCAACTCAGGCATAAATGCTGAGTTCATCAAATAAGTGAAGTGGGCAGGAGCATTCGTTAGTCCGAAAGACATTACCAAATATTCAAATAACCCATACCACGTAGTGAATGCGGTCTTTGGTATATCTTCGGGCCGGATACGAATCTGATGATAGCCCGATCTAAGGTCGATCTTGGAGAATACCCTTGCTCCAGTCAGTTGATCAAATAGAATATCAATCCGTGGAAGAGGGTACTTACTTTTGATAGTAACCTCATTAAGGGGTCTATAATCCACACACATTCGAAGTGTTTGGTCCTTCTTCTTGACGAAGATGGCTGGACAACCCCATGGTGATGAGCTTGGCCGGATGAATCCCTTCTCTAGTAGATCTTGCAATTGGGTCTTGAGTTCTGCCAGCTCATTTGGAGGCATTCGGTACGATCTTCTAGAAATGGGGGTCGTACCGGGCTTCAACTCAATTACAAACTCTACATCTATTTCGGGTGGCAATCCAGGCAAATCTATTAGAAAGACATCTAGGAACTCACGTACTACCGGAATATCTTTGATCTCCGGTATAATGGTGTCGGGTACCATAATTAGGGGTACCCCCAATGCTCCTAATCACGGCTGGTAAACACCCTCTGACCAACTGACGGGCGCGGATCAAGTCAAGGCTTCGTCTACCCAAGGGACGCGACCTCACCCGAGCCCAGCCTCGGGCTAGAGCAGTAGCCCCAGATGAGTTCACGCCTCGCCCGAGGGCCTCCTCATGCAGAGGGCACCTCCTCGGCTCTCCCGAAGCCCGGCTCGGGCAGGCTTCGTTGTGAAGCAACCTTGGCCGGACCGCCTCACCAACCGACTGCTTCGCAGGCGCATTCAATGCAGGGGATGCCTGATGCCGTATCCTGACACACGTGCCTCAGTCGGCCAGGCCGAAGTGACCGCAGTCACTTCGCCCCTCTCTTTTTCTGTCCGATATGACGGGAAAACAGCGCCGCCCGCCCCGCTCCGACTGCCGTGCCAACCACCCAGGCGAAGCTGACAACAAGTCACAATCAACCACCGAGTTCGGTCTCAGGCGCAACAGGAAGCTCTGCCTCGCCCAACCTCAAGCTCTGGCCTCGGGAGGAGGTCTTCGCCTCGCCTGACCCCCAGACTCGGCTTCGACCTCGGCCTCGGGAGGAATCGAGTCCTTGCCCGACCCCGGCCTCAGCCTCAAGAGAAGTCCCCACCTCGCCCGACCTTAGGCTCAGACCGATCGCGCCAACAGGGGATACATCGTTACCCTATCTCTAGCCAGCTCAGGCTACAAGGAACAAGACCGGCGTTCCATCTGGCTTACCCCGGCGATGGGTAATGATGGTGCCCTGCATGCAACCATGACGCCGGTGGCTCTCAGCCCCTTACAGCAGCGAGGAGACGTCAGTAGGATCCTTGCCGCACTGCCAGCTGTGCTCCTACAGGGCTCAGGCGCTTCTCCGAGGGCCACGCTATCACGTGTATAGGGCTCAAGCTCTCCCCCGACAGCCACGTTGGCATGTACACAAGGCTTAGGCATTTCTCTGCTGGACATGTTAGCGCATAGCTACACCCCCATTATACGTCTGGATCCTCTCGTTGCGTCTATAAAAGGGAGGTCCAGGGCCATCCTGGAGGGGGGTTCACGCGGTGGAAGGAGCGAACGAACAGGCTCTCTCTCTCTCTCTCTCCCTCTCGCGACGTGCTTGTAACCCCTACTATGAGCGGCACCCGTGGTGCAGGATAATACAAGGCTTGTCCCACCTCTTGTGTTCCATCCTGCGCCAACCCATCTGGGCAGGGGCATGCAGCGACAATCTCACTCGTCGGTCCAGGGACCCCCCGGGTCCGAAACGCCGATAGTTGGCGCGCCAGGTAGGGGCCTGCTGCGTGTTAACGAACACCTTCCCGTTGAGTTTCAGATGGGGAGTCTTCATCAACCTCTTCAGCCCGGGACGGTGCTCCGCTTCGGGAGTCTCGAGTTCATGTCCCTCGAGGGCAGCTACGACATGGTACTCCTCCCCTCACGGCGCGACGACAACGACGGTCTCCGACTCACCCGCGGCGGCGAACTCGACGACAACATCTCCCCGTGGCGGAAGAGGAGCACTCCAGTCGTCCCCGCCACCCTCCTCGCCGGAGGAGGCGGAGACAGGGCAACCATGGCAACGCAGGAGGCGGCACCTTGTCAGCTGTCGCACCAGAGCGAGTCGACGTCGCCGGCACTCCCCCGGGGGACATGTCGGGCATTGTCCTCGCACCTGAGATGACGGCGGGTGTCACTTCCCCGCAACATGTCAACCCCAAGTGGACTGATGACGCTAGCACCCTCGCAAAGGATCTGCTGGGCGTTACCCTCGTACCTAAGATGACGGTGTGCTCCGCCCCCGACGCGACTTCACCACCGTCCATCGACCAAGAGGTACCGTCCGTTTTCCATCCCGTACCCTTTCGATTCAGCTTCGATCCACCTAGCGACCCCGCTACGGTGAGCGCCTTCGTAAAGGCGTATCCAAACCTTCTGGGGTACCATATGTGGTCGACCTGGGATCGACTGACAGCCATCTCAACCTTCGGGCCGGTGGGTTCCGAGGAAGAGGACGGCCCTGACTTTGGTTGGGAATTCTCTAGCCTCAATGACCCCGGTGCCATGTGGGACTTCATGTCTGCATGTGACCACTATCTCTCCGATTGTTCCGACGATGGCCACGGCCTTGACGACGAGGGTTACGGCCCAAGTCGCGAATGTTTCCACGTCGATCAGGGAGATCACAACGACGGCAACCACCTCGGTATGCCGGAGGTTGACGATCCCCCTGGGCCCGCATCTCGCATTGACATCCCGCGGGAGCTAGCTGTGGTCCCAGTCCCTGCGGGGGGTCGGGACATACAGCTCGAGCAAATCCGTGAGATGCAGGCCCGGGTCGACGGGGAAGCAGGCCGGCTTGTGCAGCTCCGACAGAACATCGAGCAGGAGTGAGCAGGCCGAACACTCGCCGGAGGGGCCTGTCATCGAGCCCAAGATGTCCAGCACCGCATCATTGACAATGCCAGGGCAGCGCTGCCCCCGGCCATCAACGGGTCCGGCCAGGACCTAGCTGCAGCGGCGATGCTACTTCGAGCCATGCCGGAGCCATCCACCACCGAGGGACGGCATATCCAGGGCGAATTCAAGGATCTCCTGGAAGGCGCCATAGTTCGACGAGCTGAGAGCTCCGCCTCCTGGAGGCGAGCTGACCCCTCGGAGCATCACGCGGTGTCCTCCCGACGCATGCGGGAAGCCTCGGTCCATCCTGAGCGCACGCGGGACGAGGCGCCTGCTGCCCAGGATCGCCTCGGCAACGAGCACCACCATCTCGACCGTCGAACCCGCCTCGACGAGAAGGTGCGCCGAGGCTACCATCCCAGGCGTGGGGGACGCTGCGACAGCGAGGAGGATCGCAGCCCCTCGCCCGAACCACCCGGTCCGCGAGTCTTCAGCCAGGCCATATGACGAGCGTCGTTCCCCGCTTGTTTCCGAGCCCCGACTACCATCACCAAATACTCGGGGGAGACGAGGCCGGAGCTGTGGCTCGTGGACTACCGACTGGCATGCTAGTTGGGAGGGGCGGATGATGACAACCTCATCATCCATAATCTACCCCTTTTCCTCTCCGACGCTGCCCGAGCCTGGCTGGAGCATGTACCTCCTGCGCAGATCTCCGACTGAGACGATCTGGTCAAGGCTTTCACGGGAAACTTCCAAGGCACGTACGTGCGCCCTGGGAACTCGTGGGATCTTCGAAGCTGCCGCCAGCAGCTAGGGGAGTCCCTCCGAGAGTACATCCGGCGGTTTTCGAAGCAGCGCACCGAGCTGCCCAACATTACCGACTCGAATGTCATCTGGGCTTTCCTTGCTGGCACCACTTGCCGAGACCTGGTGAGCAAACTGGGGCACAAGACTCCCACCCGTGCGAGCGAACTGATGGACGTCGCCACCAAGTTCGCCTCGGGTCAGGAGGCGGTCGAAGCCATCTTCCGAAAAGACAAGCAGCCTCAGGGAGAGTCGAAGAAAGATGCCCCCGAGGCGTCCGCCCAGCGGGGCACGAAGAAGAAGGCCAAGAACAAGTCGCAAGCGAAACGCGACGCCGCCGACGAGAATCTCATCGCTGCGGTCGAGCACAGGAACCCTCAGAAACCTCCTGGAGGGGCCGGCGCGTTCGACAAGATGCTCAAAGAGCCGTGCCCCTATCAACAGGGTCCCGTCAAGCACACCCTCGAAGAATGTGTCATGCTCCGGCGCTACTTCCATAAGACTGGGCCTCCGGCGGAAGATGGCAAGGGCCATGACAACGACAGGAAGGAGGGTGGCAAGGAAGAGGAGTTCTCGGAGGTCCACAACTGCTTCATGATCTACAGCGGGCAGGCGGCGAATGCCTCGGCTCGGCACCACAAGTGGGAGCGCCGGGAGGTCTGCTTGGTGAAGGTGGCAGCGCCAGTCTACCTAGACTGGTCTGACAAGCCTATCACCTTCGACCGAGGCGACCACCTCGACTTCGTGCCAAGCCCAGGAAGGTACCCGCTCGTCGTCGATCCAATCATCGGCAACGTTAGGCTCTCCAAAGTCCTCATGGATGAAGGCAGCAGCCTTAACATCATCTACGCCGAGACCCTGGAACTCTTGGGGGTTGATCGGTCCGAGGTCCAGGCCGGAGCGGCACCCTTTCACGGGATCGCACCTGGAAAGCGTATCCTCCCCCTCGGGCGGATCGACTTACCCATCTGCTTCGGGACTCCCTCCAACTTCCGAAAGAAAGCTCTTACCTTCGAGGTCGTCGGGTTCCGAGGAACCTACCATGCGGTGTTGGGAAGGCTGTGCTATGCCAAGTTCATGGCCGTCTCCAACTACACCTACCTCAAGCTCAAGATGCCGGGCCCGAACGGGATCATCACCGTCGGATCCACGTACCACCATGCGTACGAATGCGACGTGGAGTGCGTGGAGTACGCTGAGGCCCTCGCCGAGCTGAGGCCCTCATCGCCGACCTGGAACGCCTCTCCAAGGAGGCGCCTAACGCGAAGCGCCACGCCGGCAACTTCGAACCAGTCGAGGCGGTCAAGTCCGTCTCTCTCGACCCCAGCAACGACGCCAGCAAGAAAGTCCGGATTGGCTCCGAGCTCGACCCCAAATAGGAAGCAGTGCTCGTCGACTTTCTCTGCGCAAAAGCCGAAGTCTTTGCGTGGAGTCCCTCAGACATGCCCGGCATACCGAGGGATGTCGCCGAGCACTCACTGGACATCAGAGCTGGAGCCCAACCCGTGAAGCAAACCCTTCGCCGTTTTGACGAAGAAAAGCGTAGGGCCATAGGCGAGGAGATCCACAAGCTACTCGCGGCAGGGTTCATCAAAGAGGTATTCCATCCCGAATGGTTAGCTAACCCTGTTCTTGTAAGGAAGAAGGATGGGAAATGGAGGATGTGTGTAGACTACACTGGTCTAAACAAAGCATGTCCGAAAGTTCCCTACCCTCTACCTCGCATCGATCAAATTATGGACTCCACTGCTGGGTGCGAAATCCTGTCATTCCTCGATGCCTACTCAGGCTATCACCAAATCAAGATGAAAGAGTCCGACCAGCTCGCGACTTCTTTCATCACACCTTTTGGCATGTACTGTTACACTACAATGCCATTTGGTTTGAGGAATGCAGGCGCCACCTACCAGAGGTGCATGAACCACGTGTTCGGAGAACACATCGACAGAACGGTCGAGGCTTACGTCGATGACATCGTTGTCAAGACAAAGAAAGCCTCCGACCTCCTCTCTGACCTTGAAACGACATTCAAGTGTCTGAGAGCGAAAGGCATGAAACTCAATCCCAAGAAGTGTGTCTTCGGAGTCCCCCGAGGCATGCTCCTTGGATTCATCATCTCCGAGCGGGGCATCGAGGCCAATCCAGAGAAAATCACGGCCATCACCAACATGGGACCGATCAAAGATTTGAAAGGAGTACAGAGGGTCATGGGATGCCTTGCGGCTCTGAGCCACTTCATCTCACGCCTTGGCGAGAAAGGCTTGCCTCTGTACCGCCTCTTAAGGAAGGCCGAGCGCTTCACTTGGACCCCCGAGGCCGAGGAAGCCCTCGGAAACCTTAAGGCGCTCCTTACAAATGCACTCATCCTGGTGCCCCCCGCTGCAGGAGAAGCCCTCTTGATCTACGTAGCCACAACCACTCAGGTAGTCAGCGCCGCGATCATAGTCGAGAGACGAGAAGAAGGGCATGCACTGCTCGTCCAGAGGCCAGTCTACTTCATCAGCAAAGTGCTTTCCGAGACCAAAGTCCGCTACGCAGTGGTTCTGACACGACGAAAGTTGCGACACTACTTCGAGTCTCATCCGGTGGCTGTGGTGTCATCGTTCCCCCTAGGGGAGATCATCCAGTGCCGTGAGGCCTCGGGTAGGATAGCGAAGTGGGCGGTGGAACTCATGGGCGAAACGCTATCATTCGCCCCTCGGAAGGCCATAAAATCCCAGGTCTTGGCAGACTTCCTGGCTGAGTGGACTGACACCCAGTTGCCAACAACTCCAATCCAACCCAAGCTTTGGACCATGTACTTCGATGGGTCACTCATGAAAATAGGAGTAGGCGCTGGCTTGCTCTTCGTTTCACCCCTCGGAAAGCATCTTCGCTACGTCATACGCCTCCATTTTCCGGCATCAAACAACATGGCCGAGTACGAGGCTCTGGTTAACGGGCTGCGCATCGCCATCGAGCTAGGGGTCCGGCGCCTCGACGCTCGTGGCGACTCGCAGCTTGTCATTGACCAAGTCATGAAGAACTCCCACTGTCGCAACCAGAGGATGGAAGCCTACTGCGATGAAGTCCGGCGCCTAGAAGACAAGTTCTACGGGCTGGAGCTCAACCACATCGCCCGACGGTACAACGATACTGCGGATGAGCTGGCGAAGATAGCCTTAGGGCGGACAACGGTTCCCCGGACGTCTTCTCCAGAGACCTACATCAACCATCAGTCAAGATCGATGACACGCCCGAGCCCGAGGAAGCCTCGGCCCAGCCCGAGGTACCCTCGCCCGAGCCCGAGGAGGCCACGGCCGAGCCCGAGGTACCCTCGGCCATCGAGGAGGAGGCCTTGCCCGTCGAGGGGGAACAGAATAGGGTCGCGTCAGATCCGAACTGGCAGACCCCGTACCTGGAATATCTCCTCCGAGGAGAGCTTCCCCTCGACAAGGCCAAAGCTCGGTGACTGGCTCGGCGCGCCAAGTCGTTCGTCTTGCTGGGTGATGAAAAGGAGCTCTACCACCGCAGCCCCTCGGGCATCCTCCAATGATGCATATCCATCGCCCAGGGACAAGAGCTGTTGCAAGAAATACACTCGGGGGCTTGCGGCCACCATGCAGCACCTCGAGCCCTCGTGGGGAATGCCTTCCGACAAGGTTTCTACTGGCCAACCGCGGTGGCCGACGCCACTAGGATTGTACGCTCCTGCCGGGGGTGTCAATTCTACGCGAGGCAAACACGCCTGCCCGCTCAGGCCCTGCAGACGATACCCATCACCTAGTTGTTTGCTGTGTGGGGTCTAGACCTCGTCGGTCCCTTGCAGAAGGCACCCGGGGCTTCTCGCACCTGCTGGTCGCCATCGATAAATTCTCCAAGTGGATCGAGGTCCGACCCTTGACCAGCATCAGGTCCGACCGGGCGGTGGCGTTCTTCACCGACATCATCCATCGATTCGAGGTCCCAAACTCCATCATCACCGACAATGGCACGCAGTTCACCGGAAAAAAGTTCCTGGACTTCTGCGACGACCACCACATCCGTGTGGACTGGGCCGCTGTAGCTCACCCCATGACGAATGGGCAGGTGGAGCGTGCCAATGGTATGATTTTGCAGGGACTCAAACCGAGGATCTACAATGACCTCAACAAGTTCGGCAAGTGGTGGATGAAAGAGCTACCCTCGGTGGTCTGGAGTCTGAGGACGATGCCGAGCCGTGCCACGGGTTTCTCGCCGTTTTTTCTAGTCTATGGGGCCGAGGCCGTCCTCCCCACGGACTTAGAATACGGCTCCCCGAGGACCAGGGCGTACGATGACCGAAGCAACCAGACCAGCCGAGAGGACTCGCTGGACCAGCTCGAAGAGGCTCGAGACGTTGCCTTACTACATTCGGCACGGTACCAGCAGTCGCTGCGACGCTACCATGCCCGAAGCGTTTGGCCTCGAGGCTTCCAAGTGGGAGACTTGGTGCTGTGTCTGCGACAGGACGCCCGAGGGCGCCACAAGCTCACTCCTCCCTGGGAAGGGCCCTTCATCATCGCTAAGATTTTGAAGCCCGGAACATACAAGCTGGCCAACAACCAAGGCGAGGTCTACAGCAACGCTTGGAACATCCAATAGCTACGTCGCTTCTACCCTTAAGATGTTTTAAGTCGTTCATGTACCTCATTTTCTTTACATACATGAAGTCTAACCGTCAAGGAAGGGTCAGCCTTGCCTCAGCAAAGCCCGACCCTCCCTCGGGGGCTAGAAGGGGGAAACCTTCTCTGCGTCAAAATTTTCCTCATAAAAAAATTTCTACCAAAACGACCTTCGTGCTTTCGACTTCCGTATCTATAGCGGGATCCTGAAAACGACGAGAGTACATGTAAGCGGCAAGGCCGACCGAGCCGAGGAAGACCTATGCCTCCGGGATACGGATACCTCACTCATCACCTTCTGCAAGAAGTAACTCACGCTCGGATAAGCGATCCTGCTACCGAACAAGTCCAAACACTCGCGTAGAAAACGACTTTCGTGCCTTCTCGACTGTATCAATAACGGAATCCTACGACCAAATGAGAGTGCACGTAAGCGGCAAGGCCGACCGAGCCGAGGAACTCCTACGCCTCCGGGATACGGATACCTCACTCATCACCTTCCGCGAGAAGTAACTCGCGCTTGGATAAACGATTCTGCTACTGACAGACAGGTCGTGATGCTCGAAACGAGAGGAAAGAAAATGCAGCTTTTTAACACGACGATAAAGTGTTTAGGCCTCGACGGTCGTGAAAAACATGCGCATGCGACAGACAAACTATTCCTACAGGTTTAAGCATCGGCAGGGGAGCAGCAGCACCCTCGGCGTTGTTTCCACCCTCGGCGGAACCTGGCCCGGCCTCGGACGGCGACCCGGGCGAAGGGACCTCCACACAAGGGAGGATGCCAGCACCGCGCCAGCGGATGTCTTGGCCAAGCTTCATCTGCTACTGCCACATCTTCCTTGGCCTGGGAAGCCACCAGCTCCCGGGCCGATGAAGTCTGTTTTCGGGCCGACTCCGCCTCTATCTGCGCCAACACCGCTGCCTCCGGCTCTGGCTCATCGCAGAGCAGCCGAGGGTCCTAAAAACTGAGCAAGAAAGGCCTAGAGTGGCAAGGCCGACCGAGCCGAGGGACTCCTACGCCTCCGGGATACAGATACCTCACTCGTCACCTTCCACGAAAGGCAACTCACGCTCGGTTAAGTTGTTCGGCTAGCCAGCAGGCAAGTCCCGGTGCTCGAAATGTGGAAGAAACGCAGCTTTATACTCGAATACCCAAATGTTCAGGCCTCGACAGCCACGAAGAACAAACACATATACTTGGGGTAACTATGCTACACAGACTTAGACATTGGCAGAACCCTCGGTGGTTCTCCCGACCTACGTCAAATGTCTAAGTACTTGAAGCGGTTACATTTTGCTCCGGCAAAAACCCAGTAACGGGACTTCGGTTCCATTCCCGCGGGTATGAGCAACCTCCACACCAGGGGGCCCACGGGATAACAAACTCCAAGCGGCTCGCTGGCGACCTCTGCAGCAGCAGAGACAGCGACCTCCACCTCGGGCGGCTAAACAGCAGTAGCGATGACCTCAGGATAGATGCTGCTGTGAAGAGGCCCTCGCCCTTGTCCCCACACGAGGGGCAAGGACAAGCCATTAAGGCTGAAGAGTCGGAGGGCACTGTCCGTGGGATCGAACCCACCGACACCTCGCCGGCGAACAGCGGCCGCCCCAAAGCGCACCGGCAGGTCCTCACTCCCGTCCTCGCCGAGGTCGTCCAAGAACACGAGTACTGCCCTCGCGGCGTACGACGTGCTAGGCGACCCCCCGGCGCAGCTAGCGGTGCGAGGAGGACCTGGACGTGGCCGGCCCGCGCGCGGCATGACTGCCGCCCGGATGAAGGACGGAAAGCTGCACCCTGGCCAGGGAGCAGCAGTTCGCCTTCCTCCACATGGCTAGAGGACGTCTTCGTAGGGCTGGAGGATGCCCTTCTCCCCCAAACGCTGGGGGAAGAAAAGGGTCACCGACCCAGGTGGAGGCAACCCCCCACTCGGTGCGCTCCTCCGCCTCAGCCCGGATGACGAAGATCCTTGAAGCTGAGGGTGGGGCGGAGGCCGCAGCCCGGCTTGCTTCTCCCCACCAAACTAACCATTGGTGCGGGAATGCAGCCAGGCTGCACGACGAAAATCCTTGAAGCCGAGCGATGGCTAAAGGGCGTCGATCTCCACGAGGCCACGCTCCTCCAACGACAGCAAGAAGAAGGCGACACTGGTGCACCCCACCCGGGGGCACGAAAGGTGGAAGGGCGCAATGCATGAGGGGAGAACGAAGGCATGGCCACTACCCCGGGGATCGATCCTCTTTTATAGGCAGACCTCCTCACTTGCACCCCCTAGCATCATGGGCAAAGTCTCCACTGACATACTCCAGGGTTCTCCCCCTGCGACATGGGGGCTGGGTCCCACACGTCATACAAGCTGGTCCGAAGCGCGAAGAAGGCGAACCGCCGCACGCGAGGCATGCAACCGCCCGGCGGTTACAGGCGTTCTCCCATCTTCGCAGAAACCGGTGGCCGAAAGGGTGGACTGCCACACGACAGGCATCCAACTGCACCGTGACTGTGCGCCCTTTCGGCTTCAACCACATCGGGTGGACCAACGCAAAGGAAGCGGGCCCGCATGTCATGTAACCGGCGCGCCGGTTATGACGTGCAAGAAACTACACCGCCACCTGCGCCAATGCCACGCCTCCTCGGCTGCAGAACCAGTACCGCGACTCGAGGCGGCCCCGCGCGTGACCCAACAGTGCCAATTGAAGGTGACGGCCATGGGACAGTCAGCCGCAGGGATAGGCACGACGGCTGGCATGGCCAAAAGTGGGCCGACAGTAATTGCAGCGACAGACGAGCGGAAGCAGCGGTCAAATCACCTGCAGGCTCGCGTCCCCTCCTGAAGCGACGGGAGAGCCCTCTCCCATAGCGTGAAGACGACGCACCCGTGTCCCGTTCCTCGAACGGCTCGCACGCACAACGGGTGCCACGCTGATCGCCCGTTCCGTCGCATTAACTCCCCGGCAGAGCAAGCGACACCTCTGGCAGGCGAGGCAGGCGTCGTTTCGCCTCCGCCATGACAATCGCGTCGAAAAAGGTGCACCACCTTATTTAAATTCGTATCCTTCCCCTCCTCTCTCTCTCTCTCTCTCTTGCTACAGGGACCGGGAAAGGGGACGTTGTGGAAAGGATCCTTCTCGGCGAAGGAAACGGGCCCCAAGCCCTCCTACTGATCAGGGGTTCGAAGGCTGGCCCCTCGGAAGGGTTTCGACAGCCACTCCAGAGCACTCGGGCTTCAAGCCCATTACTGATCAGGGGTTCGAAGGCTGGCCCCTCGGAAGGGTTCGACAGCCGCCCCAGAGTGCTAGGGCTCCGCGCCCATTACTGATCAAGGGTTCAAAGGCTGGCCCCTCGGAAGGGTTCGACAGTCGCCCCAGAGCACGCAGAGTGAGGGATGACTCTGGGTACATCCGATACATGGCCGAGGCTCGGGCTACACTCCCGAGGTACCCTAGGACATTTCCGAGACCGGCGGGAACGATTTGTAATGGAATCCCACCGGAGGGAGGCATCGAGCCCTCGGACCCTGTCGAAGGGGTCCGGGTCCGGCGAATCACCCGCAGGTACTTTTGGAGTGCGCCTCTGGGCCACCAGCCGACCCCAAACGAACGGGGCACGGACGTCCACTCGGATCACCCGTTAGCAGCTCACCGGAAACACCATGTTCGGCGCCCTCCGAGGGCAACATGGTGCTTTCCCCCCTCCTTGCGGAAAGGCGATGCAGGGGCGTATGATAAAAGTTGGGAAAGTCCTTGATCATCCTCTCGCTCCGTGCAGAGGCTCGGGGGCTGCTCTCGCACCCGGCTACGGCCAAACTGTTGTCAGCGTCAACAAACCAGCTTGATAACTTGGAACCTGACCATGCACCCGGGCTACAGCCAGGCCGCATGAGGGAACGATCAGACCGGCCGAGGCACCACGAAAGGCATTCAGACCTCAGAGGAGTCAAACCACTCCTCCGAGACCTCGGGGGCTACACCCGGCGGGTGCGCTCGCGCGCACCCATCAGAACAAAGCAAAAACCGAGAAAGGCCTGTCCCCTCACCAACACTCCCTTCGAGGCTCGGGGGCTACTGTCGGGTACCATAATTAGGGATACCCCCAATGCTCCTAATCACGGCTGGTAAACACCCTCTGACCAACTGACAGGTGCGGATCAAGTCAAGGCTTTGTCTACCCAAGGGACGTGACCTCACCCGAGCCCAGCCTCGGGCTGGAGCAGTAGCCCCAGATGAGTTCACGCCTCGCCCGAGGGCCTCCTCAGGCAGCGGGCGCCTCCTCGGCTCTCCCGAAGCCCGGCTCGGGCAGGCTTCGTTGTGAAGCAACCTTGGCTAGACCGCCTCACCAACCGACTGCTTCGCAGGCGCATTCAATGCAGGGGACGGCTGACGCCGTATCCTGACACACGCGCCTCAGTCGGCCAGGCCGAAGTGACCGCAGTCACTTCGCCCCTCTCTTTTTCTGTCCGATATGACGGGAAAACAGCGTCGCCCGCCCCGCTCCAACTGCCGTGCCAACCACCCAGGCAAAGCTGACAACAAGTCACAATCAACCACCGAGTTCGGTCTCGGGCGTAACAGGAAGCTCCGCCTCACCCAACCTCAAGCTCCGGCCTCGAGAGGAGGTCTCCGCCTCGCCCGACCCCCGGACTCGGCTTCGACCTCGGCCTCAGGAGGAATCACGTCCTTGCCCGACCCCGGCCTCGGCCTCAAGATAAGTCTCCACCTCGCTCGACCTTGGGCTCGGACCGACCGCGCCAATAGGGGATACATCGTTACCCTATTCCTAGCCAGCTCAGGCTACAAGGAACAAGACCGGCGTCCCATCTGGCTTACCCCGACGACGGGTAATGATGGTGCCCCGCGTGCAACCATGACGCCGGTGGCTCTCAGCCCCTTACGGCAGCAAGGAGACGTCAGCAGGATCCTTGCCGCACTGCCAGCTGTGCTCCTACAGGGCTCAGGCGCTTCTCCGACGGCCACGCTATCACGTGTACAGGGCTCAAGCTCTCCCCCGACAGCCACGTTGGCATGTACACAAGGCTTAGGCATTTCTCTGCCGGACACGTTAGCGCATAGCTACACCCCCTATTGTACGTCTGGATCCTCTCCTTGCGTCTATAAAAGGGAGGTCCAAGGCCATCCTGGAGGGGGGTTCGTGCGGGGGATGGAGCGAACGAACAGGCTCTCTCTCTCTCCCTCTCGCGACGTGCTTGTAACCCCTACTACGAGCAGCACCCCTGGTGCAGGATAATACAAGGCTTGTCCCACCTCTTGTGTTCCATCCCGCGCCAACCCATCTGGGCAGGGGCACGCAGCGACAATCTCACTCGTCGGTCCAGGGATCCCCCGGGTCCGAAACGCCGACAAATGGCTTCATATATTCTGCCAAATGGTTTAGTTGGAATGGCTATGGGAATGGTCAAAAGAACTTCTTCTTGTCCATAACTCAATTTGATAGTTCTCAATTCCGTATTGAGAATAGCTTTATGTTGGGCCAACCAATTCATGCCCAGAATCACATCTATGTCTTGGCCTTTCAGAACAATCATATTAGTAGGAAAGTCCCATCCAGCCAATGTTACGGGCACTTGGAAAGCCACTTCTTTAGTAAATATTTGTCCCCCAGACGAATGGATTTTAAACCCTTCCCTTGATTCATGGTATGGAATGCAATGTTGCTCCACAAATCTCTTGCTTATGAATGTATGCGAAGCACCAGAATCAAAAAGAATAATTGCAGGGTAATTGGCCACGAGGAACGTACCCATCATCACCGGTTCACTTTCCGGTGTGGTGGCCACTTGAGTGTAATAAACCCGTCCAGTTTTCCTTGTATTCTTGCCCGCGGTATTAATTGCCGCATTTCCCTTGGAACTTCCGGAGCTTTGTTGATTATTCGATTGATTCTGCCTCGGGTATGGACAGTCCTTAATGAAATACCCGGACTTTCCACAGTTAAAGCAGCCGGTTGATGAGCTTGGAAGAGCAGGGAAACGAGTGCCAGGGGCACCCGGCTGATTTGTAGCGGTGGGGCAGTGGTTGGACGGATAAACACTGGTTGCTTGAATGGGAAGGAGGGTGGGCACGATGAAGAACGATTCGGATTGAAAGGTCGGATAACCAACCTTTGCCTTTTCTTGGGGCCCTGATTGGGCCTGTTGCCTCCATTCCCCTTGGATTTTCTGGATCCTGCATATTTAGCCTCAACTGCCAGCGCTGTGCTGATAGCCCTTCTGTAAGTAAGGTCGATGCAGGTGGCCATCTTTCTTTGCATTCGATCATTCAAGCCTCTCATGAAACAATTCTTCTTCTTTATGTCTGTGTTGATTTGATCGATTGCGTATTGGGATAAGTGATTGAATTTATTGAGATACTAGGTAACAGTATCCCCGCCTTGCTTAAGCTTCAGGAACTCCTCCTGCTTCATATGGAGGACTCCTTCAGGTATATAATGCTCTCTGAACGCTAACTTAAACTCATCCCAAGTGATCTGATGACCGGCTGGCTGAAACGGCCACAAAGTTTCCCCACCATGTACTGGCAGGGCCTCGCAGTTGTTGTGCTGCAAACAGAGGCTTTTGAGTTTCTGAACACCGAAGAAGCCCGAATTTTTGTTCAATGACGCGGATCCATTCATCCGCCTCTAAATGATCTTCTGCTTTGACGAACAATGGAGGGCGCGTCTCAGAGAAATCCAAATAAGATGTTTCACGGGGGCCTTGCGGATATGTCCGCCCGCCTTGTTGTTGTAGTTGTTGACCTACCATCTCCCGCAGGAAGCGGGTATTGTCTGCTGTAGCGTTTACCAAGGCAGCGATGGCCTCGGCTAGCGTCGGAGGTACTGGGGGTGGGTTTGGGGTCACTTCCCTCCCACGGGAGGTACCAGCCCCATCCTGAGCGCGAGTCCTGGAAGGCATCTGTGGCAAAAAACATTTGGAGCAATATAATATGCCATACAAACCATCCATTTCACATTACTTAAAAAGGTAATGTTACAGACTCGTACTTACAATAGGATTACACCACCTATTACACAATAATACTACTTCCATACTATACTATTCCTACTTTTTGTCACTCTGTGTAGCCTCGCTGTCAGGCATCGGAGACCATTCGTCGACCAACTTCATAGAGGGAGGGGGCCTGAAAAGGTCCAGCTCACCGCCAAGTGCTTCTCCTGCTACTCTAGAAGGTCCGGTTCCATCCTGACAGGATCCGCAGGGACGTTCGGGTGCAGTTGTGAGTACAATACATGAACTTCTTCATGTAGTGTGTTGCAATAAACCTGCAAGCTATCAACGGTTGAGCTAAGCTCTTCCACTCAGGCTCGAGCTCTAGCTTCCTTTGCCCAAGCCAGTGAACGAGAGTTCACAGCCCAGTCAAGCGCTAGATCCCGATCCGCTAGCTGGTCTTGCAGTTGGCGGATGTCTCTTCTCAATTCATTGATTCTTTCGCCATCCGCGACCCATATGTCGTTCCTGCGTCGGAGTTCTGATCGAAGATGATTAACTTGAGCTTCTAGATCCCCGATTGGATCGTTACTACCGCTACTGCTGTCATCGTGTCTCAGGGAAAGCTAATGACGGGGTACGCCAATCGGCCCGGTTGACTTGCATGTAGTCTTTCTTGTACGTGGCGGCATTTTTCTAAGGGGGAAATCTTATTAGCATAATTTTTAGCATGATGCATGTGTAATTACAGAATCAACCTTAGTTGATTTAACCTTCTATACATTGCACTCTTCCTATCTGGTCCCTTAAAATAAACTCTTCAGAGATACTTAGGTAAGAAGGGAAGAAACTTTCTAGATAAGTCTTAGAAAATTCTTTTTGAAGATGCCTCATAGTATCTGCAGAGATGGGTTTCGCTCCGATACCAGCTGTGACGGAACCTCCTAAGTCATTAGGCCCACCTACAGTTATCCTTGTCCAACGGACCTCAGACAACCCTGCATGTGCCCCTGAATCACTTGACAAGTTTAGTATCTGCTTTTCTTACTTTTCTCAAGAGCGTTTTACCTGTCACACATACATTACAAGCATCGGAGATACGAAAATGTGGAAGCAGTTATATAAACTTACCTTTATTTAAAAGTAAGACAGAGTTAAATATTTACAGACCAGAACATAATATACGAGTGCAGAGTATTATTATTACAAACCATGGGAGGCAAAAACCCCTCCCGATAAGTATCAAACAAAAAGTTTTATGGAGGATCCTTTCCTCCTGCAGCTTCACTCCTGGTGCTCTTCCTTTGGTACCACCTTAGAACAAAAGCAACAAAAGTTTGTCGCTTCTTCACCTAAAAACAATAGGAATAAAACCCTGAGTATGGGATTACTTAGCATGTCTTACCCGACTAAGGAAAAGACTCTCAAGGGGATGTTGGCCTTAAGGGAGTCAAGGTAAGGCTTAACAGTAATCAAAGACTCTGTTTGCAGAAATGCTTACTAAAAGTGGATCCTTAAAAATCCAATATTACTTGTCTGGTTAAGTAAGATTACCTAAATCTAGAGTTCTTGCTACCCTAGTTCAAGCACTTGACTGGCACTAGCCAATTTCTTAACAACCCTTTATCTCTACTGGAGTTCTACGTATAGGGCAGTGACCAAGTCTTCATAACCGCGAAGGTACGGCGATCCGAATCGATTATACTCAGTTGAGGATCTCCAATCACACGACATATGTAGCACTTAACCCTTGCATATGTCAACTCGCCACCGGGGTTCTTAAGACCAGATCAGGTTCATGCCAACCGAGAGCATAGATACACCACCGTCCAGCCTCGTGCCACGGAGGGTACACGCTACTCTCGGTATCTCTCCACTCCCATTGCTTGGTATCTTATTCTGGTATTAGTCTGCCCAAGGCGAAGCTTACCCATGACGAGGCATGTGACCAGTTAAAGGGTACTCGATCAGCAAGCCTACATCGAGATGGTCCTTAATCGACTCAGACGGAGACACTACACCGAGACTCTCTCCTCGTGCAAGTCACCCGTCCGGTCTCAGCTTAATCATTTCAAACCCCAAAGTCTGGTACCTGGCAGAGGTACATCTTTTCCGATGTTGAACCCATCATGGCCATGATGGATCCACCATCAAGTTTTATTTTCAAAAACATCCCTCCCACTTTGCAACATCATCTTTTTGTGAAGACAAAACATTTTGTTTTGCTAGAGCAAGAGTAAGCATAGGAAAGACCTTTTGTAAAACAGGGATTCCAAGGAAGGTAATCAAATTCAAGGAAGGAAATGCAGGAATTGTTTTAGCAATCAACTCCTATCACCTAATGCATCAAGCAAGTGAGAAAGAGTTTAAAAGAATCAAGGAGGTGGCAAATGCACCGGGGCTTGCCTTGGTTTACTGGTGATTCAGGCTCGGTCCCGCAGATGTCAAAATAGAAACAGCTGCCTGCCTGATATTCCTCAGGTGGTGGTGGTGAAGTCTTCTCTCCTTCTACTTCAACTTCTTCCTCGTTTTCTAAATATAATCATACATAATAATGAATGCCCATGTAATGCTCATTACAGTGCAAAGATATTAAGAGTTTATTATCTAAAGTCTTGAATACAATTTTCCTTCATGGAACTCCAAGAACTTAGGGTTTCCAGAGTCAACAGTGAAGTTCAAAGAGCAGGAGAGGTAGGGTTCTGGGTTCTAAGTATCAAACAAGGTCCAAATCATACCAAACTCTACCCAAAGCTTCTAACTAAGGTATAAGGGTCATCTAAAAAGTTTGGAGATTTTTGGAATTATTATTGATTTTTCTAAAAATCCAGAAACAAGATTTTAGCCTATTATAAATACCCTGTAATTTTCTATTTGGATTAAAAATCATGAAACTATTTTTATTAAATTCTATAGGAAATTAGGAATCTAGCAAAATTGGTTTGGCATTTTTACCATTTTTCTACAGTTTTCTAGAATTGTTTTAGCTCTGACAGAAAAAGAAAAAGAAAAGGGAATGAACAATCTTGGGCCAAATCCAGCCCAGGCGGCCCAATCCCGGGTGGAAAACGCGCGCGCCCGCGCCCGCGCCACTTTGCAAAAACGGCCGCAACGGTTCAACTATTCCATAAAGAATCCTAGCTACTATTCCTGTGTCGCTGACCTTTTCACTTAAGCCCTCCGCTTTTTCTATTCTTCTCAAGCACCGATCCCCAGCCGGACTTTGGTCGAACACCTGGCCGGATCACACGCGCTCACTGCCGGTGACCCCTAACAACAGTAGCAAGCGCACAGGCACCGACCAAGAGGCTCCCCGGACATGTTCCCGAGACCATTTTGACGAGCCCGCTCCTAAAGTTTATTTGCTCACGACACCGGCGGAACCAGAACTCCGGCGAGTTCGTTCCGAGCAGCCGAATGTGGTAGCGTTTAGAATAAGAGTAGGGAGAGCATCACTGGCTCACCCAAGGTACGATACACGCGTGAATTTGAACAGAGCAAGCACTAGAGAGCTCGTCCACGCGAGGGGTGTTCACGGCGGCGTTCCCGGATGACAACGCCATGTTCACGGAGTCTGGTAGCGATAACGTTCAACCGCCCGGGTCCGTGAGCATCCAGAGACAATAAGAGTACTAAAACAAAATGCAAAGGAGTAGGATTTCACCGGAATCACGCTGGCCACGACGGAGCTACACTCGGCGGCGTTGACAACCGTGTTTGGGGAAAACCTAGTGATTGCAGGCTACGGGGAATGAACCGAGCTGGCTGAGAGTGGGTTGGGCGCATAACACAGAGACTAAACCGGGGGCACCTTCAATTTAAAGGCCTCGATCGAACTTATCACGAATTTGGATTGGGGATCAGCTCACGGCGACCTGGATATTTCACAGTGATCTATGCATCGTGGCGCGCGAGGAGAAAACGGTGCAGGAGGGGTAACTGACTATCCTCCATGATCCTTACGACGTGGAGAATGCTTTGCAGCGTGGCACGGTTGAGTGAAACGGCGAGCTCCGGTGATGATAAGCTCGGCCGACCGTGCGGCAAGTGGACAGGACGGCCGGACCAGCTAGCAATCGCAATTCATCCCGCCCCAGATCTTTTCACCCATCCCCGGTGTTATCCATTCTTCACCGAGCACGAATCTCCCAAGCGAAACTCGGATCTTGGCGCGAGTTCACCGGCGACGGGTACACTGTACCTGCGTTCTTCGTCAGGGCGCTGTTCAATCTGAATTTTCCTTTCGAAGTCGCCTGACAATGCATTTTTGAGCCACATTTACTCCCTGTTCTAGGCAGTAGCACACCTACCTTCCTTTGACAAAGTTGTACTCCAATATATGATCTCCAATCTTGTCACAGTGAACCAAGTCTTAACTCCACTGGATTAGTCACAATTTGACTCCAAAGTTGATCCAATGCCACTGATCATATAATTTTCAGACTGTTTTAGTCTGACAGCCCATCTTTGGGCTCATTTATCTTCAAATTCTTCATAACAACCATGCTTACTCCCTTAAAAAAAGTTATTCTCCTTTGATAGATCTAAAATATTGATGTGGTGACCTAGGGCAAAATCCCTTTTGTTTGAAAGCTACAAGGTCCCAAAGTTGAACCTATTTTCTAAAAATCAGACTTAGCCATATGGTTATAAAAGTGGTGTTTTGCAATTAGGCCCAAAACCTAGGGTTTAAGTTGCAAACCCACATATTTGTGAACCAAATGACCAAATATGCTTTAACTTCTTAGTTTTTACACTTTAATCCACAAGTGCACTAATTTTGCACTTAGCCCCCTAGGGTTTAGGTTTAGGGCTTTCTAGGGTTCTTTTTGCAGTTCTTGATACCTCTAGGGTTTGGATATCCCATAAGTATATTCAAGGTGATATTTTATGGTCATCTCTAATAAGTTTTGAAGTTTTCTTTTGTTTAAATCTTGTTTGCTCTTTTATACCCAAACTAGGGTTGAGTTCCCTATACTAGGGTTTTATTTGCAAAAAGTCATAACAATGCAACTTGTTTGAAATTTTTGCCTAGTAAATGCACTCTAGGTGTATCAAACATATGAAATGCCCATGCTTATGATGTTATGCTCAAGTTTTAGTGACAGTAACACCAGGGGTGTTACATCCTTTCCCCCATAAAAGAATCTCGTCCCGAGATTAAAAGTCCTAGGGTAAGTAGTGGAAAAGGAAATGCTTCAAATTTTTATTTCCTTATGTCTGGTACAAGGCAGGGGTGGTTTGGGGCTCACTCCTTTATTACAACAATTATATACATATCATAATTTACATGAGGCTAGAAAGCCTGGGAAATTCTTTTCTAAAAAGTCTTGAGTCTCCCATGTAGCCTCATCTTCTGAATGTTGGTTCCACTATATCTTGTAAAACTTGAGAGTTCTTCCCGAGGTAATTCTGTCCTTTTGATCCAAGACTTGAATAGGGTGTTCTAAATATATCAAGTCTGGCTCTAGGGCAACATCCGTCACTTCAATGGTTCGATCGGGTACCCGAAGACACTTCTTTAGTTGAGACACGTGGAACACATTATGTACAGCAGACAAGGTTTCAGGTAGTTGAAGTTGGTATGCCACTGGTCCATACCTTTCAAGAACTGGAAAAGGACCAATGTATCGGGGTGCAAGCTTCCCTTTAACCCCAAAACGTGATATACCCTTCATTGGTGACACTTTCAAATAGACATAATCCCAAACCAAAAAGTATAAGGGTTGTCGTCGCTTGTCTGCATAACCTTTCTGACGAGCTTGGGCTTTCTTCAGGTTATGAATTATTCGTTGAACTTTTTCTTCGGTCTCTTTTACCATATCTGGCCTGAAGAAACTCCTTTCGCCTGGTTTGGACCAGTTTAACGGAGTGCGACACCGTCGGCCATATAAAGCTTCGAAGGGTGCCATCTTAATGCTTTCTTGATAGCTATTATTATATGAGAACTTCGCTAATGGTAAGCAATCATCCCATTTCCGTGGGAATTCCAAAGCACAAGCTTGTAGCATGTCCTCAAGTATTTGATTCACCCTCTCAATCTGCCCATTGGTTTGCGGATGATAGGCCGAACTATGGAGCAACTTAGTATCCAGTGCTTTGTGAAGTTCTTCCCAAAATTTAGACACGAATTGCGGTCCACGATCCGACACTATCGTCTTTGGAACACCATGCAAACTAAGAACACGGGCAATGTATAATTCTGCATATGTGGCCACTGTATACTTTACCCTGACAGGAAGGCAGTGGGCAATCTTTGTAAGTCGATCAACAATAACCCAGATAGAATCATATCCCTTGGTAGTCCTGGGCAATCCCACAATAAAGTACATACTAATATCCTCCCATTTCCATGTAGGGACAGGTAAAGATTGTAATGGAATGGCAGTCTTCATATGTATGGCTTTGACACGTCTGCAAGTGTCACATCTTGCCACATAGCGTGCGATTTCAATCTTCATCTTTGTCCACCAATAATGCTGTTTTAAATCATGATACATCTTAGTGCTTCCGGGATGAATAGAATAGCGACTAAGATGTGCTTCATCTAATATTTGTTGGTGGATTTCTTCATTCTTTGGCACAACTATGCGGTTGTTGAACCATACAATCCCTTGATCGTCTTTCCTAAAGCACTTGGCTTTTCTGGCCTCTATCTTCTCATGGATGTGCTTCATACCCTCATTATCCTTTTGTGCATCAATTATCCTTTGTAAAGGATTGACTCAAGCTCTAGTTCATTTAAAGTTCCATGTTGAATCATTCCCAGGTTCAAATTCTCCATTTCTTGGCATAACGTAATGTCAGAAGTTTCCATTGTAAAACAATGACAAAAAGTCTTGCGACTCAAGGCATCTGCCACTACATTAGCTTTGCCTGGGTGATAATGAATCTCCAGTTCATAATCCTTAATAAGCTCGAGCCATCGCCTTTGCCTCATGTTCAACTCTGACTGGGTGAAGATATACTTCAAGCTTTTATGGTCTGTATAAATGTGACAGAAATTACCCAGCAGATAATGACACCATATCTTCAGGGCAGAACCACTGCAGCTAGCTCCAGATCATGAGTTGGATAATGTTCCTCATGCCGGCGCAACTGCCTTGAAGCATAAGCTATCACTCAGCCTTCTTGCATTAAAACACAGCCGAGACCACTGTCTGATGCGTCACAATACACATCAAAGGGCTTTTCAATATCCGGTTGAGCCAATACCGGAGCAGTGGTTAATAATACCTTCAATTGTTCAAAGGCTTCATTACACTTTGAAGACCAATTAAATTTAGTATCATTCTTCAATAAACTTGTGATTGGTTTCACAAGCTTGGAATAATCTGGTATAAATCGGTGGTAATAGCCAGCCAGTCCAAGGAAACTTCGGACTTGATGTACAGTGGTTGGGGGTTTCCACTCCAAAATTTCCTTGACTTTGCTGAGATCCACCGCAATCCCCTTGGCAGATAATACATGTCCCAGAAATTGGATTTCTTCCAGCCAGAACGCGCATTTACTGAATTTGGCATATAACTGATGTTCTCTCAAGCGCGTTAATACAATCCTCAAGTGTTGAGCATGCTCCTCTTCATTCTTGGAGTATATTAAGATATCGTTGATGAATACCACCACAAACTTGTCCAACTCAGGCATAAATACTGAGTTCATCAAATAAGTGAAGTGGGCAGGAGCATTCGTCAGTCCAAAAGACATTACCAAATATTCAGATAACCCATACCGCGTAGTGAATGCGGTCTTTGGTATATCTTCGGGCCGGATACAGATCTGATGATAGCCCGATCTGAGGTCGATCTTGGAGAATACCCTTGCTCTAGTCAGTTGATCAAATAGAATGTCAATCCGTGGAAGAGGGTACTTATTTTTGATAGTAACCTCATTAAGGGGTCTATAATCCACACACATTCGAAGTGTTTGGTCCTTCTTCTTGACAAAGATGGCTGGACAACCCCATGGTGATGAGCTTGGCCAGATGAATCCCTTCTCTAGTAGATCTTGCAATTGGGTCTTGAGTTCTGCCAGCTCATTTGGAGGCATTCGGTACGATCTTCTAGAAATGGGGGCCGTACCGGGCTTCAACTCAATTACAAACTCTACATCTCTTTCGGGTGGCAATCCAGGCAAATCTTCTGGAAAGACATCTGGGAACTCACATACTACTGGAATATCTTTGATCTCCGGTATAATGGCTTCATATATTCTGCCAAATGGTTTAGTTGGAATGGCTATGGGAATGGTCAAAAGAACTTCTTCTTGGCCATAACTCAATTTGATAGTTCTCAATTCCGTATTGAGAATAGCTTTATGTTGGGCCAACCAATTCATGCCTAGAATCACATCTATGTCTTGGCCTTTCAGAACAATCATATTAGTAGGAAAGTCCCGTCCAGCCAATGTTACGGGCACTTGGAAAGCCACTTCTTTAGTAAATATTTGTCCCCCAGACGAATGGATTTTAAACCCTTCCCTTGATTCATGGTATGGAATGCAATGTTGCTCCACAAATCTCTTGCTTATGAATGTATGCGAAGCACTAGAATCAAAAAGAATAGTTGCAGGCTAATTGGCCACAAGGAACGTACCCATCATCACTGGTTCACCTTCCGGTGTGGTGGCCACTTGAGTGTAATAAACTCGTCCAGTTTTCCATGTATTCTTGCCCGCGGTATTGGTTGCCGCATTTCCCTTGGTACTTCCGGAGCTTTGTTGATTATTCAATTGATTCTGCCTCGGGTATGGACAGACCTTAATGAAATGCCCGGACTTTCCACAATTGAAGCAGCCGATTGATGAGCTTGGAAGAGCAGGGAAACGAGTGCCAGGGGCACCCGGCTGATTTGTAGCGGTGGGGGCAGTGGTTGGACAGATAAACACTAGTTGCTTGAATGGGAAAGAGGGTGGGCACGATGAAGAACGATTCGGATTGAAAGGTTGGATAACCAACCTTTGCCTTTTCTTGGGGCCCTGATTGGGCCTGTTGCCTCCATTCCCCTTGGATTTAACGGATCCTGCATATTTAGCCTCAACTGCTAGCGTTGTGCTGACAGCCCTTCCATAAGTAAGGTCGATGCACGTGGCCATCTTTCTTTGCATTCAATCATTCAAGCCTCTCATGAAACAATTCTTCTTCTTTATGTCTGTGTTGACTTGATCAATTGCGTATTGGGATAAGTGATTGAATTTATTGAGATACTAGGTAACAGTATCCCCGCCTTGCTTAAGCTTCATGAACTCCTCTTGCTTCATATGGAGGACTCCTTCAGGTATATAATGCTCTCTGAACGCCAACTTAAACTCATCCCAAGTGATCTGATGACCGGCTGGCTGAATGGCCAAAAAGTTTCCCCACCATGTACTGGCAGGGCCTCGCAGTTGTTGTGCTGCAAACAGAGGCTTTTGAGTTTCTGAACACCGAAGAAGCCCGAATTTTTGTTCAATGACGCGGATCCATTCATCCGCCTCTAAATGATCTTCTGCTTTGATGAACAATGGAGGGCGCATCTCAGAGAAATCCAGATAAGATGTTTCACGGGGGCCTTGCGGATATGCCCGCCCGCCTTGTTGTTGTAGTTGTAGTTGTTGACCTACCATCTCCCGCAGGAAGCGGGTATTGTCTGCTGTAGCGTTTACCAAGGCAGCGATGGCCTCGGTTAGTGTCGGAGGTACTGGGGGTGGGTTTGGGGTCGCTTCCCTCCCACGGGAGGTACCAGCCCCATCCTGAGCGCGAGTCCTGGAAGGCATCTGAGGCAAAGAACATTTGGAGCAATATAATATGCCATACAAACCATCCATTTCACATTACTTAAAAAGGTAATGTTACAGACTCGTACTTACAATAGGATTACACCACCTATTACACAATAATACTACTTCCATACTATATTATTCCTACTTTTTGTCACTCTGGGTAGCCTCTCTCTCAGGCATCAGAGACCATTCGTCGACCAACTTCATAGAGGGAGGGGGCCTGAAAAGGTCTAGCTCACCGCCAAGTGCTTCTCCCGCTACTCTAGAAGGTCCGGCTTCCATCCTGACAGGATCCGCAGGGACGTTCGGGTGCAGTTGCGAGTACAATACATGAACTTCTTCATGTAGTGTGTTGTAATAAACCTGCAAGCTATCCACGGTTGAGCTAAGCTCTTCCACTTGGGCTCGAGCTCTAGCTTCCTTTGCCCAAGCCAGTGAACGAGAGTTCACAGCCCAGTCAAGCGCTAGATCCTGATCCGCTAGCTGGTCTTGCAGTTGGCGGATGTCTCTTATCAATTCATTGATTCTTTCGCCATCTGCGACCCATATGTCGTTCCTGCGTCGGAGTTCTGATCGAAGCTGATGATGGGGTACGTCATCGTGTCTCAGGGCTACTTGAGCTTCTAGATCCCCGATTGGATCGTTACTACCGCTACTGCTGTCATCGTGTCTCAGGGCAAGCTGATGATGGGGTACGTCAATCGACCCGGTTGACTTGCATGCAGTCTTTCTTGTACGTGGCGGCATTTTTCTAAGGGGGAAATCTTATTAGCATAATTTTTAGCATGATGCATGTGTAATTACAGAATCAACCTTAGTTGATTCAACCTTCTATACATTGCGCTCTTCCTATCTGGTCCCTTAAAATAAACTCTTCAGAGATACTTAGGTAAGAAGGGAAGAAATTTTCTAGATAAGTCTTAGAAAATTCTTTTTGAAGATGCCTCATAGTATCTGCAGAGATGGGCTTCGCTCCGATACCAGCTGTGACGGAACCTCCCAAGTCATTAGGCCCACCTACAGTTGTCCTTGTCCAACAGACCACAGACAACCCTGCAGGTGCCCCTGAATCACTTGACAAGTTCGGTATCTGCTTTTCTTACTTTTCCCAAGAGCGTTTTACCCGTCACGCATACATTACAAGCATCAGAGATACGAAAATGCGGAAGCAGTTACATAAACTTTCCTTTATTTAAAAGTAAGACAGAGTTAAATATTTACAGACCAGAACATAATATACGAGTGTAGAGTATTATTATTACAAACCATGGGAGGCAAAACCCCCTCCCGATAAGTATCAAACAAAAAGTTTTATGGAGGATCCTTTCCTCCTGCAGCTTCACTCCTGGTGCTCTTCCTTTGGTACCACCTTAGAACAGAAGCAACAAAAGTTTGTCGCTTCTTCACCTAAAAACAATAGGGAATAAAACCCTAAGTATGGGATTACTCAACAAGTCTTACCCGACTAAGGAAAAGACTCTCAAGGGGATGTTGGCCTTAAGGGAGTCAAGGTAAGGCTTAACAATAATCAAAGACTCTGTTTGCAGAAATGCTTACTAAAAGTGGATCCTTAAAAATCCAATATTACTTGTCAGGTTAAGTAAGATTACCTAAATCTAGAGTTCTTGCTACCCTAGTTCAAGCACTTGACCTGCACTAGCCAATTTCTTAACAACCCTTTATCTCTACTGGAGTTCTACGTATAGGGCAGTGACCAAGTCTTCATAACCGCGAAGGTACGGCGATCCGAATTGATTATACTCAGCTGAGGATCTCCAATCACACGACATATGTAGCACTTAACCCTTGCATATGTCAACTCGCCACCGGGGTTCTTAAGACCAGATCAGGTTCACGCCAACCGAGAGCACAGATACACCACTGTCCAGCCTCATGCCACGGAGGGTACACGCTACTCTCGCCATCTCTCCACTCCCATTGCGTGGTATCTTATTCTGGTATTAGTCTACCCAAGGCGAAGCTCACCCATGACGAGGCATGTGACCAATTAAAGGGTCCTCGGTCAGCAAGCCTACATCGAGACGGTCCTTAATCGACTCAGACGGAGACACTACACCGAGACTCTCTCCTCGTGCAAGTCACCCGCCTGGTCTCAGCTTAATCATTTCAAACCCCAAAGTCTGGTACCTAGCAGAGGTACATCTTTTCCGATGTTGAACCCATCATGGCCATGATAGATCCACCATCAAATTTTATTTTCAAAAACATCCCTCCCACTTTGCAACATCATCTTTTTGTGAAGACAAAACATTTTGTTTTGCTAGAGCAAGACTAAGCATAGGAAAGACCTTTTGTAAAACAAGGATTCCAAGGAAGTTAATCAAATTCAAGGAAGGAAATGCAGAAATTGTTTTAGCAATCAACTCCTATCACCTAATGCATCAAGCAAGTGAGAAACAGTTTAAAAGAATCAAGGAGGTGGCAAATGCACCGGGGCTTGCCTTGGTTTACAGGTGATTCAGGCTCGATCCCGCAGATGTCAAAATAGAAACAGCTGCCTGCCTGATATTCCTCAGGTGGTGGTGGTGAAGTCTTCTCTCCTTCTACTTCAACTTCTTCCTCGTTTTCTAAATATAATCATACATAATAATGAATGCCCATGTAATGCTCATGAGAGTGCAATGATAATAAGAGTTTCCGGAGTCAATAGTGAAGTTCAAAGAGCAGGAGGGGTAGGGTTTTGGGTTCTAAGTATCAAACAAGGTCCAAATCATACCAAACTCTACCCAAAGCTTCTAACTAAGGTATAAGGGTCATCTAAAAAGTTTGGAGATTTTTGGAATTATTATTGATTTTTCTAAAAATCCAGAAACAAGATTTTAGCCTATTATAAATACTCTATAATTTTCTATTTGGAATAAAAATCATGAAATTATTTTTATTAAATTCTATAGGAAATTAGGAATCTAGCAAATTGGTTTGGCATTTTTAACATTTTCTACAATTTTCTAGAATTGTTTTAGCTCTGATAGAAAAAGAAAAAGAAAAGGGAATGAACAGTCTTGGGCCAAATCCAGCCCAGGTGGCCCAATCCCGGGTGAAAAACACGCGTGCCCGCGCCCGCGCTTACGCCTGCGCCACTTTGCAAAAACGCCCGCAACGGTTCAACTATTCCATAAAGAATCCTAGCTACTATTCCCTATGTCGTTGACCTTTTCACTTAAGCCCTCCGCTTTTTCTGTTCTTCTCAAACACCGATCCCCGACCAGACTTTGGTCGAACACCTGGCCGAATCGCACGCGCTCACTGCCGGTGACCCCTAACAACAGTAGCAAGCGCACAGGCACCAACCAAGAGGCTCCCCGAACATGTTCCCGAGACCATTTCGACGAGCCCGCTCCTAGAGTTTACTTGCTCACGACACCGGCGAAACCAGAACTCCGGCGAGTTTGTTCCGAGCAGCCGAATGTGGTAGCGTTTAGAATAAGAGTAGGGAGAGCATCACTGGCTCACCCGAGGTACGATACACGCGTGAATTTGAACAGAGCAAGCACTAGAGAGCTCTTCCACGCGAGGGGTGTTCACGGCGGTGTTCCTGGATGACAACGCCGTGTTCACGGAGTCTGGTAGCGATAACGTTCAACCGCCCGGGTTCGTGAGAATCCAGAGACCATAAGAGTACTAAAACAAAATGCAAAGGAGTAGGATTTCACTGGAATCACGTTGGCCACGACGGAGCTACACTCGGCGGCGTTGACAACCGTGTTTGGGGAAAACCTAGTGACTATAGGCTACGGGGAATGAAACGAGCTGGCTGAGAGTGGGTTGGGCGCGTAACACAGAGACGAAATCAGGGGCACCTTCAATTTAAAGGCCTTGGTCGAACTTATCACGAATTTGGATTGGGGATCAGCTCATGGCGACCTGGATATTTCACAGTGATCTATGCATCGTGGCGCGCGAGGAGAAAACGGTGCAGGAGGGGTAACTGACTATCCTCCACGATCCTTACGACGTGGAGAATGCTTTGCGGTGTGGCACGATTGAGTGAAACGGCAAGCTCCGGTGATGATAAGCTCGGCCGACCATGCGGCAAGTGGATAGGACGGCCGGACCAGCTAGCAATCGCAATTCATCCCGCCCCAGATCTTTTCACCCATCCCCGGTGTTATCCATTCTTCACCGAGCATGAATCTCCCAAGCGAAACTCGGATCTTGGCGCGAGTTCACCGGCGACGGGTACACTGTACCTGCGTTCTTCGTCAGGGCGCTGTTCAATCTGAATTTTCCTTTCAAAGTCGTCTGACAATGAATTTTTGAGCCACATTTACTCCCTGTTCTAGGCAGTAGCACACCTACCTTCCTTTCACAAAGTTGTACTCCAATATATGATCTCCAATCTTGTCACAGTGACCCAAGTCTTAACTCCATTGGATTAGTCACAATTTGACTCCAAAGTTGATCCAATGCCACTGATCATATAATTTTCAGACTGTTTTAGTCTGACAGCCCATCTTTGGGCTCATTTATCTTCAAATTCTTCATAACAACCATGCTTACTCCCTTAAACAAAGTTATTCTCCTTTGATAGATCTACAATATTGATGTGGTGACCTAGGGCAAAATCCCTTTTGTTTGAAAGCTACAAGGTCCCAAAGTTGAACCTATTTTCTAAAAATTAGACTTAGCCATATGGTTATAAAAGTGGTGTTTTTGCAATTAGGCCCAAAACCTAGGGTTTAAGTTGCAAACCCACATATTTGTGAACAAATGACCAAATATGCTTTAAGTACAGTTTTTACACTTTAATCCACAAGTGCACTAATTTTGCACTTAGCCCCCTAGGGTTTAGGTTTAGGGCTTTCTAGGGTTCTTTTTGCAGTTCTTGATACCTCTAGGGTTTGGATATCCCATAAGTATATTCAAGGTGATATTTTATGGTCATCTCTAATAAGTTTTGAAGTTTTCTTTTGTTTAAATCTTGTTTGCTCTTTTTTACCCAAACTAGGGTTGAGTTCCCTATACGGGCTTGTTCGCTTTAGAGTGGATTGAGGGGGATTGGAGGGGATTAAATCCCCTCCTTCACAATTTGTGAAGGAGGGGATTTAATCCCCTCCAATCCCCCTCAATCCACTCTAAAACGAACAAGCCCTACTAGGGTTTTATTTGCAAAAAGTCATAACAATGCAACTTGTTTGAAATTTTTGCCTAGTAAATGCACTCAGGTGTATCAAACATATGAAATGCCCATGCTTATGATGTTATGCTCAAGTTTTAGTGTCAGTAACACCAGGGGTGTTACAGATGGTGAGAAATACGGGAGTTAATTCACCACGAGGTCCACATGGCGAATAAATATATATGCCTATCTTGCCAAAAGAAAATCATAAATACAGGTCAAGCAAGAACACAAGATACAAGATTTTATCCCGAGGTTCGGCCACACCACAAAGGTGTCCTACTCCCCGTTGAGGAGTCCACAAAAGGGCAGGGTCTTTTCCAACCCTAATCCTCCACAACCCGACCACCAAGGTCAAGGGATTATTTTCTCAAATCTGCTCACAAGAGCGGGGAATACAAACTTCTTGGGATCATCCACAACTTTGGTGATTCCCAAGCAACTTCAATCCGTCTAGAAACCCTAGGGTTCCAAGAACAATAATATCGCACAAGAGGTGTTTGCAACAAGCTCAAGAGATGAGAATGACAGGGAGAGTAAAACTAGATCCGAGGGCACAAGCAAAAACCTCACCCCAAATGGGCACCTTCAATTAATTTGATTTAAGAGCTAGATTGGATGTGTGTGTGTGAGTGCTTTTGTCTCAAGTTAGGTGAGCAATAAGTGTGGGGGCGACCAGGGTAAATGAGGAGAGAGATATGAGATGGTATTTATAGAGTCTCCTCAAAAAGAGTTGTTGGGCTCAGGGCAGATTGACAGTCAGTCTACTAGTCTGAATGGCAGACTGCTGGTCAGACTGGTCAAAAAGGCCTGGTGTCATGCTGATAGATAGTTTGCCACAGGTCAGACTGGGCAGATGACCTAGAGACCAGTTGAACTGCCCCGGGGCTAGTTCAGCTGGTTTTGACCAGAAAGTTTAGGAGAGAAAACCCAGGTTCAACTGGCTCGGAGGCAAGTTTGACCGGTTTTGACCATAGAGTTTCATAGTTGAAGTTAAAGTTCAACTCAGCTGAAAAAGCTCAACTCAGCCGAAGAAGTTTAACTCAGCTGAAAAGGCTCAACTGCTTTTCAACAGGAAAACTCTCCGTTTCTCAATCTAACAACAGTCGTACACAGAGTGTCCAAATAATTTTGGTTTTCAAAATCGCTTTTGAATTTAGAGGCTTGAACAATAGCAAACACCGTTAGCTGTGCAAAAACTACTAAGGGAGAAATAGATCCTGCGAATCAAGATATATATAAAAGTTTACACGTTCGTCGTATGGAATCTTTTCAAGGCACCACTGATGTGTTTGTTTTGTCCTTGAAACTTACCTTTCTAATTCTCAACTAAAGTTGTAACTCCTTTAATTTCTGTAGATACTGAGTATACACTATGAGTAAACTTGTTAGTACTCTTATTTGTTTTGTCATTAAATCACCAAAACCCTTAGTTAGGGTTGATTGTACTTTCAATCTCCACTTTTTTTGTGATTGATGCTGAAACATATAAGGTTAAAAAGATAAATATTTGAAGTAGTAAAATTGTTTTTGGATAATTGTACATATATGGCTCCCCCTAAATGTGTGCAATTGTTTTGAATTAACGTGTTGACCTAACATGTCAAGCCTGCAACACATTTGGAGAAGGTGAACAAGTTCATACTATATACAATTATCCGAGGGGTGCAAGAGTGTTATGTATAAGAAAATGTGATGCATATGACTACACTTTGACTCATCTCATCATACATCATATAAGAAACTAGCAATAGCAAATATCATATGATCGTATAGCAATTGCAATAGATGAGATTAAAAATATGTTAATGACCAGATGACCATCACAACACAGAATTAAAATATTTAGTATAGACCCGATGTTCACTGCACAAATATTACAAAATAAAAGATACAAGCCGCTGAGTGGCCAATCAATCAAACTACTCAACTCTACTCTACTTCAAACCCTTCCTCAGTTTTCCCCTTTTTGGCAATAAGTAAAAAACAGAGAGATGCACAAGACTCAATAGCCACCAGGGTCATTACCATCATAGGGACCCGATGGAGGAGGATAGGGAGGATATGCCGCAAAGAAGGAATGAACCATCTCTTTCTCATATGACGAACCCCGCGGAGGATCGTCAGATGAAGTAAAAGCGGACGAAGATGAAGGGTCCTGAAAAGGAGGTGGAGGAGGAGGGTGACCAGAGCCAGAAGGTCTTGGTCATGTAGAATGATACGTGCAGGTGTCCCTTTTATTTGCTGTCATTTCAGTACGAATTTCAGTCTCCAACGGGTTGTAAACGATCGAACAAAGAATAAGTCTTTGATACACTTATGTTTTAGTCATTGTTTTTTGTTTTCTTTGATATATATCAGATATGAAGCATTTCTTAACGAGAAGTTTTCGAGCAATTTACTATAGAATTTCTTTTTCCCTTAAAAAAGTTGTAGGATCCATTCTGATGGTGTGAACAGTGGCCAGCATTGGCGCTTTCGCTTGTTCAGATATAAGAATTTACTATCTCCTTCGCGAGTTGGATACAAGTATTTGTACATTATGAAAGGGAGATTTCTTTAGGGCTTTCGATTAGAGGTGGATTGGAGGAGATTATCCCTCCAATCCCATGCAACCGAACAAGGTCTTCGGTGGAATGGAAGAGTGGATCTGCCACCCCACCTCAATTCAACGCTTGCTCGTCTAGGCTTTGTTGTCCTTGTCGACTACCGCCAATGTTCAATGTCTAAGACCAACTCCAAAAGTTCTCAAAAAAGCTCTCTAAACTCATGGTTAGCAAGTTGCTAAATAGCTATTAGGAGTAAAAAATAGTTTAGTCTCCAACAGTTCTTAATATTTATGGAGTAGTTTAATTTTGAATCTAATTTTGGTGGACCTATTTTTTAGGCGGTATGTGTGCTAGCTAGTTAAGGGTCAGATCAAGACTCTGTCTCTTTGACGGCCTGCTTTCTAGCGACGATGTGAGCGTGACCTATGGGGATCTAGCTACTTCGTTGCGCGAGAAAGGGAAAATATAAGCACCAAGTGTGAAGAAATCATTGTCAACCATATTTGGGGAGTGTATCGAGTTGTCAAATCTGAAGAGCAAATGAGGTTGGATAACAAGTAACTAAAAATTTAGCAAGTCTATTTGAAGAACTATTGGAGAAGCAATTTTCTATTCACTTCTTAAATTTAAGATTTAGAAAGTTGTTTAAAAGATGCTATCTAGCTCTAGGTTCTTGATTAATATTTATTAGAAAATGTTTATGTCAAGGTTTTGGAAACCAGGGACAATAAGATTTGTGTTCAGTGGGATGCAAGCGCGGACTCACTTCGAATGGTGGATCATAGAGATCCGTACAGAGAACTGAGACACTGGGTTATATTGGTTCAGGCTAGAGCCCTAGTCCAGTGTAGTGCTGATCGTAGTATTACAGTAGAGTGTGTTACAGCGGGTGGCTTGTGTGGTTATGTGCATCTCCCATTGAAAGGGAAATAGGGTTTAACCTTTTCCTAAATATAATTTTGGTGGTTGAATGCCCAACACAAATAATTGGACTAACTAGTTTGCTCTAGATTATATTCCACAGGTGCATAAAGGTTCAACACAAACCAATAAAAAGATCAAAGTTAGGGTTCAAAATAAAGGAGCAAAAGAAACCAAAGAGAACCCTAGTATGGCGCACCGGACAGTGTCCGGTGCACCAGGGTCGATCGACTTCAAACTCTTCACCTTAAGGTTTTTGAGGCCGCGCTCCGCTATAATTCACCGGACTGTCCGGTATGCCACCGGACTATCCGGTGCACCAGCGGAGCAACGACTAGGCAGCGCAACGGTCGGCTCCAACGGTCGCCTGCAGAAGCTACAGTGCGCGGACAGTTCGCGCAGAGTCAGAGCAGCCGCCAGAAGGCGCTCCGGACAGTGAAAAGTGCCTGGCCGGTGCGGCACCGGACTGTCTGGTGCCACATAAAGACAAAGCTCCAACGGTCAAAACCGTCAGAACCCTAACGGTTGGGTGACGTGGCTAGCGCACCGGACTGTCCGGTGTGCCCATCGACAGCAGCCTGCCCCAACGGTTGAATTGGTGGTTGGGGGCTATAAATACCCCACAACCACCCCCACTCCAACCATCCAAGGATTCACAATAGTGCATTCAATACAAGAGCAATATACTACACTCCAAGACACAAATCAAAGCCTTCGATCCAATCAAAGTCCACAATTTAACTCTAGTATTATAGGACTTGTGAGAAGATCGTCTTGTGTTTCTTTGTTGCTCTTGTTGCTTGGTTGGCTTTCTTCTTTCTCTCATTCTTACTCTCTAAGCCTTGTAAGCGAAGCAAGAGACGCCAATTGTGTGGTGGTCCTTGCGGGGTCTAAGTGACCCGGGAAATCAAGGAAGAAAGCTCACTCGGTCTAGGTGACCGTTTGAGAGAGGGAAAGGGTTGAAAGAGACTCGGTCTTTGTGACCACCTCAATGGGGACTAGGTTCTTTGGAACCGAACCTCAAAACAAATCATCGTGTCATCCGCTTTATTTTCTTGGTTGATTTGTTTTCCCCTCTCTCTCGGACTCAGATTTTATTCTAACGCTAATCCCGGCTTGTAGTGTGTTTAAAGTTGTAAATTTCAGTTTTCGCCTATCCACCCCCCTCTAGGCGACTTTCACCCATGAAGGAGGAGGGGGACTACCCTTTTATATCTCAAGGGTAGAAACTTACAGTGGGACTTGTAATCTACTGGATAGAGAAAGAGAGAGATCTGCTTCCCGGGTTATCGTGGTGGGTGCTCCGTTGGGTCATGTATAGTCGTACTCCCAATATGGCGTCGTCTGTTACTCTAGCTCCTATAGTGAATCCACCATTGACGTCTTTGTAGTGCCATGTGGCAGGTCCCACGAATCAATCTCATGGTGTGGTCGTACATGGAGTGGCTTCCCCTGTCGTCATGAGCCTTTCGTCACCTCTCAGCATGCATAGACGTACACTCGGTATGACGCGTTGTCTCGTCCTTCCGTTGTACGGGTCACTGTAATGACTCCGGTGCCCATTCAACGTGTTGTGCGTACGTCCGGACGTGGCTTGATGGTGACGCGTCCATCGTAGCTGACATGGATTAGTAGCGCTGGACTCAAATCTTTGCCTCGTCAAGTTGCTCGACAGTGAGTTGGTCGTCGGAGACTTGATCGGCTAGTCCGCCTCGCAGAGTTGGTTGGTGGAGCTGGGCTCCTTCCAGAGCATCATCCAAGACACCTCCGGGCAAGTCAAAAATGTGATGCTCGTCCGAGGTTGACCTCGGACGAGCTAGAGAGTTGGTCGGCCGGCCCGCCTCGCAGAGTTGGACGACGGAGTTGGGCACCTTCCGGAGCATCGCCCGAGACGCTCTTAGGCGAGTCGGAAATGCGCTGCCCGTCCAGGCTGGCCTCGGGCAAGCCGTGACTACGTCTCCTGCCCGGGGTTGACCTCAGACGAGTCGTAACTACGTCTCCTGCCCGAGGTTGACCTTAGTCGAGCCGTGACTACGTCTCCCGTTCAGTGTTGACCTTGGGTAAGCCGTGACTGCTGCCTTGTGGTAGGCCTCCCTCTCATCCGGCATGGACTTGGTTGAGGTTCATGACCCTTGCCTTGGATACCCCGTTCCTGAGTACCCAACAGTTCATTTCACCATTGTGTAATGAAAGATGTACTACATATACTCTATTTGGTGCCGCCGATTTCTCGCACTGCTGATGTTTTTCTTCGTCTGCAGTACTATAGATGTTTTTTCCGTCTGTATGTATGAAAGACAATATAGAAATGACGAAAATGTTTTGCCAGTGAAAATCTACCTTGATATTCAACATGATGCCAAACTGACTGCGTACCTAACTGTAATCAGACCGGAGATAACTTTTGTAAATGCTCTAAATAAAATTATTCATCTCTCAAAAAGGTACGTATCGATTTCTTTAGGACTATGTAATTTTTTACCGATGGCTTTAATGCGTAACGGCTTTCTACTATTTTTATAGTATTTTGTCTTTATGAATTGTAGTTGTAGCAGTCCGAAGCTTTGATCCAAAGCGAACAGCCGCGTACATGTGTACATCGATCTTAATATTAAATAGAGGTTTAGGTTGAAGATTAACCACACAAAAACGATCTTATGTGATCAAAACAATCTCCTTCCACGTTCTTGCAACTATAACTACCGCCGAACTATACCATGAATAATGTCAGTTGCATAATTCTCGAGATCTCCTTTTGCCACGTCATTATCTGTTTAATCGAGATTTTGTAAATAGTATTGGCATGTTTAGTGACCAACTATTTAGGCTCTTGAACGCGTTGTCTTCATTAGTAGTTAATTAATCTCTTGTCATTAAGGGAGTGTTTGAGATGGCTCCACATTCCAGCTCCAGTGTAGAGCTGTAGTTTATAATATTAATTTAAATAGTTTTAAAAAATAATTTTAATCTAAATAATAAACAAAATGATTTGTCTAAATGTCTTCTAAAGGCTTACAACTTCAACTCCATGATTTTCTGGAGCACCTCATGACCTGCTCCACCAACTCTACCAAACTTCTTAGAGTTGGAGCTATCCCAAACAGGGCCTTAATCTCCAGAAGGTTATTAAGGATCGCTTGTGTGCGCTTATATCCTTTATTAAGAACTCACCACATTCTAGCCATGAATAATAATTTCATGTTTCGATTAGTTTAAATTTTGAGCTTATCTTTTACAGTTTGTTGAGCTTAAATTTGACCTAACTTTTAATTTAAACTAGTCGGTTACCCGTGCGTTGCGATGGCTCAAAACAATACCCACGTAAATTATCCACCAAAAGGATCTCAAGATTTTTTATTAATTGTCTTCGCTCTCCGCATAACATTTTTATGAACGCACGGGTACCATAGGTAGCAAATCAGAGACCCCATCCCTCGTCTCCCCACTTCCAATGTTTCGTAGAGCAGGAAGGGAAGAGAAGAGGCGAACATACCTGTTCGTTGCCGGAGAAAGACACGACGAAGACCTAGGCATCTGGAGACGACATAGATATTATACCGCTAGATATATAGGGAGAGAGCATGCAAGCGGAGAAAGAAGCCCAGTCGGAGCAGCTCCAAACCGAGAGGCACCCGCACCAGGCGTCAATACGAGAAGGGTGAGAGAATGCGAGTGTCTTCCCAGCCCTGGACCGCCGAAGCGACACAACAACACCACCAACTTCGTAGCATATGCCGATAGTTGCCACGCTACGAGCCTTGGTTATCCAATATCTCAGACCTGGACTCCTCATCGCTAAGATAACCTAAGCGTGGCAGGCGCCACCATGTCCTCCTCGACGGGGCGCATAGAGAAAAGCTAGGAGCATGACCGACTCCCCCGTACCCGCGCCGACGAGCGTCGGTTGGCTCGCGGCTACGACTGTGGGCGGGGGCAGCAGGTTGGGGAGGAAGAATAGGGTGAAGGCCGGGAATACGAATGGGACGTCTGACGATGACGAAAACGATGGTGTGCGCATGATGCAGGAAGGGAAGGGAAGAGGCGAACATACCTGTTCGTTGCCGGAGAAAGACACAACGAAGACCTAGGCATCTGGAGGCGACATAGGTAGTATACCGCTAGACATATAGGGAGAGAGCACACAAGCGGAGAAAGAAGCCCAGTCGGAGCAGCTCCAAACCGAGAGGCACCCGCACCAGGCGTCAATCCGAGAAGGGTGAGAGAACGCGAGTGTCTTCCCAGCCTTGGACCGCCAAAGCAACACAACAACACCACCAACTTCGTAGCATATGCCGACAGTTGCCACGCTATGAGCCTTAGTTATCAAATATCTCAGACTTGGACTCCTCATCGCCAAGATAACCTAAGCGTGGCAGGCGCCACCATGTCCTCCTCGACGGCGCGCATGGAGAAAAGACAGGAGCATGACTGACTCGCCCCATACCCGCGCCGACGAGCATCGGTTGGCTCGTGGCTACGACCGTGGGCGGGGGCAGCAGGTTGGGGAGGAAGAATAGGGCGAAGGCTGGGAAGACGAACGGGACGTCCGACGACGACGAAAACGATGGTGCGCGTATGATGTGAAACGTCCTCATGGACATGCAATAGCCACTGCGCGAGTCGGTTTCGGGGCTGGTGTCAGACGAATATGGGAAGGAGGCGCATGCTCCTACGCCTCTGCTAAGAATGGGGTGGCACGGAGGTGGATGCATGAGGGGAGATAGAAAATAAGTAGAATGACGAACAAGGTGGTGACAACTGAGGCGAGGACCATCATTATCGTGCGAAGGTATAGATGACCAAATGGATCGTGTCTGGTGAGCCGGCCCGAGGCACGACCCATTTAATAGTGCCTGGGCCAACCCAGCACGAGCGTCGTGCGGTGCTTGGGTCGTAGCCTCGGCCCGTAGTGCTGGCCTGGCCCGACACGGTTCTTTTTTATTTTACAAAAAAAACATATATACATATGTACAATTTATTTCAATATTATGAACACCTGAGCTTAATGTTCTACTGGTTAGACAGCTTCGCCCAATGTCTCTCCACTCTTCTTCCATCAACTAGGTAAACGCCTATGCATTGCTACAGAGTGAACATATTATGATAAGATATGTTGAAATTAAAAAATCTAATTTCATTTTATCTTTTTGTTATCATCTTTTATGGCACTCCACGTTATATGGCTACTCATGAATGCTGCCAAAACTCAGTAAACGACTCGGATGAACAGATGTAGAAGAACACATCACAGACACAGATCGATGCACTGATGGTAGAAGAACATACCTGAGAAGAGCCATTCTGCTGCTCAAGTGCCTCTGATCCCTCGAACTGAAAATTATCAAGAGCTCAGGTGAGTGAAGGTTCGGCTCGGATCGCAAGACGAAGCGCCGAGCGCGGGGATCAGAGTTGTGGACACGAGACAGGGAGGCAGACAGCCAAGCCACGTACCCTGCACGACAACATCTTGATGTTGTAGTTGGTGCTGATCGGGGAGACATGGAGGTCAGCACTGGGGCGACCTTGAAGACGAGGAGCCCGATGAGGTGTGGCGCGCGGATGGTGGGTGCAGATGGACGACGCCATGTTGCGGGCGCAGCATGCAACGGGGGTGCGGAGGGTTCCTTCCCGAGGCACACTTGGCGGAATGCGGCGGCGACGCGGTTCTCTTCGCGGGCGAGCAAGTGGTCGAGGTGCGCGTGGGACCAAAGCCAGTCAACGCCGGCAAGGCGAAGCAGCTAGTCCACGGCAGACGGCTCCTTGCCGCGCTTCCCGTCGCCGTAGAAGAAGTAGCCACGCGCGCGTAGGTGGAATAGGTCCCTCGACGGTGATTGGGGGGAGTAACGCGATGGGGGAACTGCGGGTCGCTGGGTAGGTGGGGGCATCGCAGTGGCCATATGACATCCTAGGCGCGGTGATTACAGGCGGCATTGTCAGGGTGCTTACGGAGTTACGGAGGTGGTTAGGGGAGAGGCAGGACATGGTGCACGGTGTGGACGCCTACACATCGTGTTTATAGAGTAGTAGGGATTTGGTTCTTTTGAAGAGGTCCCCAACTGTGTGCTCTCGCATTCTGAGATTTTAATTGCTACAAAACCGATAAACCCATAAGCCGTAAATAGGGAATCAATAGCACTCAAGTTATTTTATTTTTGTAGAGTCAGATGGAGAGCAAAGCAGCGTGCAATATGTATATATGCTCTCACTGATGCATAGAAAAAGTAGAGTTCTTTGATAAACATCGGTGAAGCATTAACTTTTTATAAGTTGATAAAATATGGTCTACATATGTAAGTATGAATCAACAGAAAGAAGATCATGCACACCTTGTATCTATCCTAACAACAGTTTATAGGTTCAGATATGACCATATAGGTAAGTACAAAAACTTGATATCCATGTTACTTGTAACAGAAACCATGAAGAGTACCATATGAAGCTATGAACACCCAAACAAAGATATGCACGACATGTCGCCTTTAAAAGGTCTAAACAACACACAAGACAATTTCAACAGAAAGAAGATGTGAAACATGTAATCCTTCAATTTCACTGTGTCACAGAGGGCGACAACGAGATAATGGCCCCCATCACCGTGTGGCACAATTCTAAACTCGCTGGCAATGCGCAACCTATCATCATCCAGAAGTGGGGCGCTTTCGAGGGACGGTGACTCTGGGTCGCCTTTGTCGTACAAACTTGTCGACCTAAAGACCAAAGAACTAAGAATGTGAGTGTAAAAAACTAAAGTAAACTGCAACCTACTGCAAAGTGCATGATCAATTATACCAGAGTTTATTTTTTGTAAAATTACCAAGATGATGAAATCCACAAGCTGATTAAGTGCATAGAAACTTTGATCTTGCAAAGGAATCCGAACATTTTCCAATAACTCATCCTAAAATGCTTGTTTAAGAACATTGTTTTGGTATGGAAAACATATCTATCAATAACTCAATATTCAATAAACACACACAAATATTCTATTAAACAACAATATAATGGACTGACAATGGAATATCAGTAAATTACCAACTAAAAAGCACAATTGTTCAACATCACAAAGGAGTTCAAAAAACACAAAGCAGAGCCCGGGTAGGAGCATTTGAAAATTCATTTAATTTGGCACAACACATCCACTTCATTCTACCTAAACTTTAAGCTTATGGTAAAACTAACACATACCAGCTACCAAAAAAAGATACTAATCAGTCACTGGAAGCACAAATCTAACATCCTAACCATACCACTCTCTCAGTCTCACTATTAACAATTCAAACATAGCCACGGGTGTACAGAAACTCATTCCTATTGTTTTTGTAGAGGCTAAACATTCCCGCTAGTAACTAGAAAAGCACAAAAGGAAATTGTACCACACGTAATAGTTCATGATAAGCACATGTTTATTCAATTGTTGTGGTCAAAGTCTCAACAACATCTGGAGGCAACTCCTCCCCTTTTTCTTTGGTGAAAACATGGTGGAAGCAGAATGCATAAAGAGATGGATCTTTTTTTGGGAGGGGATGGTGGGGCGGCGTCCGGCGTGGATAAGATCGAACTGTATCTGCAGAGGACGTCGCTTTCTTTCCTGCACATAGAGGCGACCTCCATCTGAAGAACGCTGAGTGGATGGACCATGGCCCATGGGACCTCATCCTTCACCTCTTGCTCATATTAGGAAATTCAATCATTAATTTTTCCCTTTCTTTCATAGGATACATCAAAAGCGCTGGTAATGTATAGTCATTGTCGTCAATCGATCAAATGAGATAACAAACCATAGAAATGATGCAATGCGAACATATGTGTATCCATTGCTTTGACACAGACCAATCACAAGATTCGTCATGACCTGCAACATTAAATGGCATGGTGGATCTAGCATAGGAATTCGGGCTTCCTTCTTGAAAAACCCTGACGAGCCTGGGGTTAGCATCGTGTAGAAGCCGAGCTATGATTCATCAAATCTGGAGCGACGTTAAAATAAAACAAACATAACACATGATAACGAAATCAGCACCAAAATACTGTCCACAAACAACCGGATGGTAGAAGCAAGTCGACCTGTGAAATGAAATCCTCTCGCCTTTCGGTTCTTCTTTGTGATATAGGAAAATTAAAGGAAAAGGGAAAAAATCTCATGAAACACTGAATTTGGAGGGGAGACAAAATCCAACAATTCTTACATTGAGCTGTCGTTGCACCTGGTCTCTTCTTGGGCCGCCGCGGGGGCCATGTCCTGCCAATCGACAAGAAGTCCTCTGTGATCTCCTGCTTGGACCTCGCGACGGAGGACGCCAGCTTCTTTGCTTCTGTCATTGGCACAGGCGCGCCCTCTACGGCCAGAGATGCTCTTAAATTTTTAAGATTATGTTTCTCTAATTCAATGGCAAAAGCAGACAAATATTGTGCTGACAGTCTTCTGGAGCATGAACTTTTGATGTCCATGTACTACACATTTCTGCAATAAAACTCCAAATTTAAGGAGAAAGAACCTTATTAGCAAGTACAAAACAATGGCCAAAGGTTGTCATGTGTGCTACAATTACAATACTCCAAACATTAGTCGACATAAGAGCAACATGGTGTATTATTATGTACATATATACCTACGATTAGCTTTGGGTGCTCATCAGTCATCACCAGCCATATACAGGGTGTTGTACTTGAGGAGGCAAGATCCACACAGTGCTCTTATCGTAGTCCCGGGTACCAGGAATGGCTCCGGTTGCCAGCCTGAGAACCTCATTGCCGGTTAAGCATCGATGGGCCAATGCTAGACCGCCATCCATGATGTCGGACAAATTAGGCTGTGAGGTTCTTTTATTCTTTCTTTTCCTACCTTGTTTAGGCTGAGCAGCCTCATTGTTCAGAACCTTGTCAAGGTCTGAGTACTCCATGAATCTCTCAGTCGCTGCCTCCCATGAAAGGTTGTATCTTTGCTCAAGGGTTAGCTGTTGGGGTTCTCTATTCATTGCCTCTTTCACTCTCGCAACAAACTCCTCTGAAGTCTTGTATGTCAAACAGTTCGGAAAATGACATGAAAAACTCATTTCATGGATGTCTTGCGTAGATCACGAATTTCCCCATTGAAAGAGCCTCTGTTGTTGCTGTGCACAGGACATCACTAATGCTCGGATTTATGAAAACCTTGTACCTGAAAAAAATACAAACAGCAAATGGCAGCATCAGTAATCAACAAAAAAAAGTGGAATACAGAATTAATTATCTTTGACAATTGCCTTAAACTTGTTGCAGGAGCGTTGACTTTTGACATAGAATATGCTAGATGGCTAGAGGACCAAAATTAGCAAATAAATGAGTTGAGGACTGCAGTGAATGCTCATGCAAGTGAAAGTGATCTACGACTTATTGTAGATGGCATAGTGGCACACTATAATGAAATATTCAATACAAAAGCTGATGTATTTAATATACTTTCACGTTTTTAACAAGGAGGAACTAAATTCACTAGTGAACATCGGTGTCAGATCTAGCGTTTAAACATATTTAGAAAAGCTTATGCCTAGATCTTGCCACTACTAAACATGAACTATGGAACTCCAAAGTGCCAAACAGTGATGAAATGTGCAGGGCAAAGGGATCCTCATAGACAACACAATTTGCCTGACGATATTGCAAAGCAAAATATGCAACATCATGTGAGAAATAAAATTCTAGACCAATAGTGTTGTACAATGTCTTGTGTATAAGTGGCACAAGATAGGTTATCACAAACTATGGGACCCATTAGAAAAAAACATTTGGTCTCACATATATATAGCACTAAAATCAGAAATGAATTTGGGGTACAATTGGTGTATTGAGCCTTCCCAACCCCTACCTAGAATTGACTGCAAGCTCTAACCATTACCAAACCAATGAACAACATGCATCACAGTCGCATCGGCAATAAAAACATATCTCATTTAGAAAATGATTTATTGTGTTTTACAACATTTAGAACTGTACCAAACTTCATGAGACATAACCCTAAACAAAAACTCGTGCCTAATAACTAATTAATTGTTCTGCTCAAAATGAGACAACTCCTACGCTTTTACTGACATGAACTTAACAGAGCACCCTATACAAACAATACCAAACGATGCACTTTCTCATAATCCATATATGCATGATATGGGTGTGAATGTGTACTAAGCATGGATGCTCATGCTTTTATATACCGATGGAAACTTAGTGGAGCATGGACTCGATGTCATGTCATTTCCATATTTTTATGCGTGGGGGACTCTTTTATGTTTCTTGCTCGTGACTTGTGTCTGAGATTTTTATTATCAGGAATTCACAAATAATGTACCACTCTGGCCAATAGTAATTACAGAAGGAGATTTTAGTGAATTGAATCCAAAAGAGGCAATGGAGTAGCAGGAAGGAGATGAACTCACATTGGAGGGCGAACCGAGGCTCTCCGATTTGCTTTGTCGTTGCGTTTCCGTGCCACACGAGCACCAACCGTTAGCTCCTAACGACAGCGGGATCTGGGCTTGCGATGCCTCCATGGATCTGGCCAGGAAGGAGATGCTGGAGTCAGCCTCGGGCGACAACACAAGGAAGTTCGCGCATACTCCGCGTGACCTCCCGTGCACGGAGAAGTTTGCGCCTGCTCCTTCTGGATCTCAATGAACTCGAGGTCAGGTAGGACAGAGGCAGCGCCATCGGGGAGGCCACCAAAGGGGTTGGGGCGTCCTCCTCCTTGACGAAAGCGGTGACAGAGGTGGAGACCGGGTAGGATGGAGGCGGCGCCATTGGCACATCGAGAGAGACGAGGTGCTGCCGGTCACCCGCGCGTAGGGAGGCGATCGTTGCGGGCGTAGGGAGCGGCATAGCGGCGGGTGTGCTGTAGTGGCGCCGGTCGGTGGGTTTTGCGGCGGGATTCGTAGGGGCAAGGCGACGGGCGCGTGATCCGCGCGCGTAGGGAGGGGAATTGCGTTTGGGGGGTGGGGGCGTGCGCGTGATCCGCGGGGTAGGGGAATCGGCGATGGCGGCGGGCCTGTGCGGCGGGCGCGTGATTCGCGCGCGTAGGGAGGGGAACGGGCGTGCGCGTGATCCGCCGGGCGCGTGATTCGCGCGCGTAGGGAGGGGAACGGGCGTGCGCGTGATCCGCCGGGTAGGGGAATCGGCGGGGGCAGTCTACATTGTACCCTTAGGCCCTGTTTGGGAACAAAGTTTTTGAAAACCACAGTTTTTGAAATACTATACTATACTTTAGTTATGACAATACCGTAGTTTATAATACCGCAGTTTTGAAAACTGAGGTCCAGAACTAAGTTTAGAATGACTTAAAACAACTATAGTATTTGCAATACTTCAGTTTTGAAAACAGAGATTTTACCCAGCTTGCCAAACACCATTATGTATATAATACTGCAGTATTTGAGAATACTGCAGTATTCTTCCAAAACTGCAGAAAAACTTTGTTTCCAAACACCCCCTTAATAGTTAGTAGAGATGTGTGGGTTCAAACTCCACCTTCTGCACCTCTTTTTAACATAATCCACCTCCTACATCGCTTTTAAACATTTTACGCTGAGTTAATTTGGAAGAAATGTAGGGACTTTTTTGTAAATAGATGACGCAGGACAACCATTGAAACTGGTGCTTTAAGTATAGTAGAGATATTATAAACATGCATGCATCCATTTTGGAAGAAAAGTGTTAGCTTGGTTCCAAAATAATAGTGTCAAAATAACCTAAATATGCCAAAGACTTCGTACTATGTCAAATATCTTATAAACACATGCTAATAAGTTCATATTCCAAACCTCTAGAGCTAATTGTTAGTCAGCTAATAAGTTGTTACCTAAGTTCAAGGAGCTAACAATTAATAGCTAGATATAACTAACAATTAGTTGGTCTATTAGCCGACCTGTTCTAAATCTATCAGCTAATTTTAACTGCTAATTATTAGTTTGAGGGGTTTGAAACAGAGTCTAATTGGAAGGTTAAGCTAGAAACTTGAGACACTACGCAGGGTTGGGCTTTATGCAAGTGCGATTGCACAGGGTCCAAAATTCTTAGGGGAGGTGCTAAATAATTTTAGCTCAGTAATAGACCTAAACAATATACATTACTGAGCAGCCAAGCATTACACCATCTAAGTTGAACCCAACTAGCAGCTTGACCGCTGCTCTTCTGAGATGTATCTATAACAATTAATACATATATTTATTTATGTATTCTATTACAATATAATTTCGTAAAAAAACTATGGATAAATTTGTTATAAAGTGTCACAAGCGTTATCTAGTTTTTTTGTAATTCAGAATACATGTATTCTATTACAATATAATTTTCGTTATATTTTTCTATAAAATAGGCTCTTCTTTGAAGTTTAGTAGAGGGTAGGGATGGCAACGGGCACATTTTACCCGCGTGCCCGTGGGTAAAAACCTTATAGGGTGCGTGTTTAGGTGTGAGTTTTGAAAGGGAAATAGGGTCAAACCTTTTCCTATATGAATTTTGGTGGTTGAATTGCCCAACACAAATTATTGGACTAACTAGTTTGCTCTAGATTATGAGTTCTGCAGGTGCCAAAGGTTCAACATAAACCAATATAAAGTCCAAGAAAGGGTTCAAATAAAAAGAGCAAAAGACAACCGAAGGCTGCACTAGTCTGGCGCACCGGACTGTCCGGTGTGCCACCGGACAGTGTCCAGTGCACCAGGGAGGAACGGCTCTGAACTGCTCAGCTTCGAGAATTTGGAGAAGCCACTCCGCTATAATTCACCGGACTGTCCGATGTTACATCGAACTGTCCGGTGAGCCAGCGGAGCAACGACTATCTGCGCCAGCGGTCGTCGGCAAAAGGCTACAGTGAACGTGAACAGTGCGCGCCTGCGCGCACAGAAGTCAGAGCAGCGCCAAAAGGCGCACCGGACAGTGAACAGTAACTGTCCGGTGCACCACCGGACTGTCCGGTGGCCCCACTTGTCAGAGCTCCAACGGTCGAACCCTAATGGTTGGGTGACGTGGCTGGCGCACCGGACAGTGTCCGGTGCGCCATACGATAGCAGCCCCTCCCAACGGCCACTTTGGTGGTTGGGGCTATAAATACCCCCAACCACCAACACTTCAAGGCATCCATTCAATACAAGAGCTCTAGACTTCACTCCAAGACACAAACAAGAGATCAAATCCTCTCCCAAGTCCAAAGATCATTCCAATCAAATAGTGACTAATGAGAGAGTGATATTTGTGTTCTTTTGAGTTCTTGCGCTTGGATAGCTTTTCTTCTTCTTTCTTTCTTGTTCCCACTCAATTGTAATCAAGGCAAGAGACACCAATTGTGTGGTGGTCCTTGTGGGGACTTAGTGTCCCGATTGATTGAGAAGAGAAGCTCACTCGGTCTAGGTGATCGTTTGAGAGAGGGAAAGGGTTGAAAGAGACCCGGTCTTTGTGACCACCTCAACGGGGATTAGGTTTGCAAGAACCGAACCTCGATAAAACAAATCACTGTGTCATTCACTCTATTTCTTTGGTTGATTTGTTTTCGCCCTCTCTTTCGGACTCGTTTATATTTCTAACGCTAACCCCGGCTTGTAGTTGTGCTTAAAGTTTGTAAATTTCAGATTCCGCCTATTCACCCCCCCTCTAGGCGACTTTCAAATGGTATCAGAGCCCGATACTTCATTAGAGCTTACCCGCTCGAAGTGATGTCGGGAGATCACGCCAAGAAGGAGGTCATGACCGGCGAGAAGCCCGCTACAAGCCACGGGAAGGCTCCATCAAGGGAGTCCGCCTCCAAAGGAAAGGGAGAATCACCCTCCCACAACAAGTCGCATCGGAGTGGCGACAAGAAGAAGAAGATGAAGAAAGTGGTCTACTACGAGATCGATTCTTCATCGCCATCCACCTCCGGCTCCGACGCGTCGTCCGTCACTTCTAAGCGCCATGAGTGCAAGAAGTTTAGTAAGATCCCCCTACGCTATCCTCGCATTTCAAAACGTACTCCCTTACTTTCCGTCCCACTAGGCAAACCACCCGTTTTTTAGGGTGAAGATTATAACATGTGGAGTGATAAAATGAGGCATCACCTAACCTCACTCCACGCTAGTATTTGGGACGTTGTTGAGTTTGGAGTGTAGGTACCGTTGCCGGGGGATAAAGATTATGACTCGGACGAGGTTGCCCAAATTCGGCACTTCAACTCCTAAGCCACTACTATACTCCTCGCCTCTCTAAGTCGAGAGGAGTATAATAAGGTGCAAGGGTTGAAGAGCGCCAAGGAAATTTGGGACGTGCTCAAGACCGCGCACGAAGGAGACGAGGTGACCAAGATCACCAAGAGGGAAACGATCGAGGGGGAGCTCGGTCGTTTTATGCTCAACCAAGGAGAAGACCCGCAAGCCATGTACAACCGGCTAAAGACCTTGGTAAATCAAGTGCGCAACCTCGGGAGCACCAAATGGGATGACCATGAAATGGTCAAGGTTATTCTTAGATCACTTATTTTTCTTAACCCTACTCAAGTTCAATTAATTCGTGGTGATCCAAGATATAAACTAATGTCTTCCAAGGAAGTGATAGGAAAATTTGTGAGCTTTGAATTGATGATCAAAGGCTCTAAGAAAATCATCAAGCAAGGCGCCTCCTCCACACCTGAGGTACAACCCATCGCATTCAAGGCGGCAGAGGAGAAGAAAGAAGAGTCTACATCAAGTAGGCTTCTCATTGATGCCTCCAAGCTCGACAACGAGGAAATGGCGCTCATCATAAAGAGCTTCCGCAAAATCCTCAAGCAAAGGAGGGGGAAGGATTACAAGCCCCGCTCCAAGAAGGTTTGCTACAAATGTGGTAAGCCCAGTCATTTTATCGCTAAATGTCCTTTGTCTAGTGATAGTGACAGGGATAACGACAAGAGGGGGAAGAAGAAGAGATATTACAAGAAGAAGGGCGGCGATGCCCATGTTTGTCGGGAGTGGGACTCCGACGAGAGCTCCACCGACTCCTCCGACGACGAGGATGCCGCCAACATCGCCATCAACAAAGGTCTTCTCTTCCCCAACGTCGGCCACAAGTGCCTCATGGCAAAAGACGGCAAGAAGAAGAAGGTAAAATCTAGATCCTCCACTAAGTATGCAACTTCTAGTGATGAGGATAATTCTAGTGATGATGAGGATGACTTGCTTACTCTTTTTGCCAATCTTAACATGCAATAAAAAGAGAAATTGAATGAATTGATTAGTGCTATTCATGAGAAGGATGAACTCTTGGATAGCCAAGAGGACTTCCTTATTAAGGAAAACAAAAAGCATGTTAAGACTAAAAATGCTTATGCTCAGGAGGTAGAGAAAAATGAAAAATTAACTAGTGAGCTTAGTACTTGCCATGACACTATTTCTATCCTTAGAAATGAAAATGCCAAATTAATTGCTAAGGTTGAGAAATCAAATGCTTGTGATGATTCAATTGTTAATCTTAGAAATGATAATGCTAGTTTAATTGCTAAGATTGACATGTTGAATGAATCTCTTGCTAGCCTTAAGTTTGAGAATGATAAATTAATTGCTAAGGCTAAGGAATTAGATGTTTGCAATGTTTATATTTCCAATCTTAGAGATGAGAATGCTATTTTACATGCTAAGATTGTTAAATTAAATGATTGCAAACCCTCTACATCTACGGTTGATCATGTTTCTATTTGCACTAGATGTAGAGATGTTAATGTTGATGCTATTCATGATCACCTTGCTATGATTAAATAACAAAATGATCATATAGCTAAACTAGATGCTAAAATTGCCGAGCATGAACTGGAAAATGAGAAATTTAAATTTGCTTGTAGTATGCTTTATAGTGGGAGACGCCCTGGCATTAAGGATGGCATTGGCTTCCAACAGGGAGACAATGTCAAGCTTAATGCCCCTCCTAAAAGATTATGGAATTTTGTTAAGGGCAAGGCTCCCATGCCTCAGGATAACGAGGGCTAAATTTTATATCCTGTTGGTTATCCTGAGGATAAGATTAGGAGAATTCATGCTAAGAAGACTCATTCTATTTCTCACCATGCTTTTATTTATAAGAATGAGGCTTCTAGCTCTAGGCGTTCTACCCATGTTAAAATTGAGAGCACCTAGAGGGGGGGTGAATAGGTGATCCTGTGAAACTTAAACTTATAGCCACAAAAACTTGTTAAGTGTTAGCACAATAATCGCCAAGTGGCTAGAGAGGAGTCTCAACAAAACACAATACCACAAGAGATCAAACACAGAGATGACACAGTGGTTTATCCCGTGGTTCGGCCAAGACCAAACGCTTGCCTACTCCACGTTGTGGCGTCCCAACGGACGAGGGTTGCAATCAACCCCTCTCAAGCGGTCCAAAGACCAACTTGAATACCACGGTGTTTTGTTTTGCCTTTCAATATCCCGTTTGCGAGGAATCTCCACAACTTGGAGCCTCTCGCCCTTACACTTGAGATTCACAAGAAATTCAGAGTAAGGGAAGAAAGCAACACACACAAATCCACAGCAAAATGCGCACACACACGGCCAAGAATTGAGCTCAAAAGACTATCTCAAAGTTCTCACTAGAACGGAGCTCGAATCACTGAGAATGACAAACGAATGCGCAAAGACTGAGTGTGGATGATCAAGAATGTTCTAAGGTTGCTTGGTTATCTCCTCCATGCGCCTAGGGGTCCCTTTTATAGCCCCAAGGCAGCTAGGAGCCGTTGAGAGCAAATCTGGAAGGCCAATCTTGCCTTCTGTCGTCGGGTGCACCGGACAGTCCGGTGCACACCGGACACTGTCCGGTGCCCGATTTCCTTCCTAAAATGGCGCTGCCGACCGTTGCAGATCTGGGAGCCGTTGGCGCACCGGACAAGTCCGGTGCACACCGGACAGTCCGGTGCCCCCTTCCGACCGTTGGCCCGGCCACGTGTCGCGCGCAGATTCCGCGGCCGACCGTTGGCCCGGCCGACCGTTGGCTCACCGGACAGTCCGGTGCACACCGGACAGTCTGGTGAATTTTAGCCGTACGCCGTCGGCGAATTCCCGAGAGCGGCCACTTCACGCCGAGTCAGTCTGGCGCACCGGACACTGTCCGGTGCTCCAGACCGAACAGCCTTTTGGCTGTACACAGCCAACTTTTCTCTGACTCGATTTCTCCTGTTTCAAGCACTTAGACACAATACATTAGTCATCAAAACAATGTACTAAGGCTTAGAAACATACCTTTACTCTTGATTTGCACTTTGTCCATCCATGAGCATAAATTCACATTTAAGCACTTGTGTTAGACACTAAATCACCAAAATACTTAGAAATGGTCCAAGGGCACATTTCCCTTTCAATCTCCCCCTTTTTGGTGATTTATGCCAACACAACATAAAGCAACTAGAACAAGTGCAATATCACTTCAAATAAAACTCAAATTTATTTTGATTAAATTTTGGCATATATGGATCATCCTTTGCCACCACTTTGTTTGTTTTTGCAAATCAAACTCAAATCTCTATCTCTAAGTCAAACACACATGTTGAAGCATAAAGAGAGTCATTCCAAAAGAGATTGATCAAAGATTTCAAAAACTCCCTCTTTTTCCCATAATCAATACTTCTCCCCACAAGAAACCAACTTTTGACAAGAGAGACAACAAAAGAGTTTTGACAAACCAAAAGCTCTATTCTACTATTTTCAAAATCTCTCAAGTGGTAGCTGATCCATTTATCGCTTTGGCCTTTATTTTCTCCCCCTTTGGCATCAAACACCAAAACGGGATCAATCTTGGCTCTATAACCCCATTGCCTCACCAAAATCTTCAATTAAGAGCAAATGACAATAAGAGTTCATTAGATGAACTTGGAATAAGTTACCCTCTCATCGGAGTGCAGTGGAAGTCTTTCATGGTCCAAGTCCACCTTTTCCCTTTCAGTTCTCCTTTGAGACTAAAACAAGCAAACTCAAGCATATGGTTAGTCTCAAAGGGTCAAGTTGTAACACATCTCCCCCTAAAACTGTGCATCACTTTGCAACAGACTTGTGAGGTCCAGGGAGTGTTTGTACAACTTGAGCACCATACTTAACAACAAAATGCAAAAAGGAACATGATCAAAAGCATAAATACATGTATGCTACAATTCAATCCAAGTTCCGCGAATCTAAGACATTTAGCTCACTACGCAACCTGCAAAAGGTCTTCTCATCTAGAGGCTTGGTAAAGATATCGGCTAGCTGGTTCTCGGTGCTAACATGAAACACTTCGATATCTCCCTTTTGCTGGTGGTCTCTCAAAAAGTGATGCCGGATGTCTATGTGCTTTGTGCGGCTGTGTTCAACAGGATTTTCCGCCATGCGGATAGCACTCTCATTGTCACATAGGAGTGGGACTTTGCTCAGATTGTAGCCAAAGTCCCGGAGGGTTTGCCTCATCCAAAGTAGTTGCGCGCAACACTGTCCTGCGACAACATACTCGGCCTCAGCGGTGGATAGGGCAACGGAGGTTTGTTTCTTAGAGTTCCACAACACCAGGGACCTTCCTAAGAATTGGCACGTCCCTGATGTACTCTTCCTATCGACCTTACATCCAGCATAGTCGAAGTCTGAGTATCCAACTAAGTCAAAGGTAGACCCTTTTGGATACCAGAGCCCAAAGCAAGGCGTAGCAACCAAATATCTAAGAATTCGCTTCACTGCCACTAAGTGACACTCCTTAGGATCGGATTGAAATCTAGCACACATGCATACGCTAAGCATAATATCCGGTCTACTTGCACATAAATAAAGTAAAGATCCTATCATTGACCGGTATGCTTTTTGATCAACGGACTTACCTCCTTTGTTGAGATCGGTGTGTCCGTCGGTTCCCATCGGAGTCTTTGCGGGCTTGGCGTCCTTCATCCCAAACCGCTTTAGCAGATCTTGCGTGTACTTCGTTTGGGAGATGAAGGTGCCGTCCTTGAGTTGCTTCACTTGGAACCCAAGGAAGTAGTTCAACTCGCCCATCATCGACATCTCGAATTTCTGCGTCATTACCCTGCTAAACTCTTCACAAGACTTTTGGTTAGTAGAACCAAATATTATGTCATCGACATAAATTTGGCACACAAACAAATCACCATCACATGTCTTTGTAAAAAGAGTTGGATCGGCTTTCCCAACCTTGAAAGCATTAGCAATTAAAAAGTCTCTAAGGCATTCATACCATGCTCTTGGGGCTTGCTTAAGTCCATAGAGCGACTTAGAGAGCTTACACACGTGGTCGGGGTACCGTTCATCCTCGAAGCCAGGGGGTTGCTCCACGTACACCTCCTCCTTGATTGGCCCGTTGAGGAAAGCGCTCTTCACATCCATTTGGAACAACCTGAAAGAATGGTGAGCGGCATATGCTAGCAAGATACGAATTGATTCTAGCCTAGCCACAGGAGCAAAAGTCTCCTCAAAGTCCAAACCTGCGACTTGGGCATAACCTTTTGCCACAAGTCGAGCCTTGTTCCTCGTCACCACCCCGTGCTCGTCCTGTTTGTTGCGGAACACCCACTTGGTTCCAACAACATTTTGCTTGGGACGAGGCACCAGTGTCCAAACTTCATTGCGCTTGAAGTTGTTGAGTTCCTCCTGCATGGCCAATACCCAATCCGGATCTAGCAAGGCCTCCTCTACCCTGAAAGGCTCAATAGAAGAGACAAAGGAGTAATGCTCACAAAAATTAACTAATCGAGATCGAGTAGTTACTCCCTTGCTAATGTCACCCAAAATTTGGTCGACGGGATGATCCCTTTGAATCACCGCTCGAACTTGGGTTGGAGGTGCCGGTTGCGCTTCTTCCTCCATCACGTGATCATCTTGTGCTCCCCCTTGATCACACGCCTCCTTTTGATGAACCTATTCATCGTCTTGAGTTGGAGGATGCACCGTTGTTGAGGAAGAAGGTTGATCTCGTTCATCTTGTTCCTATGGCCGCACTTCTCCAATTGCCATGGTTCGTATAGCGGCCGTTGGAACATCTTCTTCATCTACATCATCACAATCAACAACTTGCTCTTTTGGAGAGCCATTATTCTCATCAAATACAACATCGCTAGAGACTTCAACCAAACCCGATGATTTGTTGAAGACCCTATACGCCTTTGTATTTGAATCATAACCTAATAAAAACCCTTCTACAGCTTTGGGAGCAAACTTATAATTTCTACCCTTCTTCACTAGAATGTAGCATTTGCTCCCAAATACACGAAAGTACGATACATTGGGTTTGTTACCGGTTAGTAGCTCATACGAAGTCTTCTTGAGGAGGCGATGAAGGTAGACCCTGTTGATGGCGTGGCAAGCCGTGTTCACAGCTTCCGACCAAAAGCACTCGGGGGTCTTGAACTCTCCAAGCATCGTCCTCGCCATATCGATTAGCGTCCTGTTCTTCCTCTCTACCACACCATTTTGCTGAGGTGTGTAGGGAGCGGAGAACTCGTGCTTGATCCCTTCCTCCTCAAGAACCTCCTCCACTTGAAGGTTCTTGAATTCGGACCCGTTGTCGCTCCTTATCTTCTTCACCTTGAGCTCAAACTCATTTTGAGCTCTCTTTAGAAAGCGCTTGAGGGTCCCTTGGGTTTCAGACTTATCCTGCAAAAAGAACACCCAAGTGAAGCGGGAAAAGTCATCAACAATAACTAGACCATACTTACTTCCTCCTATGCTCAGATAGGCGACGGGTCCGAAGAGATCCATATGTAGCAGCTCCAGGGGTCTTGATGTTGTCATCACATTTTTGGTGTGATGAGAGCCTCCCACTTGTTTCCCTGCTTGACAAGCTGCACAAGGTCTATCTTTTCGAAATAAACATTGGTTAGACCTATCACGTGTTCTCCCTTTAGAAGCTTGTGGAGGTTCTTCATCCCCACATGTGCTAAGCGGCGATGCCACAGCCAGCCCATGCAAGTCTTAGCCATTAAGCATGCATCTAGACCGGCCTCTTCTTTTGCAAAATCAACTAAGTAAAGCTTACCGTCTAATACACCCTTAAAGGCTAGTGAACCATCACTTCTTCTAATGACAGACACATCTACATTTGTAAAAAGACAATTATATCCCATATTGCATAGTTGACTAACAGATAGCAAATTGTAACCAAGAGACTCAACTAAAAACACATTGGAGATTGAGTGCTCATTAGAAATTGCAATTTTACATAACCCTTTTACCTTGCCTTGATTCCCATCACCGAATATAATTGAATCTTGGGAATCCTTATTTTTGACGTAGGAGGTGAACATCTTCTTCTCCCCCGTCATATGGTTTGTGCATCCGCTGTCGATAATCCAGCTTGAACCCCCGGATGCATAAACCTGCAAGGCAAATTTAGGCTTGGGTTTTAGGTACCCAACTCATGTTGGGTCCTACAAGGTTAGTGCAAATATCCTTAGGGACCCAAATGCAAGTTTTGTCTCCCTTGCATTTTGCCCCTAACTTCCTAGCAACTATTTTCCTATCCTTTCTACAAATAGCAAAGGAAGCATTTAAAGCACAATAAATTGTAGAAGGTTCATTCACTACTTTCCTAGGAGCATGAATAATATTCTTTCTAGGCACATGATGAATAGCATTTCTCCTAGACATATTTCTACCATGCATATAGGAAGAACTAGAAGCAAACATGGCATGAGAGTCAAAATCATCATAAGTATTATAACTCCTATCATGATACATAAAAGCATGGTTCCTTTTAGTACTACTAGCCATAGGAGCCTTCCCTTTCTCCTTGGCGGAGATAGGAGCCTTATGGCTTGTCAAGTCCTTGGCTTCCCTCTTGTAGCCAAGTCCATCCTTAATTGAGGGGTGTCTACCAATCGTGTAGGCATCCCTTGCAAATTTCAGCTTATCAAATTCATTCTTGCTAGTCTTAAGTTGGGCATTAAGACTAGCCACTTCATCATTTAGTTTTGAAATTGAACCTAAGTGTTCACAACAAGCATTAATATCAACATCCTTACACCTAGTGCAAATTTCAACATGTTCAACACAAGAGTTAGATTTACTTGCTACTTCTAGTTTAGCATTTAAATCATTAATTTCACCTTTTAAAGAAGAAATGGTTTCATTACAAGTAGAAAGTTCACAAGAAAGCATTCCATTTCTTTTAACTTCTAGAGCAAGTGAATTTTGTGCACTAACAAATTTATCATGCTCTTCATATAAAAGATCTTCTTGTTTCTCTAAGATTCTATCCTTTTCATTCAAGGCATCAATCAATTCATTAATCTTAGCTATCTTAGTTCTATCCAATCCCTTGAATAAACTAGAGTAATCTATTTCATCCTCACTAGACTCATCATCACTAGAAGAATCATAAGTATTAGCATTACGAGTGATTACCTTCTTCTCCCTTGCCATGAGGCAAGTGTGATGCTCGTTTGGGAAGAGGGCCGATTTGTTGAAGGCAGTGGCGGCGAGTCCTTCGTCGTCGGAGTCGGACGAAGAGCAATCCGAATCCCACTCCTTTCCAAGGTGTGCTTCGCCTTTGGCCTTCTTGTAAACCTTCTTGTTCTCTCTCTTCCCATTCTTCCCTTGCTCCTGGTCACTATCATTCTCGGGACAGTTAGCAATAAAATGACCAACCTTACCACATTTGAAGCATGAGCGCTTCCCCTTTGTCTTGGTCTTCCTTGGTTGCCCCTTGTGACCATTTAGCGCCGTCTTGAATCTCTTGATGATGAGAGCCATCTCTTCATCATTGAGCCCGGCCGCCTCAACTTGCGCCACCTTGCTGGGTAGCGACTCCTTGCTCCTTGTTGCCTTGAGAGCAATGGGTTGAGGCTCGTGGATTGGACCGTTCAACGCGTCGTCGTCGTATCTCGCCTCCTTGATCATCATCCGCCCGCTTACGAATTTTCCGAGTACCTCCTCGGGCGTCATCATCGTGTACCTGGGATTCTCACGAATATTGTTCACGAGATGAGGATCAAGAACGGTAAAGGACCTTAGCATTAGGCGGACGACGTCGTGGTCCGTCCATCGCGTGCTTCCGTAGCTCCTTATTTTGTTGATGAGGGTCTTGAGCCGGTTGTACGTTTGGGTTGGCTCCTCTCCCCTTATCATGGCGAATCGTCCAAGCTCGCCCTCCACCAACTCCATTTTGGTGAGCATGGTGATGTCATTCCCCTCGTGAGAGATCTTGAGGGTGTCCCATATTTGCTTGGCATTGTCCAAGCCGCTCACCTTGTTGTACTCTTCCCTGCACAAGGACGCTAAGAGAACAGTAGTAGCTTGTGCATTTCTATGGATTTGTTCATTTATGAGCATAGAGTTATCCGAGCTATCAAACTTCATTCCATTCTCTACAATCTCCCAAATGCTTGGATGGAGAGAGAATAAGTGACTACGCATTTTGTGACTCCAAAATCCGTAGTCCTCCCCATCGAAGTGTGGAGGTTTGCCAAGAGGAATGGAAAGCAAATGCGAATTCGAACTATGTTGAATACGAGAATAATCAAATGAAAAGTTCGAATTGACCGTCTTTTTGTAGTCGTTGTCGTCGTCCTTTTGGGAAGAGGAAGATTCGTCGCTGTCGTAGTAGACGATCTCCTTGATGCGTCTTGTCTTCTTCTTCTTCCCTTCTTTGCGTCTGTGCCCCGAGCCCGAGTCGGTAGTCTTGTCGTCCTTTGGCTCGTTGACGAAAGACTCCTTCTCCTTGTCGTTGATCACGATTCCCTTCCCCTTAGGATCCATCTCTCCGGGCGGTTAGTCCCTTTCTTGAAGAGAACGGCTCTGATACCAATTGAGAGCACCTAGAGGGGGGGTGAATAGGTGATCCTGTGAAACTTAAACTTATAGCCACAAAAACTTGTTAAGTGTTAGCACAATAATCGCCAAGTGGCTAGAGAGGAGTCTCAACAAAACACAATACCACAAGAGATCAAACACAGAGATGACACAGTGGTTTATCCCGTGGTTCGGCCAAGACCAAACACTTGCCTACTCCACGTTGTGGCGTCCCAACGGACGAGGGTTGCAATCAACCCCTCTCAAGCGGTCCAAAGACCAACTTGAATACCACGGTGTTTTGTTTTGCCTTTCAATATCCCGTTTGCGAGGAATCTCCACAACTTGGAGCCTCTCGCCCTTACACTTGAGATTCACAAGAAATTCAGAGTAAGGGAGGAAAGCAACACACACAAATCCACAGCAAAATGCGCACACACACGGCCAAGAATTGAGCTCAAAAGACTATCTCAAAGTTCTCACTAGAACGGAGCTCGAATCACTGAGAATGACAAACGAATGCGCAAAGACTGAGTGTGGATGATCAAGAATGTTCTAAGGTTGCTTGGTTATCTCCTCCATGCGCCTAGGGGTCCCTTTTATAGCCCCAAGGTAGCTAGGAGCCGTTGAGAGCAAATCTGGAAGGCCAATCTTGCCTTCTATCGTCGGGTGCACCGGACAGTCCGGTGCACACCGGACACTGTCCGGTGCCCGATTTCCTTCCTAAAATGGCGCTGCCGACCGTTGCAGATCTGGGAGCCGTTGGCGCACCGGACAAGTCTGGTGCACACCGGACAGTCCGGTGCCCCCTTCCGACCGTTGGCCCGGCCACGTGTCGCGCGCAGATTCCGCGGCCGACCGTTGGCCCGGCCGACCGTTGGCTCACCGGACAGTCCGGTGCACACCGGACAGTCCGGTGAATTTTAGCCGTACGCCGTCGGCGAATTCCCGAGAGCGGCCACTTCACGCCGAGTCAGTTTGGCGCACCGGACACTGTCCGGTGCACCACCGGACAGTCCGGTGCTCCAGACCGAACAGCCTTTTGGCTGTACACAGCCAACTTTTCTCTGACTCGATTTCTCCTGTTTCAAGCACTTAGACACAATACATTAGTCATCAAAACAATGTACTAAGGCTTAGAAACATACCTTTACTCTTGATTTGCACTTTGTCCATCCATGAGCATAAATTCACATTTAAGCACTTGTGTTAGACACTAAATCACCAAAATACTTAGAAATGGTCCAAGGGCACATTTCCCTTTCAAAAATGCCTAAGAAGAAATCTCCTATTGCATCAAATGATCACAACATTTCATTTAAGACTTTTGATGCTTCCTATGTGCTTACTAACAAATCAGGCAAAGTAGTTGCCAAATATGTTGGGGGCAAACACAAGAGGTCAAAGACTTGTGTTTGGGTACCCAATGTAACACCCGGTTTTAAAGGACAAAGCCGGGTGCATCTCATACATGCGCCAAGAAGACAACATATATAATAACAGAGTGTATAGAGATAAATGTCATAAAACATCAGAGTAATTATTACATAGCGGAAGACTTATTACAAAATAAAGGAATAAATGTAAAATGAACTAAGGATCGTCGGCGCCAATGTCGACTGAGAAACGCCACCTAGATCAAGTCGAATGCCTCAGTGTTAGGCGGCTCCTCTTCGACCACCTGTTCTTCTCCTGTGGGGGGGTGTGAGACAGCAAGAGTGAGCTCACATTCGTTCATAGCTCAACAAGTCGTGGGGAATAATGTGGCATGAACTCACCAAAGGTGGGAGTTCATGTAGTGTAAGGCTGATCAATGAAATAAAGGCTGAGGCTGAGCTTTGCTTTTATAAGTTGGTCAAAATTTTATTAGCAATTACTACGTGTAAGTAAATACCAAACCTTAATAATAATAAAAACAGTAGTAGTAAAATAATCCCAAATGCGATGCAAATGTCAAATTGAATTTAAGTTCCATAATTAATCATGTGAGGGTCCGAGCCGCTCGTGACCATGAGCACGGCTAGTATACTAGTTTTACACTCTGCAGAGGTTGCGCATCTTTACCCACAAGTCGTGTTACCCATCTGCCAAGAGATGGCCAATCCCATACACCTCTTCCGAGGAGGCGAGGCAGGGCAACACTACGAGGCCTTTACAAAGTTCCACTAGCTTCAGAAATCCCGCTACAGTTTATAGGAAGCTCCAATGCAGGGTTCTTGCCTGACCGCCATCGCAGCAAAATCAACCAAGGACCTCCCTACACTGACCACTCCCCTACTGCCCTTGCCCCTTTCGGGTAAGGAAGACCTCCACTAGCTTTCCTAGTTAATCAGCCAAGGGCGTCCCATTAAACCCTTGTGGTAGCACTGTTTTCCCGGGTGGTCGCTCCATGTTCCCATTAATTTAATGATCTTAACATGAACAGTAATAATAACAGGATAATCATGAGTAGTGTATCTCCATACCCAATCCACATAAAGCAATAGCAAGTACTACCCAAAAATATTTAGGGGGTGAACAAGGTATAGAGATAATCAAATCTGGGGTAACATAAAGGATCCCATCAAAATTAACCTATGCAGATCATTAAAATTAATAAGAACATGGCTGGGAAAAGTAAGTGATCAAGGGCACAACTTGCCTTCAATGAGCTCCTGCTCAACTACTTCTACTTGTTGAACCTCAGGATCCACAGTGGCTTGTTCGTCTATTCGCATCAACACAATACATACATAGTATAGCCAAAATCAACATCACACCAAACATGTAAATAAAATATACAGTAAAAATCTACACATTAAAATGAAATCATAGGAACTGGAATCACTAAATTTGGAGTTATAGAATTCAAGTTATGAATTTCCTAAGGTTTAATGTGATTAAAATAGGATTAGATGATAAATTAATTTTCTAACTGAGTTCATGTCAATACAGTGATGCTAAATGATAGAGAATATTATTACAAAATTTTTGAAATTGGAATGGTTCAATTTGGAGCTAGAATGAATTTTCTATGCAATAAACAAGTTTTAGGAATTCTTTTTATATTAAAAATCAATTTCTGTATTTATTTACCTATTTTACATGTTCTCTGGACTGGGCCTCATTTCCTGGAAAGTTTAGGGGCCCTGGCGCAAGTTTCCAGAGACACAGATGACCCACCAGGTGGATTGCGGGTTGAATCCGCAAGAACCCGGGGTCTCTTATGTAAATGATGCGGATGAAGGGGTACGGGGGTATTCTGGCCGTAGGATCGCAAGTGGACGGTTGCGATTAGATTTTTATAAAACTTAAACCAGTAACCAACGACAACCGCTAGATCGAGATCCGATGGCCGCGAGGCATCCACGCGGATGACTACCCCTCACCGCCTGATCTCGATCAAAGGGTCATGACTGATCGCAGCGAAGCGGTAAGCACCCAACAGGTCACAGTCATTCGATTACATTTCTACGGACCAGATCGCCCCACAGTGTTTCTTCCCCAACCGAGACTCACACTCGGCGGCACCACGATCCTAACGGGCGGACCACGCCGGAGTATCCCCCCCTCCACCACGCCAGTGAATAATCCACGCCCGCAACTACGTAAAACCAAATTCACTTCCCTCCGAGCCGATTGAGATAAGAATTATCCCGGATTGCGGTCCCAGCGGCACTGACCACCACGAACCGCGACCGTGGTGAAGCGACGGTGGTGCCCGACCATTCGGTCTAACAGAATTCAAATTCTAACACAGCTAAGGACAGGGGAGTGTGGTAGAAGTATTGAGCGAGGAGGAATTGCTCACCGATTAACAGGGTCGCGCAGGCTTCGGTTCTTGACGCCGGGACGGTGATTTGCTCCGGCCACGAATTCCGGCGGCGTCGGTGGATAATTCAGCGAAACTCGGTCGCGGTAGTCTTCCTCACGGCCGAGAGGGCCCTTGGGTTCCACAGCCCGAGCTCGGTCATCGGCAAGCCGAGAATCCCACTACGGCGGATTTTCTCTCTGCGGTGCGCGGAGGCGTTCTTGGTGGCAAGAAATTGGGGATAGAGAAGGGAGAGGGAAGGGAGCACGTGCGCGAGCTACTTATACGCAGTCCGGGCAGGAGGCCAAGTCAGTCCGTGCCCGCGAATTCGCGGCGGAGGAATCGCGCTGGCCACGTTCCTCGGCAAGGCGGGCGAAGCGGCAGGCTGTTGAGAAGAGAACGCCGACAGAAGGGGCCCACGATCCAGTGATTCAGCGCCGCGCGTGAGAGTGACAGGTGGGGCCGGATGGCAGGTGTGCGGTAGCGCGCGAGCGCACATGTTGGCAAGGTGGGCCGCGCGGATGAGGAGTGAGAGTGGGCCGAATTGGTAGTCGGTCGGCCCATGGAGTCCTTTGTCTTTTTCTATTTTATTTTCTATCCCATTTTCTCTATTTCCAAGTTTAAATTTGAATTCAAACCTCTATGGTTCATCACCACAACTTATATTTGTGAATTAGGGGTATTGGTTCTGGATATATTTATTTATGTATATTATTTATATTTTTCATATCATTTTTCTTCTTCTCGTTTCCAAAACCCTAAATTTTAATTTAGGGATCAATTCAACCTTTAGATTTATTATTATTATTAACATTATTATTTTATTTAATGCACAACCAATAAAAACTCCAACATGATGCATATTATTATATTTATTTATTATTATTTTTTTATCATTTGTCTTAATTCATCTCTAAATTCTGTGTATGCTCTTTTCATGATGCAAATGAGGCACACAAAATGAGGAGCCCTCTCTATTACTCTTTGTATACAACTTTGAGTATTACACCCAAGGTGCTTGTTTCTAATGTAAAAGGACCCAAGACTGTTTGGGTACCTAAGAACAAGACCTAAATTTGTTTTGTAGGTTTATGCATCCGAGGGCTCAAGTTGGATCATCGATAGCGGGTGCACAAACCACATGACCGAGGAGAAAAGGATGTTCTCCTCCTATGAGAAAAACCAAGATCCCCAAAGAGCAATCACATTCAGGGATGGAAATCAAGGTTTGGTCAAAGGACTTGGTAAAATTGCTATATCACCTGACCATTCTATTTCTAATGTTTTTCTTGTAGATTCTTTAGATTATAACTTGCTTTCAGTTTCACAATTATGTAAAATGGGTTACAACTGTCTTTTTACGGATGTAGGTGTTACTGTCTTTAGAAGAAGTGATGATTCAATAGCTTTTAAGGGAGTGTTAGAGGGTCAGCTATACTTAGTTGATTTCAATAGAGCTGAACTCGACACTTGCTTAATTGCTAAGACTAACATGGGTTGGCTCTGGCATCACCGACTAGCCCACGTTGGGATGAAGAATCTTCATAAGCTTCTAAAGGGAGAGCATATTTTGGGACTAACAAATGTTTATTTTGAGAAAGATAGGATTTGTAGCGCATGTCAAGCAGGGAAGCAAGTCGGTGTTCATCATCCACATAAGAACATCATGACGACTGATAGGCCGCTTGAGCTGCTCCACATGGATCTATTCGGCCCGATAGCTTACATAAGCATCGGTGGGAGTAAGTATTGTCTAGTTATTGTGGATGATTATTCTCGCTTCACTTGGGTATTCTTTTTGCAGGAAAAATCTCAAACCCAAGAGACTTTGAAAGGATTCTTGAGACGGGCACAAAATGAGTTCGGCTTGAGGATCAAGAAAATAAGAAGCGACAACGGAACGGAGTTCAAGAACTCTCAAATTGAAAGCTTTCTTGAGGATGAAGGCATCAAGCATGAGTTCTCTTCTCCCTACACACCACAACAAAATGGTGTAGTGGTGAGGAAGAATAGAACTCTATTGGACATGGCAAGGACCATGCTTGATGAGTACAAGACTTCGGATCGGTTTTGGGCCAAGGCGGTCAACACTGCTTGCTACGCCATCAACCGGTTATATCTTCACTGAATCCTCAAAAAGACATCTTATGAACTCCTCACCGGTAAAAAGCCCAATGTTTCATATTTTAGAGTCTTTGGTAGCAAATGCTTTATTCTTGTTAAAAGAGGTAGAAAATCAAAATTTGCTCCTAAGGTTGTAGAATGCTTTTTACTTGGTTATGATTCAAACACAAGGGCATATAGAGTCTTTAACAAGTCCACTGGACTAGTTGAAGTTTCTTGTGACATTGTGTTTGATGAGACTAATGGCTCTCAAGTAGAGCAAGTTGATCTTGATGAGCTAGATGATAAAGAGGCTCCATGCATCGCGCTAAGGAACATGTCCATTGGGGATGTGTGTCTTAAGGAATCCGAAAAGCCTCCACAAGCACAAGATCAACCATCTTCCTCCATGCAAGCATCTCCACCAACCCAAGATGAGGATCAAGCTCAAGATGATGAAAATGAAGATCAAGGAGATGAGCCACCTCAAGAGGAGGACATTGATCAAGGGGGAGATGCCAATAATCAAGACAAGAAAGATGAACAAGATCCGAGGCCGCCACACCCAAGAGTCCACCAAGCGATTCAAAGAGATCACCCCGTGAACACCATCCTCGGCGATATTCATAAGGGGGTAACCACTCGATCTCGAGTCACTCTTTTTTGTGAACATTACTCTTTTGTTTCCTCTATTGAGCCACATAGGGTAGAGGACGCACTTAAAGATTCGGATTGGGTGCTGGCGATGCAAGAGGAGCTCAACAACTTCACGAAGAATGAGGTATGGCACTTAGTTCCACGTCCTAACCAAAATGTTGTATGAACCAAGTGGGTCTTCCGCAACAAGCAAGATGAGCATGGTGTGGTGACAAGGAACAAGGCACGACTTGTGGCCAAGGGATATTCACAAGTCGAAGGTTTGGATTTTGGTGAAACCTATGCACCCGTAGCTAGGCTTGAGTCAATTCGTATATTACTTGCCTATGCTACTTACCATGGCTTTAAGCTCTATCAAATGGACGTGAAGAGTGCCTTCCTCAATGGACCAATCAAGGAAGAGGTCTATGTTGAGCAACCTCCAGGCTTTGAAGATAGTGAGTATCCTAACCATGTCTATAAACTCTCTAAGGCGCTTTATGGGCTCAAGCAAGCCCCAAGAGCATGGTATGAATGCCTAAGAGATTTTCTTATCACTAATGGCTTCAAAGTCGGTAAAGCCGATCCTACTCTCTTTACTAAAACAATTGAAAATGATTTGTTTGTATGCCAAATTTACGTTGATGATATCATATTTGGGTCTACTAACAAATCCATTTGTGAAGAGTTTAGTAGGATCATGATTCAAAAATTCGAGATGTCTATGATGGGGGAGTTGAAGTATTTTCTAGGATTTCAAGTGAAGCAACTCCAAGAGGGCACCTTCATCAGCCAAACGAAGTACATTCAAGACATACTCACCAAGTTTGGGATGAAGGATGCCAAGCCCATCAAGACACCCATGGGAACCAATGGGCATCTCAACCTCGACATGGGAGGTAAATCCGTAGATCAAAAGGTATACCGGTCGATGATAGGTTCTTTACTCTACTTATGTGCACCTCGACCGGATATTATGCTTTCTGTATGCATGTGTGCAAGATTCCAAGCCGATCCTAAGGAAGTTCACCTTAGGGCCGTGAAGAGAATCTTGAGATATTTGGTTCATACACCTAAGTTTGGTCTTTGGTATCCCAAGGGATCCTCTTTTGATTTATTAGGATATTCAGATGCTGATTGGGATGGGTGCAAAATTGATAGGAAGAGCACATCAGGGACTTGTCAATTTCTGGGGAGATCCCTGGTGTCTTGGGCTTCAAAGAAACAAAACTCAGTAGCTCTTTCTACTGCCGAAGCCGAGTATATTGCCGCAGGCCATTGTTGCGTGCAATTACTTTGGATGAGGCAAACCTTTAAGGACTATGGCTACAAATTTAGCAAAGTCCCTCCCCTATGTGATAATGAGAGTGCAATCCGCATGGCGGATAATCCCGTTGAACACAGCCGCACTAAGCACATAGCCATTCGGTATCACTTTTTGAGAGATCACCAACAAAGGGGGGATATCGAGATAGCCTATATTAACACCAAAGATCAATTGGCCGATATCTTTACCAAGCCTTTAGATGAGAAAACCTTTACCAAACTTAGAAATGAGCTAAACATTCTTGATTCTCGGAATTTTGATTGATACCTTGCACACATAGCCCATTTATATATCTTTGATCATATCTCTTTATGTCTATGACTAATGTGTTTTCAAGTGTATTCCCATGCTTAGTCATAGAATTGAAAGGGAAATGGAGTATTCGGCAAAAACGACGCTTCCACTCAACTCCATCGGTATTATCTACTCTTTGTCGGCATTCCGCATCGTTCTCCACTTTGGTATAATCTTCACTCATATCTATTTGTTTGCCATTGGGGAGAAAGTAAAAGGGCTTGTATTTCACTCACAAGTATTCGTTTTTGGCGATTCATGCCAAAGGGGGAGAAAGTATTAGACCAAAGCAAAAGAACCGCACCACCGCACCACCACCGAATCTAAAAAAATAAAGTTTTCAAATTGGTATCTTATTGTGTTCAAAAAGGGGGAGTATCTTCAAAAATTTATAAAACCCTCTTGAACACTAAGAGGAGAATTTCATTGAGGGGGAGTTATGGTTAAGTCAAAGGAAAAGCATTTGAAACAGGGGGAGAAAATTTCAGATCTTGAAAATACTTCTTTAAATCTTATTCATGTACCTTTGACTATTTGCAAAAGATTGTTCAAAAGATTTTTACAAAGGATTTGCAAAAACAAAACTAGTGGTGCAAGCATGGTCCAAAATTTTAAATAAGAAGAAAACAATCCATGCATATCTAGTAGAAGTAATCATATTGGTTTCATTCCAAGCAACCTTTGCACTTACCTTATGCAAACTAGTTCAATTCTGCACTTTTATATTTGCTTTGATTTGTGTTGGCATCAATCACCAAAAAGGGGGAGATTGAAAGGGAAATAGGGTCAAACCTTTTCCTATATGAATTTTGGTGGTTAAATTGCCCAACACAAATTATTGGACTAACTAGTTTGCTCTAGATTTTGAGTTCTACAGGTGCCAAAGGTTCAACATAAACCAATATAAAGTCCAAGAAATGGTTCAAATAAAAAGAGCAAAAGACAACCGAAGGCTGCCCTGGTTTGGCGCACCGGACAGTGTCCGGTGCACCAATGAGGAACGACTTTGAACTGCTCAGCTTCGGGAATTTGGGGAAGCCACTCCACTATAATTCACCGGACTGTCCGGTGAGCCAGCGGAGCAACGGCTATCTGCGCCAACGGTCGTCTGCAAAAGGCTACAGTGAACGTGAACAGTGCGCGCCTGCGCGCGCAGAAGTCAGAGCAGCGCCAGAAGGCGCACCGGACAGTGAACAGTGACTGTCCGGTGCACCACCGGACTATCCGGTGGCCCCACTTGTCAGAGCTCCAACGGTCGAACCCTAACGGTTGGGTGACGTGCCTGGCGCACCGAACAGTGTCCGGTGGCGCACCGGACTGTCCGGTGCGCCATACGACAGTAGCCCCTCCCAACGGCCACTTTGGTGGTTGGGGCTATAAATACCCCCAACCACCAACACTTCAAGGCATCCATTCAATACAAGAGCTCTAGACTTCACTCCAAGACACAAACAAGAGATCAAATCCTCTCCCAAGTCCAAAGATCATTCCAATCAAATAGTGACTAGTGAGACAGTGATATTTGTGTTCTTTTGAGTTCTTGCGCTTGGATCGCTTTTCTTCTTCTTTCTTTCTTGTTCCCACTCAATTGTAATCAAGGCAAGAGACACCAATTGTGTGGTGGTCCTTGTGGGGACTTAGTGTCCCGATTGATTGAGAAGAGAAGCTCACTCGGTCTAGGTGACCGTTTGAGAGATGGAAAGGGTTGAAAGAGACCCGGTCTTTGTGACCACCTCAACAGGGATTATGTTTGCAAGAACCGAACCTCGGCAAAACAAATCACCGTGTCATCCACTCTATTTCTTTGGTTGATTTGTTTTCGCCCTCTCTTTCGGACTCGTTTATATTTCTAACGCCAACCCCGGTTTGTAGTTGTGCTTAAAGTTTGTAAATTTCAGATTCCGTCTATTTACCCTCTCTCTAGGCGACTTTTAAGTTTGTACCCGTGGGTACGGGTTTGATCCTCAACCCGACGAGTTTTTTCTCGTGGGTATGAAAATGTTGTACCGTGCCCGCAAACCCGCATACCCGTGCGTGTGTCTGTGTAGACTGTAGAGCACATGCATCTCAATTTAGTGCTACCCCGAAAGCTTTGAGCGAACGGAGCCAATCAAATGATATAAAAGAAGACTTCAGGCGCCAGGGAACTCGTAGAACTTTTGGCTAAGATCGGTACATGTTTTTATCAGTTTAATAAATATTTATTATTATGTGCTATCAGTTTAATAAATATTTATTATATGACTGTGCCCACGGGTGTACCCGCGGGTGCCATCAACCCACGGATAACGGGTTTGGGTAACATATGCTACCCGTCGCGGGTAGTGGGTGCGGGTACGGATTTAACATTAATCTCGTGGGTACGGGTTTGTAATCTATATAGCCGCGTGTTTTAAACCCGTTGCGATCCCTAGTACAGGGCCTTCGAATTTGCTGGCCCACCCCTCCCGTTGCGTATTAGTATACCTTAGAGTGGTTAATGATAACCTGTCATTTATTAACTACCATGCAGCAATAGTGCAATACACTTAATTATGGGTGTACCGTACGCGTCCGTTGTATGCTGATCGTTTATTCAATAGTAGTACATTATCTTTTATTTAAACTAGCCAGATTAATTAACGGAGCAATCATACGGGATGATCTGTGAAGCTGTATTTTTCTATCTATATAACTCTAACGCATACATTTGATAGTACAATTACGTTTGCTTCCAATAAATATGAATAAAACATAATACGTATGTTCAACATGCATTTGCTTCAACATTAAGAACCAAATCATACAATTTTGTCTTTCTTAGTATCAATTAATGTGGAATTATTTTTTCCTCGGGTTTCCTAAATTTCAAAAAGGATTATTACGAGAACATGTCTTGCATGTTATAAGCTTGGCTCCTGGAGGATGCCAGGAGTGCCACACTAGCTCTCAGGTCCAGTCTGATTGGTTTAGGTGGCCCTGTTGAGCATATATGAGATTTTGAGTTAGGCCCCGTTCGTTTCCTCTGAAATCGGCTGCGAGAATAATTCTGGAGTGGAACGATTCACTAATTTGTATAATTTTAATAAACCGAAATGGTTCTTGTCTTCAATCCTGGCTAACCGAACACGCACTGAGTTGGGATGGTATGGAATGGACCATGGTTGTTTGATTGGTCTCATTTCTTTGTTGTGTCAGGTCCACGTCAGATTCTGATTGGTTGGCTTGATGGAAATGAAGTCGGAAAAATTTAAAATTATTGAATATAGAAAGTGAGATCTAGTTTTGTTCATAGAATTATCATGAACACAAAAGTGAAATCGGTTCTTTAATTAGATATATTAATCAAGAGATATAACAAGAAAACTAATTAAAACCAGATCTCAGTTTTTGTGCCTAGCCTGGCTAAGCTCATACGCCTAAAATGGGCTTCCCCGCTCAGCCTGTCTCTACCTGACCCAACAGGAGATGCAGGCAACAAAACAACAAAGTTGATGACTGAGTTGGGCCTGGCGGGGGTTCAGCCAGGTAACTGGTCACGTCTTATATGTTGTCTTATGCTGTTAGAGTTCTGGTCTCTTGGAAGACACTTTACCAGTATCAAGACTATATATATTCTCAGACTGTGACAACCGTAGTTTGCATTAATCAAGAACCCAAACAAAAAGATCATCTTAAGGGCGTGTTCGGTTTGAAGTAAATTTAAGGGGATTAAATTTCTTGCTAGTTAAAATTAAATAGAAGAGAATTTGCCAAATCTCTTCTAATCCATGTGCAACTGAACAAGTTCTAATCGAAGGGTATAAATTTTTCTTATTTTATGACTGGGTGTTAAACTGCGACACTCACTACAGCAATTCTCTGCCTTCAGCTAAGCCAGTTGGTTCGTTTTGGTAGAAAGATATTCTCAAAATCCAAGATATATTTAAGGAAATAGCCCGAGTGGAGATTGGAAATGGACAAACTACTCTCCTTTGGCATGATCGATGGAATGGGTAGCGCACATCTAAAAGATTCCCGGAGCTTTGGTCTTTTGCCTCTGTCAGAGAGATTAACATTAATCAAGCTCGGCTGGCTTCCCTGAATGAATTGTTCCACATTCCCCTCTCTGCTGAAGCGTTCGGACAGCTACTTTCACTTCAAGACATTCTTGCTAATCTCTAGTTGCATGATCACAATGATATTTGGCAATGCAGTGCCTCTTCCAATCTGTTTTCATCTCAGAAGGTTTATGCTCACTTGGTTGGCACCCAGCAGTCGCACCCTCTCTTCTCTTGGTTATGAAAATCTAAATGTCAACCTAAACACAAAGTGTTTTTCTAGTTATTGCTCAAAAATAGATTGAATACCCACTCCCTCCTCAGGCGACGTTCAATGCCTTTGGACTCCTTCACCTGCGATAACTGCATCCTTCAGATTGAAGAGACGCCTATTCATCTCTTCTTCAGATGTAATTTTGCTCGGAGATGTTGGTTACTTTTGGGCTTCCTCCCGTCGCGTACTACGGATCTCCTGCATACCTTAATGAGGATTAGAAGGAGCTTGCAAGTCCCTTGGAGGTTAGAAATTATTATCATTATGACGTTGTCGGCGTTTCGACCCCGGGGGGTCCCTGAACCGACGAGTAAATTGTCGCTGCGTGTCCTAGCCCAGATGGGTCGACGCGAGACGGAACACAAGGGGGAAACAATAAGGGGAACCACGGCTCGTGTTGTCCTGCGCCCAGGGTGGATGCGCTTGCAGTAGGGGGTTACAAGCGTTCGCGAGGGAGAGAGAGAGAGAGCCTGTCCGTCAGCCCGTCCTCCCGCGCGGCCACCTCCTCGTATGAGGGCCCTTGACCTTCTTTTTATAGACGTAAGGAGAGGGCCCAGGTGTACAATGGGGGGTATAGCGGAGTGCTAACATGTCTAGTAGAGAGGAGCCAGAGCGCTATGTACACACCGACGTGGCTGTCGGAGAGGTGTTGGTGCCCTGTTCATGTGATGTCGTGGCCTCGGAGGAGCGCTTAAACCCTATAGAAGCACAGCTGTCGGGGCTGTCGGGTCCTTGCTGACGTCTCCTTGCTTCCGTAGGGGGCTGAGAACCGCCGTCGTCACGGAGCACGCGGGGTGCCATCATTACTTGTTTTACCGGGGCGAGCCAGATGGGACGCCGGTCTTGTTCCCCGTAGCCTGAGCTAGCTAGGGGTAGGGTAATGATGGGCCCCCCTGTAGCGTGGTCGGTCCGAGCCCAAGGTCGGGCGAGGCGGTGACTCCTCCGAGGTCGAGTCTGAGTCCGAGCCCTGGGGTCGGGCGAGGCGGAGACCGTCGTCCGAGGTCGAGGTTGAGTCCGAGCCCTGAGGTTGGGCGAGGCGGAGACCGTTGTCCGAGGTCGAGGTTGAGTCCGAGCCCTGGGGTCGGGCGAGGCGGAGACCGTCGTCCGAGGTCGAGGTTGAGTCCGAGCCCTGGGGTCGGGCGAGGCGGAGACCGTCGTCCAAGGTCGAGGCTGAGTCCGAGCCCTAGGGTCGGGCGAGGCGGAGACCATCGTCCGAGGTCAAGGTTGAGTCCGAGCCCTGGGGTCGGGCGAGGCGGAGACCGTCGTCCGAGGTCGAGGTTGAGTCCGAGCCCTAGGGTCGGGCGAGGCAGAGCTTCCTATGGCACCTGAGGCCGGACTTGGCGGCTGTCAGCCTCACCCTGGCGGGTGGCACAACAGTCAGAGCAGCGCAGGCGGCGCTGTTTTTTTGTCAGGTCAGCCAGTGGAGGGGCGAAGTGACTGCGGTCACTTCGGCCTTGTCGACTGAGGAGCACGCATCAGGATAAGGTGTCAGGCGATCCTTGCATTGAATGCTCCTACGATCCGGTCGGCTGGCGAGGCGATCTGGCCAAGGTTGCTTCTCGCGAAGCCTGCCCGAACTGGGCCTCGTGCGAGTCGAAGGTGCGCCCGTTGCTTGAGGAGGCCCTCGGGCGAGGCGTGAATTTGCCTGGGTCTACTGTTCCTGCCCGAGGCTGGGCTCGGGCGAGGCGAGATTGCGTTCCTTGAGCGAGCGGAGCTTTGACCTGTATTGCGCCCATCAGGCCTTTGCAGCTTTGTGCTGATGGTGTTTACCAGCCGAGTTTTAGGAGTCTTGGGGGTACCCCTAATTATGGTCCCCGATAGTAGCCCCCGAGCCTCGAAGGGAGTGTTCGCACTCGCTTGGAGGCTTTGTCGCACTTTTTTGCAAGGGGACTGGCCTTTCTCGGTTGCATTTTGTTCCGGTGGGTGCGCGCGAGCGCACCCACCGGGTGTAGCCCCCGAGGCCTCGGAGGAGTGGTTTGACTCCTTCGAGGTCTTAATGCTTTTCGTGATGCCTCGGCCGGTCTGGTTGTTCCCTCATGCTAACTGGTCGTTGCCCGGGTGCATAGTCTGGTTCCGAGTTCTCGAGCTGGTATGTTGACGCTGTCAACGGTTTTGGCCAGAGCCGGGTTTGCGAGAGCAGCCCCCGAGCCTCCGCACAGGGCGAGAGGATGGTCAAGGACTGACTCGGCTTTTTTCATACGCCCCTTTGTTGCCTTTCCGCAAGGAGGAGGGGGGGAAAGCGCCATGTTGCCCTCGGAGGGCGCCGAACATGGTGTCTCTATTGAGTTGCTAACGGGTGATCCGAGTGGACGCCCGTGCCCCGTTCGATAAGGGTCGGCTAGTGGCCCAGAGGCGCGCTCCAAAAGTACCTGTAGGTGATTTGCTGGACCCGGTCCCATTTGATAGGGTTCGAGGGCTTGATGCCTCCCTCTGATGGGATTCTGTTACAGAATCGCTCCTGCTAGTCTCGGAAATGTTCTAGGGTACCTCAGGAGCGTAGCCCGAGCCTCGGCCATGTATCGGACATACTTAGAGTCATCCCTCGCTCTGCGTGTTCTGAGGCGGCTGTCGAACCCTTCGGGGGGGCCAGCCTACGAACCCCTGATCAGTAGTGGGCGCGGAGCCCGAGTGGCCTAAGGTGGCTGTCGAACCCTTCCGAGGAGCCAGCCTTCGAACCTCTGACCAGTAGTGGGCGCGGAGCCCGAGTGCTCTGAGGCGGCTGTCGAACCCTTCCGAGGGGCCAACCTTCGAACCTCTGATCAGTAGGAGGGCTCGGGGCCCGCTTCCTTTGCAGAGAAGGATCCCTTTCGGAGTGTCCCCTTTCCCGGTCCCTGTAGCAAGAGGAGAAAGGGGAAGAGGAAAAGGATACGAAATTGAATGACGTGGCGCACCTTTTTTGACGCGGTCATTATGGCGGAGGTGAAGCGTCGCCCGCTTCGCCTGCCAAAGGTGTCGCCTGCCCCGCCGCGGAGTTAATGCGACGGGACGAGTGGTTCGCGGGGCAGCCGTTGTGCATGCGCCAGCCGTTCGAGGAACGGAACACGGGCGCGTCGTCTTCACGCCGTGGGAGAGGACTCTCCTGCTGCTCCAGGAGGGGACGTGAGCCTGCAGACGATATGACTGCTGCTTCCGCCCGCCTGCCGCCGCCATTACTGCCGGCCCACTTTTGGCCATATCGACCGTCGCGCCTTCTCCCTCGGCTAACTGACCCGTGACCGATGCGCCTGGTTGGCACTGTTGGGCTATGCGCAGGGTTGCCTTGAGTCGTGGCACCGGTTCCGCAGTCGAGGAGGCGCGGCACTGGCGCAAGTGGCGGTGTAGTTTTTCGCACGTAGTAACCGGCGCGCCGGTTACATGACGTGTGGGCCTAGGACTCCATGCTGGACGCATCGGAGTCTAAAGGGTGCACCCTCGTGGTGCGGTTGCATGCCGCCTGCATGGCAGTCCGCCCTTTCACCCGCTGGTTTAGGTGAAGATAGAGGAATGCTTGTAACCGCTGGGCGGTTACACGCTCCGCGCACGGCGGTTTGGCTTCTTCTGTCCAGGGCCAGCTTGCATGTCGTGTGGGACCCAGCCCCCGTGTCGTAGGGGGAGGACCTTTGAGCGCGTTGGTGAAGACTTAGCCCGCGACGCCTGAGGATGCGGGTGGGGTGAGTCGCCTTTAAAAAGGGATCGACCTCCTGGGAGGCAGCCATGCCCTCGCACTCTCCTCATGTGTCGCGCCCTTCCGCCTTCCGTGCCCCCGGATGGGGAGCACCCGCGTTGCTTTCTTCTTGCTGTCGTTGGAGGAGCGCAACTTCGCGGAAGTTGGCACCTTTCAGCCATCGCTCGGCTTCAAGGATTTTCATCAGGCAGCCCAGCTGCATCCCCTCACCAATGGTCACCCAAGACGGTGACCACCAGTTCGATGGTGGGGAGAAGCAAGCCGAGCTGCGGCCTCTGCCCCACCCTCAGCTTTAAGGATCTTCATCATCCTTGCTGGGGCGGAGGGCGAGGCGAGCCGGGGCCTACCTTTGCGTGGGCTGGCGTCCCGCTTCTTTCTCTGGCATCTGGGGGTGGAAACCATCCTCCAGCTCTGCGGAGGAGGCGTCCTCCAGCCATGCCGGGGAAGGCGAACTGCTGCTGCCCAGCCAGGGTGCAGCATTCCGTCCTTTGTCTGGGCGACGGCGGCCAGCCGCACCAGGGGGTCTCACAACACGTCGTACGCCGCGAGGGCGGTACTCGTGTTCTGGGATGGTCCCATTCTCGTTTTCGTGGCGAGGACGGGAGTGAGGACCTGCAGGTGCGCTTTGGGGCAGACGGCGCTCGCTGGTGCGGTGTTGGCGGGCAGGTGGACGCCTCCGTCGGGGCTGAGGTGGTGGTAGCTGGAGAAATCGCTTGGAGTTCGTCGTCCCGCGGGCCCTCCGATGTGGGGGGTTGTTCGTACCCGCGGGGGTGGAACCGGAGTTCCGTTTGTAATGGCACCTTGAGTGCTGGTGTATGTTCATTGCGGCTGTCGGGGCCTGAACATTTGTATATTTGGGCGTAAGGTCGTGTTTCTTCCCCATTTCGAGCACCAGGTCTCGCCTGTCGGCTAGCTGAACCGCTTAACCAAGTGTGAGTTGACCTGCGCGGAAGGTGATGAGTGAGGTATCCGTATCCCGGAGGTGTAGGAGTCCCTCGGCTCGGTCGGCCTTGCCGCTCAAGGCTTCTCTCGCTTAGTTAAGGAACCCTCGGCTGCTCTGCGATGAGCCAGAGCCGGAGGCAGCGGTGTCAGCATGGACAGAGGCGGAGTAGGCTCGAAAAGGGGCTTCGTTGGCCCAGGCCGAGGAGGCGTAGCAGCGGTGGCCGGAGCTTGGCCGGGTCGTCCACTGGCAGGACCAACCCCGGAGTCGGGCTACCGAGGCCATGAGCCGGGCTGGTGTCCTCAGGGGACAGCTGGCTGAGGCTACGGAGTGGCCGGTCAAGTCGTCTGCTTAGGCCGGTGTAACACTCAGTTTGTAACCTATAATAAAAGATGTGAAATTAATTTCTTTATCTATATGTGTGTTATTTCTACTTACCATCATATGTGAACACCCCACTTATACAATTAAATAAATACCCCAAAGACACCTAAATAAATCTTGCATCATGCTGTGTCTTACTGTGTGTGCATTTGGTGATGATATAATAATAAGTATGTTAATACTCCAATGAGAAATTAAACCCTAAAAGAAATTCTAGGGTTTGGAAAATAAGAAAGGGAATATTATAAAAAAAGGGAATAAAAATATATATAACAAAATATATTATTTCTGCATTAAGATTTGAAATGGTACATTTACTCAAAGGTGAAACTCATATTCAAATTCAAATTGGATTCAAAATACTTATAAAAGAAAACAGAAAATAAAACATAAAAGAAAAAGTAAAGGAAGCTTACCTGGGCCGGCTGACCACATTTCAGCCCACCAGGAAACCCCCACCGCGCGGCCCAAAACTCTTCCACGCGCGCTGCCGCGTGGGACCCACCTGGCGATCTCTCGCTCGCGCTCGCGCTCAGTGGTTCGCGGACCGCGTGACATGGCCACTTCACCGTGCCGCTGACACCATGGCCCCTCCTGCCAAGGCATCTCTTCACTCGTTGTGCGTCACTGGAAACCCGGGCCCACGTGTCAGCGCGTTCGTCTCCATCGCCAACGGGTGCACCGGAGTTCACGGGGACGGGCAATCCTGGGATCTCGGTCAGGCCATTGCTCAGCCTTGGTATAAGACGGTCCCCTGGCATGCGTCACGGCTCCGTTTTGACCCACGCCAAAAGCTTAGCCACCGTGCCCGCCGTCGAGTTCTTAGAGAGAAGCGCCGCCGGGTGTATTGCCGCGCCGCGCCGCGGGTGAAAGCCCTCCACGACGGCGTTCCGTTCCCTGCACGCGGTCGTGTGGGTGCGTCAACGCCCGGGGAATCCTTCCGTGCCCGCGGGACGAGCTGGGCGACCCTGAACCGGGGGGAATTCCACGCCGGAGTGCAAATCTAGGCGGGATCATCACCTCCCCATGGCCGGCTCGCTAGCGCAGACAATCACCGGTAAGTGCACCTCGCCCAGACCCGCCTTCATACCCAATACGCGTGTACCGATTTAATTGTGGTGTCGTGCACGTAATTCGGAGAATCGCTCCGCCGGCGAGAGACCTCACCGCGGTGGCGTCTCGGCGCGGCTCCGTCGGGAGGTAGGTGATGACCTCCAGCCGTTGGATCCAAATCGTGCGCCGTGGATTGGTTCTGGCTGGGCAATTGGGGGATTCGATCTGGTCCGTTGATCGGGTTTGAACGGCCAGGGTTAGATCTAGGATAATAAAATTGTCACCGTAAAAGACAAATCCAATGGCTCTGGGCGCGTACCCGTTCGGTAGAGATTAAATCTATTTGTGGCCCTCGGATCAGATCTGAACGGTCCAGATTAGAACTTACCCCTTCGCTGAGCAGATTTTGTAAAAGAGACCCCAGGATTCCAGAGAATCAACCCGCCATCCACGGGAGCTGTTCTCTGTGTCTAGGACGACTTACTCCGAGACCCCTGATCTATCTGGTAATTGAGGCCCAGTCCAAAGAACTCGAAAATCAGAGAAAATAAATGGAAAATAGATTTTTAATATGAAAATAACTACTAGAGTTTGATAAATTCATAGAAAATTCATACTAACTCCAAATTACTTCATTCCAGTTTCTAAAATTTTGTAATTTTGTTCTTTAGCACTTAGTGTCTCTGTTTTAGCATGACAACAGTAAGAAATTAATCTCACACTTAATCCTATTTTAAACACATAAAACCTTTGAAAATCCATAACTTAAATTCTATAACTCCAAAAATTATGATTCCTATTCCTAGAATTTTATTTTAAGGTGTAGATTATTACTGTGTATTTTGTATATATGTTTGGTGTAATGTTAATTTCTCTATATGTACTGTGCTTGTTTGTATTGTGGCGAGTAGAAGAGCCCGTTGCCGAGGATCCTGGTGAGCAGCAGGTTGAAGTAGCTGAGCAGGAGCTCATTGAAGGCAAGTTGTGCCCTTGACCACTTTTTACCTAATAATGTTCTTTAATATCACTTATCCATGCATAGGTTAATTTTGATGGGACCCAATAGGTCACCCTAGATTTGTTTATCTCATTACCTTGTTTACCCCTGATTCACTTGGGTAGTTTGCTATTGCTTTACCTGGTTTTGGGATAATCATTTATTACCTCTATGTTCCAATTCTTTTTGTTATTCTATTTATGTTCATGTTGAGATCATTAATGTTAATTGGAACATAGAGCTTAACTTGAGTAACACGTGCCACCACAAGGGTTTAATGGGACGCCCTTGGCTGATTAATTAGGAAAGCTAGTGGAAGACTACCTTACCCGGAAGGGGCAAGGGCAGTAGGGGAGTGGTCAGTGTAGGGAGGTCCTTGGTTGATTTTGCTGCGATGGCGGTCAGCCAAGAACCCTGCATTGGAACTTCCTATAAACTATAGCGGGTTTTCGGAAGCTAGTGGAACTTTGTAAAGGCCTCGTAGTGTTGCCCTGCCGCGCTTCCTAGGTAGAGGTGTATGGGATTCGCGACCCCTTGGCAGATGGGTAGCATGACTTGTGGGTAAAGGGTACAACCTTTGCAGAGTGTAAAACTGGTATACTAGCCGTGCTCGCGGTCATGAGCAGCTCAGGACTCTCTGATGTTTAAATTATGGAACTTAAATTCAATTTTGTCATTTGCATTGCATGGGTTTGTTATTAATTTTGTTCTATTACTTTACTTATGGTTTGGTATTTACTTACACTTAGTAATTGCTAATAAAATTTTGACCAATTACTTAAAAGCAATGCTCAGCTTTAACCCCTATCATTGATTAGCCTTACACATCACATGAACTCACACCTTTGTGAGTTTATGACCACTGGTTCCCCACAACTTGTTGAGCTATGATCATGTGTGAGCTCACCCTTGCTGTCTCACACCCCCCCCCACAGGAGAAGATCAGGTGGTTCAGGAGGAGCCGCCTAACACTGAGGAGTTCGATCTGATCTAGGTGGCGTTTCCCAGTCGACATTGGCGCCGACGATCCTTAGTTCGTTTTATATTTATTCTTTTATTTTGTAATAAGTCTTCCGCTATGTAATAAGTACTCTGATTATTGTGACATTTATCTCTATACACTCTGTTATTATATATGTTGTCTTCTTGGCGCATGTATGAGATGCACCTGGCTTTGTTCCTTAAAGCCGGGTGTGACAGAAGTGGTATCAGAAGAAATGTTGACTGTAGGACGAAACTTAGATAGAAATGGACAAAACCCTTACCTACTTACCTTATTCTGAATCCTTCTAAACTTACCTTACTTTGATTCTTTCTACACTTATCTTGATCCTGTCTCACCTTCTACTGTTCTACTCTGATCATTCTTATCTTTTCTACTCTAAGACAAGAAGGATTTCACACCTTGGAATCCTACATTTATAACCTTTCTAAGAGATAGGAGACCTAAGACGAAATTAAAACTATTTTCTCTATTAAAAAAAAGTTGGTTGATTGTTCTGATGATCAATGTCTGATTTGCTTCTTTGATTGATTGAAATAGTATAGACGGGCATCTTAGCATGTACCACCATAAGGTAATGTATTAGCTTTAGTGGATAACACACTAATCTACTTAGCTAATAAATCCTCTGCAGTAACAATCCTCATAATTACTCGCCTTGTCTATAATTCTTCCTTTCTTACCTTGTGTGTCTAACCTAGATGGGCTACCCCTATACTGTTAGAAGAGAGCAGTATAGACTTGATCCTTGGTATGTCGTGTTTAAGAAAGGCAAAGGCAGTTTATACACTGTGCTAAAGGAACCAAAGAACTCACCAGTTCCAAGGGAGAAAGATTTGAAGTTGAAGTTGCAGTAACTACCACCATCAGACTAGTGGCATTCTTAGTAGATGGGAAGTTTGTTGGTGTCAACATCCGTGTGGTTAGAGATTTTTCGGATGTCTTTCCAGAGGAGTTACCAGGGATGCCACCAGATAGGGAAGTTGAGTTTGTCGTGGATCTCTTACCTAGGACTGCTCCTAATTCTAAACGGCCATACAGGATGTCCATAGAAGAGCTAAAGGAACTTAAGAAACAATTAATGGAGTTACAAGAGGCTGGGTATATTCGTTCGGATTCTTCACCTTGTGGAGCGCCAGTTCTGTTTATACAGAAGAAAGATGGATCGCAAGGGATGTGCATGGATTATAGGACCCTTAACGATGTCACCGTGAAGAACAAGTGTCCATTACCCCGCATTGAGGATTTATTTAATCGGATGAGAGGTGCAAGGGTATTCTCGAAGATTGATCTCCGATCGGGTTACCGTCAAATGAAGATTAGGCCATCGAATATTCCCAAGATGGATTTCTCGACCTGATATGGTTTATATAAGTGTGGTTATTTAGTTGTGATTTTCTAAAGTTTTATGCCAAAAAGGTGCTTATAACTAACTTGTTATTTGAAAATATCAAACAACAGACTTCAAATTTTTCTTATGTTCTTAATAACAACTCATTAGTTATCCCAAGGTTTGGGGTGTTTTTGCCTTGGGGTTATTTTTCTAGGGTTTTTCTAAGTTTGCCTTGTTTTCTCAAAATAAAAGGTATCCTATTTATTTTATACTAAACCAGGGTATAATCAATTTTTCTAGTAAACTACACTGAATAGGTATACCAACAAAAATATGGGGGCTCCCTGGTTCTTTATTTAAATCACCTTTCCTATTTTCTTTAATCTTAAGCATAATGTAAAATAAATGGTAAAATCTACCTTAATGGGGTGTACAGAGGGGTTTAGCATTTTTAAATGGGTCAATAGGTGGTCATGTACTTCTCCAAATTTTCTTTACCTTAGTTAAATAGGGCAACTATTTTTCTTCCTATTATTCATCTTTTGGCCAAATCAGTATTTAATTCAGAACCCTAAAGTTTTCTGTAGCACAAAGGGATTTTGTATTTTTCTTCAGTAGTTTATATTATTTAAGATCTAACAAAATTGGTTTGACTCAATTTGGATGAGTACAACAGAAGATATGAATTATTCAAGTTCTGTTTAAATTTTAAATCAGATTTATTAAAAGGTTTCCTGGAAAACCACTTTGCACCGAAGTCCTCGGGTTATTTCCAAACTAACTCTCTCAGTTATACCCCCACGCTACTATTCCTCTGAGTCACTGACAGTTCAAAAATCCCCCCAACCTTTCCTTCTTCTTCTTCCCCGAGGTCCTCCCCCTAATGCAAACAGTACCCGCGGGAAAGAAAAGGGTGGCGCGGCTTACCGGCGGCGAGAGAGGTCCGGCGAGGGGCGGGGTTGGCTCCGGGAGGCTCTGGCGGTCACAACGGTGTATGGCTCGACGGCGGGGGTGGCCGGAATCGCCCGGTCCACGCGCGCAGGCGGGTGCTCTCGTCGGCGGCGGGTGCTCCGGCCAAACCACGGCGACCTAGTTCAATCCAATGGCACGGTGAGCTTCACGGGGTGACGTAGAGTCCGTGTGCACAAGGAATCGAGGAATGGAGCAGAGGATTACCCGGTCTACGCTCGCCGGCGGTCGGGTGGAGTCCGGCGACCGTGGACTGGCCTCTCCACGAAGCAAACTTCGATTCCTCGCTCGGGGAGCTTCACCGAGGTGTGCACAGTCTTCTCCGAGGGCTGGACGGGGCTGGGAAGGGTTCGACTGGCCGGTCTACGGTGACAGGGGGATCGGGCGGTCGCGGGCACGCCGTGTATGGGCAAACGCCGGTGGGTTTGGGCTCCGGTGAGGTTGAGCGTGCGCGGAGCAGTACGGTCGACGCCTGAGGGTGATTTATAGGCGCGGGCACGAGGAGGGGACGCGGGCGCGGCCTAGCGTGGCGCGGGGCGCGCGGGGTCGGGCGCGAGCGTGCTCTGGCGCGCGCAGAGCGCGTCGAACACGTGGAGGTGTTCTTCTGCCCATGTTCAAAAGCTTGCTGAGATCGAATACGTGCGAATCTTGGCAAAAATCCGGCGCAGACCTCTTCCTGGCACCTATGGCTATCTCTTGTATGTGAGTTCCAAGGGAAGACAAGCCCTAGGTCAGAAGATATGCGGACGCCAAATCTGGCTTGTCTCCCTGTCCGCTGCGCGACAAAAGTGATGCCAAGACATGTCAAACGTCAAGGGCTCGGTCTCAACTTTTTCCAGGGGGTGCCTTAGGTGGTATGCCACATTTTTGGTATAGAACTTAGGTGGTTTTGGTGCCATCTTCAAGGTGAACATGGTGGATCTTTAGATTAGGTGTAGATTTTGACTTAGAGAGAATTAGAGAGCTCTAGCTCTTTCTCTATTTAAAGAATGGATTTGGGGTTTCTCAAGGGGTCTTTTTGCAATGTTTCCTCTCTATATTTGTTGATTAATATGTTACTTAACTTTTGCCAAAGGTTAGGTCATGATTTGCACATTTGCTTAATCTCTCCCCCCCTTCAACCATGGTTTTAGGAGATAGGGGTTCAAGAGAGGTCCAGGGTTTACTCCCTTCTTGCCCAAGGTGGTAAGTGCACAAAAGCTTGAGTAATGCTTTTAGGTCATTAACATTTTTGGTTAATACATGGTCTCCAAGATTTTTATGCTCTTCTCCTTAAGTTCCTTCCACATGTGATGACAGTCCTTAGTGCCTAGAGGTGCCATAGCCATGGTAACACTTGGGGTGTTACAGCCCTCCCCCTTAAAGGAATCTCGTCCCGAGATTTTAGGTAGAGTTCTCAGGAGGGTGCCATGAAGGTGTGCTGGTGTGCGGTTTCTGCTTTCCTTTAAGTTTCTCTAGTTAACTGTTCTTCGAATGTCATCCTCTTTGCAACTTCAGAAGGAAGTCCTTTTTAAGTTAAAACCACAACTTAGACTACCCTAATCATCTAGATTTTTCTTATATTTGGATTCAAAGGGCAGGTGGGGGTGGGGTGTTGGGGTTACGTACCGACTCCTTTGGGCAGAAAGTCAGGGAAGCGAGAGCGTAGGAAATCCTCAGTCTCCCATGTAGCTTCTTCCACGGAATGGTGACTCCACTGAACTTTATACATTCTGGTCGATCTCGCTCGCGTTGATCTCTCTTTCTGATCCAATACCTTGACATGGTACTCTTGATAGGACAAGTCTGGTTCTATCTCAATTTCTGGCTCAGGTAGTACTTCGGTGGGTAAGCGGACACATTTCCGCAACTGAGATACATGGAACACATCATGAATAGCTGACATGCTGGGTGGCAACTTCAATTGATATGCTACAGGTCCACAAGTCTCCTTGATCTCGTAAGGTCCAATGTAGCGAGGAGCTAACTTGCCCTTGATCCCAAATCTCTAGACACCTTTAGTGGGTGACACCTTAAGATAAACATGGTCTCCCACTTCAAACTGTAGAGGCTTCCTTCTCTTGTCATGATAGCTCTTTTGCCTGGCCTGAGCACCTTCTAAGTTCTTCTTGATGACTCTGACCTTTTCCTCTGCTTCTAGTACCAAATCTGGCTCAAATATTTCCCTCTATCCTGCTTGAGACCAATTCAGCGGGGTTCTACATCTTCTCCCATATAAGGCCTCAAAAGGTGCCATCTTCAGGCTAGACTTGTAACTGTTATTATAAGAAAACTCTGCCAACGAAAGACACTTGTCCCAATCCTTTCCATAATGTAGCACACATGCCCTCAACATGTCTTCCAAAATCTGATTTACCCTTTCAGTCTGGCCATCTGTTTGAGGATGGTATGCTGAGCTTCGTATTACATGGGTCCCAAGTGATTCCTGCAATTGCTCCCAAAATCGTGCCACAAACGGTGCTCCTCTGTTTGAGACTATAGTCCTTGGTATCCCATGTAAACGAACTATCTGGTCAATGTAGATCTCTGCATACTTCTCTGTTCTGTGGGTGGTGTGTACTGGCAAGAAATGAGCTAACTTGGTCAATCTATCCACAACAACCCAAATGGAATCATGGTGCCGGGAGGTATTGGGCAATCCCACGATAAAGTCCATGCAAATGTCCTCCCATTTCCAAGATGGTAGGGGAAGGGGTTCAAAGGGCCTGCTGCCTTCAAATGACTGGCTTTAATCCTTTGGCAGATGTCACACTCAGATATGTACTTGGCAATTTCCCTCTTCATTCTGGTCCACCAGTATAAGGATTTGAGATCATGGTACATCTTGTTGCTGCCAGGGTGCATGGAGAATTTAGAGAGGTGAGCTTCATCCAATATCTTCTTTCTGAGCTCCGGGTCCTTAGGAACAACCAATCGATCTCCAAACCATAGAATTCCCTTGCTATCCTGACGGAAGCACTTGTACTTCTCTGCCTTCTGCTTGATCATGTCTTTGATAACCTGAACACCCTTATCTTCAATCTGTGCCTGGACTATTTGCTCTTGCAGGGTGGGCTCCATCGAGATATAGTTTAAATCACCGGAAGGAACCACTTCCAGACTCAGCTTGCACAATTCATCACACAGGGTGGTAACTCTCGCATCCATGCTTATACAATTGCACTGGGCCTTTCTGCTCAAGGCATCTGCTACAACATTGGCCTTACCGGGATGGTAATGCACCTCCAAATCATAGTCCTTGATTAGTTCTAACCATCTCCTCTGCCTCATGTTCAGATCTGCCTGAGTGAAAATGTATTTGAGGCTCTTGTGATCAGTGTAAATGTTACAGTGAGCTCCCATCAAGTAGTGTCTCCATATTTTGAGAGCATGAACCACGGCTGCTAACTCATGTGTAGGGTAGTTCTGCTCATGGGGTCTGAGTGCTCGGGAGGCATAAGCAATTACTCTGTTGTCTTGCATTAATACACATCCCAATCCTGTACCCGAAGCATCACAATAGACTTCGAAGGGCCTGGTGTTATCAGGTTGAGCCAGCACTGGGGCTGTTGTCAAATGCTGCCTCAGTGTATGAAAAGCATCTTCGCACTTCTGGCTCCAATCATATTTGGCTCCCTTCTTCAATAACTCAGTCATTGGCTTGGCAATTCTAGAGAAATCCGTAATAAATCGTCGATAATACCCTGCCAATCCCAGAAAACTCCGAATCTGCCTCACTGTAGTCGGGGGCTTCCAATCCATCACCTCTTGCACCTTCTCAGGATCAACAGATATCCCATCCTGAGAAATGGTGTGACCCAAGAATTTAATTTCCTTCAGCCAGAACTCACATTTAGACAACTTAGCATAAAGATGATGATCGCGTAGCCACTGAAGCATGATGTGCAGATGCTCAGTATGCTCGTCTTCATTCTTGGAATAGACCAAAATATCATCAATGAAAACGACTACGAACTTGTCCAGCTCTGGCATGAAAACTGAGTTCATCAGGTACATGAAATAAGCCGGGGCATTGGTCAACCCAAAAGACATTACCAAAAACTCGTAAAGCCCATATCTGGTTGAGAAGGCCGTCTTGGGAATATCACCGGCACGGATCTTGATCTGATGATAACCCGAGCGAAGATCTATCTTGGAAAACACCTTGGCTCCCACCAACTGATCAAACAGAACATCGATGCGGGGCAATGGGTATTTGTTCTTGATGGTCACCGCATTGAGAGGGCGGTAATCAACACACATTCTCAAACTCTCATCCTTTTTCTTCACAAATAAGGCAGGACATCCCCAAGGTGAAGTACTTGGGCGAATGAACCCCTTGTCCAACAATTCTTGCAGTTGCCTTTTTAGCTCTGCCAATTCTGCGGGAGGCATCCTATAGGGTCTCTTGGAGATAGGAGCAGTCCCGGGTTGCAATTCAATGGCGAACTCAATGTCTCTATCAGGTGGCATTCCTGGCAATTCATCTGGAAAAACATCTGGGTAGTCGCAGACCACTGGGATCTTTTCCACTGGGGATTCTAGCATAACGAAGGCACAGGAACGGGTACAACCTTGGTCGGGCAAAAATAAAACAGTCTCGCCATAAGCAGGGGAATGAATTTCAATGGCCCTTGCTGCAATATCCAGCACTGCCTGATGCCTGGTCAACCAGTCAGTTCCCAATATAATATCCACGTTATCCAATCCTAAGATGAGAAGGGTGGTTCTAATCACAAGACTACCAAATTTTATAGGCACCTGCCTGCTGATTTGATTGGTGGCAATCCTGCCTCCTGGTGTTGAAATTGTAATACCCCCATTAGTGTGGTGAAAAGGTAACTGACACTTGACACTAAATTTGGCACTGATAAAACTATGCGATGCACCAGAATCAAAAAGAATAATAGCAGGATAATTCAAAACGGTAAAGATACCAGTCATGACGGGTGCTCCCTCTGGAATATCAGCCATGGTGGTAAAGTTTAGCTTGCCCTGCCTCACTTGCACCTTCTGTCTCTTGCCTTGATTCTGATTAACATTCTGCCCCTGCCTCTGCTGGTTTCTGGGGCAATTCTTGGCATAGTGTCCGGTGTTGCCGCAAGTGAAACACCTGTTGTCATTTGCCTGGCGATACTGCTGCTGCTGTTGATTGTTCCTCTGAGCTGGAAACTGGGTACGGTTGGGTGCCTGCTGCTGCTGCTATGGTCGGATCACCCATCGCCCTTGCTGCTGCTGAGGTCCCCTATTCTAAGTGTCGGACACAATCCTGAAGCGTTGTGGCTGAGCTGAGGGTCCTGCCACAGGGGTCTTCCTCTTCTTTTCTGCCTGACGAGCTGTGATACAGTCCTCTTGGGAAATGGCCATGTTGACCAACTCATTGTAGTTGTTGGCCCTGACGGTGTTGAGACGGTCACGGAGCTTAGTGCTGAGCCCCCTTCTGAACCTGTCCCTCTTCTTCTCGTCCGTATCTGCATGATACCCGGCATACTGGCACAGATCATTAAAAGCCTGAGCATACTGCAACACTGTCCTGTTGCCCTGAGTAAGTGCCAGAAACTCGTTGAGCTTACGGTCCATAATGCCAGCTGGAATATGGTGTCCCCTGAAAGCGGCCTTGAACTCTCTCCAATCCACTTCATGGTCAACTGGCTGCATAGCAAGATAGTGGTCCCACCATGTTCGCGCGGGTCCGCGAAGCTGCTGGGTGGCGAACTTGACCTTAGTCACTTCGGAACAAACTCCATTGAGTAGTGGGATATTTGATTCCACTACCCTTAGCCATACATCAGCATCAAGTGGGTCCTCGGCCCTGGTAAACAATGGCGGCTGAGTATTGAGGAACTCCTGGTAAGTGGCTACTGCGGGGTGACGCTGATGATCTCCACCACCATAATGCTGAGGTGGTGGCTGGCGCTGAGCTAGCTGCCTCAAGATCTCATTCTGTTGAGCCATTAGCTCCTGCAGAGTGGGAGGCGGTGGCGGTGGTGGAGGAATGCGCTCATTCTGTCCACGACGCGCTCTCCCGGCCATCTGAAAAATCACATATATACTCAATAACACATCTTCAAAGTCGGGGTTCAATTGCGGTGAAGAGTCAAAAGACGAAATTTGTAGATTCTTTCATAAACATAAAGGATTTCACAAGGCATAAACTTTTCTTCTCAAATTAAGACTAACATCATCCATCAACCATGCTTCCAAAAGAAGTTTATTGCGATTACACCAATAGCCCAAAAGACTCAACTCTATCTAGCCTAGTACCCCAAGGGTGCAAAAGCTAAGCTAGCTGTGAGGAGTCCCACCATTACCGACTTCTAGCCCTACTCCTGATACCTAGTGAGCGAACGAGGCAACACTCGACTCGGGGGAAGGTGGTCTCCCTGAGCCAGCAGTGTCCACGCTGGAGGCAGGCTCCTCCCCTCCCTCAATGTCGACGTCCTCGTTAGCCTCCACATCCTGGATCTCCTGGTGATGCATATCCAGGTGCTCATTAGCCTCGGCAAGCTACTGCTGGGTGTTGATAAGCTGATCCTCGAGAACCTCGATAGTGTTCTCCCTTGTCCCCACTAATTCCTCCAGCTCTTGGATCTCATCTGACAACTGCTCCACTTGTAAGTCCTTTTCCACCATCTCGGTGGACAAGTCAACCACAAGTTCCTCTCTGTTATCCAGAGTGATCTTAGTTGCCTCCAACAATGCCATCAAATGAGACATTGCCTCACCACGCATCACTTGCAGACGATACAGGGCATTCATGCATCGCGTCAAGTGAGCAGTCTGGCCTGGGTAGAGAGCCTAGATGTCCTTGGCATGCTCCACCCGATCCTTCCACATTGGGTCGTCCTCCCTCTCCGCGGGGAACAAACCGATGGGGTGGGTGGACAACTCCAAGGGATGGAATCCGCAGAAAGTGGTCAACCCGTGCAGAGCAATCGCCTCAATCGTGTCTTTAGCCCGGTATCCAAAAGACTTAGAGTCCAGCGAATGCCAGCCTGGCTGCAGGGGATGAGGCTCCAAGGTCATCCTCACCCTACAGCGGGGCACTCTGTGCTTCTCGAACTGCTGCACCATGTACTGAGGAGGTGTCGTGTATCCGGCCCCCTAAAGTACCTCCCACAAAATGCGGGGAAAACCCTCTCGTGCAAGCCCGTCAGTGTGGGTCAAAGCATTCCCGTTGTTTGAGGATCCGTGGGAAGTCATCTATGTACGGTTAAGCGTAAGTAGAAGAAGAATTATAAAAAGAAAAAGAAAACACAACTCAATCTTTCTCAAATTTTGACAACGGTACCGGGGTACTTAGTTGGTCATCATTTTGTATTTAGGTCTTTACTCAACTATCGATTTGTTTAATTAATAATGCATGCATGCTCGTCCTGTACGACCTCACATCAAGGAAAAAGGGATTAGGGAAGGACTCCCACCCCCTTATAGTAGCCCATATGGCTTAATCACTTAGCCACCAAACTACCCCTCTATCATCCTAAGGCTTCACGTCCTAGGTCTATCCTAATCGTCCTACGATCTATCCAACATTTGTTTCTATCCAGTTTTACTTCAGAAAAGGATGGTATTTATATTTTATTGATTCCTCTGTGGTGGTACAAGCTCCGATACCAGCTGTGGCGGAACTGCCCGAATTATTCCGACTTAAGTGCCTAAGTCCCACCTTAGAGGCTAGACCACACTTAAATGGGAATAACCCGTCAATCCCTCGGATCTAGTCCGATGAGGCCACTGACAGGATCAAGTACCACAATCTCACTCGAAGGTGAGTCATAGAGCAAATACAATAAGGCATAAAACCATACATTAAGGAGTATTAAATTATTACATCACCATCGGAGTTTTGCAAAAGTAGTCATCATGTTCGAAGTGCAGCGGAATAAAACTAACGATAGATAAATGGAGGGATGGGGAAGTCTGTCCCATCACTCCTCATGCTCCTCCTCAGCCGAGGCGGGGTCCCACTCGACAGTCCAACCCGGTGGCAAGGTGGACGGCCAAGTCACTCCAGCAACCATGTCCTCCAAAGAACCTGTAAAAATTATGCCACAAGCAAGGCTGATTATACTAATACTCAGCTAGACTTACCCGGTGTGAGGAGTCTACTCCTCTACCTCTAGACATGCAGCTGTTTGGCTGTGGGGTTTGGTTGCCAAAAGCACTAGCTGAGTTTCTAAATTAAGTTTTAACTTTGTCAAATTTAAGTGTGACTCTCTTAAGGCTAAATATGTACTATCTACTCATACATCGTAGCAAACATTTTTAGCAATCAACATCTCGTATCAACTCATCACCTTTCCATTTGTTACTCAATGTAGCAGCATGGATCAAGCAGTCTCATTAGCTGCGAGAAGCAGACGATTCGAATCGAGTTTTTATCCTTGCAAGGTAAACCTAAACACACGACGTGGCGAGGCACTCCGTCCCCACACACATCAACCGTCCCCATCGATTCCCCGTCAGCAGAGAGGGGCTCACCGCCTTGGCGTACAATGCCTCACTGACCCCGACTGCTGTCGTGCAGTGACCGCACTTGTACCCACCATAACCGGAATGGGAGACCTCGTCTCAGGTCGCGTGAGGAGGGCAAACTGCTGCCAGGTTCACTCAGGTACTAGGCTTACCGATTTACCATATTTCTCGGTATATGTTTAGTACATTCAAACGCTTGACTCACGGTACCACACCATAATCCTTATTCAAATTTTTATCCTGTAGACAACCAATCCCCATGGATTGTTGTCCACATACCAACATCATTATGATATAAAAGTGGATACAACCAATTCCTGACCTCGCGCGAGTGCTAGAAAAATCACTCGACTTCTACCGAGATCCCTGATTAGGAAAGCAGCTACTCGACCTAGCATACTAGTATCCATCTCAAAAAGGATCCCTGAGATCATGCAACTAGGGTTTCAAACAACTCCTACACTTAAGTGCACAATACAAGCCTACAATCATTAAGTGCAGTAAAATAATATATAGAACTGGTTATGCATAAACCGGGGCTTGCCTTCGAAAGCTGGGGCAGGCAGATCCTCTGGTGCAGGCTCTGGTGCTGGATCCGGGGCTACCTCCTGAGCAGCTCCTTGCTCCGGCACGAGGACGTACTCTCCGTCAGCGAGGTTGCAGTCTATCGAATGCAATGAATATGTATGTCATGATTATGCAGGATTTAACAACATTATGATAACGGAAGATAGAACCAAGTTAGTTAGTAACTTAGGGCTTCTTGGTCATACGTGGCTTTCAGTGGTTTATGCTTATCACTCTAGGTTTAGGCCTTGTTAAGGATAGGCATAGTGGATGTGTATTTCCCTTATATTTTTCAGTGGACAATTTCAAAGGGTATTAGGATGACACTAATTTCCCTTATTCATTTTCCCTTTCTTTATTTTCTATTTATAAATTCTAGTGTAGGTTTGAACTACAACAGTGAATTAACTTTTTTCAAAAATTCTGTAAAAATTACAGTGGCTTGCCTTTGGTCACTATAACTTATTTTAGGAATTTAAGGTTCAAAAATAAAAAGGCTATGCTTTAGACAAAAATAACAAAAGTTGTGTAAATGGGTCACTTTGTACTACAACTCTCAACTAGGAGTAGGTTCTGCCCTAAGGGTTATTTTTGTTGGCATCTAACAGTAATAATAAGCTTCTGTGCAAAAAAATCACAGAAGGTTAATTGGTGGTTATTTAGTTGTGATTTTCTAAAGTTTTATGCCAAAAAGGTGCTTATAACTAACTTGTTATTTGAAAAATATCAAACAACAGACTTCAAATTTTTCTTATGTTCTTAATAACAACTCATTAGTTATCCCAAGGTTTGGGGTGTTTTTGCCTTGGGGTTATTTTTCTAGGGTTTTTCTAAGTTTGCCTTGTTTTCTCAAAATAAAAGGTATCCTATTTATTTTATACTAAACCAGGGTATAATCAATTTTTCTAGTAAACTACACTGAATAGGTATACCAACAAAAATATGGGGGCTCCCTGGTTCTTTATTAAAATCACCTTTCCTATTTTCTTTAATCTTAAGCATAATGTAAAATAAATGGTAAAATCTACCTTAATGGGGTGTACAGAGGGGTTTAGCATTTTTAAATGGGTCAGTAGGTGGTCATGTACTTCTCCAAATTTTCTTAACCTTAGTTAAATATGGCAACTATTTTTCTTCCTATTATTCATCTTTTGGCCAAATCAGTATTTAATTTAGAACCCTAAAGTTTTCTGTAGCACAAAGGGATTTTGTATTTTTCTTCAGTAGTTTATATTATTTAAGATCTGACAAAATTGGTTTGACTCAATTTGGATGAGTACAACAGAAGATATGAATTATTCAAGTTCTTTTTAAATTTTAAATCAGATTTATTAAAAGGTTTTCTGGAAAACCACTTTGCACCGAAGTCCTCGGGTTATTTCCAAACTAACTCTCTCAGTTATACCCCCGCGCTACTATTCCTCTGAGTCACTGACAGTTCAAAAATCCCCCTGACCTTTCCTTCTTCTTCCCCGAGGTCCTCCCCCTAATGCAAACAATACCCGCGGGAAAGAAAAGGGTGGCACGGCTTACCGGCGGCGAGAGAGGTCCGGCGAGGGGCGGGGTTGGCTTCGGGAGGCTCTGGCGGTCACAACGGTGTACGGCTCGATGGCGGGGGTGGCCGGAATCGCCCGGTCCACGCGAGCAGGCGGGTGCTCTCGTCGGCGGCGGGTGCTCCGGCCAAACCACGGTGACCTAGTTCAATCCAATGGCACGATGAGCTTCACGGGGTGACGTAGAGTCCGTGTGCACAAGGAATCGAGGAATGGAGCAGAGGATTACCTGGTCTACGCTCGCTGGCGGTCGGGTGGAGTCCGGCGACCGTGGACTGGCCTCTCCGGCGAAGCAAACTTCGATTCCTCGCTCGGGGAGCTTCACTGAGGTGTGCACAGTCTTCTCCGAGGGCTGGATGGGGCTGGGAAGGGTTCAGCTGGTCGGTCTACGGTGACAGGGGGATCGGGCGGCCGCGGGCACGCCGTGTATGGGCAAACGCCGGTGGGTATGGGCTCCGGTGAGGTTGAGCGTGCGCGGAGGAGTACGGTCGACGCCTGAGGGTGATTTATAGGCGCGGGCACAAGGAGAGGACGCGGGCGCGGCCTAGCGTAACGTGGGGCGCGCGGGGTCGGGCGCGGGCGTGCTCTGGCGCGCGCAGAGCGCGTCGAACACGTGGAGGTGTTCTTCTGCCCATGTTCAAAAGCTTGCTGAGATCGAATACGTGCGAATCTTGGCAAAAATCCGGCGCAGACCTCTTCCTGGCACCTATGGCTATCTCTTGTATGTGAGTTCCAAGGGAAGATAAGCCCTAGGTCAGAAGATATGCGGACGCCAAATCTGGCTTGTCTCCCTGTCCGCTGCGCGACAAAAGTGATGCCAAGACATGTCAAACGTCAAGGGCTCGGTCTCAACTTTTTCCAGGGGGTGCCTTAGGTGGTATGCCACATTTTTGGTATAGAACTTAGGTGGTTTTGGTGCCATCTTCAAGGTGAACACGGTGGATCTTTAGATTAGGTGTAGATTTTGACTTAGAGAGAATTAGAGAGCTCTAGCTCTTTCTCTATTTAAAGAATGGATTTGGGGTTTCTCAAGGGGTCTTTTTGCAATGTTTCCTCTCTATATTTGTTGATTAATATGTTACTTAACTTTTTCCAAAGGTTAGGTCATGATTTGCACATTTGCTTAATCTCTCCCCCCCTTCAACCATGGTTTTAGGAGATAGGGGTTCAAGAGAGGTCCAGGGTTTACTCCCTTCTTGCCCAAGGTGGTAAGTGCACAAAAGCTTGAGTAATACTTTTAGGTCATTAACATTTTTGGTTAATACATGGTCTCCAAGATTTTTATGCTCTTCTCCTTAAGTTCCTTCCACATGTGATGACAGTCCTTAGTGCCTAGAGGTGCCATAGCCATGGTAACACTTGGGGTGTTACATAAACGAGGTATATGAACGACTTGAAAACATCTTAAGGGTAGAAGCGACATAGCTGTCAGATGTTCCAAGCGTTGATGTAGACCTCGCCTTGACTGTTGGCCAACTTGTATGTTCCGGGCTTCAAAATCTTGGCGATGATGAATGGCCCTTCCCAGGGAGGTGTGAGCTTGTGGCGCCCTCGGGCGTCTTGTCGTAGCCGAAGCACCAAGTTGCCCACCTGGAGGTCTCAGGACCGAACCCCTCGGGCGTGGTAGCGTCGCAGGGACTGCTGATACCGTGCCGAGTGTAGTAAAGCCATGTCCTGAGCCTCTTCTAGATGGTCCAGTGAGTCTTCTCGGCTTGTTCGGTTGCTTTGTTCGTTGTATGCCCTCGTCCTCGGGGAGCCGTATTCTAAGTCTGTGGGCAAGATAGCCTCGGCCCCATAGACTAGAAAAAACGGTGTGAAGCCCGTGGCTCGGCTTGGCGTCGTCCTCAGACTCCAGACCACCGAGGGGAGTTCCTTCATCCATCGCATGCCGAACTTGTTGAGGTCGTTGTAGGTCCTCAGCTTGAGTCCCTGTAGAATCATGCCGTTGGCACGCTCTACCTGCCCATCCATCATGGGGTGAGCTACGGCGGCCCAGTCCACCCGGATGTGGTGGTCCTCACAGAAGTCCAGGAACTTCCTGCTGGTGAACTGGGTGTCGTTGTCGGTGATGATGGAGTTTGGGACTCCAAAGCGATGGATGATGTTGGTGAAGAACGCCACCGCCTGTTCGAACCTGATGTTGTTTAGGGGTCGGACCTCAATCCACTTGGAGAATTTGACGATAGCGACCAGCAGGTGCATGAAGCCCCCGGGTGCCTTCTGCAAGGGACCGACGAGGTCCAGACCCCACACAGCAAACAGCCAGGTGATGGGTATTGTTTGCAGAGCCTGAGCGGGTAGGTGGGTCTGCCTTGCGTAGAATTGACACCCTTGGCAGGTGCGTACAATCCTAGTGGCGTCGGCCACCGCAGTTGGCCAGTAGAAACCTTGTCAGAAGGCGTTTCCAACAAGGGCTCGAGGCGATGCGTGCTGACCGCAAGCCCTCGAGTGTATTTCTTGCAATAACTCCTGACCTTCGGCGATGGATATGCATCGCTGGAGGATGCTTGTGGGGTTGCGGTGGTAGAGCTCCTTCTCGCCACCCAGCAAGACGAACGACTTGGCGCGCCGCGCCAATCGCCGAGCTTCGGCTCTATCGAGGGGTAGCTCTCCTTGGTAGAGATATTGCAGGTACGGGGTCTGCCAGTTTCGATTAGGCGGGACCCCATTCCGCATTTCCTCGATGCGTAGTGCCTCACCCTCGGCGGCCGAGGGTGTCTCGGGATGAGCCGAGGGCTTCTCGGGCTCGGGCGTGTCGTCGGTCTTAACGGAGGGTTGATGTAGGTCTCGGGAGAAGACGTCCGGGGGAACCGTTGTCCGCCTCGAGGCTATTTTAGCTAGCTCGTCCGCAGTCTCGTTGTATCGTCGGGCGACGTGGTTGAGCTCGAGCCCATAGAACTTGTCTTCCAGGTGCCGAACCTCGTCGCGGTAGGCTTCCATCTTCGGGTCGCGGCAGTGGGAGTTCTTCATGACTTGGTCGATGACAAGCTGCGAGTCGCCACGAGCGTCAAGGCGCTGAACCCCTAGCTCGATGGCGATGCGCAACCCGTTAACCAGAGCCTCGTACTCGGCCACGTTGTTGGACGCCGGGAAATGGAGGCGCAGCACGTAGCGGAGGTGCTTTCTGAGGGGTGAGATGAAGAGCAGGCCCACGCCCGCTCCTGTTTTCATCAGCGACCCGTCGAAAAACATGGTCCAGAGTTCCGGTTGGATCGGAGCTACGGGAAGCTGGGTGTCGACCCATTCAGCCACAAAGTCCGCCAAGACTTGGGACTTGATGGCCTTCCGATGAGTGAACGAGATTGTCTCGCCCATGATCTCCATCGCCCACTTTGCAATCCTACCTGAGGCCTCTCGGCACTGGATGATCTCCTCCAGGGGGAAGGATGACACCACAGTCACCGGATGAGACTCGAAGTAGTGTCGCAACTTTTGTCGTGTCAGAATTACCGCGTACAGTAGCTTCTGAATTTGCGGGTAGCGGATCTTGGTCTCGGACAGTACCTCACTGATGAAGTAGACCGGCCTCTGGACGAGCAATGCATGCCCTTCTTCTCGTCTCTCGACTACGATCGCGGCGCTGACCACCTGAGTGGTTGCGGCTACGTAGATTAGGAGAGCTTCTCCGGCAGCGGGGGGCACCAGGATGGGCGCGCTTGTAAGGAGCGCCTTTAAGTTCCCGAGGGCTTCCTCGGCCTCAGGGGTCCAAGTGAAGCGCTCGGTCTTCCTTAAGAGGCGGTACAGGGGCAGGCCTCTTTCACCGAGGCGCGAGATGAAGCGGCTCAGAGCCGCAAGGCATCCCATGACCCTCTGTACTCCTTTCAAGTCCTTGATAGGCCCCATGTTGGTGATGGCCGCGATTTTCTCCGAGTTGGCCTCGATGCCCCGCTCGGAGACGATGAACCCCAGCAGCATGCCTCGGGGGACTCCGAAGACACTTCTCAGGATTGAGTTTTATGCCTTTCGCTTTGAGACACTTGAATGTCGTTTCAACGTCGGAGAGGAGGTCGGAGGCTTTCCTCGCCTTGACTACGATGTCATCGACGTAAGCCTCGACCGTTCGGCCAATGTGCGAACACGTGGTTCATGCACCTTTGGTATGTCGCGCCTGCATTCCTTAAACCGAATGGCATAGTAATGTAGCAGTACATGCCAAAGGGTGTGATGAAAGAAGTTGCGAGATGGTCGGACTCTTTCATCCTGATTTGGTGATACCCTGAGTAGGCATCAAGGAATGACAGGGTTTCGCACCCAGCAGTGGAATCCACGATTTGATCGATGCAAGGCAGAGGGTAGGGAACCTTCGGACATGCTTTGTTTAGACCATTGTAGTCTACACACATCCACCATTTCCCACCTTTCTTTTTCACAAGCACAGGGTTGGCTAGCCATTCGGGATGGAATACCTCATTGATGAACCCTGCAGCCATCAGCTTGTGGATCTCCTCGCCTATGGCTCTGCGCCTTTCTTCGTCGAATCGGCGCAGGGGCTGCTTCACGGGTCGGGCTCTAGCTCGGATATCCAGCGAGTGCTCGGCGACATCCCTCGGTATGCCAGGCATGTCCGAGGGACTCCACGCAAAAACCTCGGCGTTTGCGTGGAGAAAGTCGACGAGCACTGCTTCCTATTTGGGGTCGAGCTCGGAGCCGATTCGGACTTGCTTGGAGGCGTCGTTGCTGGGGTCGAGAGGGACAGACTTAACCGCCTCTGCTAGCTCGAAGTTGTCGGCGTGGCGTTTCGCATCTGGCACCTCCTTGGAGAGGCTCTCCAGGTCGGCGATGAGGGCCTCGGACTCGGCGAGGGCCTCAACGTACTCCACACACTCCACGTCGCATTCGTACGCGTGTCGGTATGTGGATCCGACGGTGATGACCCCGTTGGGGCCCGGCATCTTGAGCTTGAGGTAGGTGTAGTTGGGGACGACCATGAACTTGGTGTAGCATGGTCTCCCCAGCACTGTGTGGTAGGTTCCTCAGAACCTGACCACCTCGAACGTGAGGGTTTCCTTTCAGAAGTTGGAGGGAGTCCCGAAGCAGACGGGCAGATCGAGTTTCCCAAGGGGTTGGACGCGCTTCCCGGGGATGATCCCATGAAAGGGTGCCGCACCGGCCCGGATCGTGGACAAATCGATCTGCAAGAGCCCGAGGGTCTCGGCGTAGATGATGTTGAGGCTGCTGCCTCCGTCCATGAGGACCTTGGTAAGCCTGACGTTGCCGATGACGGGATCGACAACGAGCGGGTACTTCCCTGGGCTCGGCACGCGGTCGGGGTGGTCACCTTGGTCGAAGGTGATGGGCTTGTCGGACCAGTCTAGGTAGACTGGCGCCGCCACCTTCACCGAGCAGACCTCCCGGCGCTCCTGCTTGCGGTGCCGAGCCAAGGCGTTCGCCACTTGCCCACCGTAGATCATGAAGCAGTCGTGGACCTCGGGGAACTCTTCTGCCTTGTCGCCTTCCTTCTTGTCGTTGTCATGGGCTTTGCCACCTTCCGCCGGGGGCCCGGCCTTGTGGAAGTAGCGCCGAAGCATGACGCACTCCTCAAGGGTGTGCTTGACGGGACCCTGATGATAGGGGCACGACTCCTTGAGCATCTTGTCGAACAGGTTGGCCCCTCCGGGAGGCTTTCGGGGGTTCCTGTGCTCGGTGGCGGCGACAAGATCTGCGTCGGCGGCGTCGCGTTTCGCTTGTGACTTCTTCTTGCCCTTCTTCTTCGTGCCGCGCTGAGCGGACGCCTCGGGGACGTCTTCCTACGGGCGCCCCTGAGGCTGCTTGTCCTTCCGGAAGATGGCCTCGACCACCTCCTGACCAGAGGCAAACTTGGTGGCGATGTCCATCAGCTCGCTCGCCCTGGTGGGGGTCTTGCGACCCAGCTTGCTCACCAGGTCGCGGCAAGTGGTGCCGGCGAGGAACGCGCCGATGACATCTAAGTCGGTGATGTTGGGCAGCTCGGTGCGCTGCTTCGAGAATCGCCGGATGTAGTCCCGCAGGGATTCTCCCGGCTGCTAGCGGCAGCTTCGGAGATCCCAGGAGTTCCTAGGGCGCACGTATGTGCCCTGGAAGTTGCCGGCGAAAGCTTTGACCAGGTCGTCCCAGTTGGAGATCTGCGCAGGAGGCAGATGCTCCAGCCAGGCTCGGGCGGCGTCGGAGAGGAACAGGGGGAGGTTGCGGATGATGAGGTTGTCATCGTCCGTTCCACCCAGCTGGCAGGCCAGCCGGTAGTCCGTGAGCCACAGTTCCGGCCTCGTCTCCCCCGAGTACTTGGTGATGGTAGTCGGGGTTCGGAACCGGGTCGGGAACGGCGCCCGTCGTATGACCCGGCTGAAAGCTTGTGGACCGGGTGGTTCGGGCGAGGGACTTCGATCCTCCCCGCTGTCGTAGCGTCCCCCATGCCTGGGGTGGTAGCCTCGGCGCACCTTCTCGTCGAGGTGGGCTCGACGGTCATGGCGGTGGTGCTCGTGGCCGAGGCGACCGAGACCGCAGGCGCTGTGTCCTGCGTGCACCCGGTGTGGACCGAGGCTTCCTGCATGAATCGGGAAGTCGCGGCGCGATGCTCCGGGGGGTACCCCTGCCTTCGGGAGGCAGAGCTTTCGGCCTGTCGGACCGCGGCATCCTCCAGGAGATTCTTGAGTTCCCCCTGGATACGCCACCCCTCGGTGGTGGATGGTTCCGGCATCGCTCGGAGTAGTATTGCTGCTGCAGCCAGGTTCTGGCCGACCCCACTAGAAGCCGGGGGCAGCCTTGCCCTGGAATCGTCAGCGATGCGCTGTTGGACGTCCTGGGGTAGATGACGCGCTTCCCCGGCTGGTGCTCGGCCTGCCCACTCCTGCCCGATGTTCTACCGGAGCTGCACAAGTTGTCCTGCTTCCTCGTCGAGCCTGGCCTGCATCTCGCGGATCTGCTCGAGCTGTGCGTCCTGACCCCCCGCAGGGACTGGGACCACAGCTAGCTCCCGAAGGATGTCAACGCGAGGCGCAGGCCTAGGGGGATCGCCGTCCTCCGGCATACCAAGGTGGTTGCCTTCGTCGATACCCCCTAGATCGACGTGGAAACATTCGCGACTTGGGCCACAGTCCTCGTCACCGAGGCTGTGGTTATCATCGGAGCAATCGGAGAGGCAGTAGTCACACGCGGTCATGAAGTCCCGCATGGCACTAGGAGCATGGAGCCCGGAGAAATCCCAACCATAGTCGGGCTCGTCATCTTCCTCGGAACCCGGGGGCCCGTAGGTCGAGACGGCCGTCAATCGGTCCCAGGTTGACCACATATGATATCCCTGAAGGTTCGGATATGCCTTTATGAAAGCGTCCACCGAAGCGGGGTCGCTTGGTGGGTCGAAGCTGAATCTAAAAGGCAAAGGGTGGAAAACGGACGGTACCTCTTGATCGACGAGTGGTGGCGAAGTCACATCGATGACGGACTGCACCGTTGTCTCGGGTACGAGGCTAACACCCAGCAGGTCCTTCGCGAGCGTGCTGGCGTCATCCGTCCACTTGGGGTTGGCGTGTTTTGGGGAAACGATGCCCGTCTTCGTCTCAGACGCGAGGTCGATGCCCGACGTGTCTCCCGTTGGGGCGCCGGCGTCGTCGACTCGCTCGACAGCCGACAAGGTGCCGCCTCCTGCTTGGCCATGGTTGCCCCGCCTCCTCCTTCGTCGGCGGGGAAGGTGACGGGACAGACCCGGATGCTGTTCTTCCGCCACGCGGGGAAGACGTCGTCGATTCCGCCGCCGGTGGGCGGGCTGGCGGCCGCCATTGTCGTTGTCGCACGGCGGAGGAAGGAGTACCACGTTGTAGCTGCCATCGAGGGACATGAACTCGAGACTCCCGAAACGGAGCAGCGTCCCGGGTTGGAGAGGTTGATGGAGACTACCCATCTGGAGCTTGACGGGAAGCTGTTCGTCAACACGTAGCAGGCCCCTACCTGGCGCGCCAACTGTCGGCGTTTCGACCCCGGGGGATCCCTGGACCTACGAGTAAATTGTCGCTGCGTGTCCCAGCCTAGATGGGTCGGCGCGAGACGGAACACAAGGGGGAAAACAATAAGGGGAACCGCGGCTCGTGTTGTCCTGCGCCCAGGGCGGATGCGCTTGTAGTAGGGGGTTACAAGCGTTCGCGAGGCAGAGAGAGAGCCTGTCAGTCAGCCCGTCCTCCCGCGCGGCCACCTCCTCGTACGAGGGCCCTGGACCTTCTTTTTATAGACGTAAGGAGAGGGCCTAGGTTTACAATAGGGGGTGTAGCGGAGTGCTAACGTGTCTAGCAGAGAGGAGCCAGAGTACACGCCGTCGTGGCTGTCGGAGAGGTGTTGGTGCCCTGTTCATGTGATGTCGTGGCCGTCGGAGGAGCGCTTAAACCCTGTAGAAGCACAGCTGTCGGGGCTGTCGGGTCCTTGCTGACGTCTCCTTGCTTCCGTAGGGGGCTGAGAACCACCGTCGTCACGGAGCACGTGGGGTGCCATCATTACTTGTTTTACCGGGGCGAGCCAGATGGGACGCCGGTCTTGTTCCCCGTAGCCTGAGCTAGCTAGGGGTAGGGTAATGATGGGTCCCCCTTTAGCATGGTCGGTCCGAGCCCAAGGTCAGGCGAGGCGGTGACTCCTCCAAGGTCGAGGCTGAGTCCGAGCCCTGGGGTCGGACGAGGCGGAGACCATCGTCCGAGGTCGAGGTTGAGTCCGAGCCCTAGGGTCGGGCGAGGCGGAGACCGTCGTCCGAGGTCGAGGTTGAGTCCGAGCCCTAGGGTCGGGCGAGGCGGAGACCGTCGTTCGAGGTCTAGGTTGAGTCCGAGCCCTGGGGTCGGGCAAGGTGGAGAACGTCGTCCGAGGTCGAGGCTGAGTCCGAGCCCTACGGTCAGGCGAGGCGAAGACCGTCGTCCGAGGTCGAGGTTGAGTCCGAGCCCTGGGGTCGGGCGAGGCAGAGACCATCGTCCGAGGTCGAGGTTGAGTCCGAGCCCTAGGGTCGGGCGAGGCGGAGCTTCCTATGGCGCCTGAGGCCGGACTTGGCGGCTGTCAGCCTCACCCTGGCGGGTGGCACAGCAGTCGGAGCAGCGCAGGCGGCGCTGTTTTTCTGTCAGGTCAGCCAGTGGAGGGGCGAAGTGACTACAGTCACTTCGGCCTTGTCGACTGAGGAGCGCGCGTCAGGATAAGGTGTCAGGCGATCCTTGCATTGAATGCTCCTGCGATCCGGTCGGCTGGCGAGGCGATCTGGCCAAGGTTGCTTCTCCGCGAAGCCTGCCGGAACTGGGCCTCGGGCGAGTCAAAGGTGCGCCCGTTGCTTGAGGAGGCCCTCGGGCGAGGCGTGAATCTGCCTGGGTCTACTGTTCCTGCCCGAGGCTGGGCTCGGGCGAGGCGAGATTGCGTTCCTTGAGCGGGCGGAGCTTTGACCTGTATTGCGCCCATCAGGCCTTTGCAGCTTTGTGCTGATGGTGTTTACCAGCCGAGTTTTAGGAGTCTTGGGGTACCCCTAATTATGGTCCCCGACAGACGTGGTGCATCTGGAGGTGCAGAAATAATTGGATTTTCAACGAGATCCCTCCTGTTTCTGAGTGCAAGGCTATGTTCATGAATGAAATTGCCTTATTGTGCCATCGAGTCAAGCCTAATCTTAAGGAAGAAATTTCCACTTGGTTACTTCATTTAGGGCTGTAACTCTTCCCCCCTCTGCTTTTTCTTTCCTTCCGTCTCTTTGTAATTTTCCTCTCTTTTCCTAAACTTGGTTCTTTTGAATTAATAAAATTACAGTACCTTTACTTCAAAAAAAACTGCGACACGCAAGCATCGCCAAGTAATATAATTAATCTCCTCATGAAACTAAACCAATGTCAAATGTTTTTAGCATAACTCTGTTACAACAATGTATTTAATTAAATCATCGATTGCATTTCTGAGCTAGCTTTCCATAGAAGTGATATTAACTGTCGGGTACTACTCAAGTTGTACTCGAATAGTCATACCTCCTCCGTAGCAATGCCCTATATAAATAGTCTGTGTTTCTGTTTTGGTTCCATGGAGTGTGTTATTATACACATGTACTTGAGCTCTTAGTTTATCTAATCCATTTAGTTACTACAGTATGCATCAGACAAGGAGTTAATATGGATGTTAGGTGGTTAGGGTCTAGTAATTAGGTTCCTTATTCATGTCAAACATGTTTGACAAGGATCGAATATTCATTAAAGAACTTGGCACTAGTTTTTCATGATCCCGATCGATGTGTTAGTATAATGCGGTGTCATTAACGCTTCAGCAGTTAAGATCAGCTGTACAATAGTGCATCATAGTGAGATAACCACTGTGATTATATATACCTTAAATAGTTTTTAGCAGAGACACGTTTGCTTGGAGTTTAAAATGATTCATCTTGATTTTGTGGTGTATAGTTAGTGAGGTAATATTGGTGTACTTTTAGTCCAATACAGTAAACCAAGCTACTCAAAATCTTGACGGATTCCATGTGTGTGGTGTTATTCCGACACAAGCTTTGCTGCCTAAATTGGTGACAACAGTGACAGCCAAGACCAACTATTTTTAATGCTTGCATTAACAGCAGACTATAATTAATCCTTGCCTCGCAATTAAAAAAAACAATCGTGATCCTGTTGTGTAAGAGCTGTATAAATGGAATGTACAATGCATCTCAACATAGTTTTGCTAAGTAAACTTCAATACTTTTCTTTATGCAATTAACTGGAGCATGTTGATATTCAAAGCAGGTTCAGTGCATGGAGGCAGGCAGGATGAACACATGTGGAAGGGAACTCTAATAAAACTGAAATGTAAATTTTCTTTATAAATAAATAATTTGATCCATTGATCAAGTTTAATTACATCTAGGAAACTTCCTTCTCGCTTTGTGAACCAAGGGTCAACATTATTAGTAAATATTCAAGATTTCTTCGACTGATCCACTGTTAATAATATACCATGTCGAGCAAATGTCAACAGTTCTAGCTGACATTGAGTTAGCTCTAGCTCATCTTTCTATAGGACTTAAAAGACCTCCTTAGTTGCTTCCCAGCCAGAAGAGCAACCTTCCCGATCCGGTACCTGGGCCTCCCTCTCACCCCAACTAGACTCAGGAAGGGGCACTTCCAGTTTTTGGTGGACAAAGTATTGAACAAACTGAGTAGCTGGAATGGGAGAAACTTCTCAGTGGCAGGGCGCTTAACTCTGGTAAAAACAGTGCTTACCTCACAACCAATTTATCTATTAACCGCCCTTAATGCTCCCAAGGCAACGATTAGCCTGCTAGACTCCAAAAGAAGACAATTCCTTTGGGCTGGTTCTGAACGACTGACGGGCGGAAAGTGCAAAGTCAACTGGAAACGGGTGGCGAGGCCAAAAGCCCTTGGGGGCTTGGGAGTTCTTGATTTGGGCGCTTTTGCGCGTGCCTTGCGCGCGCGATGGCTCTGGTATAATTGCACCTCATCACGGAATATTTGGGACAACTTAGAGATTCCTTGCTCTGATGTTGATAGACTGCTTTTTGCGGCATCAACGACCATTGAGATTGGTGATGGTTCTAAAATCTCCTTCTGGGGCAACGCTTGGGTGAGGGGGCAAAGGCCAAAGGACTTGGCGCCTCGTCTCTTTTCTATATCAAGAAATAAGAGGAAATCTTTGGCGGAGGCGGTCACAAACAATGCCTGGATCATGGATCTTGCGCTGTTCGACAGACCGATTACTCCCCACCACATTCATGAGTTTTGCATTCTTTGGTCTGAAGTCCAAAAGATCCAGTTTCACCCAGAGCGTGATGATGCCATCACCTGGAATTTCACTGCGGATCACCGCTACACAGTCAAATCGGCATATCAGGCACAATTTTTGGGCTCTGTTCACACAAATTATGACCTCATCATCTGGAAGAATTGGGCGCCTCCAAAATGCAAGTTTTTTCAGCTGGTTAGCAATTCAAAATCGCATTTGGACAGCAGATCGATTAGCCGCCAGGAATTGGCCCCATGAACCAACTTGCGTCTTGTGTCGTGCTGCCCAGGAATCGGGGCTTCACCTTTTTGTGGAATGTCGTTTCATCAAAAGAATTTGGGAGGAAGTTGCTGTTTGGGTAGCTGTTGAGGGCCTGAAGCCGTCTAACTGGGGGCGACCCCCCTCGCTGGGGCATTGGTGGGAAAAGCTGGCTTTTTTGACGGGATGCAACAGAAAAGGCATCAGATCACTATTGATCCTTGTAAACTGGGAGATTTGGCGAGAACGAAATGGGAGAATCTTTGATCGCAGATTCTCGAGCTGCCAACAAATCATTGCCAAAATCAAGAGTGAGGCAGCAGCCTGGAATTTGGCAGGGGCCAAGCACCTAGTTACCTCTTAACAACTATTTAGTGGGGTCTGTTTTTTATTTCTGTTTACTTCTCTTCAGGTTGGACCTTTGCCTAGTGCTTCGGTCACTGTATTGACTTAAACCTCTTGTTATTCTTCTTATCAATATATCTTGGCAGACCTCCAGCCTTTTCAAAAAAAGACCCAAAAGGTCTTATATACATTTTCAGTTTGCTGACAGAATTCATCATGAAACTTCTCTGTATATTATGGCCCCAATTGGTCAACATGACTAAAATACGTAGACTAGAACATAAACAGATGATACAAACCATTGTCCAATAGCACAAATAGGGCCAATCAGATCAGGGGACTATTCAGCTAGTTGTTTAAGCTTTTTTTCTCCAAATTAGAGAATATACTAGTAAACAATTAATGGTACGCTAGAACTTGAATCCGAGTACAATAAGCTTCAGTTAATTAACAAATGTCTTGCACTCCTGCTGTGAACTTTTGGCTAAGTACAGAGCACTAGTACTGTGGGCTTAATATTCCCAGGTATGTCCTTGCAAGTCAGTTGGAGCGCTACATATATAAGTATCTGTTTGCTTATTAGTCGTATATAATGCCCAAACAGTGCTTATTGACTTCTCAGATCTACTTTTAAATTTCGTTAAGAACAACAATCTACTCTAGACAAATTCCTAGAGTACAAGTACGCGCAGCAGATGCTAATTCCTCATAAAAGGACTTTCAGTCGTACAGTTAAATTGGAATCTAAGAATGGAAGTACGTCAAGTTAAATTGCCAACTGCTTAACCTTAACTCCACATACCGCTAGTCCACCTTAGCCAAACAGGACATTTGCTGAGTACGTTGATGTGTACTCACCCTTGCTTTACAAACCACCCCACCCCAGGTTGTCCCTACTGTACTCAGTACTCAGGAGGTGATGCTAGCAACATGGAAGATTTCAAGGAGTTACAGGAATACGACAAGTTCTAGTTTACTTTAGTGGCAAACCCCCAGTCAGCTGCCTGTGTAGGCTTAGCTTCTACGTTTCGCATTTCTGCACTTTGATACTTATTGTTGGGGGCTATGCTTCGTCGCGCCGAAGGTCTGGTAGGAAGAAGCAGCTTCGGCTGAAGCTGTCTGCAGGAGGTGACCGAAGGTTCCTCTTCATGAAGCTTCGGTATTACAAACCGACTTAAAGATAGAATGACCTTTTAGTCCGTAAAGGTCTGAGTCAATGTTGTAAACTTTTATGAGGGGCATAATTGTAATTCTTCACAGGCTGTGTCCTACGTCTATAAATAGATGAGCAGTACCCTTGTACTGTTCACGCTGACCTGTACACGCTCGCACGTCACGCCTGTGTTTTTGCCTTCTACCAAGCCGAAGGTACAAATGTAATTCAATATTGTTCTTATTCTTTCACGATTATATAATAAGGACACATAATGATGTTATATGATCATTCACGTTATTCTTTCATGTTTCATATGCTTCTCCTTTTATCGATATAAACTACAATGATGAAGGTATGACCTTCATGATCTTCGTCTGAAGATTGTTATATCCTAAGGGAAATAACACTTCGGAGGGCGAAGAATATTTACCATTAATTTCTTTCTGTGTTGCCTTGTTCTTAATTTATAGCATTTGAGAACAAGTCCCCAACATTGGCGCCCACCTCCGGTGAACTCACTTCCACTTTTTTTGAGCTGATGGCTTCGTTCAACGATCACGCTGGAGCTGCTTCGGCTCCGAAGCTGCTTCTTCCGATAACAGGCGGTTCATGTTTAGAGCCAGCCAACAAGAAGCAGAAGAAGGAAGCACAGAGAAGGGTACAGCATGTTGGGGTGCAAGGACCCTTCATCAAGTCGAGATGGTCTCACATTCCTATTACCTTCTCCCAAGAGGACCTTCAGCTCAAGGACTACTCACACAACGATGCCATGGTTATCTCTTGTGTTATCAAAGGATTTCTGGTCCACAATGTCTTGGTTGATACAGGCAGTGCAGCTGATATCATATTTGCTAAGGCCTTCAGGCAAATGCAAGAGCCAGAAGATAAGATTCATGATGCTACGCACCCTCTCTGTGGCTTCGGAGGAAGACAGATTGTAGCGCTGGGCAAGATCACCATGTCAGTGACCTTCGGGTTCATCAACAATACTAGAACTGAGCAAATTGTGTTTGACATTGTTGACATGGAATACCCTTACAATGCAATTATTGGTCGTGGTACCCTCAATGCTTTCGAAGCAATTCTTCATCCTGCCTATCTTTGCATGAAGATACCTTCGGATCAAGGACCCATCGCTATTCATGGAAGTCAGGAAGCTGCCAGAAGAGCTGAAGGAAACTGGACTGACTCAAAAGCAATCCATAGCATAGATGGAGCTGAAGCTTGTGAACAGTACAAATTCAGAAGGGAGAAAGCAGCTTCAGCAGATCAGCCGAAGCCCATGCTCTTATGTGAGGACATAGCAGAGCAGAAGGTGCTGTTGGGCTCTCAATTATCCGAAGAACAGGAGAAAACCTTGATAAGGTTTTTGTTCAATAACAAAGATGTTTTTGCATGGTCAGCTAATGACCTCTGTGGAGTAAATAGGGATGTTATTGAACACTCACTCAATGTTGACCCATCCTTCAGACCCAGAAAGCAGAGGCTTCGGAAAATGTCTGATGATAAGGCCGAAGGTGCTCGTAATGAAGTCAAAAGACTCCTCAGTGCAGGAGTTATCAGAGAAGTAAAGTACCCAGAATGGCTAGCTAACACTGTTATGGTAAAAAAAGGCCAATGGCAAGTGGCGAATGTGTATCGATTTTACAGATCTCAACAAGGCTTGTCCGAAGGACAAATTCCCATTGCTAAGGATAGACTCTTTAGTTGATGCAGCAGCTTCTTCAGAGCTCATGAGTCTGTTAGACTGTTACTCAGGCTATCACCAAATCTGGATGAAGAAGGAAGATGAGCCGAAGACTAGCTTCATAACCCCAAGTGGCACATATTGCTATCTTCGGATGCCTGGGGGGCTCAAAAATGCTGGAGAAAGTTTCAGCAGAATGACTGTGAAGGTCCTCCAGTCTCAGATAGGCAGAAATGTGCTAACTTATGTTGATGATATCATTATAAAAAGCACGAAACAGGAAAATCATATTGCTGATTTGCAGGAGACCTTCGCCAGTTTCAGACAAGCTGGCTTAAAGTTGAATCCAGAAAAATGTGTCTTCGGAGTAAAGAAGGGGAAATTTCTTGGATGCTTGGTTTCAACAAAGGGAATTGAAGCTAATCCAAGTAAAATTGAAGCTATACTTCGAATGGAGCCACCAACTACAAGAAAGGGGGCCCAAAGATTGACAGGGAGGCTGGCATCTCTCAATAGATTTATATCCAGATCAGCAGAAAGAAATTTACCATTCTTCGAAGTGCTGAAATCAGCCGAAGTCTTTCAATGGGGACCAAGCCAACAAAAAGCCTTTGAAGAACTGAAGCAATATTTGATAGATTTAACAACATTAACTCCACCAACGCCAGGGGCTCCTTTGTTGTTATACGTGGCAGCTTCGCACTCAGCGGTAAGTGCAGCACTTGTCCAGGAGAAGCTTGATGGCCAAGTCAAGAAGCAGGTCCCAGTGTATTTTGTATCTGAAGTTCTTAGTATATCAAAGAAAAACTATACAGAATTGGAGAAGGTATTATATGCTGTTTTGATGGCATCCAGGAAGCTTCGGCATTATTTTCAAGCATACAACATTGTTGTTCCTTCTTCGCAGCCGTTGAAGGATATCATGAGAAATAGAGAAGCTACTGGACGAATTGGAAAATGGGCTGCAGAACTCAATGAATTTTGCATTGATTATGTGCATAGATCCTCGATCCAGTCTCAAGCGTTGGCAGATTTCATTGCCGATTGGACGCCAGGGGCTCAGGATGAAGAAACAAATAAAGATGCCGAAGTGTGGACAGTGTTTTGCGATGGGTCTTGGGGAACCTTCGGAGCAGGAGCAGCCGCTGTGTTGGTCTCACCATCCAAAGTTAAAACTTGTTATGCGGCAAGACTCGATTTTAGCTGTACAAACAATATTACTAAGTACGAAGCCCTGCTTTTGGGCCTTCGGAAATTAAAAGCAATGGGAATCAGAAGAGCCATCCTTAAAACTGATTCCCAGGTTGTTTCGGGTCATGTCGACAAGAGTTGCAAGGCTAAAGATCCGAAGCTTGAAAAATATCTAGACACGGTCCGAAGAATCGAAGCTTCCTTCTAAGGATTTTCTGTCAAAAATATCCCTCGAGGACAAAATGAGCATGCTGATTTGCTAGCTAAGTCAGCAGCACAGGGGCTGCCTTTACCTTTGGATGTGTTTTTCGAAACAATAAAGGCACCTTCAGTGGAACTCCTTGAAAGAGCAGTCCTCAACATATCTCCTGTTTATAGCGAAGATTGGAGAACTGAGATCATCTCTTACCTTCAGGGTAAGTCCCTTTCAGATGACAAAGCTTATAACAGGAGGATAGAGGCAAGAGCTCGTCCATATGTCATGATAGAAGGGGAGTTGTACAAGCATGGAGTTTGCGCTCCGCTACTCAAGTGTTTATCTAGAACCGAAGGTATAGAGTTGATGAAAGAAATACATGCAGGCCTGTGTGGATCTCACATTGGATCTAGGCCGTTACTTGGAAAAGTTTTCCGCCAAGGGTTTTATTGGCCGAAGGCAGCTTCGGATGCAGCGGAATTAGTTCAAAAGTGCGAAGGCTGTCAGAAATGTGCAAGAGATCAAAAACAACCTTCGTCTTTAACACAGCTCATACAACCCATCTGGCCATTGCAAAGGTGGGGCCTTGACTTGTTAGGTCCATTACCACCGGCCCAAGGGAATTTAAGATATGTCATAGTGGCTGTGGAGTATTTTTCTAAATGGATTGAGGCAAAGCCATTAGCCACAATAACTTCGGCCACTGTCCAAAAGTTTTTCTGGCAGAACATTGTTTGTCGTTTCGGAGTACCAAAGGCTATCACTGTAGATAATGGAACACAATTCGACTCCGAAGCTTTCAGAGATTTCTGTGATCAAATTGGTACGAAGATCCATTTTGCATCAGTCAGGCATCCGGAGTCAAATGGGCTCGTTGAAAGAGCCAACGGCATTATAATGACAGGAATAATGAAGTTAATCTTCAATCAACCCAGGGGAAAGTGGCCAGATCAGTTAACCAAAGTGGTGTGGAGTCACAATACAACAACATCAAGATCTACAGGCTTTACTCCATTCAAGTTATTATTCGGTGACGAAGCAATAACTCCGGAAGAAGCTAAAACTGGATCAATAAGAGTACTAGCTTCGACAGAGTCAGGTCCTGAAGATGCTTGTTTTGTGGAAAAAGATGCTTTAGAAGGGATCAGGCTTCAAGCTGTGGAGAACATCAATAAATATCAAGCCGAAACAGTCAAATGGCGAGATAGAAAAGTTCGGCTAAAGAACATTGAGCCGGGACACTTGGTGCTTCGGAGAGTGGCCAACCCAGACACAATGGGCAAGTTACAGTTGAAATGGGAGGGACCTTTCTTAGTAGCATCTTCGTCAAGACCTGGTTCATACAGATTGAAGGACATGGACGGCAACGACATTCCAAGATCTTGGAATGCGGATGAGCTTCGGCGATATTATGTGTAACTTGATGTAACTTTTTATGTCTTTTCTTTTCTTTTTCATGGCACCCTTTTCCTTTCTAAAGGGGGAGAAAGGTTTTTAATGGGGCCATCATATGTAATTTCCTTTTTTAGTTCTATAAGAGCAAAATCCCCCAAGGAATGTAAATGTAAAAGCTGAGAACGCACCATCGAGTGCCGAAAACTAAAAAAGCGAAGAAGCTCCAAAGTCGTTCCTAAGGGAATGCAGAGCTTACAGCGAAAAGTCAACGCTGATTCCGCCGAAAGTAAAAGGCGAAGAAGCTCCAAAGTCGTTCCTAAGGGAATGCAGAGCTTACAGCGAAAAGTCAACGCTGATTCCGCCGAAAGTAAAAGGCGAAGAAGCTCCAAAGTCGTTCCTAAGGGAATGCAGAGCTGATGTGTGATTATTTCTAAGAAAATAATGGCTGAGGGTATGGCTTCGGATATGTGTTTGGACATTTATTCGCACATCACATTACATCATAGCATTTGCATTCATAAACATTCATTCAGGCATATATAGGACAATCATCATCATGGCATAAGTGGTTGCTTCGGCACGAGAGAAGAGCTTCTTCGTGTACAAAAAAGAGAGCTTTGGAAGAAAGGGAGATGTCGTTTTCTATGCTTTGCTGTGTACGAAAAGAAGGGAAGGTGTTTTTTCGCCTTCGGCTCAAAAAAGATAATTTCGTCCGCACCAAAGCACTTCACATACATTAATAGAAGGGTAAGAGCATAATACAAGGTATGAGCAGAACTCATTAAAGACAAGTTTAGTTACATTTACACAAGTTATCTCAAAAGTTTCCTGAGTCTGTCTACAGTCTACTCCTACTTAATCTTCGAGGGATTTTAGCTTCGGCGTCACTCTTCTAATCATCGACTTCGGCTTCATCATCCTACATGAATCAAGTTGTAGTAAGTCAAAATCGAGCTTGAAGGAAGAGGTAAGCACAAGGTATGATTTCTTACTGGTTCAAGATGACTTCGAGCTTCATCTCCAGCCTTTTCTCGCCCGCCTTTTGTCCATATCATTTTTATAAATCTATTGGAAATACTTCGGGCGAGATCAGGAATGTCATCTAGGATTGATGGTGATAAAGTGAAATTGGGCCTATTGACAATCTTTCCATGGTCGCAGCCAGCTTTTAGGAAAGCTGCAGCAGTGCCCCGAGAAGCTACCCAGGCACAGAAGTCACCATGCCCAGCTATAACTTCGTCGAGCTCGTCAATCTCACCCTCAATATGTTCGAAGGTCTTCGGTAAATCTTCAGCTGAGGGGGTGAATTTGTCACTGCTAGCTCCAACTGAGTGGAAGATTTTTCTCAGTCGTTCAATACATTTGTTGCTAAATTCCAAACATTTATCTTGAAGGCTCGCCAATAATTTTTTCAAAACTGAATTTTCTTGGACTTCGGCTTCAAGTTTCGCATTTAGTTCTTGTTTTTCTTGTTCAAACTGTTCAGATTGGCAGAGGAGCTTCGTATTCAACTCTGCTATTTTAGCTTCGGCTTCTGCCAATAAGCCTTCAGTTGCCTGAAGCTCAAAGTTCTTCTTTTCAATAGTAGCTAATTGCTCTTTTATTTTGCTCTCTAAATTTTCAATTATAACCTCGTGCTTTTTGTCTTCCAGATCTTGCTGCATTTTCAAAGCCTTGCTCAGCAGCATACTCTGCACGTAAACAACCTTCGTTAAGACAGGTCTACATTATTGAAAACAATAAAAGTTAAGGGAATAGTAGTTCACCTTGAAATTGGAATAAAATAAACTACCAACGATATGTTGTCGTCGGTAGCGGCTAATGTCCATTTCCAGCTTCGGAAAACCGATACTCTTTGATAGAGTACCGATGACCTTAGCTCCAGTTTGATCCCGGATACAGTCTAATTTTTCATCGTCAATACCCCCGAAGAGGAGTGCTCCTGGTTTATATCCGCAGGATTTGACATACTCTTTAAGCTCTTCTATTTCGGTTTTTGACAATTCTTCTCCAACCAAATTTTGGAACATGAAGGCTTCGTCCTCTGAAGCTTCGTCAATAATTTCCTTTTCTTTCCCAGACACTGCGGCCATGGCCTCTTCAGCGGCAGCAGTAGCTTCTTCTGTGGCCATGTCTAGCAGTATTTTGTCGATATGTTCAATTGTGCTTTCCAAGTTCAAACCTTCAGGTGAGGTAGCTTCGGCAGCCGCGACCTCCGAAGGTGGGATTTCAATATTTGTTATTTCTTCAGCCGCTGGTATCTTTTGAGCTGAAGCTCTCGGTGGTGTCTTGTCAATGACTTCTGTCACTGCGATGATTCTTTGTCTCTTTGTTTTAGTTGTTTTCTTCGTTTTTTTGGGCTCCTTTTCCTTCTGAAAAAACTTTGCCAGTTGAGGCCCCAATGGACTTAGCTTCGCAGGCAGGGATTCAGTCATTACCTTTAAAATCTCTTCCACGTCAGTGGCAGAGCGTGATGCGGGAGTCTCCTCTTCGTCAGATACTTTTCGCTTCGGAGATGATATTTTCTTCTTCGGAATATTCTTCTTTTTTGGTGGTTCTTCCTCATCTTCATTTAAAGCTTCGGCTCCTCTTTTCCTTTTCCGACCTTCGGCACCTTTATTCAGATTTTCGTAGTCAGGGTATTCAAAACCCAGGGCGTCCAACACTCGATTCAGTCTTCGCTTCGGACGGGTACCGAAGGCCGCGGTCATCAACTGATCTTCTTTTTTGGAGTAATTACCGAGTATTTCATTGCACATTATTTCAACTGTGTCCAGCCATTCTTGGCAAGGTTTTTTAAAGTATTTCTTAAACTTGTAATAGTAAGGTAACCGCACAAGTTCCCCTTCTTTCTTCTCCCCCTCTAGCTTCGGCATTTCCCATTCTTTTAAAGTAGGAAAAACCCTGAAGGCCAAGAACTCTTGAACCAGGTCCCTAGTACTGATATGCTCTGAAATAATTTTAAACTCAGCCAGTGCAGCCCAAGTGGAACCTTCTAATGACATTTGGCATCGTGGTCTTGTTTCTCCGAAGATCAATTCAAGAGGGCTTTGTACCAGCTTCTCTTTGTCTTCGTCAACTTTCACATAAAACCATTCTGATTTCCAGCCTGCCGGCCATTTGCTTCGGTAGCTGATTACAGGAAACTTTGTGGTTTTCCGATAGGCAAAATTGTAGCAACCAAAGTTATCATGTAATCCATCTTTTCTAGCCTTCGTCTGGTAATGCAGCTCATGAACTCGACAAAAGCTGTCGGCAAACGGCTCCACTGCCTGGCTTCGGAGGGCCCAGATATAAACACTAAGCCTAACGATAGCGTTAGGAGTCAACTGATGAAAGTAGATACCAAACCTCTTCAATACATCTGCAATAATCCTATGAAGGGGGAATCTCAACCCAGCCTTTAGAAAGCTCTTGAAAATGACTATTTCATCCTTCTCTAGCTTCGGGGTAGTTTCTTCCCCCCCGAAGCGAAGTAGCTTCTTCTGACTTTCACTGAAATAACCTGACTTTACCATCTTGGAGAGATCAGCCTTCGAAACGGTCGACTTTCCGAAGTCCAAGTGGCTGGGTTTACTGGGCATGGCAATGCGATAATCATCTTCGGGATCAGTTTCTTCAACGTTCTCTTCTTCTGCTTCGGCAGTTGCTTGTTCTGCTTCAACAGTAGGGATTTCTTCCGAAGTTACCAGTCCAGATCGTTGCATTGCTTCGGAGATGGGAACAGTCTCCGAACCTTCAACTTTGCCCCCCTCACGCTCAACCCTAGCGATAGAGCGCACTCTGGCCATCTAATTCTGAATTTGCGGGAATTAAAAACCTTTTCTTCCGAAGTTTCTTCTTATGACGAAGTAGGCTTCAGGCTGGAGCTTCGTTTGATTCCGAGAGTCAAGCTTCGGCTATGGTTAAAAATTTTGGCAGCAAAACAGTGCAAATAGCAATGAATGCTGTGGTAACTTCACACCTACCTGTCTGTTTATATAGTGCTGCAGGTAAGAAGGCGAAACGCCAGGATTTTTACACCAGGCGGACAGCCGCTTGCACTCGCTGCGCGGTGGACCGCAGAGACCAAACAGTAACTCTGCAAGGTGGGACTACTACGTCCTCGGAAACTGAATCGTTTCTCGACAACGAGCTCAGGGAAGGTGTTTTTTGGACCTTCGGCTTCCCGAAGCTTAAGAGACTTTTTTCACGGATCAAGCTCGTTACGAAAAACGATCTAGCACCGCGAAAGGGGCTACTGTTGGGGGCTATGCTTCGTCGCGCCGAAGGTCTGGTAGGAAGAAGCAGCTTCGGCTGAAGCTGTCTGCAGGAGGTGACCGAAGGTTCCTCTTCATGAAGCTTCGGTATTACAAACCGACTTAAAGATAGAATGACCTTTTAGTCCGTAAAGGTCTGAGTCAATGTTGTAAACTTTTATGAGGGGCATAATTGTAATTCTTCACAGGCTGTGTCCTACGTCTATAAATAGATGAGCAGTACCCCTGTACTGTTCACGCTGACCTGTACACGCTCGCACGTCACGCCTGTGTTTTTGCCTTCTACCAAGCCGAAGGTACAAATGTAATTCAATATTGTTCTTATTCTTTCACGATTATATAATAAGGACACATAATGATGTTATATGATCATTCACGTTATTCTTTCATGTTTCATATGCTTCTCCTTTTATCGATATAAACTACAATGATGAAGGTATGACCTTCATGATCTTCGTTTGAAGATTGTTATATCCTAAGGGAAATAACACTTCGGAGGGCGAATAATATTTACCATTAATTTCTTTCTGTGTTGCCTTGTTCTTAATTTATAGCATTTGAGAACAAGTCCCCAACACTTATGTTGAACAATAGTTATGTATTAGACTCTGTGGATGTCTTGGACATCTTGATATAATAAAGTACTGCAAAGGAAATGTGCCCTTAGGCCATTTCTAAGTATTTTGGTGATCAAGTGCCAACACAAATGGTTTAAGTGTGAAACTATACCAAATAGTGGAAGAAATGCAAAGTCAACACAAAGGTATGATTCTAGACTTAGTACATTGGTTTTGTGTACTAACATATTTGTCTAAGTGTTAGAATCAGGAAAATACAATTGGAAATGACTTGGCTCGAGCAGCCAAGACTCTGCTTAGTCTAGGTGCACCGGACAGTGTCCGGTGCGCCAGGCTGGCGTCTGATCAACTGGCTGCTCTCGGGTCTCGACGGCGGCGTACGGCTATAAATCACCAGACTATCCGGTGGTGCACCGGACAGTGTCCGGTGAGTCGGCTGCGGCGAAGTCGCCGCTCTCGGGAACCAAGTCAATAGCGTACGGCTATAATTCACCGGACTGTCTGGTGAGGCACCGAACTGTCCGGTGAGCTAACGGTCGGGCACGTCAATGGTCGGTCGCGCAATCTGCGAGTGACGCGTGGCCGAGCCAACGGTCGGATGGGGGCACCGGACTGTCCGGTGTGCACCGGACAGTGTCCAGTGCGCCAACGGATCCAAGTCTCCAACGGTCGACTGCGCCAGAATAGGAAAGAAATCCGCACCGGACAGTGTCCGGTGGTGCACCGGACTGTCCGGTGCGCCAGTCGACAGAAGGCTAGAATTGCCTTCCTGGATTGCTCTCAACGGCTCCTAGCTGCCTTGGTGCTATAAAAGGGGCCCCTAGGCGCATGGAGGAGAACACCAAGCACACTTTGAGCATCCTTGATCATTCACACTCCGTCTTTGCACACTTGTTTGACATTCTTAGTGATTCGAGCTCCATTCTAGTGAGAACTTTGTGATATTCATTTGAGCTCGAGTTTTGGTCGTGTGTGTGCGTATTTGCTGTGGATTTGTGTGTGTTGCTTCCCTCCTTTACTCTAGTGCTTTCACTTTGATTCTCATTGTAAGGGCGAGAGACTCCAAGTTGTGGAGATTCCTCGCAAACAGGAAAGAGTAAAGAAAAGAAGAACACCGTGGTATTCAAGTTGATCATTGGATCACTTGAGAGGAGTTGAGTGCAACTCTCGTCCATTGGGACGCCACAACGTGGAGTAGGCAAGTGTTGTACTTGGCCGAACCACGGGATAAATCCTCGTGTCTCTTGTGCTTGTTCTTACTGTGTCTATTGTGCTTCACAAGAGCTCTCCTTAGCCACTTGATTTTATTGTGCTAACTCCTAATCAAGTTTTGTGGCTTTAAGTTTCAAGTTTTTACAGGATCACCTATTCACCCCCCCCCCCTCTAGGTGCTCTCAATTGGTATCAAAGCCGTTCTCTTCACGAAAGGGACTAATCGCCCGAAGACATGGATCCTAAGGGCAAGGGGATGGTGATCAACAACGACAAGGAAAAGGAGTCCTTCATCAATGAGCCAAAAGACGACAAGCCCACTGACTCGGGCTCAAGTCATAAGAAGAAGGACGGGAAGAAGAAGAGACGTATTAAGAAGATTGTCTGCTACGACGACAGCGACGAGTCTTCTTCTTCCCAAAAGGACGACGACGACAACGACTACGAGAAAAAGAAGACGATTAACTCGAACTTCTCTTTTGATTACTCTCGTATTCCGCAAAGTTCCAATGCTCATTTGCTTTCCATTCCCCTCGGTAAACCTCCTCACTTTGATGGAGAGGACTATGGATTTTGGAGTCACAAAATGCGTAGCCACTTGTTCTCTCTACATCCAAGTATATGGGAGATAGTAGAAAATGGAATGCAATTTGATAGTACGGATAGTCCCATGTTTATCAATGAACAAATTCATAAAAATGCACAAGCTACTACTGTTCTTTTAGCGTCATTGTGCAGGGATGAATACCATAAGGTGAGCGGCTTGGATAACGCCAAGAAGATTTGGGACACCCTCAGGATCTCTCATGAGGGAAATGATGTCACCATGCTCACCAAGATGGAGTTGGTGGAGGGCGAACTTGGGAGATTTGCAATGATCAGGGGAGAGGAGCCAACCCAAACATACAACAGGCTCAAGACCCTCGTCAACAAAATAAGGAGCTATGGAAGCACGCGATGGACGGACCATGACGTCGTCTGCCTAATGCTAAGGTCTTTCACTGTCCTTGATCCACATCTTGTAAACAATATTCGTGAAAATCCTAGGTACACCAAGATGTCGCCCGAAGAAATACTTGGAAAGTCCGTAAGCGGGCGGATGATGATCAAGGAGGCAAGATACGTCGATGAGGCGTTGAATGGTCCAATTCATGAGCCTCAAGCCATTGCTCTCAAGGCAACGAGTAGCAAGGAGGCGCTACCTAGTAAGGTGGCGCAAGTTGAGGTGGCGGGGCTCAATGAGGAAGAAATGGCCCTCATCATCAAGCGCTTCAAGACGGTGCTAAAGGGTCGCAAGGAGCATCCCAAAAAGAACAAGACAAAGGGAAAGCGCTCCTGCTTCAAGTGCGGTAAGGTTGGTCACTTTATTGCTAATTGTCCCGATAATGATAGTGACCAGGATCAAGAAAAGAAGAGGGAAAAGAAGAAGACTTACAAGAAGGCTAAGGGCGAGGCACACCTTGGCAAGGAATGGGACTCGGATTGTTCATCGTCCGACTCTGATGACAAAGGACTCGCCGCCTTGGCCTTCAACAAATCATCCCTCTTCCCCAACGAGCATCACACCTGCCTCATGGCAAGGGAAAAGAAGGTTTATGCATCTGGGGGATCAAGCTGGATTATCGACAGCGGATGCACAAACCACATGACGAGGGAGAAGAAGATGTTCACCTCCTACGTCAAGAATAAAGATTCCCAAGATTCAATCATATTCGATGACGGGAATCAAGGCAAGGTTAAAGGCTTAGGCAAGATTGCCATCTCAAATGAGCACTCTATCTCCAACGTATTTTTAGTAGAGTCGCTAGGTTATAATCTTTTGTCGGTTAGTCAATTATGTAATATGGGATATAATTGCTTATTCACAAATGTAGATGTGTCTGTCTTTAGAAGGAGTGATGGTTCATTAGCTTTTAAGGGTGTACTAGACGGCAAACTCTATTTAGTTGATTTTGCAAAGGAGGAGGCCGGTCTAGATGCATGCTTAATTGCTAAGACTAGCATGGGCTGGCTGTGGCATCGCCGTCTAGCACATGTAGGGATGAAGAACCTTCACAAACTTCTAAAGGGAGAACATGTGTTAGGTCTAACAAATGTGCATTTCGAAAAAGATAGACCTTGTGCAGCTTGTCAAGCAGGTAAACAAGTGGGAAGTGCTCATCACATCAAGAACGTGATGACTACATCAAGACCCCTGGAGCTGCTGCATATGGACCTCTTCGGACCCGTCGCCTACCTCAGCATCGGGGGAAGTAAGTATGGTTTAGTAATTATTGATGATTTTTCCCGCTTCACTTGGGTATTCTTTTTGCAGGATAAATCTGAAACCCAAGGGACCCTCAAGCGCTTCCTAAGGAGAGCTCAAAATGAGTTTGAGCTCAAGGTGAAGAAGATAAGGAGCGACAACGGGTCCGAGTTCAAGAACCTTCAAGTGGAGGAATACCTTGAGGAGGAAGGAATCAAGCACGAGTTCTCCGCTCCCTACACACCACAGCAAAATGGTGTGGTAGAGAGGAAGAACAGGACACTCATAGACATGGCGAGGACAATGCTTGGAGAATTCAAGACGCCCGAGCGGTTTTGGTCGGAAGCTGTGAACACGGCTTGCCACGCCATAAACCGGGTCTACCTTCATCTCCTCCTTAAGAAGACATCATACGAGCTACTAACCGGTAACAAACCCAATGTTTCGTATTTCCGAGTTTTTGGGAGTAAATGCTACATTCTAGTGAAGAAGGGTAGGAATTCCAAATTTGCTCCCAAAGCTGTAGAAGGGTTTTTGTTAGGTTATGACTCAAATACAAAGGCGTATAGAGTCTTCAACAAATCATCGGGTTTGGTTGAAGTCTCTAGCGATGTTGTATTTGATGAGACTAATGGCTCTCCAAGAGAGCATGTTGAGCTTGATGATGTAGATGAGGATGATGTTCCAACGGACGCGATTCGTACCATGGCGATTGGAGACGTGCGACCGCAGGAACTCAAGGAGCAAGATCAACCTTCTTCCTCAACGACGGTGCACCCCTCAACTCAAGATGATGAACAGGTTCCTCAAGAAGAAGCGTGTGATCAAGGGGGCGCACAAGATGTTCAAGTTGAAGAGGAAGAAGCACCACAGGCCCCTCCAACTCAAGTTCGAGCGATGATTCAAAGGAACCATCCCATCGACCAAATTCTGGGTGACATTAGCAAGGGAGTAACCACTCGCTCTAGATTAGCTAATTTTTGTGAGCATTACTCTTTTGTCTCTTCTATTGAGCCTTTTAGGGTAGAAGAGGCCTTGCTAGATCCGGACTGGGTGTTGGCCATGCAGGAAGAGCTCAACAACTTCAAGCGTAATGAAGTTTGGACACTGGTGCCGCGTCCCAAGCAAAATGTTGTGGGAACCAAGTGGGTGTTCCGCAACAAACAGGACGAGCACGGGGTGGTGACAAGGAACAAGGCTCGACTTGTGGCAAAAGGTTATGCCCAAGTCGCAGGTTTGGACTTTGAGGAGACTTTCGCTCCTGTGGCTAGGCTAGAGTCGATTCGTATATTGTTAGCCTATGCCGCTCACCATTCTTTCAGGTTGTACCAAATGGATGTGAAGAGCGCTTTCCTCAATGGGCCAATCAAGGAGGAGGTGTATGTGGAGCAACCCCCTGTCTTTGAGGATGAACGGTACCCCGACTACGTGTGTAAGCTCTCTAAGGCGCTCTATGGACTTAAGCAAGCCCCAAGAGCATGGTATGAATGCCTCAGAGATTTTTTAATTGCTAATGCTTTCAAGGTTGGGAAAGCCGATCCAACACTTTTCACTAAGACATGTGATGGTGACTTATTTGTGTGCCAAATTTATGTCGATGCCATAATATTTGGTTCTACTAACCAAAAGTCTTGTGAAGAGTTTAGCAGGGTAATGACTCAAAAATTTGAGATGTTGATGATGGGCGAGTTGAACTACTTCCTTAGGTTCCAAGTGAAGCAACTCAAGGACGGCACTTTCATCTCCCAAACGAAGTATACGCAAGACTTGCTCAAGCGGTTTGGGATGAAGGACGCCAAGCCCGCAAAGACTCCAATGGGAACCGACGGACACGTCGACCTCAACAAAGGAGGTAAGTCCGTTGATCAAAAAGCATACCGGTCCATGATAGGTTCCTTGCTTTATTTATGTGCTAGTAGACCGGATATTATGCTTAGTGTATGCATGTGTGCTAGATTTCAATCCGATCCAAGGGAGTGTCACTTAGTGGCTGTGAAGCGAATTCTTAGATATTTAGTCGCTATGCCTTGTGTTGGGGCGAAGGCAAAGGCGCCACCCTTCGCTCGAAGTCTTCGCTGTCAGCAGCCGAACTGACAGAAACAAGACAGGCGGGGACACCCTTCGCTCCTTCAGTTCCAGGCGAAGACTGGCGACGAAGGGCATCCCACGGCGCGGCCTCGTCCAGCTCGGAGGCCCACGTGCAATCCGGCCCGTCGTAACGGGCCCCGCTTGGCCGCCCTGCGTTACGAGCCTATGTTGTAAAAGCATTCCTGTAATTACGGTCTGTAACCCCGCTTTATGGGAATATTCTTGGGATAACCTAGGCGCCTGAGGGCACATGCGTCCTTAGCTCGAGGTGCTGTGCGCTCAGGTACCTATAAATACCCCTGTACAGTGCCCGTGAGAGGCCAGATGAACAGAGCTTTTGCCATCTAGCGTGAGTGCCCTGTTGTCATCACTGTTTGCCCTTGTTGGACCTCCTTGCACCTGAGAGCAAGTTCCAACATTTGGCGCCCACCGTTCGTGCTACGAGAAAAACCACCCGCGATGGCACCCAAGAGAGCTAACCCGAAGGCTGACGAGGCTGCGAAGGCAGCACTGCTCGCCGCAAGAAAGGGCAAAGCCCTCGCCCTCACCCAATCCACCCACCAAGAGCCCACTGAAGACGACACCCTTCGCACCTGCGACCCTGAGGGACAACCGCAGCCACCCTCAGGCTTCGCACCACCAGAAGGCGCGGACCTCGCCGAGGACGGTGAGGTCCTCGGCGTCTCGGCAGAAGAACAGCTACAGCTACGCGCCCTGCGCCTCAAGACCCGCAATCTCCAGAGGCAGAAGGAGATACTGGAGGCCAAGCGCCAACGAGTGTCCGCACTAGCCAAAGTGCGGCAAATGATACGCGACGAAGAGCACAAAGCCCAGGAACTCGAGCGGGAGATCGCGCTGATGCAGCACGAAGGCCACCTCGGCCTGCAGCACGAGTCACCCCCCCCAGCAGCGCGCACACAACGACGACACGCGCGAAGGCCACTCCGGCCTACAGCATGAGCCACCCCTGCAGCACCGCGCGCAGCCAGAGGACCCGCGTTTCCCTCAACGCGACCACACCTTCCAGCACGCCGCGCCTTTCCAGGGGGTCAATTATCTCGATGAGCGAAGTCCCCTGGCGCCTCACCTGCAAGTGACGCCGTGGCCAGCTAACTTCCGCGCAGGGACCTATACCAAGTACAACGGCAGCACCGACCCGGCTCAATACATAATGAGTTACCAGGTCGCCGTCGCATCGTCCGGGGGGGACGACGCCACAATGGCGAAGTCTTTCATCATCGCCCTCGAGGGCCCCGCGCTCACCTGGTTCACCAGGTTGCCCCCGCTGTCCATCGATTCCTGGAGAAGTCTCCGGGACAAGTTCCTGCTCAACTTCCAGGGGTACCGCCCAGACACCGACGCCCTGGCCGAGCTCTCGCTCTGCAAGCAGCTGGAGAAGGAGACCCTGAGGGAATATTACCGCAAATTCCTGACACTCAAGTCACAGCTACCCTCAGTCGACGACCAGATTGCCATCCACTATGCTATCAGTGGTCTTCGCGCCGGCGTACTTTACAGCCACTGCATCAGAGATCCGCCAAAGAACCTCCAAGAATTATATCAGCTGTTTGAAAAGTACGCCAGATCCGAAGACCTCCACCAGCGCAAGATTGAGTCCCAGCGGAAGCCGAAAGATGCTCCACAGTCCAGCCGCACGTGGACAAGGACTCCGCAGCCGGACTCCGGTCGAGATGGAGGCCGCAGTCAGCAGCAGGTGCACAACATCGCCAACCAGCATCCCGCTGCCGACCCCCCTCGTCGCCAGGACTATCCCCCCCAGGGCCGCGGAAACGGCACCCGTGGCAGGGGCCGAGGGCGTGCGCAGCCGCCGCGCCGATTCTACTGCCTATTCCATGGCGAAGACTGTGCCCACCACACCAAAGACTGCCCCGAAACAAAGGCCACCAGAGACAGAATGGCACGGGCGCAGCCAGCCGACAACCCCAGAATTGTCGCGCACAATTACCAGCAACCCCCTCCACCATATATCCACGCTCCCGCCCCACATCCACCACACCACGCTTACCAACACCATCAGGAAGTACAAATCGTACCTCCTCCACCCCCACCACCACATCAGCAACACCAAAACATCCCTCATGCCCCAAAGCAGGAAGACTTCGCCGATCAACCATATCGCGGAGTCATCCACATGATAACTGGGGGGTCCAGCACCGACTTCGACACCAAGCGGCAGAAGCGGGACCACTACCGCAGCATCAACCATGTCGCCGTCACGGGCCCAGTTGTGCAGACAAAGTGGTCCCATATACCGCTAACCTTCGACGCACGGGACGTCGACTTGCGCAGCGCCCCCCATTGCGATGCCATGGTCATCAATTGCAGCGTGGCAGGCTGGGACCTGCACAAGGTCCTCGTTGACAACGGCAGCCAGGCGGACATCATCTTCCTCCACGCCTTCGATCGCATGGGCATAAGCCACAGCCTGCTTAAGCCTTCGGACAACCCGTTGTATGGCTTCGGCGGCAAAGGCACCTTCCCCGTCGGCAAAATAGAGCTGCCTCTCTCCTTCGGTGTAGCACCCAATGCCCGAAGCGAGCAAATAACCTTTGACATTGTGGATATGGTGTACCCTTACAATGCCATCATGGGCCGGGGCTCCATTAATAAGTTCGAAGCAGCCATTCACGGACTGTATCTATGTATGAAGATACCAGGTCCGTTAGGCGTTATCACAGTCTTCGGCAACCAACAGACTGCGCGTAACATAGAGCGGGACTTCGTGCCCGGTCAAAGAAACGTGCACTGCCTCACGGCCCAACGCGAAGCCCCCGCGCCTACCAGCCCAACCAATAAGCAACATGACAAGGCGCAGCTGCAGAGCCACGACGGCACCAAGACTGTCCCCCTCGACCAGGCCACACCCAGGCAGACAGTCACCATCAGCGAAGACCTTACTTCGCATGAAGAAGAAAAGCTCCTCTGCTGTCTGTCCAAGAACAAAGATGTCTTCGCCTGGTCGACCCTCGATCTGGTCGGGGTCAGCCGTTCAATAATTGAGCATAGTCTGGGAATCGACCCTTCGGTACGGCCAAAAAAGCAACGGCTTCGCAAGATGTCCGACGAAAAGACGGAGGCCGCCAAGGCAGAGGTGCACCGCCTCCTGGAGGCCAAATTCATCGAGCCGGTGGCTTACCCCACATGGCTCTCCAATGTCGTAATGGTGCAGAAAAAGAGCGGGAAGTGGCGAATGTGCATCGACTTCACCAGTCTCAATAAAGCCTGCCCAAAGGACAATTTCCCGTTGCCACGGATCAACAAAATAGTCGATAGTGCGGCCGGATGCGAGGTCATGTCCCTCCTCGATTGCTTCTCCGGTTACCACCAGATATACATGAAGGAAGAGGACAAGGCTAGCACCAGCTTCATAACACCCTTCGGCACATATTGCTTCATCAGAATGCCGGAGGGACTCAAGAATGCCGGGTCCACCTTCTCCAGGCTCACTAAAACAGTGCTCGAGGGGCAGGTTGGCAGGAATATATTCACATATGTAGACGACATTGTCGTCGCCAGCAAGAGCAAGGAGGACCACCTCGCCGACCTCGCCGAAACATTCGCGAATATGCGGGACGCACAACTCCGCCTAAACCCGGAAAAGTGTGTCTTCAGCGTTCGCCAGGGCAAAATATTGGGCTATCTGGTATCACACCGCGGCATCGAGGCCAACCCAACCAAGATTCAGGCTATCTTGGACATGACGCCTCCGCAGTCCGTCAGGGACGTCCAGCGCCTGACAGGCAGATTGGCCGCTCTCAACAGATTCATATCCAGGTCCGCCGAGCGAAGTCTCCCCTTCCTCAAAACACTCCGCGGCGCAAAAGACTTCGCTTGGGGACCAGAGCAGGCGGCGGCCTTCGCCTCATTAAAGCAGTACCTGACAGAGTTGGCCGTCCTTACCAGCCCTGACCCCTCGCTCCCCTTGCTGCTCTACGTCGCGGCCTCGCCACATGCGGTCAGCGCGGCCCTAGTGCAGGAGCAGACTGTCGAGGGCGTGGTTCGGCAGTGCCCCGTGTATTATGTCTCTGAAGTGCTGACACCGTCCAAGTGTAACATGACAGAGCTGGAGAAGATTGCCTACGCAGTCGTCATGTCGTCGCGCAAACTGCGCCATTACTTCGAAGCATTCAAGGTCCGAGTCACCTCAAACAGGGGGCTCGGCGAATTATTCAGAAACCCGGAGGCGTCGGTAAGGATTGCCAAGTGGGCGGCCGAACTCTCCGGCTATCACATCTGCTTCGAGCCCAGGACAGCTATTAAGTCTCAAGTCCTGGCAGACTTCGTCGTCGACTGGACTGGGCCAACTACACAGCCGGATCCGTCCGCAGAGAAGACTTGGACGATCCATTGCGACGGCGCATGGTGCCATGCGGGGGCAGGCGTCGCTGCAATCATAACCTCACCAGTCGGGGTCAAGCACAGATATGCAGCACGACTCAGCTTCAATCTGGAATCCGACAGATGCACAAATAATATAGCAGAATACGAAGCAGTCATCCTCGGCCTCCGCAAGCTAAGGGCCCTCGGAGTCACCACTTGCATCATCAAAACAGACTCCAAGGTAGTTGCCGGCCAGGTCGAGAAAGACTACGCAGCCAAGGACCCCGCACTCATGCAGTACCTCGCGGCCATCCGAAGTCTCGAAAGGCAGTTCAAGGGGTTCACCGTGCAGCATGTGGACCGGGCCAAGAATGAGGAGGCCGACGCATTGGCCAAGGCCGCGGCCAGGGGCGAAACTCTGCCCTCCGACGTGTTCTTCCATGTCATCGGCACGCCAGCAGTCCGGAGCCCCGAAGGGCTCCAAATAACCAATGACAGCGAGGGCCACCGTACAGTCAACCTCATCATGACAGAAGACTGGCGAGCACCTATAACCCTGTTCCTGCAGGGGTATTATCATCCAGCCGACATCAGTGAGGCCAAGCGTCTCAGACATCGAAGCCGAGACTTCGCTCTGATTGAAGGCCAACTCTACAAAAAAGGGGTCAGTCAGCCAATGCTTAAGTGCGTCACCGAGGCCGAAGGCATGCAGATTCTACGTGAGGTCCATAGTGGCACGTGCGGCTCACACGCAGGGCCGAGGGCCCTAGCTGCTAAAGTGATCCGCCAGGGTTTTTACTGGCCCGCAATGATCTGCGCCGCAAATCGGGTCACTCGATCCTGCGAAGCCTGCCAGAAGTTTTCCCCTCGGTCAGGCGGCCCTTCGCAGTATACAAAGCTGATCGCCCATACATGGCCTCTCCAGCGCTGGGGTCTCGACATCGTCGGACCCCTGCCCACCGCTCAGGGGAACCTTAAGTTCGCCTTCGTCGCGGTCGAGTACTTCACCAAATGGATCGAGGCACGGGCTGTCTCTACAATAACATCAAAGACTGCCCAAAGTTTCTTCTGGCAGAACATCGTTTGCCGCTTCGGAGTACCGTCCGAATTAACAGTCGACAACGGCAAGCAGTTCGATAACCAAGACTTCAAGGATTTTTGTTTCTCCATTGGCACCAAGCTTGCCTTCGCCTCAGTCTATCATCCGCAGTCCAACGGGGTCGTGGAGCGCGCCAACGGGAAAATCTTCACAGCTATCAAAAAAATGCTCCTTGATGAAAAAAAGGGCAGATGGACCGATTTCTTACCTGAGGCAGTCTGGGCACTAAACACGACTGAGTGCAGGGCGACCGGGTTCACTCCCTTCCGTCTTCTATACGGATCGGAGGCCATGTCCCCGCAAGAAATAAAGCACGGGTCCCCGCGAACAGTTCCGTCAGCCGTCCCAGATGTGGACGAGCCAACTTCAAAGGATCTCATCGACGGAGACCGTGTCTTCGCCCTACAGGCCCTGAACAAGTATCAAGCCCAGACCAAAGCATGGCGCGACCATTCAGTCACCCCGAGGGAATTCAGCGAGGGGGACCTCGTACTCATTCGGACAGCTCGGACGGAGTCCAAGGGCAAGCTGGAGCCCAGGTGGGAGGGCCCTTTCATCGTCAAGACAAAAGCTTCCCCCAACGCTTACAGGCTCACAACGCCAAACGGCGAGGACCTGGAGCACTCCTGGAACATCGACAACCTCCGCAAATTTTTTGTTTGATTCCTCAGGGCTGTCTTCGCCCTTGTAATTCGCAAAAACAATCTTGCATTGGCCCGCACTCTTTTCCTCCCGGGGGGTGAGGTTTTTAACGAGGCGGAGCCATGTAATATATGCGTGAAAAATCCCCCGCAAAGACATGCGTCGAAAAAGACCGCGATGACGGTCTTCGGCATTCGACCACCACGAGGTCACCGCGAGGCTAAGCGCTAGCTACCCTCGCGTGCGACAAATCCGCGCAGAAGTCGCCTAAGGGTGCAGCCGGATTAGCACAACAAGTGCGCAAAAAAAAATCTAAGTCTATCGCGAAGACTATCCGCGCAGAAGTCGCCTAAGGGTGCAGCCGGATTAGCACAACAAGTGCGCAAAAATTCTAAGTCTATCACGAAGACTATCCGCGCAGAAGTCGCCTAAGGGTGCAGCCGGATTAGCACAACAAGTGCGCAAAAAATCTAAGTCTGTCGCGAAGACTATCCGCGCAGAAGTCGCCTAAGGGTGCAGCCGGATTAGCACAACAAGTGCGCAAAAAATCTAAGTCTGTCGCGAAGACCATCCGCGCAGAAGTCGCCTAAGGGTGCAGTCGGATTAGCACAACAAGTGCGCAAAAATTCTAAGTCTATCGCGAAGACTATCCGCGCAGAAGTCGCCTAAGGGTGCAGCCGGATTAGCACAAGTGCGAGAAAACCAAAAACTATCGGTACGGAAAACACCTAAGGGTACACCCGGACTAGCACAACAATGGCTGAAACGACAACATCAAACCATCCACGCCAAGACCAACTATAATCGCGCCAACACAGCACAACACAACAAACCAGACAGAGTACACAACGCCTTCGCACACACATATGCACGCGAGGGCACACAATTTCATCATACAAGCCCCTACATATACAAGCGAGGGCACCACCCTCTACATCGGCTCAACCTTAGGAATAATTCCCATCTCCCTATAATTAAACAACATTATCCTGAGCTCCTCACCCGCAAAAAGACTTCGCAGTTCCCCTTCACCTATACTCTCAGCGGTCGGCAAAGACAACAGTTCCTGCCGACCAGCCCCACTCACACGAAGCCGAGCCCCCTCCGCCCCACTAACCACACGTTTCGCAACTGCCCTTCGCCGCCGTCGCCTGGTGCAAGGACCAGGCGCATCTCCTGCACCCGCGGCATGCGGCAAGGCCTCCATCGCAGCCACATCCAAGGCCGCAAAGTAGTCCAAGTCCTCCGACGACTCCGTCCACTCAACCGAGCTCCCAGAGTCAGCACAATCAAAAAACCCAGATGAAGAACCACCACATTCATTACCATCTTCCGCGGTCGTAGCCGCCAAAAATTTAGTAGTAGCGGTTGCGTGCGCAGGCCCAAAATCTTGAACCTGCGCAGCAACCAAAATTCAGTAACATGTACAAACTTCCCCAACCCTCTACACCTACTATGCCACCTGCAACGGCCCTGACGTTGCGGGTGCCTCCGCTGTTGGCTCTGCCGCTGCCTTCGTTGTTATCTCCACCGCCACTGCTGCGAGATCCTCAGCACTCGGCGCGGCAGCTGCGGACGCATCAGGCGCGCCTTCGGTGGCTTCTGGGGGCAGGCCCTCGCCGGCCGCAGCGGATGCGGCCGGGGTCGGTGCCAGGGCGACCTCAGACACAGCCTCCGCCGGGGCCGACTCCGGGTCAGCCAACATGCTGTTCAGCGCCCCGAAGTCGTCGACCCTCTCGCCACGCATCGCCTAAGCCAAAACACACAAAATTCATCAAACACGCACACAGCCCACGTCCAACAAATACCAAACAAGCGTAAACGTTACCTGAGCCCTCGCCGTCGCGGCGCGCTCCCTGACCACATCGCTCCCGTATGTCCCCCACAGCCGGTCGAAGATAGCCCCGGCAGAATCCTTCACTACGGGGTCCTCGACCTTGAAGATATCTCGCTCAAATTCCTCTTTGATTTGGTCGAAGACCTCGAAGTGCCGGCACCCTTCGCGGGAGAGCGCGTTTATCGCCCCCTCGCAGGTGACCAGGGAGGCATATGCCATAAAACCCTCCACGACGGTGGGGAGCGCCTGCAGCTCCTCCTGCACCCACTCCAGGCACCGAAGTCCGGGCTCTCGGTCTGGTACTTCGAAATCACCGGTGCCCGCGCCCAGGCCACGGTATGTATCCACGAGCAGCTGGCGCGTCCGCTCTGCCTCCGCTCGTGCCGCGGCCTCGGCCCCCGTCACGCGGCTCTCTAGGGCGGTGAGCCGCTCCTGCAGCTGCTCGGCGCGCTCCCTGGCAAGGTTGCCCTTCGCCCGTGCCAGGTTGGCCTCCGCCTGCGCAGCCTGCGCCTTGACAAGGGCTTCATTGGCCTCCCTCCTTTCCCTCGCTAGCTGGCGACGGAGGGCGGCCTTCTCGTCCTCCAGTGTGGCCACCTTCTCCGCCAGCTTGCGGCACTTGCTGTCGGCGGCCGATTTTTCGCGGACGGCGTCAGCGTGTTGCGTCCGAAGCCTTTCGACTTCGGCAGCCACGGCTGCCGTGAGGGCCCCCGACGCAGTGCGGCTAGCGAAGTCAGCCACCTGCAGAACATTCACAAGACTGCGGTGTAAAAAAAACTGCTGCGAGGTCCAACTCAGCAGACCTGACGTAGCGCCTCCGTCGCCTCCGCCAGCCGGCGGGACGCAGCGCCAGCCTCATCCATGACAACCGCGAGGGCCGACGCCTCGCTACCGGCGCCCAGAACCCCGCCCTTCGCCTTCGGCGCTGCCCCGGCCGTCGTGGCCGCCGCGCCAGGCACAACCACAGCAAGTTGGCCTTCGCCCAACCCTGCAGCGTACCGATGAACCGATCAAAAAAAAAGAGAAGAGAGACTTACCACCAAGATAGTCGTCCACGCTAATATCAGTGGCGAAGTCGGCGACGCGTTTGCCCGCCAACGGCAACGCTCGAGCCGCCCTCGCGACCTCCGCCACTCCGCCAGTCGGCGGCACCGCCTTCGCCGACTTCGAGCCTTCGGCGCCTGCCGTTGCCTCCGGCGCCTTGCTGGATGCAGGGACGCTTGACTTCACCGCCTGCGGCGGCCGGCCTCCGCTGGACGCCGCAGCCTTCGCCGTCCCCCGCTGCCGTTTCGGCCTGGCTTCAACGAGCCTGATAGCCGCCGGGCGCTTTTGTGCAGCTCCTTGGCGATCCTTGTCCATCACTGCTGACACAACAGCAGCAATATTCCGCCCGTAAGGAAAAACCCTCCATGCACGAACCATGCGAGATGTAAAAAAGTCCTCGCCGGCCGCGCGGGGGACAGGAACATTCCTAGGCCAGCAACCCCCGGTAACCCTCAGCATCCGAGCCGAAGACTCCCGGAGCTCGGGCGAAGACATCCTTTCCCCCGGGGCCGCGCACGTCTTCGTCAATTCTCTAGCAAAACGATCAGAAACCCCAAGTCCTCCCATAGCAGTACCTAATTTTCTCTTTTTAGAGGACGGGGCGGCCGCCGGCGCGAGGTCGTCTCCGGTCTCTACCGCCGGTCTCTTCCCACGGCGGTCCATATCGTCTTGACCAGGGTAGCCGTCATACGGCAGTTGATTTAATTCAAACACCCTGTTCAAGCGGTCATTCGACCCGCGGATATCCCAGCTGCGCTGGCCCTCTGTCCTCGGCACGTAGCGTCCAACAAGCCGCACCGCCCCATCCTCCGCCTCACGCACAACGGCGGCCGGATCGCGACTTTGCAGATTCAGGGCGAAGGCGGGACTCCGCACCACCCTTTCACCATGAAAAGGCATCTGGCGAGGGCATACTTCGCCCAACGCCCAGCCACGCGCCAATGGCCACACCCCATACGCCACAAACTCTTCAACCAAGTCGCGCCCACTGCTCAAACCGGCGGCGCACCGAAGAGCCCCTTCGTCCTCATCCTCCTCGGCCACTTCAAAGGGCGGATACGCTGAGTAAAAATGAGAGCACATCGCGGACACGGGGAGTCCCTCATGGCCTTCGACAGTACCCTCAGTGACGTAAAACCAAAATTCGTTCCAGTTGCCCCACTTGTTGCGGGCGCAAGGAACCAACTCGACCACCTGCATCGTGGTTTTACCGGTCTTCGGCGTGAATGTGCAGGATCCAAACTGAGCGACTTCGCCTTCAATCACCCTCTTCTGCCAATGCAAACAATAATACTTCGCAAAAACTTCCACCGACGGCTGTCCGCCGTACGAAGTCGTCGCCCAGACATACTTCGACAGTGCCACTATGGCATTCGGTGTCAGCTGATGTATCTGAACGTTGAACTTGCGCAGGACTTCGCTAACAAACCGGTGCGCAGGCAGGCGGAGCCCGGCGGCGAAGAATGCCTCGAAAACGACCAACTCGCCCTCTGGCTCGGGGACTTCCTCCGCCCCCGGGACCCGACCAACTCCGCTGCCGAAGTAACCCAACCGCTGCATATCTTGCACGCGGGCCGACGAGATCCGCGACACGCCGAAATCAACAGAGTCGCCGGCGTGCAACTCCTCCACCATTAAGCTACTCGGCGTATCCTCAGACGAGGCGGCGGCCGGCGGCGAGGGAACGGCCGGCGGCGTAGCGGCAGCGGAAGAAGACGAGGACGGCATCGCAACGTACCGTCGGCGGCGGCGGGCGGTCTGCTTCACTCGAGCCAGATCTCCGGCGAACAAGACCGCGGCGGGCAGACGAGCAGCAAGTCGGCGGAAAGGGCGGCTAGGGTTTTTTCGCGGAGCGCGGAAAGTGAATTTCAAAAAGCGCCGCCCCCGCCCCCTTTTATAGACAGGACGCGGCGCTTCGGGAAACCCGCAATCCAACAGTACGCCGTCAATCAACGGTCACATCAAAAACCCCCGCGGAACCACTTCGAGCGAGGGCAGCGTCTCCGCCATCTAACGACGTCTTCGGCACCAGGTGACTTTGTCGAACTGGTCCCTCGGAGGGCAAATGTTGGGGCGAAGGCAAAGGCGCCACCCTTCGCTCGAAGTCTTCGCTGTTAGCAGCCGAACTGACAGAAACAAGACAGGCGGGGACACCCTTCGCTCCTTCAGTTCCAGGCGAAGACTGGCGACGAAGGGCATCCCACGGCGCGGCCTCGTCCAGCTCGAAGGCCCACGTGCAATCCGGCCCGTCGTAACGGGCCCCGCTTGGCCGCCCTGCGTTACGGGCCTATGTTGTAAAAGCATTCCTGTAATTACGGTCTGTAACCCCGCTTTATGGGAATATTCTTGGGATAACCTAGGCGCCTGAGGGCACATGCGTCCTTAGCTCGAGGTGCTGTGCGCTCAGGTACCTATAAATACCCCTGTACAGTGCCCGTGAGAGGCCAGATGAACAGAGCTTTTGCCATCTAGCGCGAGTGCCCTGTTGTCATCACTGTTTGCCCTTGTTGGACCTCCTTGCACCTGAGAGCAAGTTCCAACACCTTGCTTCGGGATCTGGTATCCAAAGGGGTCTACCTTTGACTTAATTGGATATTCAGACTCCAATTATGCTGGATGTAAGGTCGATAGGAAAAGTACATCAGGGACGTGCTAATTTCTAGGAAGGTCCCTGGTGTCATGGAGTTCTAAGAAACAAACCTCTGTTGCCCTATCTACCGCTGAGGCTGAGTACGTTGCAGCAGGACAGTGTTGCGCGCAACTACTTTGGATGAGGCAAACTCTCCGGGACTTTGGCTACAACCTGAGCAAAGTCCCACTCCTATGTGACAATGAGAGTGCTATCCGCATGGCAGACAATCCTGTTAAGCACAGCCGCACAAAGCACATAGACATCCGGCATCACTTTTTGAGAGACCACCAGCAAAAGGGACATATCGAAGTGTTTTATATTAGCACCAAGAACTAGCTAGCCGATATCTTTACCAAGCCTTTAGATGAGAAGACCTTTTGCAGGCTGCATAGTGAGCTAAATGTCTTAGATTCGCGGAACTTGGATTGATGTGTAGCATACATGTGTATTATGCTTTGATCATGTTCCCTTATGCATTTTGTTGTTTATTGATGGTGCTCAAGTTGTACAAGCGCTCCCCGGACCTCAAAAGTCCATTTGCAAGTGATGCACATATTTAGGGGGAGATGTGCTACAACTTGACCCTTTGAGACTAACCATGTGTTTGAGCTTGCTTGATTTAGTCTCAAAGGTGGATTGAAAGGGAAAGGTGAACTTGGACCATGCAAGACTTCCACTGCACTCCGATGAGAGGGTAACTCACTCCAAGTTCATCTCCATATTCTTATTGCCTTTGTACTCTTATTTGAAGATTTTGGTGAGGCAATGGGGTTTAAGGGCCAAGATTAATTCTGTTTTGGTGCTTGATGCCAAAGGGGGAGAAAATAAGGCCAAAGCAAGAAATGGATCAACTACCACTTGAGAATTTTGAAAATAGTAGAGTAGAGCTTTGTTTTGTCAAAATACTCTTTATGTCTCTTAGTGCTAAAAGTCTGTCTCTTGTGGGGAGAATGCTTGATTATGGGAAAAAGGGGGAGTTTTTGAATCTTTGATCAATTTCTATTGGAATACCTCTCTTTATGTCTCAACAAGTGATTTTGACTTAGAGATAGGAAATCGAGTTAATTTGCAAAAACAAACCAAGTGGTGGCAAAGAATGATCCAAATATGCCAAATTTGAATCAAAAAAAATTTGTGTTCTCAATTACATTGTTGTTGCACTTCCTTTAGTTGCTTTTTGTTGGTGTTGGCATAAATCACCAAAAAGGGGGAGATTGAAAGGGAAATGTGCCCTTGGGCCATTTCTAAGTATTTTGGTGATCAAGTGCCAACACAAATGGTTTAAGGGTGAAACTATGCCAAATGGTGGAAGAAGTGCAAAGTCAACACAAAGGTATGATTCTAGACTTAGTACATTGGTTTTGTGTACTAACATATTTGTCTAAGTGTTAGAATCAGGGAAAATACAATTGGAAATGACTTGGCTCGAGCAGCTAAGACTCTGCTCAGTCTGGGTGCACCGGACAGTGTCCGGTGCGCCAGGCTAGCGTCTGATCAACTGGCTGCTCTCGGGTCTCGACGGCGGCGTACGGCTATAAATCACCGGACTGTCCGGTGGTGCACCGGACAGTGTCCGGTGAGTCGGCTGCGGCGAAGTCGCCGCTCTCGGGAACCAAGTCAACAGCGTACGGCTATAATTCACCGGACTGTCTGGTGAGGCACCGGACTGTCTGGTGAGCTAACGGTCGGGCGCGCCAATGGTCGGCCGCGCAATCTGCGAGTGACGCGTGGCCGAGCCAACGGTCGGATGGGGGCACCGGACTGTCCGGTGTGCACCGCACAGTGTCCGGTGCGCCAATGGATCCAAGTCTCCAACGGTCGAGTGCGCCAGAATAGGAAAGAAATCTGCACCGGACTGTCCGGTGCGCCAGTCGACAGAAGGCAAGAATTGCCTTCCTGGATTGCTCTCAATGGCTCCTAGCTGCCTTTGGGCTATAAAAGGGGCCCCTAGGCACATGGAGGAGAACACCAAGCACACTTTGAGCATCCTTGATCATTCACACTCCGTCTTTGCGCACTTGTTTGACATTCTTAGTGATTTGAGCTCCATCCTAGTGAGAACTTTGTGATATTCATTTGAGCTCGAGTTTTGGTCGTGTGTGTGCGTATTTGCTGTGGATTTGTGTGTGTTGCTTCCCTCCCTTACTCTAGTGCTTTCACTTTGATTCTCATTGTAAGGGCGAGAGACTCCAAGTTGTGGAGATTCCTCGCAAACGGGAAAGAGTAAAGAAAAGAAGAACACTGTGGTATTCAAGTTGATCGTTGGATCACTTGAGAGGAGTTGAGTGCAACTCTCATCCATTGGGACGCCACAACATGGAGTAGGCAAGTGTTGTACTTGGCCGAACCACGGGATAAATCCTCGTGTCTCTTGTGCTTGTTCTTACTGTGTCTATTGTGCTTCACAAGAGCTCTCTTTAGCCACTTGATTTTATTGTGCTAACTCCTAATTAAGTTTTGTGGCTTTAAGTTTCAAGTTTTTACAGGATCACCTATTCACCCCCCCTCTAGGTGCTCTCAAGTACCTTTCCGCTATTTATTTCAAGCATTGTGTGATGATGTCCAATTATGTAATCACTGTATACGTGAGTTTCTGATCCTGGCACGTACATGGTTCGCATTCGGTTTGCCTTCCAAAACCGGGTGTGACAGCATCCCTATAAACCTAAGTGGGTAGTATTCCTTACCGACTTAGTGGTGCTTGACTCTAAAGGGATAGGTGTCATTCTCGGTTTGGATTGGCTCACCAAGCACCAAGGCAACATAGCTTGTGCTGAGAGGGTAGTAACGGTTACCAACCACCAAGGAATAACAATCGGATGTAAGATCTACCCTAGAATGTTAAACTATATGGTGTATAACCTCCTAATAGAATCAATGGAAGATGTGCCAATCGTTCAAGAATTCCTTGAGGCGTTTCCAAATGAACTATCTGGTATGCCTCCAGAACGAGATATGGAGTTCACTATTGATCTGGTCCCTGGAACCAAGCCAATAGCAAAAAGTGCATATCGATTAGCAGCCCTGGAGCTTGCGGAATTGAAGAAGAAACTTGGGGAACTCCAACAAAAAGGATTTATCAGGCCTGCCGCTTCTCCTTGGGGAGCTCTAGTCCTCTTTGTTAAGAAGAATGATGGGAGCATGAGGTTATGTGTGGATTATCGAGACCTCAATGCAGCCACCATCAAGAATAAGTACCCTCTTCCTCGGATTGATGATCTGTTTGATCAAATAAAGGGAGCCAAGTACTTGTCCAAAATTGATCTGAGGTCAGGATATCACCAACTCAGGGTTCGACAAGAGGATATCCCAAAAGCAGCATTCATGACCCGTTATGGGCAATACGAATTCACAGTTATGCCCTTTGGTCTAACTAATGCCCCCGCCTTTTTCATGACTCTCATGAATAAGGTATTCATGGAGGAGTTAGATCGATTTATCATGGTCTTCATTGACGACATATCGATCTACTCAAAGTGTGCTGAGGAACATGCACAACATCTCAGAGTTGTCTTGAGAAAGCTCATAAAACACCAATTGTATGCCAAGTTCGGCAAATGTGATTTTTGGTTACAAAAAGTCAGTTATCTAGGTCACGTTTTAACAACTGAAGGTATTGAAGTAGACCCAGAGAGGGTGAGGCAGTATTAGAATTAAAACAACCAACCTCAGTGTCAGAAATTCGGAGCTTCTTAGGATTGGTCAGCTACTACCGAAGATTTATTGAAGGATTCTCTAAAATAGCCCGACCCATGACCGAGTTGCTCAGGAAAGATAAGAAATTTGTGTGGACGAAAGCTTGTGAGAAAAGCTTTGAAGAATTGAAGAAAAGACTAACATCAGCTCCAATGCTAGTACTACCAGATAACCAAAAGAACTTTGTCATCTTTTGTGATGCATCAAGACACGGTCTGGGTTGTGTGCTTATGCAAGAGGGGAGAGTAGTATCTTATGCCTCACGACAACTAAGGGCCCATGAGCAGAACTACCCTACCCATGACTTGGAACTAGCAACAGTTGTGCATGCCCTAAAAATTTGGAGACATTATTTGATTGGGAACAAATGTGAAATTTACACTGACCACAAGAGCCTCAGGTTTATCTTCACTCAACCGGATCTCAACCTTAGACAAAGAAGATGGCTGGAATTGATCAAAGACTATGATCTAGAAATTCACTACCATCCAGGGAAGGCTAATGTAGTGGCGGATGCGCTCAGTCGTAAAGCGTATTGCCACCACTTGGTCACTCAAGCCCCAGAGCTGAGTGAAGAAATGAGGAAGTTGAACCTAAGGGTTGTACCCCACTCTTACAACTACAACCTTAGTATTCAACCTGTCTTGGATGATCAGATCAAGAAAGCACAGATGGAGGATAAAAGACTAATGTGGATGAAAGATCGTAACAGAGAAGGCAAGGCCCCGGATTTTAGAGTCGATAAAGACAGAGCATTATGGTTCAGAAGAAGACTATGTGTACCCAAGCAAGGCCATTTCCGCAAAACCATTCTGGATGAAGCCCACAATTCAGCTTACTCTATCCACCCTGGTACTACCCAGATGTACTTGGACCTCAAGGAGAGATATTGGTGGAATGGTATGAAGGGTGATATTGCTAAATTCGTCTCCCATTGTGATGTGTGCAGCCGAATCAAAGCTGAGCACCAGAAGCCTAGCGGCTTACTTCAGCCACTGTCAATCCCTGTGTGGAAATGGGATGAAGTTAGTATGGATTTCATCGTCGGCCTACCAAGGACTAGAAATGGTCATGATTCAATTTGGGTAATAGTTGACCGACTCACTAAAGTGGCACATTTTATCGCTATATATTAACTGCATCGTGAGGTTGCATGGAGTACCCAAGAGAATCGTGTCATATCGAGGTACCCAATTCACTTCAAGATTTTGGAAGAAGTTACATGAAGCCCTTGGTACGAAGTTGGATTTTAGTTCTGCTTATCATCCTCAGACTGATGGCCAGACTGAAAGAATTAATCAGATCCTTGAAGATATGTTGAGAGCATGTGTCCTTTCATATGGAAAAAGATTGGGAAGATAGTCTATCCTATGCCGAGTTCTCTTATAACAATAGCTACCAGACAAGCCTGAGAATGTCACCATACGAAGCCCTCTATGGAAGGAAGTGTCGCACCCCCCTCATGTGGTCTGAAGTGGGTGACCTTATTATTGAAGGACCAGACTTCATTGCAGCAGCAGAAGACAAGGTTGCAGAAATTAGAGAGAATCTAAGAGCAGCCTAGTTCCACCAAAAAAACTATGTTGATAAAAGAAGGCATCCCCTAAGCTTTAGTGTTGGGGATCATGTGTATCTCAAGGTGTCTCCAATCCGTGGCACATGCAGATTCCAAGTGCGTGGGAAATTAGCCCCACGTTACATTGGCCCTTTCCCGATCATCAAGAAAGTAGGAGCAGTGGCCTACAAGCTGTAGTTACCTCAAGAAATGTCAGATGTGCATGATGTGTTTCATGTGTCTCAGCTTAAGAAATGCCTAAGGATACCAGAAGAACAAGTGAGTCCAAAAACAATCGATCTACAGGACGATCTCAGATATCAAGAGGTACCAATAAGGATTTTAGATACTGTGACAAGAAGAACTAGAAATTCAACCTTCAGAATTTGCTGAGTCCAATGGAGCAGACACTCAGAGGCAGAAGCAACCTGGGAAAGAGAAGATGCGCTACGAGCAGAATTTCCTAACCTTTTCTTAGACCAAGCTGAATCTCGAGGGCGAGATTCGACCTAAGTGGGGTAGGTTTGTAACATCCCAATTTTCAACTATGGAATAAAACTTGTTCAGAATTATTGATAGCTATGCAAACCAGTGCCTCTATGGGTTATTCCTTGATATCCTTCTAAATTATAGGCTAAGCTTGTCTTTCACCGAGGTAAATTCTTGAAAACGTCTAATGCCCGCCCACAATAGACAGAGGGAGCCCAAAACCACTTGTGGCAAAACACATGCGTAAATAAATCGTAAGCCTGCCTCTAGCTGCCTTGGCATTTGTGCGTCCAAGCAAGCCCCACCTACACCCTCTGCCCTGAGACAGCCTTGTCATGCATGCCAAACTGCTATATTAAAGGGCCGGGTTGCAGACCTTGAAGTGATACCTGAGTGCAGAAAGTCACTCCAACAAGACCTCACGCACCCGCCTGAGCACACGCCAGTCACTTGTCACAATCACAACTAAATGAATGCCCCACCATGAGCCAAGTTACCCTGCCAACCTCGGGATGTTGCGACTACACTGTGGCAACGTCGCCAATCACAGTACGCCGGTCGAGACTCCCTCCATTATAAACTGTCGTTCCTCCGCCTATAAATACTGATGCCCTTGCCGCGGAACCTCACAGTCCAGCCACCATCTCATTGTCACCCTCACATCTGAACAACGCGTGCCTTACTCTTCAAACCAGAGGACAAGCCCTCACCGTCGATTTGAGCCATAGGTGAGCATGCCATGATCTTCGACCTCTTCCTCCCCCCGAAGTCGTTCTTAAACTATAGAAGTTATGACCTTAGCATCAATTAAGACAGCTTTTCCCATGGCCATCATTTGCCCATTGAAAATATGCAAGGAAAACCTCGCTTAAACAATTGTCATATAATAAGCATAACCAAGTTTCTAGAAGATTATACAATATTCATGATAAACCTTAATCATAAGCAAGACAACTTTCTAGGAACAACCATGGATAACCATGATGTACATAGCCTTCTAGAACTCCCTACACTAATCATGGTAAGTCACAAAGCCTATATATTTTTGGACCTCTCTAGAATTATGGTGATGTGTCATGGTGAAGTGTCCCCCATGTAAGGTGGATGTGACACATGCATGGTGAAGTGTTCCCCCATTAAAGTGGTAAATGACACATGCATGGTGAAGTGTCCCCCCATGAAAGGTGGAGGTGACAAATGCATGGTGAAGTGTCCCCCCATTAAGGTAGAGGTGACACATGCATGGTGAAGTGTCCCCCCATGAAAGGTGGAGGTGGCTGAAAGGGAAATATGCCCTTGGGCAATTTCTATAATATTTTGGTGATTGAGTGCCCAACATGTTTAATTAAGTTCACATGTGCCAAGTAAGGTGAGAAGTGCAAATCAAAGATAAAGGTACATTTCTAGACTTAGTACATTGTTTTGAGTACTAACATATTTTGTCTAAGTGCTAGAAACAGGGAGAAAAGAATTGGAAAAGGACTTGGCTCTGTGCAGCTAACTCCAGCTCGACTTGGCACACCGGACTGTCCGGTGGTGCACCGGACAGTGTCCGGTGCGCCAGGCTGGTCCGCGTGAAAGGGCCACTCTCGGGACTCGACGGCAGCGTACGACTATAATTAATCGGACTGTCCGGTGGTGCACCGGACTGTCCGATGAGTCATCTACGGCGAACTCGTCGCCCTCGGGAAAAGCAAAGGGGCGACGTGGCTATAATTCACCGGACTGTCCGGTGGTGCACCGGACTGTCCGGTGAGCCAACGGTCGGCCGCGCAATCTTCGCACGACGCATGGCAGCTCCAACGGTCGGCAGGGGGCACCGGACTGTCCGGTATGCACCGGACAGTGCTCGGTGCGCCAATGGGCCCGGAGTTGCAATGGTCGAATGCGCCAGAAAAGGAAGGAGATCGCGCACTGGATAGCTACAGGGACTGTCCGGTGGTACACCGGACTGTCCGGTGCACCACCCGACAGAAGGCAAGTTTAGTTTTCCAAGTTGGCCTCCAACGACTCCTAGCTGCCTTGGGGCTATAAAAGGGACCCCTAGGTGCATGGAGGAGTAACCCAAGCATTCACTAAGTATTCTAAGGCATTCAGACTCTGCTCCCACGCATTTGCTTTGTTGTGTTAGAGATTTGAGCTCTATTCGAGTCGAAGACTCCCTGTGTTGTCATTTGAGCTCGAGTCTTCACTTGTGTGCGTGGGTGTGCTGTGCATTTGAGTCTTGTGTGTGTTGCTCTTCCCAACCTTACTCTGTGCATTCTTTGTGATATCTATCGTAAGGGCGAGAGATTCCAAGTTGTGGAGATTCCTCGCAAACGGGATAAGACTCTAAAGGAAGAAAGTCGTGGTATTCAAGTTGATCATTGGATTGCTTGAAAGGGGTTGAGTGCAACCCTCGTCCATTGGGATGCCACAACATGGAAGTAGGCAAGTGTTACTTGGCCGAACCACGGGATAAAATCGCGTGTCTCTTGTGATTGCTCCCTCTGTGATTATTTGTGTTTGCAAGAGCTTGCCTCATAGACTTGATTAACTTGCGCTAATATATCTTTAATCAAGCTTGTTGGAATTTAGTGTTTAATTTTATAGGATCACCTATTCACCCCCCCCCCCTCTAGGTGCTCTCAATTGGTATCGAAGTCGTACTCTTCATCTAAGGGACTAACCGCCCGAAGAGTTGGATCCTAAGGGAAAGGGGATGGTGGTCAACGACAAAGAAAAGGAGTCCTTCCTCAACAAGCCTAGAGACGACAAACCAACTGACTCTAGCTCGAGTCACAAGAAGAAGGACGGGAAGAAGAAGAGGCGCATCAAGAAGATCGTCTACTATGACAGCGATGCATCTTCTTCTTCACCAAGAGACGACGACGATGACAATTCTTCATCAAAGAAAAAGACGGTTAATCAAAACTATTCCTTTGATTATTCCTGCATGCCGTACAATTCGAATGCACATTTACTTTCTATTCCTCTAAGAAAACCTCCACACTTTGATGGAGAGGACTACTCATTTTGGAGTCATAAAATGCGTAGTCATCTATTTTCTCTCCATCCTAGCATTTGGGAAATAGTTGAAAATAGAATGCATTTCGATAGTACGGATAACGTTGTGTTTATTAATGAGCAAATTCATAAAAATGCCCAAGCCACTACTATTTTGCTAGCATCTCTGTGCAGGGATGAATACAACAAGGTTAGCGGCTTGGACAATGCAAAGCAGATCTGGGACACCCACAAGATATCTCATGAGGGAAATGACGCCACCATGATCACCAAAATGGAGTTGGTGGAAGGCGAGCTGGGGAGATTTGCGAAGATCAGGGGAGAGGAGCCAACTCAAACCTACAACAGGCTCAAGACCCTGGTCAACAAAATTAGAAGCTATGGAAGCACAAGATGGACGGACCATGACGTTGTCCGACTCATGCTCAGGTCATTTACTGTAATTGACCCCCATCTTGTCAATCTTATTCGTGAAAACCCCACGTACACAAAGATGATGCCCGAGGAGATCCTTGGAAAGTTTGTGAGCGGGCGCATGATGGTGAAGGAAGCACGATACGTGGATGATGCTTTGAACGGTCCACTACCCATCTACGAGTCACAGCCTGTTGCTCTCAAAGCAACAAGCAGCAAGGAGGCGCTACCAAGCAAGGTAGCTCAAGTAGAGGCTACCGGCCTCAATGAAGATGAGATGGCGCTTATCATCAAGCGCTTCAAGACCGCACTTAAAGGACGCAAGGAGTATCCCAACAAGAATAAAACAAAGGGAAAGTGCTCCTGCTTCAAATGCGGTAAGACTGGTCATTTTATTGCTCAATGTCCCGATAATGAAAATGACCAGGGACAAGAAAGACATGGGAAGAAGGAGAAGAAGAAAAGCTATAAGAAGGCGAAAGGCGAGGCTCATCTTGGAAAAGAATGGGATTCCAACTGCTCCTCATCCGACTCCGACGATGAAGGACTCGCTGCCTCAGCCTTCAAAAAGTCTTCCCTCTTCCCCAACAAACGCCACACTTGCCTCATGGCCAAGGAGAAGAAGGTAAGCGTTCGAGAAACCCCTAAGTACACTACTTCTAGCAATGATGATTCTTCCGATGATGAAGTAGATTACTCTAGCTTATTTAAAGGTTTAGATAGAGCCAAAGTAGAGAAAATTAATGAATTAATTGATGCTCTAAATGAAAAAGATAGATTGCTAGAGAAGCAAGAAGACATTTTATATGAGGAACATGACAAATTTGTTAGTGTACAAAAGTCTCTTGCTTTAGAAACTAAGAGAAATGAAATGCTATCTTCTGAGTTATCTGCTTGCCATGAATCTATCTCTAGTTTAAAGATTTTAAATGATGATTTAAATGCTAAGCTAGAGGAAGTTAACAAATCTAGTTCATGTGTAGAGCATGTTGTTATTTGCAATAGATGTAAAGACTTTGATGTTGATACTTGTAATGAACATCTTATTGCTATTACTAAATTAAATGATGAGGTGGAAAGTCTTAACACTCAACTTAAGACTTGCAAAAGTGATTTTGATAAATTAAAGTTTGCTAGGGATGCCTACACTATTGGTAGACACCCCTCAATTAAGGATGGACTTGGTTTTCGAAAGGAAGCCAAGAACTTAACAAGCCAAAGGGTCCCCATTCTCAACAAGGAGAAAGGGAAGGCCCCTATGGCTAGTAGTACTCAAAGGAATCATGCTTTCATTTATAATAGGAAAATTGCTAGTCGTTCCAATTATAATAGGAGTTATGATCATGATGCTTTTGATTCACATGCTATGTTTGCCTCTAGCTCTACTTTTGTTCATGGTAGAAGTAGGCCTAAGAGAAATTATGTTGTGCATCATGTACCTAGGAAAGTGTGTAATGAATCTACTATTGTTTTCCATGCTTGCAACACTTCTTTTGTTTTTTCATGTAAGAATGCAAAAGTAGTGGCTAGGAAATTGGGATCCAAATGCAAGGGAGACAAAACTTGCATATGGGTTCCAAAAACTATTGTGACTAACCTTGTAGGACCCAACAAGAGTTGGGTACCTAAAACCCAAGCTTAAATTCCTTGCAGGTTTATGCATCCGGGGGCTCAAGCTGGATTATCGACAGCGGATGCACAAACCACATGACGGGGGAGAAGAAGATGTTCACCTCCTACGTCAAGAACAAGGATTCCCAGGATACGATTATTTTTAGAGATGGGAATCAAGGCAAGGTCAAAGGCTTGGGCAAGATAGCCATCACCAACGAGCACTCCATATCGAATGTATTTCTAGTAGACTCGTTTGGTTACAACCTCCTGTCTGTAAGTCAATTGTGTCACATAGGTTACAAATGTCTTTTTACAAATGCTGATGTATTTGTCTTTAGAAGGAGTGATGGTTCATTAGCTTTTAAGGGTGTATTAGATGGCAAACTCTACTTAGTTGATTTTTTGAAAGAGGAGGCCAATCTAGATGCATGCTTAATAGCTAAGACTAGTATGGGCTGGCTGTGGCATCGCCGTCTAGCACATGTTGGGATGAAGAACCTTCATAAACTTCTAAAGGGAGAACATGTGTTAGGACTAACCAATGTTTGTTTCGAGAAAGATAGACCTTGTGTAGCTTGTTAGGCAGGAAAATAGGTGGGAAGCACTCATCACAGCAAAAATGTGATGACAACATCAAGACCATTGGAGCCACTTCACATGGACCTCTTCGGACCCGTTGCCTACCTTAGCATCGGGGGAAGTAAGTATGGTCTTGTAGTTGTTGATGATTTTTCCAGCTTCACTTGGGTGTTCTTTTTGCAGGATAAGTCAGAAACCCAAGGGACCCTAAAGCGCTTTCTAAGGAGGGCTCAAAACGAATTTGAGCTCAAGGTGAAAAAGATAAGAAGCGACAACAGGTCTAAGTTTAAGAATCTACAAGTGGAGGAGTATCTTGAGGAAGAAGGCGTCAAGCACGAGTTCTTCACTCCCTACACACCACAGCAAAACGGTGTGGTAGAGAGGAAGAACAGGATGCTTATCGACATGGCGAGAACGATGCTTGGAGAATTCAAGACGCTCGAGCGGTTTTGGTCGGAAGCTATGAACACAGCTTGCCACGCCATAAACCGGCTCTACCTACATCGCCTTCTCAAGAAGACCTCGTATGAACTCCTTACCGATAACAAACCCAACGTCTCTTACTTTCGTGTATTTGGGAGCAAATGTTACATTCTGGTGAAGAAAGGTAGACATTCTAAATTTGCTCCCAAAGCTGTAGAAGGGTTTTTGCTAGGGTATGACTCAAATACAAAGGTGTATAGAGTCTTCAACAAATCATCGGGTTTGGTTGAAGTCTCTAGCGATGTTGTATTTGATGAGACTAATGGCTCTCCAAGAGAGCAAGTTGATCTTGATGATATAGATGAAGATGATGTTCCGACGGCTCCAATGCGCACGATGGCGATAGGTGATGTGCGACCACAGGAACAACAAGAGCAAGATCAGCCATCTTCCTCCACAATGGTGCATCCTCCAACTCAAGACAGCGAACAGGCACCTCAAGAAGAGGCACAGGATCAAGGGGGAGCACAGGAAGAACAAGTGATAGAGGAAGAAGCACCACGGGCACCTCCAACCCAAATCCGAGCAACGATCCAACGACATCACCCCATTGACTAGATTCTGGGTGACATAAGCAAGGGAGTAACTACTCGCTCAAGATTGGCTAACTTTTATGAGCATTACTCGTTTGTCTCTTCTATTGAGCCTTTCAGGGTAGAAGAGGCCTTGCAGGATCCGGATTGGGTGCTGGCCATGCAGGAAGAGCTCAACAACTTCAAAAGAAATGAAGTTTGGAGCCTGGTGCCACGTCCAAAGCAAAATATTGTGGGAACCAAGTGGAAGTTCCGCAACAAGCAAGACGAGCATGGGGTGGTGACACGAAACAAGGCTCGACTTGTGGCAAAAGGTTATGCCCAAGTCGCAGGTTTGGATTTCAAGGAGACTTTTGCTCCTGTGGCTAGGCTAGAGTCTATTCGAATTCTATTAGCCTATGCCGCTCACCATTCTTTCAGGTTATTTCAAATGGACGTGAAGAGCGCTTTCCTCAATGGGCCAATCAAGGAGGAGGTATACGTGGAACAACCCCCTGGCTTTGAGGATGACAGGTACCCCGACCATGTGTTCAAGCTCTCTAAGGCGCTCTATGGACTTAAGCAAGCCCCAAGAGCATGGTATGAATGCCTTAGAGATTTCTTAATTGCTAATGCTTTCAAGGTTGGGAAAGTCGATCCCACTCTTTTCACTAAGACTTGTGATGGTGATCTTTTTGTGTGCCAAATTTATGTCGATGACATAATATTTGGTTCTACTAATCAAAAGTCTTGTGAGGAATTTAGCTAGGTGCTAACACAAAAGTTTGAGATGTCGATGATGGGCGAGTTGACCTACTTCCTTGGGTTCCAAGTGAAGCAACTCAAGGACGGCACCTTCCTCTCCCAAACGAAGTACACTCAAGATCTTCTCAAGAGGTTTGGGATGAAGGACGCCAAGCCCGCGAAGACACTGATGGGAACCGACGGACATGTCGACCTCAACAAAGGAGGTAAGTCCGTTGATCAAAAGGCATACCGGTCTATGATAGGGTCATTACTTTATTTATGTGCTAGTAGACCGGACATTATGCTTAGTGTATGCATGTGTGCTAGATTTCAATCCAACCCCAAGGAATGTCACCTTGTGGCCATTAAGCGAATTCTTAGGTATTTAGTTGCTACGCCTTGCTTCAGGATCTGGTGTCCAAAGGGGTCTACCTTTGACTTGATTGGATATTCAGACTCCGATTATGCCGGGTGCAAGGTTGATACGAAGAGCACATCGGGGACGTGCCAATTTCTAGGAAGGTCTCTAGTGTCGTGGAGTTCAAAGAAATAAACATCTGTTGCCCTATCCACCACTGAGGCCGAGTATGTTGCCATAGGGCAATGTTGCGCGCAACTACTTTAGATGAGGCAAACTCTCCGGGACTTTGGCTACAATCTGAGCAAAGTCCCACTCCTATGTGACAATGAGAGTGCAATCCACATGGCAGATAATCCTATTGAACACAGCCGCACTAAGCACATAGACATCCGGCATCACTTTCTGAGAGACCACCAGCAAAAGGGAGATATCAAAGTGTACCATATTAGCACCGAGAACCAGCTAGCCAATATCTTTACCAAGCCGTTGGATGAGAAAACTTTTTGCAGGTTGCGTAGTGAGCTAAATGTCTTAGATTCGCGTAACTTGGATTGATCTATAGCATACATGTGTTCTATGCCTTTGATCATGTTACTTTATGTATTTAAATCCATTATTGTTTATTTATGGTGCTCAAGTTGTACACATGATCCCTGGACCTCACAAGTCCATTTGCAACTGATGCACTTATTTAGGGGGAGATATGCTACAACTTGACCCTTTGAGACTAACCTTTGTGTTTGAGTATTCTTGATGTAGTCTCAAAGGTGCATTGAAAGGGAAAATGGACTTGGACGTTGCAAAGACTTCCACTGCACTCCGGTATTGGTGTACTTAATTCCAAGTTCATTCCTATGCTCTATTTGCCTTTTTGCTCTTAATTGACATTTTTTGGTGAGGCAATGGGGTTAAAGGGTCAAGAATGATCTCGTTTTGGTGCTTAATGCCAAAGGGGGAGAAATTAAGGCCAAAGCAAATGGATCAGCTACCACTTGTGAATTTTGTTGTGAATTTTGAAAACAATAGAGTTAGAACTTTTGATTTGTCCAAAATACTCTTATTGCAAAATTTAGTCTCTTATGGGGAAGAATTTTTGGTCATGGGAAAAAGGGGGAGTTTTTGGCACTTGATCAATTTCACTCTTGGATTATCTCTCTTTGTGCCCAAACAAGTGAGTTTGACTTAGAGATAGGAAAATGAATTTGATTTGCAAAAATAAACCAAGTGGTAGCAAAGAATGATCCAAATATGCCAAGTTATAGTAAAAAACAATATGATACTCATTTGCGTTGATGTTGCACTTATTTTGGTTGCTTTTTGATGTGTTGGCATAAATCACCAAAAAGGGGGAGATTGAAAGGGAAATATGCCCTTGGGCAATTTCTATAATGTTTTGGTGGTTGAGTGCCCAACATGTTTAATTAAGTTCACATGTGCCAAGTAAGGTGAGAAGTGCAAATCAAAGATAAAGGTACGTTTCTAGACTTAGTACATTGTTTTGAGTACTAACATATTTTGTCTAAGTGCTAGAAACAAGGAGAAAAGAATTGGAAAAAGACTTGGCTCTGTGCAGCTAACTCTAGCTCGGCTTGGCACACCGGACTGTCTGGTGGTGCACCGGACAGTGTCCGGTGCGCCAGGCTGGTTCGCGTGAAAAGGCCACTCTCAGGACTCGACGGCGGCTACGGCTATAATTCACCGGACTGTCCGATGAGTCATCCGCGGCGAACTCGTCGCCCTCGGGAAAAGCAAAGGGGCGACGTGGCTATAATTCATCGGACAGTTCGATGATGCACCGGACTGTCCGGTGAGCCAACGGTCGTCGGCACCAACGGTCGGCCGTGCAATCTTCGCACGACGCGTGGTAGCTCCAACGGTCAGCGGGGGCACCGAACTATCCGGTATGCACCGGACAGTGTCCGGTGCGCCAACGGGCCCAGAGTTGCAACGGTCGGATGCGCCAGAAAAGGAAGGAGATCGCGCACCGGACAGCTACAGGGACTGTCCGGTGGTACACCGGACTGTCCGGTGCACCACCCGACAGAAGGCAAGTTTAGTTTTCCAAGTTGGCCTCCAACGGCTCCTAGCTGTCTTGGGGCTATAAAAGGGACCCCTAGGCGCATGGAGGAGTAACCCAAGCATTCACTAAGTATTCTAAGGCATTCAGACTCTGCTCCCGCGCATTTGCTTTGTTGTGTTAGAGATTTGAGCTCTATTCAAGTCGAGGACTCCCTGTGTTGTCATTTGAGCTCGAGTCTTCACTTGTGTGTGTGGGTGTGCTGTGCATTTGAGTCTTGTGTGTGTTGCTCTTCCCAAGTCCCAACCTTACTCTGTGCATTCTTTGTGATATCTATTGTAAGGGCGAGAGACTCCAAGTTGTGGAGATTCCTCGCAAACGGGATAAGACTCTAAAGGAAGAAAGCCGTGGTATTCAAGTTGATCATTGGATCGCTTGAAAGGGGTTGAGTGCAACCCTCGCCCATTGGGACGCCACAACGTGGAAGTAGGCAAGTGTTACTTGGCCGAACCACGGGATAAAATCGCGTGTCTCTTGTGATTGCTCTCTCTGTGATTATTTGTGTTTGCAAGAGCTCTCCTCATAGACTTGATTAACTTGCGCTAATATATCTTTAATCAAGCTTGTTGGAATTTAGTGTTGAATTTTACAGGATCACCTATTCACCCCCCCCCCTCTAGGTGCTCTCAGTGACACATGCATGGTGAAGTGTCCTCCCATTAAAGTGGTAGATGACACATGCATGGTGAGGTGTCACTCATCCATAGCTCCTAGGTGCCTATATAAGGATGTGCTCCCCCTCTTGCCATGACATAACATCCCACTCCCATCCACACACATTCAAGGGCAAGGTAGAAGTAAAGTAGTGTTGAAGTATAGGAACCCTTGCATAATCATACGTGTCCTTGTTGTAAGTATATTGTTATGCTGTAAAATTTCTATTTGCTTAGTGCATAAGTTGTGATCCATCTGAAGGAGTGCTCTGCCTCCCGGGATCACAAGGCTTCATCTGTAGGAGTGCTCTGCCTCCCGGAAGCCAGCTTCATCTGTAGGAGTGCTCTACCTCCCGGAAGCAAATATGGCTGGCTCTACCGCCTACCATGCACTAAGTAATTAGAGATTAAATATGAACTATTGTAATGTATTGATGTATGTTATTTTGATTGTTGTCCATACACCCACGATGTCCCACAAAATAGAACCAATTCCGGAAGAGAACCCGGAGGAGCCAGGAGACGAAGAACGTGACGCTGCGGACGCGCAACTGAACGAAGGCAAGTCTCATCGACCTCTTGCTTTGATCATGTTTGCTCCTAAGTGAGAAAATATATAAAACTTGCTAGACATAGTGATTGCATAAAATGACACACCTGATATTGAGTGAACGAGAGAAACTATGCATTGATGCCATGATGCATGTTGATTATCTTATGCCTTGATACTTGATGATACTGGATGGAAATGAGACCAGAGTAGCATGGTAAGTGTTGGAGCATGCGCTACTGTGGTGATAGACTTGCGACCGAGTTGCCATGGTGACATCTCGGATTTGCTAGTTTTGGTTGGTGGCTGCTCTGGTGAACCATAAGGACTGTGTGTTGTGGTGCCATCTCACCTAACTTATTTACAGTACGACCACATGAGCTTGTATGGGAAAGCCTTAGCCTAATCCCATTGATTGGCCTGGTAGTCGTCCGAGGTGGATATGTTTTGGGTTGGAGACCTGAGTGGTCAGGACCCGGGGTTTATGGGCGGCTAGGCGAGGTTGAGCCATGTTTGGGTGACGGCTATTGACAGAGCCATCTTGGGACGGTGATGTGCGTGTGGGTATAGCGTAGAACCTCTGCAGAGTGTATAATCCATTCGAATGGTCTGTGTCCTCGGTATAGGACAGGTTATGGTGTGGACACTTCAACTAGCTAAACTACCCGACTTACGAGATGGATAACGAGCATGGATATAGTCCTAGCATTGCACTTGTTAATCATGTTCATTGATCATTGCATACTAATCTGTAACTCCCTCCCTGTAAGGGCGAGGTGGGACTTGTTGAGTACCTTTGTGCTCACCCGTTATTTTTACAGAGGATCCTGATTTCGTGCCTGAGGAATTTTGAGTAGTTCGTGCCCTATACCCAAGTTTGGCGTGGTGCCGTTGCGGTAGAAGCCACCATGTGGGAAGAAGATACTACCCTCGTGTTTATCTTATCGACTATAGTTCTTCAAGTTGGTGTTATTATTATAACCGAATGTACTAAATAAAGTTATGTATGACTGTGGCACCACTTATGTAATGTATTTCACCAGAGACTGTTTTCTGGTGCTTAAATACATGTTTAGCTTCGGTTGTTTAGACCGGGGCATTCCACATCACTCCTTCAAGAAAAAACAAATGAGATGATAAGGATCAGTGTGGGCATACCATTCATGTATGCCATGGCAGAGGCTCGATTCAATTCAAGTTATAGTCCATCTCATATATATCAGAAGCAATCTCGGGTAAAATCAATGGCCAAGACACGTAAGGACTTCGTTTTCGACGATTAACATGCACGAAAACCAAATTTTATAATCTAACAGATGGTTTTGGTTTAATGTTAAATTTCATGCAGGACCAATAGGGAATAATCAAAACAACTTGGCATATAGAGACTGTGAGGGTGTTGCGACATCGTGTCTTGGTCTATTGAATCGTATATCGTCTTAGAGCTCATTAGAATGCATCTAGGGGTGATCACAACCAAGAATTCACAATTATCCATTATCTCTCTTGTTAGGGCTTGTGTTTTGTTATGTTCTTGTTTTTCTCATGAATAGACATTGTTCGTTGTACTAGTATTGCCAAGGTCGATTGTCGTGAACCAAAGCCTTTATTCTTGATCTTATTCACTTTGTGTTGACTAGTCCTTTCGGATCAAGACTTGAACCTCCTATCAATTTCATAAGCTTCATATAAACTTGCAGTTTCATATTGCGCTCATACCGTTCTTGTCTTTGTTCTTGATTCGCATGGAGGAAAGTCTTCTTGACGAGATCAATCATGTTTTGTGTGGTTGATAACTGGCATAACAATGATGTAATGATTGTGGCGGTCCAAATTAGACTTGGTTTAAAGCCTAAATCATGAACATCGAGTTCTCGTCAATCCAAGTTTATCATACTTATCAGAAGATTGGACCACATCTATATCAGATGCATATTGGTGGTTTTATAGGAAACTAAAAGCCATTCAATATCTCTTCTTTAAATGTATTTATTTATACTAGGTTAATATGGAGGGTCGTCCATATAGTGCTTGGTCTTAATCCATATTTAAATGTCTATTCATATTTAATAATTGGTATCTTACAAGAGATGAGATAAAAACCTTCAGATAAAAACCAGCTTCACACCCAGCCCGCCGTGCACTTTCCCCCGGGCCTTGGATTTGTTGATCTTCTTGGTCTCGGCGGCGCTGTAGGAGGCGTCGTTCTGCGGTTCCGCCGTCTCGGGCTGCTGCTGCTGCTGCGGCTGATCGCCTGACCTTCGTTTCGGTTTCGTGGCTGGGAGGAGGAACAGGATGGCGTCGTGGAGCTCGGTGGGTGTCAAGAGCGGGCGGAGGCGATGAATGACGCCGTCTCTCGGGGATCAGCAGCCGGTTCTGGTGAGGGTCCAGGTCGGTGGCCTTCAAGCACTTCTCGTCGTCGATGAAGTGCACGGGCAGGTCGGCGCGCAGGCCCAGCGCCACGAGGAAATGCTTGCGCAGGCACGGCGGCTCCTGAGCTCCTCTCTGCCGGCATCGAGCGACGGCGTCCGCGGGTGAGGCGGGATGGCTCCGAATGGCGGCGGTGCCGATGCCTCGAGGAGGAACGTGACTGTGGACTTGTGGAGGTCTCCTCCTCATCCCGCGCACACTTGTTGGCGACGGTGTCGTAGACGGCCATCTCGACTCTAGAGGGCTCTTCTTGAAGACGGACAAGGACGGCGCAGAATGGAATGAGGAGAGGAGACCGTTGCCGTCCCGCCCAGTCGTTGCGATATTTATTGAGCGACAGGATAAGCTCGCGCTAGACTGAACTCTGGTCCCACTTAGACATGTCCAAACGGGCCGCCCGGCCCGGTCCGGCCCGGGCCCGGTGAAGCCCGGTCCGTTATGGGCCCGGCCCGCCATGCATGATTAAAAAACCAGGCCGGGCCGGCTAAGCACGCGGGCTCAATTTCTTGTCCGAGCCCGGCCTGCAACGGGCCTAAATGGGCCGGGCCGGCCCGTTTAGCACGGAAAAAGCGGGCCGAAAAGCGGGCTATACGGGCCGAAAAATACGTTTTAGTGTAAAAAAAGCGGGCTTAACGGGCTTAGAGCTAAACGGGCCGTGCCGGGCTAGCCCACCGTGCCTAATTTCCTGTCCGAGCCCGGCCCGCTTATTCGTGCCGGGCTCGGACCGGGCTCAAAAAGCGGGCTTCGTGCCGGGCTCGCGGGCCTCGTGCTTATTGGACATCTATAGTCCCACTCCCAAATTCATTTTTCTAAATTAAAAAGGGGGAAAGGGAAAGATTATCTTCTCCGTCCCCTCCCCCCTCCCCTCCCGTACAGCTGTCTGTCTCGGAGCAGCGGGCAGCGGCGGCCGGCAGGCAATGCAATGAAGAAATGCTCGGCGTTGGCCTCGGCGTCCGACTGATGGTAGCTGTTGCCCCTGCGCCTCCAGTTCCAGCCCCACCAGGCAAACCGCCCCTTCCTCTCTGCTCCTCTCTCCGCCACCGCTCCTCCGGCTGGTGGTTCTCCAACGGCGACGCCCATGGAAGAGACAGCACCACCGCCACCACGAGCAGCAGGGCGACGAGGCGGAAGTGGTGGTCCGACCCCGACGGCAGCCAAGAAGACTACGGTTCCTCTTCTCTAGAGGAGGACGAGTACGGTTACGGTTACGACTACGATTACGAGGATGAGGCTGCGTTCCCCGGATTTGGAGGGGCTGGGGAGATGTTCGACGAGCCCTGGTTCTCCAAGGTCTGGTACATACGTATTGTGTAAAATTTCTGCTCCTTTCCTTCCTTTCTGGTACCCTCTGTCAATATGCCATCAATAATTTCTATTTTCCTGCGTGCTTGAACCTTCATAGTCATAGACTCATAGGTACTAATGTTACCTGTCTGGACAGTGGATGGGGACCATAGATCCTTTGCCACTCATTCTTAGTTATAACTAAGGGGGTCTTTGGTTTCTACGGACTAATTTCTAGTTCCTCCATTATATTTCATTTTAGTCCCTTAATTGCTGAATATGGAAACTTAAACTCTATTTTAGTTGTCATATTTAGCAATTTAGTGACTAAAATGGAATAAAATGGAGGGACTAAAAATTAGTCCCTAGAAACCAAACACCCTCTAAAAATGCTTCAAATTAAATCAAATCGTCTTCCATTTTTTTTTCTCTCTGGTATTAATTCAAGCAACTGTATAATGCTTTTGCCTGGTAGATCTAATTAAACCAAATCTCTGCTTATAATTCTCTGATTGGGATCTTAACTTACAATCAACTAACCCAGACTTGTCAGCTCCAGTTCATGCTGCTTTCCATTCCATCAGTAATGTAGCATGCATCAGTACTGTAATCAATCGATGGACGAATAATTGTGCTTCATTGTTGTAGTGACTAATCAAATGGCCTGCTGCTTTCTGTACTTGTGAGTAGGTATTCAAGACGTACGGATTCATGCTACCGGTGATGCTTGCATCCATGTTTGCTGTAACAGGGCTAAAGGCCTTTCTAATGGCCATGGCGATCCCGCTCGGTCAGTCGGCCATATCATTTATAATTGACGCTGTATGGCCAAGGAGAAAAGGCAACCGTGACGACAGGTGGAGGAGACCAGTCCAAGAGGAGGAGGAGGAGGAAGATTTCCCTAGGGACGCCACTGACTTTGCAACAGGTGGTCGAGGCAGATACAGCAGCAGCTATTATGAGGGGAGGAGAGGGAGGCAGAGCTACCAGTCAAGTGTCTCTAACGATTTTGCTGATGCTGCCTCAGCTGCTGTTGGAGCTGATGATAGCACCAAGAGCACCAGCAGTGGAGATGGCGGAGGCAACAAAAGCAGCGGTGGATATGGAGGATGGGATGAGCTTCTGGACAACAATAACAACACTGCTGCTGCCCGGGAGGCAAAGAGGAGCAGCAACTCATTCTCAGCTGGCAACACTTATTACAGCACGAAATCGCGGCCTTCGGCGACTGGGGAGGCAGATGCGGATTATACCGCCGCTGGCGGTGGCGGAAGAGCGGAGCAGGGAGTAGGAGCTCCTCCGGAAAGAATGAGAATGAGACGACGGCGGGTGCCGAGAACGATGGGGCTGGGCAGTACCAGGTACAAGCAGGCGCCACTCTTGATGCGCCTGTTGGTGGCAGTCTTCCCGTTCCTGGGATCATGGTTCAGTGTGCTCTGAACTGTGCTCCCTCGTTCCAAATTATAAGACGTTTTGGTTGTCGGCTTTCTCTAGATTCATAGCTTTTTGCTATGTACTTGGATATACACTATGTCTACAAACGTTATAAAAGCAATGTGTATAGAAAAGCCATAATTTAGAACAAGCAATGTATATAGAAAAGTCATGATTTGGAATGGAGGGAGTAGTATTATATATTAGCCCATGTTGGCTCACTCATGAATCCACATATAAGTAGCCAGTGGCAGTAAGCAAAAGATTATGATTGTGAAACTGCCTTCATCCGGTCTCCAGGCAGTCGCAGAAGTTTGATTCAATCATAGGCTGGAGCCGAATGGAATCAGAAGTGAAGCTGTGGATTGGAAGGAAGACAAGTATCATGAAGAAGATCGATTGATTCAGGCAGTGTGCCTGCAGCATCAGCTTGCTGCGTGTGTGAACCTTTGTTTCGGTCTTCTTTCTCTTCGTTGTGCAGCTGGTAATATATTTGCGTTCACGGTGAACATTAGTGGCAAGAGCTAAGCGGAAAAGTATATACGTACCTGTTGCTCTAGCGCAATGGTTTTCACTTGCATTATATGGTAGTGATACATAGACAGTTGCCTTGTCATTTTTTTCGTGTCAGAATGAAATGGAACAATAAAGAAGGCCTTCGTTTTATAGAAGAATGCAACTCTGTCTTCGGTGGATCGTGTAAAATAGGGAATGTAGAATTATAGATGACACTATTTACAAAATGAAGTTTGACATTAAAGATGAGATATAGGATCTGTTAGAGATGGCTTAATGTAGTAGCAAATTGTTTGGAACCAAATTGAGCCTTGCGGACGGTCCGGCCCTGAGGCCGGACGGTCCGCGGTCCGGACAGTCCGCGCCTGGGGGCCGGACGGTCCGCGCGTGCGCAGAGCAGATTAGGGTTCCGAGTTTTGTGCTACGGTTGTTAGCTAAAATCGCGGGAAAAGCTCGGAAATTAGTTTGTAAAGGGTCCAGCCCCCTCCTCTATAAATAGAGAGGTATACGGCCGATTTGTAAGAAGCAATCGAATCAAAAACACTTTTATCTCGCATTTATTTCCTGTACAATTAGGAGTAGTTCTAGTCTAGTTCTAGTTTAGCCCCTCGATCCCCAAATTCTCCGCCTCTCCTCGACTCTACGCCGATTAGAGGAGTCTAGGTCGGTCTACCCGAGCCTAGACACCACCTAGGATCTCTCCTCCCCGATGGGGTCCCTCCCGGGAGCGAGATCCAGGCGCCGTCGGCGATCCTCCGCCGCCCCTGTGCATGCGCGGACCGTCCGGCCTAGGGCGCGGACCGTCTGGCCGTCAGGCAGGGAACTCTAGCCCCTGTGCCAGATCGCGGACCGTCCGGCCCTGTGCCACGGACCGTCCGCGCCTGACCAGAGAGCACCGCCACGGTTCTTGTTGAGTGTTTGGCGCTCCGAAAAGGCGTCAACATACTTTTTGGCGACTCCGCTGGGGACAACACATATAGACCTATCAAATCGGCCCTCAAATGGTCAGTTCAAAGGATAGCTCTGAAGTTTTCACCAGTAATATCATCACACCGACATGGGAAACCTTGCCGGCTGAAGAACAACTCCTGTTCGAGGAGCGTCAGGAGCAGCTGATCCAAGAAGCAAAGGCGAAGTTCCTGGCCGACTTCAAAGTGGATAGGAACAACAAAGTCGTTCGGCAACGGGCGACAGATATGGCTTCGCTCCGATCTACTACGATTACCCCCAATGTAAGTAACACCAACGAACTCCAATCTCTTAAAGCTTACATAGACGAACAGCGAGAACAGTTGCAACGTATCGTAGGAGATATACAAAATGATCATAAAAGGCTAGTGCGTGCGCTTGATAAGTCTACTATGCCAAATCTTTCTTCGCACGAGGTTGAAATGAGGGAATACACACATAATTCATCGGCTACAGGTTGTCACGACCAGTCACAGCCCCTTTATGAGATGCCGATGGACATGTACCCTGGGCAACGACAGCCTCCCGCGCACATCGGCGATAAAATTGTCGATCTGCGCATGTCCGGACCGTCCGCACATGGACGCGGACCGTCCGGGCCAGCGGCGGCCGATCCCATTTTTAGAAGCGAATTACCGAGACCTGCACCCAAGCCACCACATGCCGTGCAAACCCTAGATAGCCCATTTGGACTGTCTGCGTATGGCGCCAGACAGTCCGAATATAATGTCGGACGGTCCGGCCACATGGCCGGACAGTCCGCGCACGGGGCCGGACAGTCCGCGTATTTAACCGGACGGTCCGGCACAGAGTTTATTTAAAGAGGATGGATATCCAACTCCGTATCCGTCCCAGCTAGACTCCCCATCTCACCATATGACACACCAGCACCGTAATATAATCTATCAAACCCGTGAGAGTGAGTACTTTCCGGCCCCTAGAGTGCCAGAAAGGAATGGCCAGTCCTATGAACCTCATAGGGCATGCATTAACGCGCTGCAAAACCCAAACCAATGGGGAGGAAAACAACATACCAACATCCAAACAAACTCACCCATATTGGATCAAAGAGCCGGTGGTCTCCCACCGGCTGCCATTGATATAGTAAGGAAGGAAATAGCTGGGGCGTTCCGATATAAGCTTGGAGTTAGTATAGTCCCAGGGGGGCAGTCATATCGGAGACCTTATGATAGCCAGTTTGACCGGCTTCCATACCCACAAGGGACCAGAATACCTGAATTCGCAAAGTTTTCGGGTGACCAAGAAAAGAGCATGCGTGAGCACATAGACCAGTTCTTAGCACAGTTAGGAGAATTGGCCGACACCGAAGCATTCCGTGTATGTTTATTTTCATTATCTTTAACAGGAACTGCATTCACATGGTATGCCACGCTCCCTCCTAACTCCATTTTGTCGTGGGGAGATTTAGAACAAAAATTTCATGAACATTTCTTCTCTGGCGATTATGAGCTAGATTTAGTAGACTTAGTAGCCCAACGACAAGAAAAAGATGAATCAGTTAGTGATTACATCCGGAGATTCCGGGATACGAGAAACCGATGCTTTCAAATTCATTTAACAGATAAACAACTAACGGGAATGGCCTTTGATGGATTGCGCTATTATTTAAAAGAGAAATTAGAAGGCATCCAGTTCTTTACGCTAGCACAATTACATCAGAGAGCTTCAGCTTGTGAAAGCCGAAGCAAAGAACTAGTCAAAACGGTTCATCATAATGTCCATATAGTAGAACATAGTCAAAGTAGTTCGGACGGTGAACCAAAGGAAATTTACACTGCCAAAATAGTTTGGCCTGAGCAGGCCAAATCTTCGGCTTGCTCCTCCTTGCAGCCAGTTCAAAAGAAACAACATGAGGAGATTAAGTTTACATTTAATGTTGGCAGATGTGATAAGATATTCGATGAATTACTAAAAAATGGTAACATTAAGATTGATTATATCGTTCCACCTGCCGACGAACTAAAGCGTCGCGCATATTGCAAGTGGCACAACTCATTTTCCCATGCCACTAATGATTGTAATGTGTTTCGACGACAAATCCAATCGGCCATTAACGAGGGACGATTGAAATTTTAGGAGGACACGGAGCCCTTCCCAATGAATATGATCGACTTCAATGGAAAAAAGGTCCTAATTCAGCCCAGCACAGCCGATAAGGGCAAAGACAAAGAAGTCATCATCGGCAACGCACGGGAGGCCGATGGAAACAATAAAATTTCTTGCAGGAAAGTGGTGGCCGAGAAGACTCCTGATGGAGGGGAGACACTGAAGGTGGCCATCACAAACTCCGGCACTGGAGGGCAAGCGCAAACAAGGGGACATGCGCGAGAACCTATACTATGCATCGTGGACGGTCTGGTACTCAGGCGCGGACGGTCCATAACATCACCGGACGGTCCGGAGCGTTCCAGCGGACGGTCCGGCAACGACGAAGAGCCACGGCGACCACGTACCTTCAAACCACGACGACCAGAAATAGGTACGTGGAAAACTAACACGTTCAAGGCAACTGGTTGGTCGGTAAAATCCAGTCCGACCTTTGATCAATTATTGTCTAAATATGTGAAAAAGAAGGCCGGCCCCAGCTACCGGTCACCAAAGCGATCTCGCTTACCCACTCAGGTGCGACAGCAGGTTAGGCCGATTGGACCACCACACCAATCGGAAAAGATGGGAGATCATAATGTTCAATTAAGACATAACGTACCTGCATGGACACCTCCACCACCATATCCACCTATGTCATATCCATACACATACATACCTCCACCATATGTCCCAAATCAATTATGAGGCATGCCACCATACCCATTTGGGATGCCACAGTACCTCGCTTGTGGGGCACCCCAAACATCTGTATTCAATAGGTTGACACCTCCAGTACAAGACCGATTGAGAGCCCCTCAATCTGGTCCACGAGCACAGGCCCAGCAAGATTGTCGAACAACTCGGCCCCAAAGGTTGACTAACCCGGCAGGGGGGCATACAGCTACAACCTCCAATAGTACGAAAAAGGAGACATCATTAAAATAGGAACGACAGATGTCGTCGTACAACAAAATAACGAAGGGCCGATGATTTTTGGTGAATCGGCTAACACAAACAAAAAAAAGAAGGTACGACTGTCAACAAAATAGCAGATCCAAAATACTCCATGCCCCAATGGTGCCCATCAGGATTGACATGATCACAAAAGCGAAAGTTGCAGTGCCTTAGAGCAAAGGAGAATCAGGAGAAGGAGGCGGAAAAAATATTCAATGACACACATCCGCAGTATCCGCCACCACAAAAGAGATGGAGACCAAAGGCCGTTGAGGAAAATCAAACGGCCACAAAGACAGAAAATAAAACAACAACTATGCAGCTCTTTGCATGTATGGCAGACAGTCCGGCTATAAAGACTGGACCAACCGTACAGGGCGCAGACCGTCCGACTCCTGAGGCCGACTTGTCCGCAATACACCATGACACCTGCAACGACGTACCAACACCCATGGAGAAAGACGACCTGCAAGGAGAAGACCTGGTCAACTACGAAGCTACGCCAGAACACTTAGAAAATTAGGAAAGCAAGGTGACGAATTGGTCAGGACCAGTATGGCGTTCGGCGGTATTGGGACTAACAGTTCAATTAAAGCTAAAGGGGTCAAGTCCGTTGAGTCAACCATCGGGACTAAGGCCACTGCGTATCATCCTAGTAAGTGTCAAGATGCCTAAGAAAACTGATGTGATCACATCGAGTTAGTTGCTTTTGGTTCGCTCAGCTTCACCAAAAGGCAGGGGGGCATATGTTTGGAACCAAATTGAGCCTTGTGGACGGTCCGGCCCTGAGGCCGGACGGTCCGCGATCCGGACAGTCCGCGCCTGGGGGCTGGACGGTCCGTGCATGCGCAGAGCAGATTAGGGTTCTGAGTTTTGTGCTACAGTTGTTAGCTAAAATCACGGGAAAAGCTCGGAAATTAGTTTGTAAAGGGTCCAGCCCCCCTCCTCTATAAATAGAGAGGTATACGGCCGATTTGTAAGAAGTAATCGAATCAAAAACACTTTTATCTCGCATTTATTTCCTGTACAATTAGGAGTAGTTCTAGTGTAGTTCTAGTTTAGCCTCTCGATCCTCAAATTCTCCGCCTCTCCTCGACTCTACATCGATTAGAGGAGTCTAGGTCGATCTACCCGAGCCTAGACACCACCTAGGATCTCTCCTCCCCGACGGGGTCCCTCCCGGGAGCGAGATCCAGGCGCCACCGGCGATCCTCCGCCGCCCCTGTGCACGCGCGGACCGTCCGGCCCTAGGGCGCGGACCGTCCGGCCATCAGGCAGGGAACTCTAGCCTCTGTGCCAGGTCGTGGACCGTCCGGCCCTGTGCCGTGGACCGTCCGCGCCTGACCAGAGAGCACCGTCACGGTTCTTGTTGAGTGTTTGACGCTCCGAAAAGGCGTCAACACAAATTAAAGTAATTTGAGTTTGACAGACATTGTTTCTAACTCCATTCTAAAATTCGTTTCCACTGAGAGTTCTTAAAGTGCTAACCAGACCCTCTAACTAACTCAGTTAGATGCCCTTTCATACTACTACACACAGTATATGAAGTGAAAATAGACATTTGCCCATGTCAATTACGAAGGCCTTCATTCTTACAGAACCATGTGAAACTGACACTGAGAGCTAGTTTGGCAACTATATTTTTCTAAGGAATTAATGAACTAATTTTCCTTATACCCTGTTTGGATCCTTGAAATTAAATTCCATTCTAATAAGGCCTCATTTGTTTCGTTGGAATTAAATTACATTCTAATAATCATAATTTAGACACAAACTAATTAAGGTAATATAATTGTATATGTAATATATTTGTATATTATCCTAAATCATATGAGAGATATAGTTATACACTACACTTATGCTATATAGAAGCAAGTAGAAGAGTGTGTTATAAGTTGTGCATTAGAAAAGTAGCATGTAAATCTATAGAATCAATTTTCATCTCTCACCCATAAATTTAAGATAGACTTATAAATAAACTTTAGAAAGTTCCATAAGTTAGATTCCAATTCCTCAAAATGAAGGGAAACAAACGGGGCCTAATAGTAATTTAGACAAAGATCAATTAAGCTAATATGATTTTATTCAAAATTTATTTGTATACTATTATTAGCAATATGTAGAAGATATTTATGTGCTACATTTTTATTATAGAGGACTGAGTCGAAGAACGTCTTATAATTTACAGAGTAGAAACATATTCCGTTAAATTTGAGATAGGCTTATATCTGAGCTTTATAAAGTGATGGAATGTTAAATTCCAAACTAAATAGACTACTTTATTAAGTAAGGTCTAATTCCTCTAAATTCAATAGATCCAAACGGCCCCTTAAAAAATAGATATCACTTGGGAAAATAGGGTTGCCAACTAGCCCTAAATTATTTTCCCTCACATGGATGCATTCGTGGTATCCTCCACGAGAATGATAGTTGACTGCCTGCCTTGCTTGTGTTATAACAAAGCCCCTTCTGATGTAGGACCAAGAGTGAAGCAAGTTGTTAATCAGTACCCTACTATCACGATATACTGCATCTTAATTGCCTCATCCAAAATGGACATCGGTTGATCGATCGTTCCTAACACCACCATTGCACAAGCACAATGCAGCATACACCATCATCTCATCGAGAACGCTTTCGTTCACATCTGTAAAGTACTGTAAGATGTATGTATGTACTTATGAATGAATGAAGGTGTATATGTATTTATGTATGTATGTATGCATGGTATATGTAACGAACAGGAATAATCGAAAAATGGAAGGAAAAGAAATATACAAGCCTATCTATGTTGAGGATCATTGGTAATGCAGCGCAACGGGGGGAGAAAGAATTTTTCCTTTTGTCAGGCAGGCTTCTTCGCTTTCCAACTGTTGTTACTAGTACCACATTATTCGAACCAGGTCTTGGCAGAGCAGCTTCGCGTGATCCTGGACGCTACCAAGTTCAGGAAGGCATGGGCATTGTCGTCATCATTCCACCACACTCACTAGGAGGCGCGAACAAAAAGGGCAGCAGCAGCATCGCGGTTTATGTTATTGGCACGACGATGTCTAGGTTCTTCTGCAGCTGCCAGCTAGTAGGGTAATTCAGCTGTGGAGGTTCCAAGTCCAAATTCCAGACCATAACCCGAGTGCAGTTGTCTGCGAGGCCTTCCATCTGAGTCTCGTCCTCGACAAGCTTCTCGATGAATCTTGACTCCTGCAGTGCCACAATTTGCGTCAATATACAGGTGTTTCCTTATGTGCTTTAGTAAGTGTTGCCTCTTTGGTAGGTTTTTATTTCAGTGCTGCATACCACCCATAACAAATGTTCATGAGGCACTTGTACATTTTAACAACGCTGTGGTTTCATGTTGCTCAAATGTATGTATGGTAGGTTCAGACTCATCACAATAGGTTGTATCTTAAGTTCAGTAATTCACTGAATCTAGTGAATCTTCGTACTGCAGTTCTATCCAACCGGAAGATATTGGATTAACTTAAAGGATGCTCTGATGGGGCTGTTTAGTTCTATACATATAGTGCCAAAAATTGCACACAATTTTGTCACACTTGCCTAAGGTGCCTAAGGTTAGACGCTCAAATTCTGCGCCACAGTTTGCCATGCCTAAGTAAATCTTGCCACACTTTTACCAGTCTTTGACGAGTGGGACCTACGTAACAGGAGAAAATTCTTGCCACAACTGTGGCTTCAAACAAAACACATACTTAACTTGGTCAAACTTGTTTAACCTTAGGTGTGACAAACTGTAGCAAGTTAGGGAGCAAACCAAACAGCCCCTAAATTTATTCAGCCAGATATTACCATTAAGATCAAACATCAACCCAATAGATTTGTCTCTATTAGGAAACCAAAGTTCCACACCTATGTGAAAACATATAATCGCCTTCTTTGTTTTCTACTTTTCTTTTGAACAAAAATAGTGATAAAAATACTAACCTGCAAGCCACCTCTGCCACCTGAATGGAGTATAATAGACTCTAAAGTGGGGCTGTTCCACCTCTGGGGATCCCAAAGTATAGTGCTGTTAAAAGCAAACCCAGAGAAACCAATTGGAAATCGACGAGGTACACCCCCTCTCTTGTTTGTATGCCATCCAGTTACTTGATTACCCCTACAAACAGGCCCTTCCAAAACCACCTTGTACCTGGCTCCAACATGTGTCGCTACTGGCCACGTACCAAAGCGCCTGCAGGACATCAGAAAATCATGAGGAACATTCTCAACTGTCACTTTGAGACGAGAGGTGCTCATAGAAGATTGTATCGGTGAATATTACTTTGCTACAAATAACATACATTATGTAAAAATTGAAGAAAGTACTACAGGAGCACTATAGTGACTAAATCCTAGGTTGTTCCCAGATGTGAAAAGCAGCCAGCTATATACAGATTAGAGAGATCATAATCCCCTTGTCGTGTCAGGAATATCAAGGAAATATTATTGCTCTGTGATCTAATGCGACAGTTATTGCATACCAATTATAATTCAGTAATAACAATTGGACCTGGACATGCTGGTATGAACTGCAGCAGGAGAGGTTTCGCTATGAATCACAACCAGGGCTAAGGATCTTGGGAGTTGAATAGCTGAATAATGTTGCTAACATGGTAATAGTTGTCGACTGTTTCTTGCTTTTGTTTGTGGCATGAGTCAACCGATATCTTGTGGAGGGGTGTGGTGACTTTTATTCCTTCTTTAATGAAATGGCATGCATCTTGCGTTCGAGGAAAGAAAAAATTAGACCAGGAAGTTCCACTACATTGTCTTCGCATCCACACCAGAAGGTGGTTAGTTAAATGACTAAAAAGCGATACGCTTAGTAGGATATCCTTTAAAGGCATCTAAAGTAATCATCAAGGAAGCTTTTGTTTAGTGGAGGAGAGAAATGAGAAAAGCTCTGCTTCCTATTAAAATTTTGAAAATAAAATAGGTTTTAGTATGGTGGACCATTCTACAGCTCTAGAAAGCACAGGAGCACACATAAAAATGAAATTATAGCTACTAGAAAGGAAGACGAAAGTGGGGGAAAGGAAAAAAGGAAGAATTGGATTCTTGCATCAAGCTCCACCTAAAATGCATATCTGCATTCAACCAAATAGATTGCGAACCTTTAGTTTCTAGAAAAGTATCGTCTTACCAGAGTTGATTGTATCATTTACAACACCACTACGTATTAGAAGATTTTAGAAACAAAACAATATTTAATAATAACTAGCAATCACAGGCATACAGTGTCAGTATGGAACAACAGTTAGAGATCTTACAACATTGACAAGCAAAGTACATGGCAAAAGGTATCACAAGCAAGTAAACGATGGGTCAAAAGTATTTTGATGATTAAAAGTACATCAGTAAACTGTATATAAAAAGGCTATGTTAGGAATAGGATCGTCCACCATTTCAAAATTTGTCCATGAATAAATTTGAGATAAGCAGAACTACTATAAATTCCAGTACTGCGAAGAAAGTGTCAGCACAGAAAGGTCACCTGATTTTTCGCATGTCTTCAAATAAGTCAACTGAGTACACTCGCTCCTCATCAGCAAAATGTACTATACCATCTAAACGGTGCTTCTTGATATGAAAAATTGCATTGTTCTTTTGGCAGACAATAATCTTCCTTATATTTGTACTGTTCCGATTGCAGATAAGATGTCTGTACATAACCCCAGAAGACCTCAGGATCTCCGCTGTTTCACGGGACTGATATGGCCATTCCGCCACAATCCACAGAAGAGGAGGTGGTACATTTTTTAAAACATGAGCCAGGCGGTTCAAGTAATAAGCCTGATGTGGTCGAACAGAAGTTGTTGTCACAATTATCAGCTGCTTCTTTGCACCAATGTCAGAATCATTAACAGAAGGTTGGACATGTGACGCTTCAATGAAGTCCGCCTCATCATCCAGCATCGCAGGAACTGGAGGACTCTCATCAACCTGTTGTTCTTGGGCGGCTTCAGTCTCTGCCGCAGCCACAATCGGCTCCAACCTTGTACTTTTAAGTTCCAGCATCTGTCTGTTAACCACATCCCCGTCAAACGGAAGCGTCTCGTTTTCAGAATCTATGTTACTGGATAAATCGAGAGAGAAGAGTGGTGTGAATCCAATGAAAACTCCCACCAAGAAGCACACAAGCAGGTGGAACATGGGCCTCTTCCAGTTCATCCCCTTGTACTTTGGCCTCTCCAAGGACCGAGCGTGCCTGTGCGATGACAAGGCTGCCCACAGAGACTTGAGGCTGCTCGACGTCAGGACAGGGTCCAGAGAAGCCACCGACGTCAACAGCCCTCTCATGGCGACGTAGGACTGCGAGTACGCCAGCTTGGGAGACGGCGAAGGGTCGAATTCCGACCAGTCCTTAACCGACCCCGCCGAACCCTCCCGCTGCATTGCGCCGGCATTTCTTCGGGCCATTGCAGGAGCTCAGCACCGTCGTCGAGCATGTGCAGCACTGGAGTCCAGCGGCGCACCTAACGCGGGGCCAAAATTAAAGAAAATTAGCATCTATTAGCACTCCGCCACGCATCACACTAGTCCACAACAAACTGGACCGATTGGTATCGGTCACTGAAGGAGAATTTCGAATTATGCAGAGGGAAATGAACTATCGATTCAAGCGGGGCTTCCTTACCGCAAAAAGGAGAAGCAAACAATCCCAAGCGGGTCGGATCTTTACTCCGCTGCCGCCCAGGGGATACGATGACGGAAGGGCGAGAGATGCGAGGGCGTCTGATCCGGGTGGCAGCGCACCCGGCCGGCGCGGAGGGGATTGGAGCTACAATCCCGACACAGGAAGGCAATTACCTGTGGTTCTTTCCCTTTTCTTGTGTCGACCTCGGAATTTGTCTCGGGAGGTAGGAGTTGGTGAGGGTAGACAGCGAAAGAGAGGAGATGGAGAGGAGGTCAGGAGGATATGGCTGCGCAGTCGCCGTCAGGAAGGTGAGGGAGACGAGAGCCCCCGTTGCATTTAAGCCCCTGAGATCGCGGCATTTTAAGACATTGGTAGCCATAGCTATGCAGCCATTGCCTGATGCCTGTGCTTGTGGCCTTGTGGGCTGTGGCGCATTCAACACGGTATGGCAAAGAAGAATACATTTTAATTCATTGATTTCTTACAGATACAACGTTTTGAAATTAAATATTAAATTCCTTTTTTTAAACACAGAACCTTATATTTGTGTATATAAAATCAAAGAGGGTAGAGTTTATTATTATGATTTATGCATAGCATACTAATCAGTAAGGTTGTATCCAGCGAATTGTACATAATTATGCAAAACATTGTTTTGCACATTTATAGAATGAAGTCTGAAATGGAAGATACAATATGAGACATGATAGGTAATATGATAGATACAATCTAACAGAATTGGGATAGAAACCTTAATGAGACGTTCACTAGCATTATATTTATTCGTTTCTTTAAAATATATCTATGAAGTCTTAAAGTGTAATATAAAATAGTTTTCTTTCTGGAAGAAATCACGAGCGTATAGCTATATCACTACGTCTACAACATGTATAAGAAGCTTTAGATTATACAAGATATAAAATCATCACCGTAGATAGAGCTTTTATATTCTATCTTGATGTTAGAGGTAACTGAAAAAAATAAACTATTGTTATAAATATTATAACGGTCAATAATAGAATTAGGATACCAACCATCATTAACATTATATATATATATATATATATATATATATATATATATATATATATATATATATATATATATATATATATATATATATATATATATATATATATAATAGAAATAGAGTATGACTATGATTGTATCCTTCTGACAAAATAGATGGTAGACATTATAACTGACAAAATAAATGGTTAAGAAACTTTCCCTAACTGTGATCAAGCTAGGGCATGATGTATAAACTAAAAGGAAAAATATTGCCATCATGCCTAAGAACTTAACGCATATCATCGTTTAGTTATTTGGTAAAGCTTATATTTATAGTGCACCACATTGTAACAGATGGTTAAGCATTAGGTTATCCATTGACTTTTTATCCATGATGAAAAGGGAGACTATTGTTACACATGTCATGACGGAGTAGTGAAGCTTAGTATAAGTAATGAACTAAGGCAAATTGTTTATATATAACAAAACAAATATTTGAGTTCTAGCAAAATCATTGACTAGATGAACAAGATACACTACTACATAAAAAAATTTACTAGGCACTAGCCAGAAAAAGGATGGTGACGGACACAATGGATTGCCACCTCCGCCAATCCCTAGCATCACCCGTTGTTAAGTGGTCACCTTTGTTAATGATTAAAGGAGGTGACCAACTTTTAGGGTCTGTTTGGCAACACGGTTTTTAAAAACCACGGTTTACAATTGCTATAACATCAAAACCAGTATTTACCTAAACCAAAGTTTGTTTGGTTACAGTTTAAATTGAAATTGTCAAGGATAATGCATCGCCTTCTTCGCTCACTAACCCGCTTTTTGTTAGCATATGAGAGCATCTTAATATATGGTCAAAAGAAATTGAACACCTTATTGTCAAAGCCCTGGTATATCACCTTGTATAATATGGAAAACAACCTGGACAATCTGATTTCACTGAAGCGGCCACTGCCCTTAAAAAGCTCAAATGTCAAAGGAATAGAATCATACTCCCTCTGTCCTCCGTTCTTTCGCCGTTTAGTTTAAAAATAAAGTAGCGAGCGACAAATATTCAAAAACGGTGGTAGTACTTTCACTATTTTTATTTCTGAACCATTGAAGCTGACACCACTCGACGAGTGGCACGACGAGCCCAACACCAGTACCGCCTCCACGAGCGAGTAGAAGAGAGTGTGCTGCCTTGGTCACAGCCAGAGTACGATGAGACAAACTTTAGATCTGAGTGGAGTATCAAATACCACAAAAATACTACATGTCGGCGTTTCGACCCCGGGGGGGTCCCTGAACCGACGAGTGAATTGTCGCTGTGTGTCCCTGCCCAGATGGGTTGGCGCGGGATGGAACACAAGATGTGGGACAAGCCTTGTATTATCCTGCACCAGGGGTGCCGCTCGCAGTAGGGGTTACAAGCGCGTCGCGTGAGGGAGAGAGAGATGGCTTGTACGCCGCTTCCCCTCACGCGAACCCCCCGAACCCTTTTCAGGGTGGCCCTGGACTCCCCTTTTATAGAGGCAAGGAGAGAGTCCAGGTGTACAACGGGGGGCATAGCTATGCGCTAACGTGTCCGGCAGTGGAGTGTATAAGCCCTGTGTACAAGCCAACGTGGCCGTCGGGGGAGAGCTTGGGCGCTGTACATGTGATGGCGTGGCCGCCGGAGGAGCGCTTGAGTCCTGTAGGAGCATAGCTGGCAGCGCGGCGAGGACCCTTCTGACGTCTCCTTGCTGTCGTAAGGGGCGGAGAGCCACCGGCGTCATGGCGCACGCGGGGCACCATCATTACCCGTCGCCGGGGTAAGCCATATGGGACGCCGGTCTTATTCCTTGTAGCCTGAGCAGACTAGGAGTAGGGGAATGATGTATCCCCTATCAGCACGGTTAGTCCGAGCCCAGGGTCGGTCGAGGCGGAGACTTCTCTTGTGGCCGAGGCCGGGGTCGGGCGAGGACGCGATTCCTCCCGAGACCGGGGTCGAGGCCGAGTCCGACGGTCGGGCTAGGCGGAGATCTCTTCCCGAGGCCGGAGCGTGAGGTCGGGCGAGGCGGAGCTTCCTGTGGTGCCTGAGGCTTGAGCTCGGTGGCTGATTGTGACCTGTTGTTAGTCGTTGCCGGGGTGGCTGACACGGCAGTCGAAGCGGAGCGGGCGGCGCTGTTTTCCTGTCATATCGGACAGTAAAGAGGAGGGGCGAAGTGACTGCGGTCACTTCGGCCTGACCGACTGAGGCGCGTGTGTCAGGACACGACGTCAGGCATCCACCGCATTTAATGCGCCTGCGAAGCGGTCGGTTGGTGAGGCGGTATGGCCAAGGTCGCTTCTCGACGAAGCCTGCCCGAGCCGGGCCTCGGGAGAGCCGAGGGGGCGCCTGCCGCCTGAGGAGGCCCTCGGGCGAGGCGTGAATTCGTCTGGGACCACTGTTCCAACCCGAGGCTGGGCTCGAGTAAGATCGCGTCCTTCGGGTAGACGAAGTCTTGGCTTGAACTGCACCTGTCAGTTGGTCTGAGGGTGTTAACCAGCCGTGATTAGGAGCGTTGGGGGTACCCCTAATTATGGTACCCGATGGTAGCCCCCGAGCCTCGAAGGGAGTGATGTACTCTCTTGGAGGCTTTTGCCACGTTTTCAGTGAGGGGACCGGCCTTTCTCGGTTTTTTGCCTCGTTCTGGTGGGTGCGCGCGAGCGCACCCGCCGGGTGTAGCCCCCGAGGCCTCGGAGGAGTGGTTTGACTCCTCTGAGGTCTGAATGCTTTTCGTAGTGCTTCGGCCGGTCTGGTCGTTCCCTCTTACGGCCTGGCAGTAGCCCGGGTGCGTGGTCGGGTTCTAAGTTATCAGGCTGGTTTGTTGACGCTGTTAACAGTTTTGGTCGTAGCCGGGTGCAAGAGCAGCCCCCGAGCCTCTGCACGGAGCGAGAGGACGATCAAGGACTTTCCCGACTTTTATTTACGCCCCATGCGTCGCCTTTCCGCAAGGAGGAGGGGGGAAAGCGCCATGTTGCCCTCGGAGGGCGCCAAACATGGTGTTTCCAGTGAGCTGCTAATGGGTGATCCGAGTGGACGCCCGTGCCCCGTTCGTTAGGGGTCGGCTGTAGCCCGGAGGCGTGCTCCAAAAGTACCTGCGGGTGATTCGCCGGACCTAGACCCCTTCGACAGGGTCCGAGGGCTCGATGCCTCCCTCCGGTGGGATTCCGTTACAAATCGTTCCCGCTGGTCTCGGAAATGTCCTAGGGTACCTCGGGAGCGTAGCCCGAGCCTTGGTTATGTATCGAACGTACCCAGAGTCATCCCTCACTCTGCATGTTCTAGGGCGACTGTCGAACCCTTCCGAGGGGCCAGCCTACGAACCCCTGATCAGTAGTAGGCACGGAGCCTGGGCGCTCTGGGGCGGCTGTCGAACCCTTCCAAGGGGCCAGCCTTCGAACCCCTGATCAGTAGGAGGGCTTGGGGTCCGCTTCCTTCGCCGGGAAGGATCCTTTCCACAACGTCCCCTTTCCCGGTCCCTGTGGCAAGAGAGAGAGAGGAGAGGGGAAGAATATGAATTTTAAATAAAGTGGCGCACCTTTTTTGACGCGGTCATTATGGCGAAGACGAAGCGACGCCCGCCTCGCCTGCCGGAGGTGTTGCCTGCTCCGTCGGGGAGTTGATGCGACGGGACGGGTGATTTGCGTGGCGCCCATTGCGCGTGCGACCCGTTCGAGGAGCGAGGCACGGGCGCGTCGTCTTCACGCCGTGAGGGAGGGCTCTCCCGTCGCTTCAGGAGGGGACGCGAGCCTGCTGGCGACTTGACTGCTACTTCCGTTCGTCTGCCGCTGCAGTTACTGCCAACCCACTTTTGACCATGCCAACCGTCGTGCCTGCCCCGCGGCTGATTGACCCATGGCGGTCGCCTTTAATTGGCATTGTTGGGTCATGCGTAGGGGTACCTCGAGTCGCGGTACTGGTCCCGCAGTCGAGGAGGCGCGGCATTGGCGTGAGTGGCGGTGTAGCTTCTTGCACGTCGTAACCGACGCGCCGGTTACATGACGTGCGGGCCCGCTTCCTTTGCGCTGGTCCACCGGATGTGGACGGAGCCGAAGGGGCTCACAGTCGTGGTGCAGTTGGACGCTTGTCGCGTAGCAGTCCACCCTTTCGACCACTGGTTTCTGCGAAGATGGGGGAGTGCTTGTAACCATGAGACGGTTACATGCCTTGCGTGTGGCGGTTCGCCTTGTTCGTGCTTCGGTTCAGCTCGTATGACGCGTGGGTCCTAGCCCCCGTGTCGTGGGGGAGAACCCTGGAGGTTGTCAATGGGGACTTCGCCCGTGACGCTAAGGGGTGCAAGCGAGGAGGTCTGCCTATAAAAGGGGGATCGATCCTCTAGGCAGTGGCCATGCCTTCGTCCTCCCCTCATGCCTTGCGCCCTTCCGCCTTTTGAGCCCCCGGATGGGGTGCCCCAGCTTCGCCTTGCTCTTGCTGTCATTGGAGGAGCGTGGCCTCGTGGATATCGGTACCTTTCAGCCACCGTTCGGCTTCAAGGATTTTCGTCGTGCAGCCCGGCTGCATTCCCTCACCAATAGGCAGTTTGGTGGGGAGAAGCAAGCCGGGCTGCGGCCTCCGCCCCGCCCTTAGCTTCAAGGACCTTCATCATCCTTGCTGAGGCGGAGGGAGAGCTGAGCCGGGGCTCTACCTCCCGCATGGGCCGGCAGGCCATCTCCTCCTTCAGCATTCAGGGGAGAAGGCACTCACCGACCTTGCGGAGGGGCGAACTTCGGCAACGCAGGACCGGTCGGCCGCAAGCGCCGTCGGCTCTAGCGTGCCTGGCTCGCTGGCTCTGTCGCGGCCTCCGACGCTGCCTCCTGCCGCTTGATCTGGGCTCGGGCGTCTGTTACGCCGCGCGCACCGGTGGATCGTCCAAGACGCCGTACGCCGCATAGGCGGCGTTCGTGTTCTTGGATTGTCTTGTCCTCACTCCGGCACGATGCCTCTGTGTGGAGGTCGAGGCCTGCCTGTCCGCGAGGACCTGAGTGGGGATCTACCGGTGCAGGCTGGGGCGTCCGCCATTCGCCAGGCGTGGCGCCGGCACGCAGGTGGCCGCTGTCGTCGGTGCTGAGGTGGTGGCAGCCGAAGGAGGTTGTCTCTGCCGACGAGACCGCCAACTCCACCCGCACCCCTAGACCTCCGTCTCCTTGGCTTGAATGGCTGGTTCTCGTCCTTCGTGGGCGAGGGCTTTTCCGCCGCAGCATTTGCCCTGAAGCCGTTGCTGCAGCTGTCTTGCCGCCTGGGACGGAGGTCGTTGTCGCTGCTGTCAGGGCGGTTGCCGGTGAGCCGCTTGGAGTTCGTCATCCCGTGGGCCCTCCGATGTGGGGGGTTGTTCGTACCCGCGGGAACGGAACCGGAGTCCCATTTGTAATGGCACCTTGAGTGCCAGTGTATGTTCATTGTGGCTGTCGAGGCCTGAACATTTGGGTATTTGAGAACGAAGCTGTGTGTCTTCCTCATTCCGAGTGCTGGGACTTGTCTGTTGGCTAGCCGAACCACTTAACCGAGCGTCGGTTGCCTTTCGCGGGAGGTGACGAGTGAGGTGTCCGTATTCCGGAGGCGTAGGAGTCCCTCGTCTCTGTCGGCCTTGCCGCTCTAGGCTTTCCTTGCTCAGTTTTCAGAAACCTCGGCTGCTCTGCGATGAGCCGAAGCCGGAGGCAGCGATGCTAGTGTGGACAGACGCGGAGTCGGCTCGGAGCGAGGCTTCGTCGGCCCGGGAGATGGTGTCTTCCTAGGCCGAGGAAGATGTGGCAGCAGGCTGCTAGAGCTTGGCTAAGACATCTGCTGGCGCGGTGCTGGTGTCCTCCCTTAGGTGGAGGTCCTTTTGCTCGGATCGTCGTCCGAGGCTGGGCCTAGTTACGCCGAGGGTGGAATCAACGCCGAGGGTGCTGCTGCTCCCTCTGCCGATGCCAGAACCTGCAGGAACAGTTTGTCTGTAGCATGCGCATGCTTTTTTGCGGCCGCCGAGGCCTAAACACTTTGTCGTCGTGTTTAAAAAGTTGCGTCTTCTCTCCTCTTGTTTCGAGCATCATGACTTATCTGTCAATAGCAGAATCGTTTATCCGAACGAGAGTTACTTTTCGCGGAAGGTGATGAGTGAGGCATCCGTATCCCAGAGGCGTAGGAGTCCCTCGGCTCGGTCGGCCTTGCCGCTTACGTGCGCTCTCATTCAGTCGAAGGATTCCATTATTGGGACAGTCGAGAAGGCGCGAAAGTCGTTTTCTACCCGAGCGTTAGGACTTGTTTGGTAGCAGGATCGCTTATCCGAGCATGAGTTACTTCTCGCGGAAGGTGATGAGTGAGGTATCCGTATCCCGGAGTCGTAGGAGTTCCTCGGCTCGGTCGGCCTTGTCGCTTACGTGTACTCTCGTCGTTCTCAGGATCCCGCTATCAATACGGAAGTCGAAAGCACAAAGGTTGTTTTGGTAGAAAATTTTTCCGAGGAAAATTTTGACGCAGAGGGGGTTCCCCCCTTCTAGCCCCCGAGGGAGGGTCGGGCTTTGCTGAGGCAAGGCCGACCCTTCCTTGACGGTTAGACTTTGCGTACGTAAACGAGGTACATGAACGACTTAAAACATCTTAAGGGTAGAAGCGACGTAGCTGTTGGATGTTCCAAGCGTTGCTGTAGACCTCGCCTTGGTCGTTAGCCAGCTTGTATGTTCCGGGCTTCAAGATCTTGGCGATGATGAAGGGCCCTTCCTAGGGAGGAGTGAGCTTGTGGCGCCCTCGGGCGTCCTGTCGCAGGCAAAGCACCAAGTCTCCCACTTGGAAGCCTCGGGCCCGAACGCTTCGGGCATGGTAGCGCCACAGCGACTGCTGGTATCGTGCCGAATGTTGTAAGGCGACATCCCGAGCCTCCTCGAGTTGGTCCAGCGCGTCTTCTCGACTGGTCTGGTTGTTTCGATCGTCGTACGCCTTGGTCCTCGGGGAGCCATATTCCAAGTCTGTGGGGAGGACGGCCTCGGCCCCATAGACTAGAAAGAACGGCGTGAAACCCGTGGCGTGGCTCGGCGTCGTCCTCAGACTCCAGACTATCGAGGGTAGCTCTTTCATCCATCGCTTACCGAACTTGTTGAGGTCGTTCTGGATCCTTGGTTTGAGCCCCTACAGAATCATACCGTTGGCTCGCGCCACCTTCCCATTCGTCATGGGATGAGCTACGGCGGCCCAGTCCACACGGATGTGGTGGTCGTCGCAGAAGTCCAGGAACTTTTTTCCGGTGAACTACGTGCCATTGTCGGTGATGATTGAGTTTGGGACCCCGAACCGATGAATAATGTTGGTGAAGAATGCCACCGCCTGCTCGGACCTGATGCTGTTTAGGGGTCAGACCTCGATCCACTTAGAGAATTTGTCGATAGCGACCAGCAGGTGCGTGAAGCCCCCGGGTGCCTTCTGCAAGGGTCCGACGAGGTCCAGACCCCACACAGCAAATGGCCAGGTGATGGGTATTGTCTGCAGGGCCTGAGCGGGCAGATGCATCTGCTTTGCGTAGAATTGACACCCCCGGCAGGAGCGTACAATCCTAGTGGCGTCGGCCACCGCGGTTGGCCAGTAGAAACCTTGTCGAAAGGCATTTCCCACGAGGGCTCGAGGCGCTGCATGGTGGCCGCAAGCCCCCGAGTGTATTTCTTGTAATAGCTCTTGTCCTTGGGCGATGGATATGCATCGTTGAAGGATGCCCAAGGGGCTGTGGTGGTAGAGCTCCTTTCCATCACCCAGCAGGACAAATGACTTGGCGTGCCGAGCCAGCCGCTGAGCTTTGGTCTTGTCGATGGGAAGCTCTCCTCGGAGGAGATATTCCAGGTACGGGGCCTGCCAGTTCGGATCTGGCGCGTCCCCATTCTGTCCCTCTTCGACGGGCAAGGCCTCTTCCTCGATGGCCGAGGGTGGCTCGGGCGCGGCCGAGGGTACCTCGGGCTTGGCCGAGGGTGCCTCGGGCTCGACCGAGGGTGCCTCGGGCTGGGCCGAGGCTTCCTCAGGCTCGGGTGCATCATCGATCTTGACGGATGGTTGATGTAGATCTCTGGAGAAGACGTCAGGGGAACTGTCGTTCGCCCCGAGGCTATTTTCGCCAGCTCGTCTGCAGTCTCGTTGTACCGTCGGGCGATGTGGTTGAGCTCCAGCCCGTAGAACTTGTTCTCCAGGCGCCGGACTTCGTCGCAGTAGGCTTCCATCCTCCGGTCACGGCAGTGGGAGTTCTTCATGACTTGGTCAATGACAAGCTGCGAGTCGCCTTGAGCGTCGAGGCGTCAGACCCCTAGCTTGACGGTGATGCGTAGCCCGTTAACCAGTGCTTCGTACTCGGCCACGTTGTTTGACGCTGGAAAATGGAGGCGAATGACGTAGCGGAGATGCTTTCCAAGGGGTGAAACGAAGAGCAGGCCAGCGCCCGCTCCTGTTTTCATGAGTGACCCATCGAAGTACATGGTCCAGAGCTCGGGCTGGATTGGAGTCGTCGGTAACTGGGTGTCGGTCCACTCAGCCAGGAAGTCTACCAAGACCTGGGATTTTATGGCCTTCCGAGGAGTGAATGATAGCGTTTCGCCCATAAGCTCCACCGCCCACTTTGCTATCCTACCCGAGGCCTCGCGGCACTGGATGGTCTCCCCCAGGGGGAAGGATGACACCACAGTTACCGGATGAGACTCGAAGTAGTGTCGCAACTTTCATCGTGTCAGGACCACTGTGTAGAGCAGCTTCTGGATCTGTGGGTAGAGAGCTTTGGTCTCGGAAAGTACTTCACTGATGAAGTAGACCAGCCTCTGGACGGGCAGTACATGCCCTTCTTCTCGTCTCTCGACTACGATCACGGCACTGACCACCTGAGTGGTCGCGGCTACGTAGATCAAGAGGGCTTCTCCTGCGGCGGGAGGCACCAGGATGGGTGTTTTCGTAAGGAGCACCTTAAGGTTTTCGAGAGCTTCCTCGGCCTTGGGGGTCCAAGTGAAGCACTCGGCCTTCCTTAAGAGGCGGTACAGAGGCAAGCCTTTCTCGCCGAGGCGTGAGATGAAGCGGCTTAGAGCCGCAAGGCATCCCATGACCCTCTGTACTCCTTTTAAATCTTTGATCGGTCCCATGCTGGTGATGGCCGCGATTTTCTCCGGGTTGGCCTCGATGCCCCGCTCGGAGACGATGAACCCAAGGAGCATGCCTCGGGGGACTCCGAAGACACACTTCTCAGGATTGAGTTTCACGCCTTTCGCTCTCAAACACTTGAATGTCGTTTCAAGGTTGGAGAGGAGGTCGGAGGCTCTCTTCGTCTTGACAACGATGTCGTTGATGTAAGCCTCGACCGTTCTGCCGATGTGTTCTCCGAACACGTGGTTCATGCACCTCTGGTAAGTGGCGCCTGCATTCCTCAACCCAAATGGCATTGTGGTGTAACAGTACATGCCAAAAGGTGTGATGAAAGAAGTCGCGAGCTGGTCGGACTTTTTCATCTTGATTTGGTGATAGCCTGAGTAGGCATCGAGGAATGACAGGGTTTCGCACCCAGCTGTGGAGTCCACGATTTGATCGATGCGAGGTAGAGGGTAGGGAACTTTCGGACATGCTTTATTTAGACCAGTGTAGTCTACACACATCCTCCATTTCCCATCCTTCTTCCTTACAAGAACAGGGTTAGCTAACCATTCGGGATGGAATACCTCTTTGATGAACCCTGCCCCGAGTAGCTTGTGGATCTCCTCGCCTATGGCCCTGCGCTTTTCCTCGTTGAAGCGGCGCAGGGTTTGCTTAACGGGTCGGGCTCCAGCTCTGATATCCAGTGAGTGCTCGGCGACATCCCTCGGTATGCCGGGCATGTCCGAGGGACTCCACGCAAAGACTTCGGCGTTTGCGCAGAGAAAGTCGACGAGCACTGCTTCCTATTTGGGGTCGAGCTCGGAGCCGGTCCGAACTTGCTTGCTGGCGTCGTTGCTCGGGTCGAGAGAGACGGACTTGACCGCCTCAACCGGTTTGAAGTTGCCGGCATGCCGCTTCGCGTCGGGCGCCTCCTTGGAGAGGCGTTCAAGGTCGGCGATGAGGGCCTCGGACTCGGCGAGAGCCTCGGCGTACTCCACGCACTCCACGTCGCATTCGTACGCGTGGCGGTACGTGGACCCGACAGTGATGATCTCATTTGGGCCCGACATCTTGAGCTTGAGGTAGGTGTAGTTGGGGACGGCCATAAACTTGGCGTAGCATGGTCTTCCCAACACCGCATGGTAGGTTCCTCGGAACCCGACGACCTCAAAGGTGAGAGCTTCCCTTCGGAAGTTTGAAGGAGTTCCGAAGCAGACGGGTAAGTCGATCCGCCCGAGGGGTTGGATTCGCTTCCCGGGCGCGATCCCGTGGAAGGGTGCCACACCGGCCCGGACTTCGGATCGATCAACCCTAAGAGTTCCAGGGTCTCGGCGTAGATGATGTTAAGGCTGCTGCCTCCGTCCATGAGGACCTTGGAGAGCCTAATGTTGCCGATGATCGGATCGACGACGAGCGGGTACCTCCCTGGGCTCGGCACAAAGTCGGGGTGGTCACCTTGGTCGAAGGTGATTGGCTTGTCGGACCAGTCTAGGTAGACTGGCGCTGCCACCTTCACCAAGCAGACTTCTCGGCGCTCCTGCTTGCGGTGCCGAGTCGAGGCATTCGCCGCCTGCCCGCCGTAGATCATGAAGCAGTTATGGACTTCCGGGAATCCCTCTTCCTTGTCGCCCTCCTTCTTGTCGTTGTCATGGCCCCTGCCATCCTCCGCCGGGGGGCCGGTCTTATGGAAGTGGCGTTGGAGCATGATACATTCTTCGAGGGTGTGCTTGACGGGCCCCTGGTGATAAGGGCACGGCTCTTTGAGCATCTTGTCGAACGCGCCAGCCCCTCTAGGTGGTTTCTGAGGGTTCCTGTGCTTATCGAACGCTCGCGACTTGTTTTTGGCCTTCTTCTTCGTGCCCCGCTGGGCGGACACCTCAGGGACGTCTGTCTTCGGCTTGACCTGAGGCTGCTTGTCCTTCCGGAAGATGGCTTCGACCGCCTCTTGACCTGAGGCGAACTTGGTGACGACGTCCATCAGTTCGCTCACGCGGGTGGGGGTCTTGCGCCCCAGTTTGCTCACCAGGTCCCGGCAAGCGGTGCCAGCAAGGAAAGCCCCGATGACATCCGAGTCGGTGACGTTGGGCAGCTCGGTGCGCTGCTTTGAAAACCGCTGGATGTACTCTCGAAGAGACTCCCCGGGCTGCTGGCGGCAGCTTCGGAGGTCCCACGAGTTCTAAGGGCGCACGTACGTGCCTTAGAAGTTCCCCGCGAAATCTTTGACCAGATCATCCTAGTCGGAGATCTGCGCAGGAGGCAGATGCTCCAGCCAGGCTTGGGCGGCGTCAGAGAGGAAAAGGGGTAGATTATGGATGATAAGGTTGTCATCATCCACCCCTCCCAACTGGCAGGCCAGTCGGTAGTCCGCGAGCCACAGCTCCGGCCTCGTCTCCCCCGAGTACTTGGTGATAGTAATCGGGGCTCGGAAACGGGCAGGGAACGGTGCTCGTCGTATGGCCCGGCTGAAGACTCGCGGGCCGGGTGGTTCGGGCGAAGGACTGTGGTCCTCCTCGCTGTTGTAGCGTCCCCCGCGCCTAGGATGGTAGCCTCGGCGCACCTTCTCGTCGAGGCGGGCTCGATGGTCGAGATGGTGGTGCTCGTTGCCGAGGCGTTCCCGGGCGGTGGGCGCCTCGTCCCGTGTACGCTCGGGATGGACTGAGGCTTCCCGGAGGACACCGCGTGATGCTCCGAGGGGTCAGCTCGCCTACGGGAGGCAGAGCTCTCGGCTCGTCGAACCGCGGCGCCCTCTAGAAGATTCTTGAGTTCGCCCTGGATGCGCCGTCCCTCGGTGGTGGATGGCTCCAGCATGGCCCGAAGCAGCATCGCCGCTGCAGCTAGGTCCTGGCCGGACCCGCTGACGGCCGGAGGCAGCGCTGCCCTGGCATTATTGACGATGCGGTGCCGGGTGTCTTGGGCCCGGTGACAGGCTGCTCCGACGAGTGATCGGCCTGCCCACTCATGTTTGATGCTCTGTCGGAGCTGTACAAGCCGGCCTGCTTCCCGGGTCGACCCGGGCCTGCATCTCACGGATTTGCTCGAGCTGTATGTCCTGACCCCCCGCAGGGACTGGGACGATAGCTAGCTCCCACAGGATGTCAACGCGAGATGAGGGCCCAGGGGGATCGTCAACCTCTGGCATACCGAGGTGGTTGCCTTTGTTGTGATCTCCCTGATCGACGTGGAAGCATTCGCGACTTGGGTCGTAACCTTCGTCGTCAAGGTCATGGCCATCGTCAGAACAACCGGAGAGGCAGTGGTCGCATGCGGACATGAAGCTCTGCATGGCCCCGGGGTCATTGAGGGCAGAGAAATCCCAACCAGAGTCGGGGATGTCCTCCTCCTCAGAACCCGCTGGCCCGGAGGTCGAGACAGCTGTCAGTCGGTCCCAGGTCGACCACATATGGTACCCCGGAAGGTTTGGATATGCCTTTACGAAGGCGCTCACCATCGCGGGGTTGCTAGGTGGATCGAAGCTGAACCGAAAAGGTATGGGATGGAAAACAGACGGTATCTCTTGGTCGTTGGACGGTGGTGAAGTCGCGTCGGGGGCGGTGCGCACCGTCAACTCAGGTACGAGGGTAACGCCCAGCAGGTCCTTCGCGAGGGTGCTGGCGTCATCAGTCCGCTTGGGGCTAACACGTCGTGGGGAAGTGACACCCGCCGACGCCTCAGGTGCGAGGGCAATGTCCGACATGTCCCGCGGGGGAATGCCGGCGTCGTCGACTCGCTCTGGTGCGACAGCCGACAAGGTGCCGCCTCCTGCGTGGCCATGGTTGCCCCGTCTCCGCCTCCTCCGACGAGGAGGGTGGCGGGGACGACCGGAGTGCTCCTCTTCTGCCGCGGGGAGATGTTGTCGTAGAGCTCGTTGTCGTCGTGCGAGTCGAAGACCGTCGTTGTCGTCGCGCCGCGGGGGGAGGAGTACCATGTCGTAGCTGCCGTCGAGGGACATGAACTCAAGACTCCCTAAGCAGAGCACCGTCCCGGGCTGGAGAGGTTGCTGAAGACTCCCCATCTGGATCTCAACGGGAAGGTGTTCGTTAACACGCAACAGGCCCCTACCTGGCACGCCAACTGTTGGCGTTTCGACCCTGGGGGGGTCCCTGGACCGACGAGTGAATTGTCGCTGTGTGTCCCTGCCTAGATGGGTTGGCGCGGGATGGAACACAAGATGTGGGACAAGCCTTGTATTATCCTGCACCAGGGGTGCCGCTCGCAGTAGGGGTTACAAGCGCGTCGCGTGAGGGAGAGAGAGAGAGATGGCTCGTACGCCGCTTCCCCTCGCGCGAACCCCTCGAACCCTTTTCAGGGTGGCCCTGGACTCCCCTTTTATAGAGGCAAGGAGAGAGTCCAGGTGTACAACGGGGGGCATAGCTATGCGCTAACATGTCCGGCAGTGGAGTGCCTAAGCCCTGTGTACAAGCCAACGTGGCCGTCGGGAGAGAGCTTGGGCGCTGTACATGTGATGTCATGGCCACCGGAGGAGCGCCTGAGTCCTGTAGGAGCACAGCTAGCAGCGCGGCGAGGACCCTGCTGACGTCTCCTTGCTGTCGTAAGGGGCGGAGAGCCACCGGCGTCATGGCGCACGCGGGGCACCATCATTACCCGTCGCCGGGGTAAGCCAGATGGGACGCCGGTCTTGTTCCTTGTAGCCTGAGCAGGCTAGGAGTAGGGGAATGATGTATCCCCTATCAGCACGGTCAGTCCGAGCCCAGGGTCGGTCGAGGCAGAGACTTCTCTTGTGGCCGAGGCCGGGGTCGGACGAGGACACGATTCCTCCCGAGACCGGGGTCGAGGCCGAGTCCGGGGGTCGGGCGAGGCGGAGATCTCCTCCCGAGGCCGGAGCGTGAGGTCGGGCGAGGCGGAGCTTCCTATGGCGCCCGAGGCTTGAGCTCGGTGGCTGATCGTGACCTGTTGTCAGTCGTTGCCGGGGTGGCTGACACGGCAGTCGGAGCGGAGCGGGCGGCGCTGTTTTCCTGTTATATCGGACAGTAAAGAGGAGGGGCGAAGTGACTGCGGTCACTTCGGCCTGACTGACTGAGACTCGTGTGTCAGGACATGACATCAGGCATCCCCCGCATTTAATGCACCTACGAAGCGGTCGGTTGGTGAGGCGGTATGGCCAAGGTCGCTTCTCGACGAAGCCTGCCCGAGCCGGGCCTCGGGAGAGCCGAGGGGGCGCCTGCCGCCTGAGGAGGCCCTCGGGCGAGGCGTGAATTCGTCTAGGACCACTGTTCCAACCCGAGGCTGGGCTCGGGTAAAATTGCGTCCTTCGGGTAGACGAAGTCTTGGCTTGAACCGCACTCGTCAGTTGGTCTGAGGGTGTTAACCAGCCGTGATTAGGAGCGTTGGGGGTACCCCTAATTATGGTACCCAACACTACAGTATTAGCTAAACCATGGTATTGAAACCATAGTTTTTCTATGACCAATAAAACAACATTTGGGTTAGAATACTATTTTCTCAAAACTATAAAAATACCACATTACCAAAACAGGGCCTTAACATGTTTTCGATAATATAATGGAGGTGATTGCTTTAATTATTTCACCTGCTTTAATTACTTAACCGAGGTGTGCATCTTCCGCTAATAGATCATTAATCGAGGCGAATGGTTTAAGACGCCTGCCTCTATTAGAGCATGCACAACCTAGATACTATATTGCGGTTCTTCAAGTACTAGATATAGCTAAGAAAATCGTTCCTACAACTCAATATTTGTAAACCTTGTATCTTATTCACTAGAACTCCTTAAGATACAGCTTATTTATGAGGGTTGTATGACTCGAACCGTATCTATATTTAGATAATCGTGTTAGAGACGTTCCTTCGTCAAGGTACGTCTCTTGTGAATTTTTACATTTAACCCCTTAGATACCACTTAAGATATCAATTATTTATGTTGGTTGTCCATGTCTTTAAAGGGTCATTAACTGAAGCGGGTGACTTAATAAGACATCTGTCTCTGTTAAAAGATTAACACTGTTAAAATATTAACAGAAGCAGTCGGGCTACAACAATGTCCTCTATTGTTGGGAGATTAACAAGGGCGGACATCTATGCATGCCTTCATCAAGTGATTAACCGAGGTAGACCCTTAAGCTGCTAACTTTCATTAATATGTGGATATCAATACAACCTCCCATTCACTCTCTTCTTCTTTTTCCATGAGCCCTCTCATTTATTTTGGCAGGTTTGAAGCTCTAAATCAATCTTGATCAGAAAGTAGTGGACTCTGAAATATTTGAACTACCCATGTGTATATATGTAACTTCTTATTCATGCTAAGATGATAACGAAACACGTATTTTCTAGAATAGTATTTGTCGATACCCACTTCTACTGTGTCAAGGCAGGAATCCGTGTGGTAAGTTCTAACCGTACACTAAGAAACTGAGCAGCTGGGCCCACGGGACCAGACTCGTCTAACAAGATCGCTGGCTTTGGGGCCTGGCGGCCTGCTCTCGGCTCAGGAGTGGGTCGACATGGTCACATGCCCTAGAAAGGGGAATGCTCAGGAACTACACCAACGGGTTCGGACACCGCGTATGCGGACCCCTATGGGTGGGTCCTAGACCTCCACGTGTTCAGTTCAAACCCTCGCACAGAATCCTAGACCTCGTCGCTTGACATCCGGACCCCCAACAGGTGGGACCCAAGTTTTCAGACCAGTGTGCGCCCTTGGTTCCCACTCTTCGCTCAAGCAAGGGTCTGGTGCCACCACATGGCTTGTATGCACGTGGCAAGAGCCTTCGTGTGGAAGTAAGCCCGCTGCCGACATTTAATGCAAGCGGCGAAGGTGTGCCCTACCACGCACAGGATATGTGCAGGCTTTTGTCAGGCGATGCAGGCGAGAATGATCGCTCCTCGTGTTTCCAATACGGACTATTGTTTGTCAGCGTCATGCACAGGCTTGAATAGTGCACCGCGTGATACCGAGGTAGGCGGTTGTGTCTCTGCGCCGTACGCATGGATGGCGCCATCATGAACAATCGTTGGCTTGGACAGCACACGATGTCTATCGCATTAACTCTCGCGCACGTCGGCATGCCTGGCCCCTACTTACGTTAGGGCTCCTTGTACACTTCGTAGGAGTCATAGGCCTACAAAGGAGGCGGAGAACACGCCCGATCGGCTGATCTGCACGGCGGCCGAGGAGAAGATCTTTGTTCATCATTGCACGTACTGCTCCATGTAGTATATGTTTAATACTAAATTTTCTGGGCCCACCGGTCGAGGCTCAGCTCCCTTGTATGTGCCATCTTGAACTATAAAAGAGATGGCACATGCGCTACAAGGGGGAAGCACAGACTCATCTTCTCCACACTTAGGCAATACAACTCACAGTAGATGTAGGGTATTACGCTCCAGCGGTCCGAAGCACTCTAAATCCTTGTGTCCTTGTGTTCGTGCATCTCCACACGTAAATAGGCAGTCGGTGGGTGCATTCCGCCACTCGGCTGGAGATTACCTCCGACAGTATTGTCTTAATTCTATATATATGTGTGTGTTTACTATACAAAAATAGAACCAAGAAATACTGAGAGATTATTTTTAAATTTACAAAACAATTAAGAGAGACAAACCTTAAACATGGTTGTCTCCACTAATCTCTAGGCTATTTTCAGTGGTAGTTTCATCACACTATTTCTAAGGTTATCACGTCAATAAGAGTAAGATGAAATGAAGAATAAAATATGCTCTCTCAATGAATAGTTTCATGACATAATTTCATAGGCTAAGATGTGACTTAAATATTGCATCTAAATAACAAATAGAAATAGATGGAGATGAAATAAATTACTTTTAGTGGTGGTTTCAAAAGCTTTTCGATACTTTAGAAACGGATTGACATAGTTTCATAGTTTTAAAACCAGTTTCGTCTATTTTATAATAAATATAGTGTCATGTCATTATAAATCATATGTGGCATACTAACTAATACTCCCTCCATCCCATAAAATAAGGTGTATATTTTTTGGCAAAGTTTTTAGAGCGAAACTTTGACCATTAATTTCTTTTAAAATATGACATCAACAAATATAAATTAAGAATTATACCAAAGTATTTTTTGAATACGAATTCAAGCATATAACATGTATACATTAAAGATATATGTTTCTTTACTGTATTATTGATAAAAATTGTAAAACATTGACTTTTCTAAAAACATGTGCGCCTTATTTTATGGGATGAAGGAAGTATCATGAAATCTAACTCTCATCGAAAATGACAACGGCGGGCACCTTCCATCGTGTCTTCGTTCAAGGATATTGATGCACGTGGCCACCTACGTTAAAAGGATTAGGTCTTGTTCGTTTATGTCGGATTGTACCCGGAATCGTTCTAGCTAATCAAAGTTTATATAAATTAAAGAAGCAATCCGGTTAGGAATCATTCCGACCCACCAATCCGGCACAAACGAACAAGACTTTAATGAAGGTGGCAAAAATAACCACCTCTGTATAGCACCATTAACGTAGATGTTAAATTAAAGACGAATGCCCTGTCGACCTTTGTAAACCCTATTTGGTATTTGCCCGTCTATGAAAACTTACACAATATTAGTCCTAAGCTGGTATCAATGATGCGTATACCAAAAAAAAACCTGATGGCATATGTTTCTGGTCTCACAGTGCAAAAGATCGTCGGCTTTATTGCATATTTTATTCATAATCTTGTGGTTGACTAAATATAGTTGCACAAGTAAATGTACGCCATAATAGAAGAAAAATTCCATTCGAGGTTAATAAATTCATGACTAAATATAGTCGCATAAGTAAATGTACAATGACCAGAAGAATTTCCAATTGAGATCAATAGGTTCAACCCTTTGGTTCTCCTTGTAAAGTTACGATGCTTGAAAAATCACCATGGGCGAGCTACTTTTTTTTCAATGATTAATGGGTAAGTATTAGGGGCCATTCTTCTTTATGTCTGTCTTGCATAATCCCGTATCCTTAGCAAATGATGTGACGGGAAAGCATGTTTATATTTATAAGATACGCCATCATATATATATATATATATATATATATATATATATATATATATATATTATATACCGTCTTTAAATATCTAAAAAAACCTTGTTCACACCCCAACCACCATCCATCCATGTCAATATCATGCGGTCCGCGCATCCAATGCGGGAATCTTAAAGATGACCAAATTAGTGTCCCTCTCACCAGACCAAAAACCTTGCTTTAAGTGCGTTCAAAGAAATACCAGAAAAGCTTCCTGGCAAAGTCTTTATTTAATCTCTACTCCTCAATATACTTAACCTCGGGGGTCTACGTGCAAAACTTGGTGCAAGCTTTGGAACCAGACAGTGGGAGCCGGGAGGCGCGAGGAAGCCACCCACGAGCGAGAGCGACGCGGCACCCGCCGTCGATTTGCGACGTGGCCGCACGTCGGAGCCACTGCCACGTCTACTCTTCAGTCACAAAAATGAGTATCGCTATGACTTTAGTCCGGAAATAAGTATCGCTATACCTTCAGTATAAATAAAGTATGACTATTTTTTTATATTGTTGGACACCAAAATGAGCGGACGGTCCGGCCCTTGGGCCCGGACGATCCGCGTGTCTCGAGATTAGATTAAACTCGAATGTTTATCCTTATCTCGTGCGTGGTTATCCATCTAATCACGCGGGAGTTTGTTGGCTATCTCTTAGGAAAAGGTCCAGACCTCCTCACATATAAATATAAAGGGGTACGACCGATTGAGAACCCCTGAACACATTCTAATCGAACCAATTACCTTATTTACTTTTTCTGCTATATGAGTAGATGTAGCATAGTTCTAGTTGTAGTCTTCTACATATCCACTTCCACCCCTATTCGACTCTACGTCGTCTAAATCCGTCTTGGGTGGCCTGCCGATCCTAAGATGACCCTAGGATCTCACCCCTCCCGGGGGGCAAGATCTAGTTGTCCATCCAAGACCTCTTCCTCGAATTGATCTCTTAATTCCTAGGCGACTCCACGTCGTCTGAGGACACCCGGGGTGACCTGTCGACCCGGAGCACCTTAAAATCTTTTCCCCCAGGGGACGAGATCTAGATTCCAGCAAGGAGGAGGAAGACGACCCTGTCGCCAGGCCGCGGACCGTCCGGCCGTCAGGCAGGAAACCCGAGCTTCTGCACCAGGTCGCGGACCGTCCGCGCCTGACCAGAGAGCACCGCCGCCTCGCGCCAGGTCGCGGACCATCCGGCCCTGTGCCGCGGACCGTCCGCGCCTGACCAGAGAGCACCGCTGCCTCGCGCCAGGTCGCGGACCGTCCGGCCCTGCGCCGCGGACCGTCCGCGCCTGACCAGAGAGCACCGCCGCTGTTCTTGTTGAGTGATTGGCGCCCCAAAAAGGGGCCAACATACTTTTGGCGACTCCGCTGGGGAAGAAGTTGCAGATCTACAAAATCAGGCTTACATGGCCGATTCTAAAGATCTCAACAGTGCTTCTCCAAACAGCAACACAAGGCTGACTAATTTATCGGCCGCTGAGCATAAAAGATTAGAAGATGACATTAAGAAAATAGACGAGGAGGCCCACCGACAAAAGGATCAGGTGCTCAAGGTGGCGGATAAGTGGTACCTCTCGCACTTCAAGGTAGACTGCCACCAGAAGACCGTCCAAGAGAGGGAGATAAACGCCGAGTATATGTTAGCCGTGCTGCAACAGCTCCCCACGATAGGTGATGCCAGGTCAGCCGATGATATTCCATCTATTAAAATTTCTTTTGATAATCGGATTAAAAGTATCACGGAGGATATAGAGAGGATGGCACATGCATTAGGAAAAACTCACATGCCTAATTTTTTATCACATAAATTAGGCGATGAAACAATTGCGCCAAACACATCGGCAGCAAATGGGTTTTCCCAGCCATATTCTGGTATGCCGATGGACTCATATCCAGGACGACCGTCATCACCATCTTCGCTAAATGGTGAGTCAACCCTGAGCACGGCCGGACCGTCCACACACAATCGCAGACCGTCCGGCCCTCCGTCAGACCGTCCGGCACCCTACGCCGGACAGTCCGGAGTTACACAGAGCCCACCACAAGGGTCACAGGTGTTGCCTGACGTGACCGGACAGTCCGAGGATATTACCGGACCGTCCGATCCACCCGCAGACCGTCCGACTGTGCAGGTCGGACCGTCCGGAGCACCAGAAGTCACCTGTGATCCGCCTAGTGCGGAAGGCCGACATAAATATAACCGGCCACCCAAGCCCCAAGAACCAAAAAGGTCACATGTCCCTGAGCTTGTTTGGCCCACTAAGGCCAAACCTTCTGTTCGCTCTCACCCGCACTCGACACAAAAGGAAAAGGTTAAGTTCACATTTAATATTACTAAGTGTGATAAAATATTTGATGAGTTGCTTAAACATGGTAATATTAAATTATCACATATAATTCCTCCGGTTGAAGAATTAAAAGGGCGTATATATTGTAAATGGCATGGCTCCTTTCTTCATAACACCAATGATTGTGTTGTCTTTCGTCCGCAAATACAATCGGCTATAAACGAAGGCCGGTTGAGGTTTCAAAAGGAGGTGAGGATTGACAGGCCACCTGTCCCTGCCACCACATTAGAGCCGACAAGCAAAAAAGTAATAGTTCGGCCCTGTGCGGCCGATAAAAGCAAAGATAAAAATATCGTCATTGGTGATCCCCGTACACCAAATATGTCACGCAGAATGGTTACTCAGAAGACTCCGGACAAAAGAAAGACCGGAGGCACCGGGGGGCAAGCACGATCGGACACCCGATCACAGTCACCTGTCCTACGTACGCGGGACGATCCGGGTACTAAGTGAAAGTTGCCTAGAGGGGGGGTGAATAGGGCGAAACTGAAATTTACACAATTAATCACAACTACAAGCCAGGTTAGCGTTAGAAATAATAATGAGTCCGAGAGAGAGGGCGCAAAACAAATCGCAAGCGAATGAAGAGTGTGACACGCGGATTTGTTTTACCGAGGTTCGATTCTTGCAAACCTACTCCCCGTTGAGGAGGCCACAAAGGCCGGGTCTCTTTCAACCCTTACCCTCTCTCAAACGGTCCCTCGGACCGAGTGAGCTTCTCTTCTCAAATCAAAACCGGGAACAAAACTTCCCCGCAAGGACCACCACACAATTGGTGTCTCTTGCCTCGGTTACAATGGAGTTTTGATCACAAGAACAAGTGAGAAAGAAAGAAGCAATCCAAGCGCAAGGGCTCAAAAGAACACGGCAAATCTCTCTCGCTAATCACTAAAGCCTCGTGTGGAATTGGAGAGGATTTGATCACTTGAGTGTGTCTAGAGTTGAATGCCTAGCTCTTGTAAGTGGTTGAGAAGTGGAAAACTTGTATGACTTGAATGTGGGGTGGTTGGGGGTATTTATAGCCCCAACCACCAAACTAGCCGTTTGGTGGAGGCTGTCTGTCGTATGGCGCACCGGACAGTCCGGTGCACACCGGACATGTCCGGTGCGACAGCCACGTCACCAGGCCGTTAGGGTTCCGACCGTTGGAGCTCTGACTTCTGGGCCCGCCTTGATGTCTGGTGGCGCACCGGACATGAACTGTAGGGTGTCCGGTGCACCAGCATGGGCGTGCCTGACCTCTGCGCGCGCTGGCGCGCATTTAATGCGCTGCAGGTAGCCGTTGGCGCCTGAAGTAGCCGTTGCCCCGCTGTTACACCGGACAGTCCGGTGTACACCGGACATGTCCGGTGAATTATAGCGGAGCAGCCGTTGCGAATTCCCGAGACTGGCGAGTTCAGAGCCGCGTCCTCTTGGAGCACCGGACACTGTCCGGTGTACACCGGACAGTCCGATGAATTATAGCGCGCCGGCTCTGAGAATTCCCGAAGGTGAAGAGTTTGAAGTCGATCTTCCCTGGTGCACCGGACACTGTCCGGTGGCACACCGGACAGTCCGGTGCGCCCGACCAGGGTGCCTTCGGTTGTCCCTTTGCTCCTTTGTTTGAACCCTTTTTCTTGGTCTTTTTATTGGCTTATGGTGAACTTTTGTACCTGTAGAACTTGTAAACTTGGGCAAACTAGTTAGTCCAATTATTTGTGTTGGGCAATTCAACCACCAAAATTAGTATAGGAAATAGGTGTAAGCCTAATTCCCTTTCAATCTCCCCCTTTTTGGTGATTGATGCCAACACAAACCAAAGCAAATATAGAAGTGCAGAATTGACCTAGTTTGCAAAATGTAAGCGCAAAGGTTACTTAGAATTTGAGCCAATAAATATTACTTACTAGATATGCATGGATTGATTCATTATTTTTTAACATTTTGGACCACGCTTGCACCACAAGTTTTGTTTTTGCAAATTCTATTGTAAATTCTTTTCAAAGTCCTTTTGCAAGATAGTCAAAGGTAAATGAATAGGATTTTGAGAAGCATTTTCAAGATTTAAAATTTTCTCCCTTTGTTTTAAAATGCTTTTCCTTGACTAAAACAAAACTCCCCCTCAATAAATTCTCCTCTTAGTGTTCAAGAGGGTTTTAAGATATCAATTTTGAAAATACTACTTTCTCCCCCTTTAGAACACAAAGAGATACCAATTTGAAATTTACCAATTGAAAATCATTTTAAAAATTAGGGTGGTGGTGCGGTCCTTTTGCTTTGGGCTCATACTTTCTCCCCCTTTGGCATGAATCGCCAAAAACGGATACTTGGAATGAAATATAGGCCCTTTTCTAACTACTTTCTCCCCTTTGGCAAATAAAACATATAAGTGAAGATTATACCAAAGATGGAGAGTGATGCGGAGCGACGACGAAGGATGAGTAGTAGAGTGGAGTGGAAGCCTTTGTCTTCGCCGAAGACTCCAATTCCCTTTCAATATACCTATGACTTGGTTTGAAATACACTTGAAAACACATTAGTCATAGCATATATAAAAGAGACATGATCAAAGGTATACTTGTGAGCTATGTGTGCAAATTAGCAAAAGAAATTCCTAGAATCAAGAATATTGAGCTCATGCCTAAGTTTGGTAAAAGTTTGTTCATCGAGTGGCTTGATAAAGATATCGGCTAATTGATCTTTAGTGTTAATGTATGAAATCTCGATATCCCCCTTTTGTTGGTGATCCCTAAGAAAATGATACTGAATGGCTATGTGTTTAGTGCGGCTATGCTCAACGGGATTATCCGCCATGCGGATTGCACTCTCATTATCATATAGAAGAGGAACTTTGGTTAATTTGTAACCATAGTCCCTCACGGTTTGCCTCATCCAAAGCAATTGCGCGCAACAATGGCCTGCGGCAATATACTCGGCTTCGGCGGTAGAAAGAGCGACCGAATTTTGCTTCTTTGAAGCCCAAGACACCAAGGATCTTCCCAAGAACTGGCAAGTCCCCGATGTGCTCTTCCTATTGATTTTGCACCCCGCCCAATCGACATCCGAATAACCAATCAAATCAAATGTGGATCCCCGAGGGTACCAAAGCCCAAACTTAGGAGTATAAGCCAAATATCTCAAGATTCGTTTTACGGCCGTAAGGTGTGATTCCTTAGGGTCGGCTTGGAATCTTGCACACATGCAAACGGAAAGCATAATGTCCGGTCGAGATGCACATAAATAGAGTAATGAACCAATCATCGACCGGTATACCTTTTGATCCACGGACTTACCTCCCGTGTCGAGGTCGAGATGTCAATTGGTTCCCATGGGTGTCTTGATGGGCTTGGCATCCTTCATTCCAAACTTGGTTAGAATGTCTTGAGTATACTTTGTTTGGCTAATGAAGGTGCCCTCTTGGAGTTGCTTGACTTGAAATCCTAGAAAATACTTCAACTCCCCCATCATAGACATCTCGAATTTCTGTGTCATGATCCTACCAAATTCTTCACATGTAGATTCGTTAGTAGACCCAAATATAATATCATCAACATAAATTTGGCATACAAACAAATCATTGTCAAGAATTTTAGTGAATAAAGTAGGATCGGCTTTGCCGACTTTGAAGCCATTAGCAATAAGGAAATCTCTTAGGCATTCATACCATGCTCTTGGGGCTTGCTTGAGCCCATAAAGCGCCTTAGAGAGCCTATAGACATGGTTAGGGTACTCACTATCTTCAAAGCCGGGAGGTTGCTCAACATAGACCTCTTCCTTGATTGGTCCGTTGAGGAAGGCACTCTTCACGTCCATTTGATAAAGCTTGAAGCCATGGTAAGTAGCATAGGCCAATAATATGCGAATGGACTCAAGCCTAGCTACGGGTGCATAGGTTTCACCAAAATCCAAACCTTCGACTTGTGAATACCCCTTGGCCACGAGTCGAGCTTTGTTCCTTGTCACCACACCATGCTCGTCTTGCTTGTTGCGGAAGACCCACTTGGTTCCTACAACATTTTGATTAGGACGTGGAACTAAATGTCATACCTCATTCCTGGTGAAGTTGTTGAGCTCCTCTTGCATCGCCATCACCCAATCCGAATCTTGAAGTGCTTCCTCTACCCTGTGTGGCTCAATAGAGGAAACAAAAGAGTAATGCTCACAAAAATGTGCAACACGAGATCGAGTGGTTACCCCCTTATGAATGTCGCCGAGGATGGTGTCGACGGGGTGATCTCATTGGATTGCTTGGTGGACTCTTGGGTGTGGCGGCCTTGGTTCTTCATCCTCCTTGTCTTCATCATTTGCATATCCCCCTTGATCATTGCCGTCATCTTGAGGTGGCTCATCATTTTGTTCTTCCTCTTTATCAACTTGAGCCTCGTCCTCATTTTGGGTTGGTGGAGATGCTTGCGTGGAGGAGGATGGTTGATCTTGTGCATGTGGAGGCTCTTCGGATTCCTTAGGACACACATCCCCAATGGACATGTTCCTTAGCGCGATGCACGGAGCCTGTTCTTCACCTATCTCATCAAGATCAACTTGCTCTACTTGAGAGTTGTTAGTCTCATCAAACACAACGTCACAAGAAACTTCAACTAGTCCTGAGGACTTGTTAAAGACTCTATATGCCCTTGTGTTTGAATCATACCCTAGTAAAAAGCCTTCTACAGTCTTAGGAGCAAATTTTGATTTTCTACCTCTTTTAACAAGAATAAAGCATTTTCTACCAAAGACTCTAAAATATGAAATATTGGGCTTTTTACCGGTTAGGAGTTCATAGGATGTCTTCTTGAGGATTCGGTGTAGATATAACCGGTTGATGGCGTAGCAAGCGGTGTTGACCGCCTCGGCCCAAAACTGATCCGGTGTCTTGTACTCATCAAGCATGGTTCTTGCCATGTCCAATAGAGTTCGATTCTTCCTCTCCACTACACCATTTTGTTGTGGAGTGTAGGGAGAAGAGAACTCATGCTTGATGCCCTCCTCCTCAAGGAAGCCTTCTATTTGTGAGTTCTTGAACTCTGTCCTATTGTCGCTTCTAATTTTCTTGATCCTTAAGCCGAACTCATTTTGAGCTCGTCTCAAGGATCCCTTTAAGGTCTCTTGGGTATGAGATTTTTCCTGCAAAAAGAACACCCAAGTGAAGCGAGAATAATCATCCACAATAACTAGACAGTACTTACTCCCGCCGATGCTTATGTAAGCGATCGGGCCGAATAGGTCCATGTGTAGGAGCTCCAGTGGCCTGTCACTTGTCATGATGTTTTTGTGTGGATGATGAGTGCCAACTTGCTTCTCGGCTTGGCATGTGCTACAAATCCTGTCTTTCTCAAAATGAACATTTGTTAGTCCTAAAATGTGCTCTCCCTTTAGAAGCTTATGAAGATTCTTCATTCCAACATGAGCTAGTCGGCGGTGCCAGAGCCAACCCATGTTAGTCTTAGCAATTAAGCAAGTGTCGAGTTCAGCTCTATCAAAATCTACCAAGTATAGCTGACCCTCTAACACTCCCTTAAATGCTATTGAATCATCACTTCTTCTAAAGACAGTGACACCGATATCAGTAAATAGACAGTTGTAGCCCATTTGACATAATTGCGAAACGGAAAGCAAATTGTAATCTAAAGAATCTACAAGAAAAACATTGGAAATGGAATGGTCAAGAGATATAGCTATTTTACCCAAACCTTTGACCAAACCTTGGTTTCCATCCCCGAATGTAATAGCTCGTTGGGGATCTTGGTTTTTCTCGTAGGAGGAGAACATCTTCTTCTCCCCTGTCATGTGGTTTGTGCACCCGCTGTCGATGATCCAACTTGAGCCCCCGGATGCATAAACCTACAAAACAAGTTTAGTTCTTGACTTTAGGTACCCAAACGGTTTTGGGTCCTTTAGCATTAGAAACAAGAACTTTGGGTACCCAAACACAAGTCTTGGAGCCCTTGTGTTTGCCCCCAACAAACTTGGCAACTACCTTGCCGGATTTGTTAGTAAGCACATAAGATGCATCAAAAGTCTTAAATGAAATGCCATGATCATTTGATGCACTAGGAGTTTTCTTTTTAGGCAACTTAGCACGGGTTGGTTGCCTAGAGCTAGATGTCTCACCCTTATACATAAAAGCATGGTTAGGGCCAGAGTGAGACTTCCTAGAATGAATTCTCCTAATTTTGCTCTCGGGATAACCGGCAGGGTACAAAATGTAGCCCTCGTTATCCTGAGGCATGGGAGCTTTGCCCTTAACAAAGTTAGACAAATTTTTAGGAGGGGCATTAAGTTTGACATTGTCTCCCCTTTGGAAGCCAATGCCATCCTTGATGCCAGGGCGTCTCCCATTATAGAGCATACTTCTAGCAAATTTAAACTTTTCATTTTCTAAGTTATGCTCGACAATTTTAGCATCTAATTTTGCTATATGATCATTTTGTTGTTTAATTAAGACTATGTGATCATGAATAGCATTAATATCAACATCTCTACATCTAGTGCAAATGGAAACATGCTCAACGGTAGATGTAGAGGGTTTGCAAGATTTTAATTCTACAACCTTAGCATGTAGTATATCATTCTCATTTCTAAGGTTAGAAATAGTGACATTGCAAACATCAAAATCTTTAGCCTTAGCAATTAATTTTTCATTTTCAATCCTAAGGCTAGTGAGAGAATCATTTAATTCCTTAATCTTAGCATGCAAATTAACATTATCATTTCTAAGATTGGGAATTGAAACATCACAAACATGTGAATCAACCTTAGCAATTAATTTAGCATTATCATTTCTAAGGTTGTCAATAGTCTCATGGCGAGTGCTTAGCTCACTAGACAATTTTTCACATTTTTCAACTTGTAGAGCATAAGCATTTTTTACCTTAACATGTTTTTTGTTCTCCTTAATAAGGAAGTCCTCTTGAGAGTCCAAGAGATCATCCTTCTCATGAATAGCACTAATCAACTCATTTAATTTTCTTTTTGTTGCATGTTTAGGTCGGCAAAAAGGGTACGTAAATTATTTTCCTCATCACTAGCATTATCATCACTAGAGGACTCATATTTAGTGGAGGATTTAGATTTAACCTTCTTCCTTTTGCCGTCCTTTGCCATGAGGCACTTGTGGCCGACGTTGGGGAAGAGAAGACCCTTGGTGACGGCGATGTTGGCGGCGTCCTCGTCGGAGGAGGAGTCGGTGGAGCTCTCGTCGGAGTCCCACTCGCGGCACACGTGGGCATCGCCGCCCTTCTTCTTGTAGTGTCTCTTCTTCTCCTTTCTTCTCCCCTTCTTGTCGTCGCCCCTGTCACTATCACTAGATAATGGACATTTAGCAATAAAATGACCGGGCTTACCACATTTGTAGCATACTTTCTTGGAGCGGGGTTTGTAATCTTTCCCCCTCCTTTGCTTGAGGATTTGGCGGAAGCTCTTGATGATGAGCGCCATCTCCTCATTGTCGAGCTTGGAGGCGTCGATGGGTGTTCGACTTGGAGTAGCTTCCTCCTTCTTTTCTTCCATCACCTTGAATGCGACCGGTTGTGCCTCGGGTGTGGAGGAAGTGCCTTGCTCGATGATTTTCTTTGAGCCTTTAATCATTAGCTCAAAGCTCACAAATTTTCCTATAACTTCCTCGGGAGACATTAGCTTATATCTAGGATCACCTCGAATTAATTGAGCTTGTGTAGGGTTAAGAAATACGAGGGATATAAGAATAACCTTGACCATCTCATGGTCATCCCATTTTTCGCTCCCGAGGTTGCGCACTTGGTTCACCAAGGTCTTCAAGCGGTTGTACATTGCTTGTGGATCCTCCCCTTGGTGAAGCATGAAGCGACTGAGCTCCCCCTCGATCGTTTCCCGCTTGGTGATCTTTATCACCTCGTCTCCTTCGTGCGCGGTCTTGAGTACATCCCAAATTTCCTTCGCACTTTTTAACCCTTGCACTTTGTTATACTCCTCTCGACTTAGAGAGGCGAGGAGTATAGTGGTTGCTTGGGAGTTAAAGTGGTGGATTTGGGCCACCTCGTCCGAGTCGTAGTTTTCATCCCCTACGGATGGTACCTGTACCCCAAACTCAACAACATTCCATATGCTTGTGTGGAGTGAGGTTAGATGGTGCCTCATTTTGTCACTCCACATGTTATAATCTTCACCGTCAAAAACCGGTGGTTTGCCTAATGGAACGGAGAGTAAAGGAGTATGCTTTGAGGGGTAGCGTAGGGGGATCTTACTATACTTCTTGCGCTCTTGGCGCTTAGAAGTGACGGACGGTGCGTCGGAGTCGGAGGTCGACGTTGATGAAGTGTCGGTCTCGTAGTAGACCACTTTCCTCATCCTCCTATGCTTGTCGCCTCTCCGATGCGACTTGTGGGAGGAGGATTTCTTCTCCTTCCCCTTCCCTTTGTTGGAGGAGCTCTTCTTCTTCTCCTTCCTCTTGGTGCGGGACTCTTCCGATGAAGTGCTCCCGTGACTCTTAGTGGGCTTGTCGCCGGTCTCCATCTCCCTCTTGGTGTGATCTCCCGACATCACTTCGAGCGGTTAGGCTCTAATGAAGCACCGGGCTCTGATACCAATTGAAAGTTACCTAGAGGGGGGTGAATAGGGCGAAACTGAAATTTACACAATTAATCACAACTACAAGCCAGGTTAGCGTTAGAAATAATAATGAGTCCGAGAGAGAGGGCGCTAAACAAATCGCAAGCGAATGAAGAGTGTGACACGCGGATTTGTTTTACCGAGGTTCGGTTCTTGCAAACCTACTCCCCGTTGAGGAGGCCACAAAGGCCGGGTCTCTTTCAACCCTTACCCTCTCTCAAACGGTCCCTCGGACCGAGTGAGCTTCTCTTCTCAAATCAAAACCGGGAACAAAACTTCCCCGCAAGGACCACCACACAATTGGTGTCTCTTGCCTCGGTTACAATGGAGTTTTGATCACAAGAACAAGTGAGAAAGAAAGAAGCAATCCAAGCGCAAGGGCTCAAAAGAACACGACAAATCTCTCTCGCTAATCACTAAAGCCTTGTGTGGAATTGGAGAGGATTTGATCACTTGAGTGTGTCTAGAGTTGAATGCCTAGCTCTTGTAATTGGTTGAGAAGTGGAAAACTTGGATGACTTGAATGTGGGGTGGTTGGGGGTATTTATAGCCCCAACCACCAAACTAGCCGTTTGGTGGAGGCTGTCTGTCGTATGGCGCACCGGACAGTCCGGTGCACACCGGACATGTCCGGTGCGACAGCCACGTCACCAGGCCGTTAGGGTTCCGACCGTTGGAGCTCTAACTTCTGGGCCCGCCTTGATGTCCGGTGGCGCACCGGACATGAACTGTAGGGTGTCAGGTGCACCAGCATGGGCGTGCCTGACCTCTGCGCGCGCTGGCGCGCATTTAATGCGCTGCAGGTAGCCGTTGGCGCCTGAAGTAGCCGTTGCCCCGCTGTTACACCGGACAGTCCGGTGTACACCGGACATGTCTGGTGAATTATAGCGGAGCAGCCGTTGCGAATTCCCGAGACTGGCGAGTTCAGAGCCGCGTCCTCTTGGAGCACCGGACACTGTCCGGTGTACACCGGACAGTCCGGTGAATTATAGCGCGCCGGCTCTGAGAATTCCCGAAGGTGAAGAGTTTGAAGTCGATCTTCCCTGGTGCACCGGACACTGTCCGGTGGCACACCGGACAGTCCGGTGCGCCCGACCAGGGTGCCTTCGGTTGTCCCTTTGCTCCTTTGTTTGAACCCTTTTTCTTGGTCTTTTTATTGGCTTATGGTGAACTTTTGTACCTGTAGAACTTGTAAACTTGGGCAAACTAGTCAGTCCAATTATTTGTGTTGGGCAATTCAACCACCAAAATTAGTATAGGAAATAGGTGTAAGCCTAATTCCCTTTCACTAAGGCTGAACAGTCCGAGACAGGAGCGGATGGGCCGGCTATAATGGTCGGACGGTCCGCAGACAGTCAGAAGCAGCAACCTCAGACCACCGGACCACAAGGTTCCAAAACAAGTGTTAGGAAACAAAATACTACTAAGATGTCTGGACGACTCAGTAGAGTCGGCCCTACTTTTGGTCAGTTGCTTGCCAAATATACGAAGAAGGCCGTTCCACACAACCGGCCAATAAAGCAGACAAAGTCAAAAGGGCGATCTGTGCAAAAGCAAAAAGCCGACTAAACGGACCCAAAAGGTAGCACAACTAAGATCGCCTTGTCATCCTCCTCTGGGGATAGCATGGTGCGTCCCGTTCTATCCATCGCCGATGTGTTGTCCTGCTCATGTATGGGGTGGTACGGCGATGAATTCATATTACTGGTCCAATCCGTTTGCTTATTTGGGCTGGGGGGCACCACAAGTTTTTGCCTGACAGGTTGATCAGGTAGACATGGCCGAAGAGGATGCGATCCGAAACGACCTCTGTGCATTAAAGTTCCATCAATTATTTATATTATCTGATCGCAAGAGCCGATGACTTGCATCGAGCTGAGTCCTTACTTCGTGAACAAAAGCTTATGAGATCAATTGTTTCCGAAGTTTTCACTGATGCTTTTGGTTCGCCAAGCTCCACCAAAAGGCAGGGGGCATATGTTGGACACCAAAATGAGCGGACAGTCCGGCCCTTGGGCCCGGACGGTCCGCGTGTCCCGAGATTAGATTAAACTCGAATGTTTATCCTTATCTCGTGCGTGGTTATCCATCTAATCACGCGGGAGTTTGTTGGCTATCTCTTAGGAAAAGGTCCAGACCTCCTCCCCTATAAATATAAAGGGGTACGACCGATTGAGAACCCCCGAACACATTCCAATCGAACCAATTACCTTATTTACTTTTTCTGCCCTAGGAGTAGATGTAGCATAGTTCTAGTTGTAGTCTTCCACATATCCACTTCCACCCCTATTCGACTCTACGTCGTCTAGATCCGTCTTGGGTGGCCTGTCGATCCCAAGATGACCCTAGGATCTCACCCCTCCCGGGGGGCAAGATCTAGTTGTCCATCCAAGACCTCTTCCTCGAATTGATCTCTTAATTCCTAGGCGACTCCACGTCGTCTGGGGACACACGGGGTGACCTGTCGACCCGGAGCACCTTAAGATCTTTTCCCCCAAGGGGACGAGATCTAGATTCCAGCAAGGAGGAGGAAGACGACCCTGTCGCCAGGTCGCGGACCGTCCGGCCCTAGGGCGCGGACCGTCCGGCCGTCAGGCAGGGAACCCGAGCTCCTGCACCAGGTCGCGGACCGTCCGCGCCTGACCAGAGAGCACCGCCGCCTCACGCCAGGTCGCGGACCATCCGGCCCTGTGCCGCGGACCGTCCGCGTCTGACCAGAGAGCACCACCGCCTCGCGCCAGGTCGCGGACCGTCCGGCCCTGCGCCGCGGACCGTCCGCGCCTGACCAGAGAGCACCGCCGCTGGTTCTTGTTGAGTGATTGGCGCCCCAAAAAGGTGCCAACATATATTTTATTAAACTTATAGATATAAAACAAAGTATGATTATTTTTATATTTTATTAAATTTATAGAAATTATTAACAACATCCACACTTTTCAATAGTTTCATTACAAAAATAAATTTAATAATGTCACTATAATATTGATTATATACTTATAAATATTAGTATTATATATTGTTAAATTTTGAAATATTAAACTTCTCAAACGAGGCTTAATTTATAGGAGGGAGTAAAGGCTGTAAAGCGTTCTTCGGGCGTCGGTCTCTATAGCCGTAGTACCCGGTGACGTAAGCTTTAGGTCATGTCGACGGACGGTATGAGACTGCCCGCAGCGCCGCACGCTACCGCGCGCTCCCTTGCATGACGGAAGCCCGCAGCGTAGCACGCTATCGCGCACTCCACCGCGCGGTACTCTTCTCTCTCTCCTCAGCTGCAGCGCGCGCGCGCGCTCTCCCCCTACCACTGTTCCTGTGGGCCCGCCTTCAATTAATAGTAGAAGAAAAATTGATAGTAGATGAAAAGTAGGTATAGAAAATAATATTTTATATTGTAGTGGGATATAGGGGGAGTATTTAGGGGAAACCACTGCGGGAGATGAAAAAGTAGGGGATACACTATTGATGATGTGACCCAGAAAAGTGATATAGGGGGAAAAATTTAGAGGGAACCGCTGCGGATAGCCTGAGTGGTCAACGAGGATTGTTGGGCGCTGGTGTGTAAATTTGTTTGCGATGTCGTGTGTGGATGGTGTTGAATAAAGCACGTGGAGAGATGGTGCAAATAGCAAACAAACTCATTCTTCGCGTACGCGGCAAACTCAGATCTCCTATACACATCCTTGTCGGAATTCTTTATTATAGATTTCATCGTGTGTATATATATATATATATATAATAAGTCCTGGATTTCTAATAACTAGAGAAAGCTTTGTCCTAATGGTACCATCCGGTTCAGCCGTACAATATTCGGACGGCTATAAAAACACCCCTAGACCGTTAGGGATTAGGTTTTAGCGGCGGCGGCGATTTCCGTGGGCGTGCGAGCGGCAACGACGGTTCCCTCGGGCGTGAGCGGCGGTGATCCCAGGGTCCAATGGCGGTGCCGCCCCGAGGCGGACGATCGGCGGCGGCGCTCCCCAGGATCAAAAAACGACGACGCTCCCGAGGCAGGCAGACAAGCGGCGGCAGTGCACCCTAGGTCCGGTGGCTACGACGGTTGCGTGATAGGCTTCGATAGCGACAGTGGTGGCCACGGGAGACGTGGGTCGCTCCGACGGTCGCGTGAGGCGCGATCTTCTCCAATGATGGCAGCCACGCAAGGCGTGGGTGGCTCTGGTGTCCTTCGATGACCAACTTCTTCGTCCGGTGGCTTCAGCGGCGTCCTTTGATCTAGCAGCCTCGAGATTGTCCTGTGACGGCGAACTATCTGATCCATGTTTATGCCATCGATGATTATGTTTACACTATTTATGTATTCCAGTGATGATTTTTACGACGATGAATATGATTTTATGTCTGCCATGAAATTGCCCCTAATTCCTGTGGGGCCATTAGTTGAACTGATATTAGGTTTTTTATCAATTAAGCTACACAGTGTATATATTTATGCAGTTTTGTATAAGAAATTATGTTCTGCGTGAATCATGTCATCCTGTTTTTTTTTGCATGGGTGTAGTGGAAACGAAAATATAATCCAAAACTTGCGCGCATGCAATGGAAACTCCCACGTTCTGACATAATTTTTTGGTTCAGCATAAAAATAAAAACCGCATGCATTCGACTCCCATAATTTTTAGATTTACCGTAAAAATAGTATCGTGAATACAACGCACCATAGTTATCAACCTCTCTCATATGGCTCGGTATTTACGCACATCATCGAGGGGTTTTACGCTCAAAACTTAAGGTTTTTACGCTCGAATCTGGAGATGTGTCTACTAGTGTAGCACGCGCAGCGTTCCGTATTACATAAATACCAATACCGTGTAGAATAATTAATATCAGTATATATCATAAACTGGTTGTAACGAGCCTAGCTGCATAGTTTTACAGCGATTCTATATTTATGCAGGAAATGCAGCATTTAAAATAAGCCGTATTACATAAATACCAATACCGTGCAGAATAATTAATATCAGTATATATCATAAACTGGTTGTAACGAATCTAGCTGCATAGTTTTACAACGATTCTATATTTATGCAGGAAATGTAATATTTAAAATAAGATTTTATTGTTTCCATGCATGTTAATCAATTATCATTCGTAGCACATTCATGTCATCCTGACAAAGTATCCTACTGGACATATATGTTCAATTGGATGAATGAAGTATAAACTAAACCCAATGGGATGATTAGATATTATTCATGCTTATTGATACGTGAATGGCGAGTTGATTCATGGGTAGGTGGGCCAGACGATCTATAGGGAAGCCTGAAGCCTCGTCCTTTGACACGACCTGTGTGGCCGGCGCCGCATTCACGACACAGAAAGAACATCTTCAGGTGCTAAATTAATAGAGGCAACAATCTTAGTCCTATAAGTAACTTTAGGCTATCCGCACTCATACTACTCTAAATTTCTACCCTAAAAAGAATATTCTGTCTTGGTCAGCAAAATTCTTTACTCTATATCACAATCCTCCGCACTCATGTTTACTCTATACCATATATTCTATTATTTCTCTCTCCTGGTGCCCCGCCTCGGGTCCCACAACCTTTGCTGCCTCCGGCCCCGCCTCTCTCCTGGTGCACGGAGCAGACGTATGCAGTAGACGTTGCTGCAACTCTACATTTAAGGTTTCCAGTTTGCTTGCTTGCCTTAGCGTACCGGTCCCAGTACACGGCTGCAGCACTCGCGTTAACTCTATCCGCATAGCGTACCGGTTCCAGTTGTTACTGCGGCTAGCCTTAACTATGCCCTGTCTCTAGAGTTGCTCTGCATCTGTTTATTTGGCTAGCAATAGCATGCACGATAGAATACAAATATGAACATGACAGAACCGACAATACGCCCGCACAAAGGCACAGTGCCTCCCTCCGGCCTCTAGAGGTCCAAACGTTGGCTGAGCATAGAGAGAGAAAGGAGGTAAGCGTGGAAAAGCAGCATATAGAAAGAAAGTCCACGAGTGATGAGAGGGAAACAACCTTGACAAAGCTGAAGCCGGTTTGGTCCTGCGTCTCTTTTGGGGTTTGGTATTTGGCAACTCGTCGCGTGAAGATTGTGGCGTTGGCGGGGTCCCCGGCCTTTTTTTTTTGGATCTGGGGGGCTACCAAACCCCTTGCATTGCGCTGCTTTATCGACGACGACGACGACAACACAAACATGCTTCGCTTCAACAAGTTCTGTTTCGTCACCTAACCCTATTACCCTAACCTATCAGCTAGCAAAGCAACACTAGAAAAACTTCCCAGCCATTCAGACTGCGCAGGTGCAGAAGCAGAACACGAGGGGGGAGGGAGGGGTTCGGAGACCGAGACACACACGTACGTGAGTACGTCTTGGACTTGGGCCGTCCGTTGTGGAAACGTACGTATCCAACTTTCATTGTGGGTCTACAGTACAGTGAATACCCCGGGCCCTGTGGCGTGCTAGTTCTGTCGGTCGTGGGCATGGCCGAGGTGAGGTGCTCTGTCGCCTCGCTTGGTTGCTTGCTTAGGAGTTAGGACATGGGCATGGTCACTTTCAACATCCCCGCAGAACGAAAAAAAACTATATTTTCAACTCAAAACAAGGCGGATCCTCCTCAAAGTCGTTGGGCGTGCGTGGTCGAACAACGTGGGCCTCTGTCTGCGCCTCTGCGGCATGCACACCGCGCTCGCTTGGACTCCTGCCACTGCCACAGCACCCTCGTCCCTACGCCCCCTCGCCGGCTGGCGGCCCCCAAAATGCAACATGGCATGGCATGGCATGCGAGGAACTCAACCACTCCAGACGTCCCCTGTCTGTGTATCCTTTTTTCCCCGGCCCGATCGAGCCTATTATACATACACGTGCAGCGCATGAGCGAAGCGCGAGGGCGTTTTCCCCTTCCAGAAAGCGAAAACGATGTCGCACGAAGAATTTCAGAGGACGTCTGCAGTCTCTACGCGCGCGGGTGACGGGTGTACCCTCCTTGCGATCTTGACTGATACAAGCGTCTCACCTAGCGTCGACGGAGAGAGAGAGAGAGAGAGAGGCTCGTGGACTTAACGTCGTCCGCTCTCAACAGCGAGACGATGTCTCGTCACTGTCGACACATGATCACCTACTAGCATATTCCCAGGGCCAACGTGCAAGCAAAACGCGCCTCTAGCAGCTATATGATACTCCCTCGGATTTTTTTTATATGACGCTGTTTAGTACAGAATTGAACTGTACATCGATAGAGTCAAATTGATCTAGCTTCACACTAGTATGAACTACTTTTATCATATGGAACTTTGATCCTCTCTCTCTTCATTGTTTCATGTCTCTATTAATATTGTGTTGTCAGTAAATTTGTTAAGTTGAATTGCTTAATCCCAAACCAAAAGGTGTAGTGATCCTTGTATGGTTTGAAGTAATGCCAATAAGTTTCCTGCGCAAGTGCATATCGTTCAACTTTGCCATGCAAATGACTATACCAAAGACCTACTTAGGACAACTCTCCTTTTTAACTCCACTCCAGCTTCACTAACCAAAGAGGTCAGCTCTTCAGCTCTACCAAGAGGGTGTTTGGGATGACTCAACTCCACGTTTTGTTGCTCTGCACCATGATTTGCTTGTCGAATGGTCTAAACTTTAGAAACTCTACTCACCCAAAAACATGGAATTGGGGGTTAATTACAATTCAATGCAACTCGTTATGGAGAAAATAATGTTTTGTTTCTTCTTCTGTGCTTTCTTTCCCAACACATTTTCTTCCTCACATGAAAACAGAGAGCGACGGTGGCCTGCACGTGCGACCGCGAGGCGCCGAGGACCTGCACGCGCTGGGGGCTGCGCTCAAGAATAGGTGGCCATGGTGGAAGGAATCGTTCAAGAACATGTGGCATATGCTCAAGAACGTGGGCTCGGTCAGGGGAGGAGGAGGAATCGTGGTGAAAGGGAATTAGGCTTACACCTATTTCCTAAACTAATTTTGGTGGTTGAATTGCCCAACACAAATAATTGGACTAACTAGTTTGCCCAAGTCTATAAGTTATACATGTACCAAAGGTTCACACTAAGCCAATAAAAAGACCAAGAAAAGGGTTCAACAAAAGGAGCAAGGGATAACCGAAGGCACCCTAGTCTGGCGCACCGGACTGTCCGGTGCACCATGCGATAGACAGCCTCCACCCAAACGGCTAGTTTGGTGGTTGGGGCTATAAATACCCCCAACCACCCCACATTCAAGTCATCCAAGTTTTCAACCTTCCAACCACTTACAAGAGCTAGGCATTCAATTCTAGACACACTCAAGTGATCAAATCCTCTCCAATTCCACACAAGGCTTTAGCGATTAGCGAGAGAGATTTGCCGTGTTCTTTTGAGCTCTTGCGCTTGGATTGCTTCTTTTCTTTCTCACTTGCTTTTGTGATCAAATCTCAATTGTAATCGAGGCAAGAGACACCAATTGTGTGGTGGTCCTTGCGGGGAAGTTTTGTTCCCGGTTTGATTTGAGAAGAGAAGCCACTCGGTCCGAGGGACCGTTTGAGAGAGGGTAAGGGTTGAAAGAGACCCGGCCTTTGTGGCCTCCTCAACGGGGAGTAGGTTTGCAAGAACCGAACCTCGGTAAAACAAATCCGCATGTCACAATCTTCATTCGTTTGCGATTTGTTTTGCGCCCTCTCTCTCGGGCTCATTATTATTTCTAACGCTAACCCGACTTGTAGTTGTGATTATATTTGTAAATTTCAGTTTCGCCCTATTCACCCCCCTCTAGGTGACTTTCAATTGGTATCAGAGCCCGGTGCTTCATTAGAGCCTAACCGCTCGAAGTGATGTCGGGAGATCACGCCAAGAAGGAGATGGATACCGGCGACAAGCCCACTACAAGCCACGGGTCGACTTCATCGGAAGAGTCCCGCAATAAGAGGAAGGAGAAGAAAAACTCCTCCAACAAAGGAAAGGGGAAGGAGAAGAAATCCTCTTCCCACAAGTCGCATCGGAGAGGCGACAAGCACAAGAGGATGAGGAAAGTGGTCTACTACGAGACCGACACTTCATCAACATCGACCTCCGGCTCCGACGCGCTGTCCGTCACTTCTAAGCGCCAAGAGCACAAGAAGTATAGTAAGATCCCCCTACGCTACCCTCGCATTCCTAAACATACACCTTTACTTTCCGTCCCATTAGGCAAACCACCAACATTTGATGGTGAAGACTATGCTAGGTGGAGTGATATGATGCGATATCACCTAACCTCACTCCACAAAAGTATATGGGATGTTGTTGAGTTTGGTGTACAGGTACCATCCGTAGGGGATAAAGATTATGATGAGGACGATGTGGCCCAAATCGAGCACTTCAACTCCCAAGCCACCACTATACTCCTCACCTCTCTAAGTCGAGAGGAGTATAAAAAGGTGCAAGGGTTGAAGAGCGCCAAGGAGATTTGGGACGTGCTAAAGACCGCGCACGAAGGAGATGAGGTGACCAAGATCACCAAACGAGAAACGATCGAGGGGGAGCTCAGTCGCTTCCGTCTTCGCCAAGGGGAGGAGCCACAAGACATGTACAACCGGCTCAAAACCTTGGTGAACCAAGTGCGCAACCTCGAGAGCAAAAAATGGGATGACCACGAAGTGGTTAAGGTTATTCTAAGATCACTTGTTTTCCTTAACCCTACTCAAGTTCAATTAATTCGTGGCAATCCTAGATATACTCAAATGACCCCCGAGGAAGTTATAGGTAATTTTGTGAGCTTTGAGTTGATGATCAAAGGCTCAAAGAAGATCAACGAGCTTGACGGCCCCTCCACGTCCGAAGCACAACCGGTCGCATTCAAGGCGACGGAAGAAAAGAAGGAGGAATCTACTCCAAGTCAAACACCCATCGACGCCTCCAAGCTCGACAACGAGGAGATGGCGCTCATCATCAAGAGTTTCTGTCAAATCCTCAAGCAAAATTGGGGGAAAGACTACAAGTCCCGCTCCAAGAGAGTTTGCTACAAGTGTGGTAAGCCCGGTCATTTTATAGCAAAATGTCCACTATCTAGTGACAGTGACAGGGGCGACGACAAGAAGGGCAAGAGAAGAGAAAAGAAGAGGTACCACAAGAAGAAGGGCGGCGATGCCCATGTTTGCCGGGAGTGGGACTCGAACGAAAGCTCCACCGACTCCTCCTCCGGCGAGGACGCCGCCAACATCGCCGTCACCAAGGGCCTCCTCTTCCCCAACGTCGGCCACAAATGCCTCATGGCCATGGATGGCAAAAGGAAGAAGGTAAAATCAAGATCCTCCACCAAATATGAAACATCTAGCGATGAGGATAATGCTAGTAATGAGGAGGATAACTTGCGAACCCTTTTTGCCGACCTAAACATGCAACAAAAGGAAAAACTAAATGAGCTAATTAGTGCCATCCATGAAAAGGATGATCTCTTGGACTCCCAAGAGGACTTCCTAATCAAGGAAAATAAAAAGCATGTTAAGGTTAAGAATGCTTATGCTCTAGAAGTAGAAAAATGTGAGAAATTATCTAGTGAGCTAAGCACATGCCATGACACTATTGCCAACCTTAGAAATGAAAATGCCAAATTAATTGCTAAGGTTGATTCTCATGTTTGTGATGTTTCAATTCCCAATCTTAGAAATGATAATGATTATTTGCTTGCTAAGATTGAAGAATTAAACACCTCTCTTGCTAGCCTTAGGATTGAAAATGAAAAATTAATTGCTAAGGCTAAAGAATTAGATGTTTGCAATGTTACAATTTCCAATCTTAGAGATAACAATGATATTTTGCATGCTAAGATTGTTGAACTTAATTCTTGCAAACCCTCTACATCTACCATTGAGCATGTTTCTATTTGCACTAGATGTAGAGATGTTGATATTAATGCTATTCGTGATCACATGGTCTTAATTAAACAACAAAATGATCATATAGCAAAATTAAATGCTAAAATTGCCGAGCATAACTTAGAGAATGAAAAGTTTAAATTTGCTAGAAGTATGCTCTATAGTGGGAGACGCCCTGGCATCAAGGATGGCATTGGCTTCCAAAGGGGAGACAATGTCAAACTTAGTGCCCCTCCTAAGAAATTGTCTAACTTTGTTAAGGGCAAGGCTCCCATGCCTCAGGATAACGAGGGCTACATTTTGTACCCTGCCGACTATCCTGAGAGCAAAATTAGGAGAATTCATTCTAGGAAGTCTCACTCTGGCCCTATCGGCGTTTCGAGACCAGGGGGTCCCTAGGCCGACGAGTGAGTGTGCCGCGTGCCCCAGCCCAGATGGGTCGAGCGCGTGGGCGAGCGCGAAGGGGGGAAGAGCGAGGCAGCCGGAGCCGGGTCGTGAGGGAGGCGGAGATCCCGCGGCCTTCGTGTTCGTCCCGCGCCCAGGTCGGGTGCGCTTGCAGTAGGGGGTTACAAGCGTCCGCGCGGGTGAGGGGAGCGAGCGGCCCCAAGAGAGCGCCTGCCCCTGCCCTCGTTCCCGCGAGGCCAACCTTCTCTAAGAAGGCCCTGGTCCTTCCTTTTATAGGCGTAAGGAGAGGATCCAGGTGTACAAATGGGGGTGTAGCAAGGTGCTACGTGTCTAGCGGGGGAGAGCTAGCGCCCTAAGTACATGCCAAGGTGGCAGCCGGAGAGATCTTGGCACCCAGCTGGTGTGGCGTCGTGGCTGTCGGAGAAGCAATGGAGCCTGGCGGGGGGACAGCTGTCGGAGTGGTTGGGCCCTTGCTGACGTCCCCCTGCTTCCGTAAGGGAGCTGAGAACCACCGTCGTCATGGGTCCAGCGGGGCGCCATCATTGCCTATCTGGCGGAGCTAGCCAGATGGGACGTCGGTCCTGTTTTCTGCGGCCCGAGTCGGCTCGGGGTAGGGTGATGATGGCGCTTCCTATCGACGTGGCGGACTTGTGCCCTAGGTCGGGCGACGTGGAGGCTCCTCCGAAGCCGAGGTCGAGTCTGTCCTGCATAGCCGAGGCCGAGCCCGAGCTCCTGGGTCGGGCGAGGCGGAGGTCGTTCGGCAGAGGCTAGGGCGGAGTCCGAGCCCTGGGTCGGGCGAGGCGGAGGTCGTTCGGCAGAGGCCAGGGCGGAGTCCGAGCCCTGGGTCGGGCGAAGCGGAGTTCGTCGTCTTCCGGGGCCTTAGCCCGAGTCCGAGCCCTGGGTCGGGCGGAGCGGAGTTCGCCGTCTTCCGGGGCCTTAGCCCGAGTCCGAGCCCTGGGTCGGGCGGAGCGGAGTTCGCCGTCTTCCGGGGCCTTAGCCCGAGTCTGAGCCCTGGGTCGGGCGGAGCGGAGTTCGCCGTCTTCCGGGGCCTTAGCCCGAGTCCGAGCCCTGGGTCGGGCGGAGCGGAGTTCGCTGTCTTCCGGGGCCTTAGCCCGAGTCCGAGCCCTGGGTCAGGCGGAGCGGAGTTCGCCGTCTTCTGGGGCCTTAGCCCGAGTCCGAGCCCTGGGTCGGGCGGAGCTTCTTATGGCGCTTTTGGCCAAGCCTGGCCGCCCGTCAGTCTCACTCTTTGCGTTAAATGCCCCAGTGACTTGGTCGGTCGGCGCGATGATTTAGTCAGGGTTGCTTCTTAACGAAGGCAAGGCCTCGGGCGAGCCGGAGATGCGTCTGCCGTAAAAAAGGGGGGCCTCGGGCGAGACGGAAACACCTCAGGGTCGGCTGCCCTTGCCCGAGGCTAGGCTCGGGCGTGGCGTGATCGAGTCGCTCGTATGGACTGATCCCTGACTTAATCAAACCCATCAGGCCTCTGCAGCTTTATGCTGATGGGGGTTACCAGCTGAGAATTAGGCGTCTTGAGGGTACCCCTAATTATGGTCCCCGACAGTAGCCCCCGAGCCTCGAAGGGAGTGTTAGCACTCGCTTGGAGGCTTTCGTCGCACTTTTTTGCAAGGGGACCAGCCTTTCTCGGTTGCACTTTGTTCCGGTGGGTGCGCGCGAGCGCACCCGCCGGGTGTAGCCCCCGAGGCCTCGGAGGAGTGGTTTCACTCCTTCGAGGTCTTAATGCCTTGCGTAATGCTTTGGCTGGTCTGGCGGTTCCCTCATGCGAACAGGCCGTAGCCCGGGTGCACTGTCGGGGCCCAAGTTCTCGGGCTGGTATGTTGACGCTGTCAACGGTTCGGCCGGAGCCGGGTTTGCGAGAGCAGCCCCCGAGCCTCCGCACAGGGCGAGAGGACGATCAGGGACAGACTCGGCTTTTTTACATACGCCCCTACGTCGCCTTTCCGCAAGGAGGAGGGGGGGAGAGCGCCATGTTACCCTCGATGGGCACCGAACATGGTGTCTCCGGTGAGCTGCAATCGGGTAATCCGAGTGGACGTCCGTGCCCCGTTCGTTGGGGGTCGGCTAGGGGCCCGGAGGCACGCCCAAAAGTACCTGCGGGTGACCTGCCGGACCTGGTCCCCTGGCGATGGGGTCCGAGGGCTCGATGCCTCCCTCCGATGGGATTCCATTACAGGATCGTTCCCGCTGGTCTCGGAAATGTCCTAGGGTACCTCGGGAGCGCAGCCCGAGCCTTGGTTATGTATCGAACGTACCCCTGGTCATCCCTCGCTCGGTGTCTGAGGCGACTGTGAACCCTTCGGGGGGCCAGCCTTCGAACCCCTGATCAGTAATGGGCGCGGAGCCCGAGTAGCCTGAGGCGGTTGTGGAACCTTTCGGGGGGCCGACCTTCGAACCCCTGACCAGTAGTGGGTGTCGGGCCCACGCGATCTGAGGCGGCTGTTGAACCCTTCGGGGGGCCAGCCTTCGAACCCCTGATCAGTAAGGAGGCTCGGAGCCTAGCTCCTTCACGGGGAAGGATCCCTTTGGGGGTATCCCCTTTCCCGGTCCCTGTTGCAAGAGATAGAGAAAGAGAAAAAAGGGGAAAAAGGATACGAAATTGAACGACGTGGCGTACCTTTTTTGGTGTGGTCGTTTTGGCGAAGGCGAAACGTCGCCGGCTGCTTCCGCCAGAAGCGCTGCCCGTCGAGCCACGGAGTTAATGCGCCGGGGCGAGTAGTTGGCGAGGCTGCCGTTGCGCGTGCGCGAGCCGTTCGAGGAACGGGTCACGGGCGTGTCGTCTTCACACCGTGAGAGGGGGTTCTCTCGCTGCCTCCGGATGGGACGTGAGCTTGGCTGATGGCGTGACCGCTGCTCTTGCGCGCCTGCCACCGTCATTACTGCCGGCCCACTTTTGACCGCGTTTGACCGCTGCGCCAGGCTGGCACTGCTGGGTCGCACGCTGGGTAGCCTCGGGTCGCGGTATTGGTTCCGCAACCGAGGAGGTGCGGTGGTGGCGCAAGTGGTACAGTTGCTTGCATGCAGCATCCGGCGCGCCGGTCGCGCGACGCGTGGGCTTGGGCCTCCGTGCTAGCAGGTCAGGAGTCGGAGAAGCGCGTCCACTTGGCGCGGTTGCATGCCGCCTGCATGGCTGCCCACCCCTTTCGCCCGTTGGTCTGGGCAAAAGTGGAGGGTCACTTGTAACCGCTGGGTGGTTGCGCGCGCCGTGCGCGGCGGTTCGGCTTCTTCTGCTCGGAGCCGGTCTGCATGACATGCGGGTCCCAGCCCCCGCGCCGCAGGGGAGGGCTTTGGAGGCGTGTTGGAGAAGACTCAGCCCGTGACGGTTGGGGGCGCAAGCAGGGAGAGTTGCCTTTAAAAGGAGGGCGACCCCTTTCGTAAGGCGACCATGTCTTCTTCCTCCCTTATGCATCGTGTCTTTCCACCTTTCAAGCCCTCGGATGGGGGAAACCGCCGTCTCCGTGCCTCATCGTCGGAGGACACTACTCCATGGGAGTGGGTACCTTTCAGCCATCGTTCGGCTTCAAGGATTTTCATCATGCAGCCCGGCTGCACCCCTCCACCGGCGGTCACCCAAGAGGGTGACCTCCGGCTTGATGGTGGGGGAAAGCGAGCCGGGCTGCGGCCTCTGCCCTTCCCTCAGCCTCAAGGATTTTCATCACCAGGGCTGAGGAGGGGAGTGTGCCGAGTTGGGGTCGGCCCCTGCGCGGGCGGTGGCCCGCTCCTTCCCTCAGTGATCGGGGGGAAGGGCGGGAGTCGTCCGTGGCGCTAACAGCTGCAGCGTGCCTGGCCTTCGGACGCGAGTGGCTTCGGAGCCGCTCGCGGCACCGGCGTTTGCCACGGCAACTGGAAGAGGTTCTTCCGCCGGCGCGACAGCCAAGGCTGGCCACGGACCGACCTCCAACTCTACGGCCTTCTGCCCGTCCTTGCCTCTCGAGTTTGGGCAAGGGCGGGGGCCTCCTAGCAGCAGCATCCGCCCTGAGGTCATCACTGCTGCTGTTCGGCCCCCCGGGGCAGAAGTCTTCATCGTCGCCGCTGCTGGGGCGGGCGACGACTAGCCGTTCGTCGGTCTTCTGTTGCTCCGTAGGCCCGCCCCTATCGAGTGGGGTTGTTCGTACCTGCGGAGGGGGAACCAGAGTTCCGTTTGTAATGGCACTTCGAGTGCCGGGTTTTTTGTTCATTTCGGCTTTTGGGGCCTGAACATATATGTAACGTCGGCACAGAGCCGTGTTTTTTTCCTCATTTTCGAGCGTTAAGACTCGCCTGTTGTTTATCTGAACCGCTTCACCAAGCATGAGTCGCCCCGTGTCAAGGTGACGAGTGAGGTATCCGTATCCCGGAGGCGTAGGAGTCCCTCGGCTCGGTCGACCCTGTTGTCCGAGGCTCCTCTAGCTTAGTTAAAGAGACCCCTCGGCCGCTCTTCGACGAGCCGAGGCCGGGGGTAGCGATATCAGCATGAGCAGAGGCGGAGTCGGTTCGAAAATGAAACCTGGTTGGCGAAGCCTAGCCGAGCTGTCCGTTGGCAGGGTCGACGCCGGAGTTGGTCAGCCGAGGCTTCGGACCGGGCTGGTGCCTTCGGAAGGTGGTTGGCCGAGGCCCCGGAGGTGGCCGGCCGAGCCGCCCGCTCGGGCCGGATTCCTGGAGAAGTCTCTGACAGCGATTGCCCGGGCATGGTGATGACGTCGTCCTTCGGAGCGGAGGCCCTCGGACCGCGTCGCCGTCTGCGGCTAGGTCGGGCCTCGCCGAAGGTGCCGTCGATGCCGAGGGTGTCGCCGCCCCCTTCCAGCGTCAAGACCCGAGCCTGCAGGATCAGCTTGTCTTGTAGTGTGTGCTTTGTGCGACCGTCGAGGCCAGAACACACACCCTTGTTGCGTGTTAAGCTGCGTCTCTCTTCCTCTCATTTCGAGTGTCTGGACTTTTTGTCGGTAACAGGGATGTTTGTGCGAGCGAAAGTTGCTTCTCGCGGAAGGTGAGGAGTGAGGTATCCGTATCCCGGAGGCGTGGGAGTCCCTCGGCTCGGTCGGCCTTGCCGCTTACGCGCACTTTTACTCGTCCATGAGGCCCTATCACCGACTTGGTCGAGAAAACTCGAAGAATCGCTTCGACAGAAGGGCTTCCGAACGTAGAGACTTGTTCGATCCGTGGAGTCACCTTATCCGAACGCGAGTTACTTATCGCAGAAGGTGATGAGTGAGGTATCCGTATCCCGGAGGCGTAGGAGTCCCTCGGCTCGGTCAGCCTTGACTGCTTACGTGTACCCCGTCGTTTCCAGGACCCACTTTTCGAAGTAGTCAAAAAGCACGAAAGATATTCTGGTAAAAGAGATTTTCTTTTTGAGGAAAATTTTGATGCAGAGGGGGTTTCCCCCTTTTAGCCCCCGAGGGAGGGTCGGGCTTTGCCGAGGCGAGGCCGACCCTTCCTTGTTGACTAAACTTTGCGTGGGTGCGAGGTATATGAACAACTTGGAAACATCTTAAGGGTAGAAGCGACGTAGCTGCTGGATGTTCCAAGCGTTGCCGTAGACCTCGCCTTGACTGTTGGCCAGCTTGTATGTTCCGGGCTTCAGAACTTTGGCGATGACGAATGGCCCCTCCCAGGGGGGCGTGAGCTTGTGCCTCCCCCGGGCGTCTTGCCGCAGCCGAAGCACCAGGTCGCCCACCTGGAGGTCTCGGGGTCGGACCCCTCGGGCGTGGTAGCATCGCAGGGACTGCTGATACCGCGCCGAGTGTAGTAAGGCCCTGTCCCGAGCCTCGTCCAGCTGGTCCAGCGAGTCTTCTCGGCTAGCTTGATTGCTTTCGTCGTCGTAAGCCCTCGTCCTCGGGGAGCCGTATTCCAGGTCAGTGGGCAAGACGGCCTCGGCCCTGTAGACCAGGAAGAACGGCGTGAAACCTGTGGCTCGGCTTGGCGTCGTCCTCAGGCTCCAGACCACCGAGGGGAGTTCCTTCATCCATCGCTTGCCGAACTTGTTGAGATCATTGTAAATCCGAGGCTTGAGCCCTTGTAGAATCATGCCGTTGGCACGTTCTACTTGCCCATTCGACATGGGATGAGCTACGGCGGCCCAGTCTACCCGGATGTTGTGATCCTCGCAAAAATCCAAGAATTTTTTGCCGGTGAACTGGGTGCCGTTGTCGGTGATGATGGAGTTCGGGACCCCGAAGCGATGGATGGTGTTGGTGAAGAACGCCACCGCCTGCTCGGATCTGATGCTGTTCAGGGGTCGGACCTCGATCCACTTGGAGAATTTGTCGACGGCGACCAGCAGGTGCGTGTAGCCCCCGGGCGCCTTCTGCAGAGGGCCGACGAGGTCCAGACCCCACACAGCGAAGGGCCAGGTGATGGGTATCGTCTGCAGAGCCTGAGCGGGCAGGTGGGTCTGCTTCGCATAGAATTGGCACCCTTCGCAGGCGCGGACAATTCTAGTGGCGTCAGCCACCGCCGTCGGCCAGTAGAAGCCTTGGCGGAAAGCGTTCCCGACGAGGGTTCGAGGTGCTGCATGATGGCCGCAAGCCCCCGAGTGTATTTCCTGCAGGAGTTCCTGACCTTCGGCGATGGAAATGCATCGCTGGAGGATGCCCGAGGGGCTGCGGTGGTAGAGCTCCTTCTCATCGCCCAACAAGACGAACGACTTGGCACGTCGCGCTACCCGCCGAGCCTCGGCTCGGTCGAGGGGCAGTTCTCCTTGGCGGAGATATTGCAGGTATGGGGTCTGCCAATCTTGATCTGGCGTGACCCCGCTCCGCTCCTCCTCGATGCGCAGTGCTTCGCCCTCGGGGGCCGAGGGTTCCTCGGGCTGAGCCGAGGATGGCTCGGGCTGGGCCGAGGCCACCTCGGACGGGGCCGAGGGCGCCTCGGGCTCGGGCGCGTCGCCGATCTTGACGGAGGGTTGGTGCAGATCCCGGGAGAAGACGTCCGGGGGAACCGTCGTTCGCCTCGAGGCTATCTTTGCCAGCTCGTCCGCAGTCTCGTTGTAGCGCCGGGCGATGTGGTTAAGCTCGAGCCCGTAGAACTTGTCCTCCAGGCGTCGAACCTCATCACAGTAGGCCTCCATCTTCGGGTCGTGGCAGTGGGAGTTCTTCATGACTTGGTCGATGACGAGCTGCGAGTCGCCGCGAGCATCGAGGCGTCGGACCCCTAGCTCGATGGCGATTCGCAATCCGTTGATCAGAGCCTCGTACTCAGCCACATTGTTGGACGCCGGGAAATGGAGGCGGAGCACGTAGCGCAGGTGTTTCCCGAGGGGCGAGACGAAGAGCAGGCCCGCGCCAGCTCCCGTCTTCATCAGCGACCCGTCGAAAAACATGGTCCAGAGCTCCGGTTGGATCGGAGCCGTCGGCAACTGGGTGTCGACCCATTCGGCTACGAAGTCCGCCAGTACCTGGGACTTGATGGCCTTCCGAGGGGCGAACGAGATTGTCTCGCCCATGATTTCCACCGCCCACTTTGCGATCCGTCCCGAGGCTTCTCGGCTCTGGATGATCTCCCCCAGGGGGAAGGATGACACCACAGTCACCGGATGAGACTCGAAGTAATGTCGCAGCTTTCGCCTCGTCAGGATCACTGCATACAGCAGCTTCTGGACTTGTGGGTAGCGGATCTTGGTCTCGGACAGCACCTCGCTAATGAAGTAAACTGGCCTCTGAATGGGTAAAGCATGCCCCTCTTCCTGCCTTTCGACCACGATCACGGCGCTGACCACCTGAGTGGTAGCAGCGACGTAGACCAAGAGGGCTTCTCCATCAGCTGGGGGTACCAAGACGGGCGCCTGGGTGAGGAGCGCCTTCAGGTTCCCGAGAGCTTCCTCGGCCTCGGGAGTCCAAGTGAAGCACTCGGCCTTCCTTAAGAGACGGTACAGGGGCAGGCCTCTTTCGCCGAGGCGCGAGATGAAACGGCTCAAGGCCGCGAGACATCCCATGACCCTCTGTACGCCTTTTAAGTCCTTGATGGGCCCCATGTTTGTGATGGCTGCGATCTTCTCCGGGTTGGCTTCGATGCCCCGCTCGGAGACGATGAATCCCAGGAGCATGCCTCGGGGCACCCCGAAGACGCACTTCTCGGGATTGAGCTTGACGCCCTTCGCCTTGAGACACCGGAATGTCACTTCAAGGTCGGAGAGAAGGTCGGAGGCTTTCCTTGTCTTGACTACGATGTCATCGACGTAGGCCTCGACCGTGCGACCGATGTGCTCGCCGAACACATGGTTCATGCACCGCTGGTACGTTGCACCCGCGTTCCTCAAACCGAACGACATGGTGACATAACAGTACATGCCGAAGGGCGTGATGAAAGAAGTCGCGAGCTGGTCGGACTCTTTCATCTTGATTTGATGATACCCTGAATAGGCATCGAGGAAAGACAGGGTTTCGCACCCTGCAGTGGAGTCCACGATTTGATCGATGCGAGGTAGAGGGTAGGGGACCTTCGGACATGCTTTGTTGAGACCAGTGTAGTCTACACACATCCGCCATTTCCCCCCTTTCTTCCTCACAAGTACAGGGTTGGCAAGCCATTCGGGATGGAATACCTCTTTGATGAACCCTGCTGCCATCAGCTTGTGGATCTCCTCGCCTATCACCCTGCGCCTTTCCTCGTCGAATCGGCGCAGAGGCTGTCTGACCGGTCGGGCTCCGGCCCGAATATCCAGCGAGTGCTCGGCGACATCCCTCGGTATGCCGGGCATGTCCGAGGGACTCCACGCAAAAACGTCGGCGTTTGCGCGAAGAAAGTCGACGAGCACTGCTTCCTATTTGGGGTCGAGCCCGGAACCGATCCGGATCTGCTTGGAGGTGTCGCCACTGGGATCGAGAGGGACGGCCTTAACCGTCTCCACTGGCTCGAAGTTGCCGGCGTGTCGTTTCACGTCCGGCACCTCTCGGGAGAGGCTTTCCTGGTCGGCGATGAGGGCCTCGGACTCGGCGAGGGCTTCAGCGTACTCCACGCACTCCACATCGCATTCGAACGCGTGTTTGTACGTGGGACCGACGGTGATGACCCCATTGGGGCCCGGCATCTTGAGCTTCAGGTAGGTGTAGTTGGGGATGGCCATGAACTTCGCGTAGCATGGCCTTCCCAACACTGCGTGGTAGGTTCCTCGGAACCCGACCACCTCGAACGTCAAAGTCTCCCTTCGGAAGTTGGAGGGTGTTCCGAAGCAGACAGGAAGGTCGAGCTGTCCGAGGGGCTGGACGCGCTTCCCAGGAACGATCCCGTGGAAGGGCGCAGCGCCTGCTCGGACGGACGACAGATCGACGCGCAGGAGCCTGAGGGTCTCGGCGTAGATGATATTGAGGCAGCTGCCCCCATCCATCAGGACCTTGGTGAGCCTGACGTCGCCGATGACGGGATCGACGACGAGCGGGTACTTCCCCGGGCTCGGCACGTGGTTGGGGTGGTCATCCTGGTCGAAGGTGATGGGCTTGTCGGACCAGTCTAGGTAGACTGGCGCCGCCACCTTCACCGAGCAGACCTCCCAATGCTCTTGCTTACGATGCCGAGCCGAGGCATTCGCCGCACGCCCTCCGTAGATCATGAAGCAGTCGTGGACCTCGGGGAACTCTCCTGCTTGGCGATCTTCCTTTTTGTCGTCGTCGCGGGCCCTGCCACCCTCTGCGGGTGGCCCGGCTCGGTGGAAGTGGCGCCGAAGCATGACGCACTCCTCGAGGGTGTGCTTGACGGGTCCCTGATGGTAGGGGCACGTCTCCTTGAGTGCCTTGTCGAAGAGGTTGGCGCCTCCGGGGGGCTTCCGAGGGTTCTTGTATTCGGCGGCGGCGACAAGGTCCGTGCTGGCGGCGTCGCGTTTCGCTTGCGACTTCCTCCTGCCTTTCTTCTTGGCGCCGAGCGGAGTAGACGCCTCGGGAGCATCCTCCGACGGGCGGCCCTGGGGCTGCTTGTCCTTTCGGAAGATGGCCTCGACCGCCTCCTGACCAGAGGCGAACTTGGTGGCGATGTCCATCAGCTCGCTCGCCCTGGTGGGGGTCTTGCGACCCAACTTGCTCACCAGGTCACGGCAAGTGGTGCCGGCAAGGAACGCACCGATGACATCGGAGTCGGTGATGTTGGGCAGCTCGGTGCGCTGCTTCGAGAATCGCCGGATGTAGTCCCGAAGAGACTCTCCCGGCTGTTGCCGGCAGCTTCGGAGGTCCCAGGAATTCCCAGGGCGCACGTACGTGCCCTGGAAGTTGCCGGCGAAAGCTTGGACCAGATCCTCCCAGTTGGAAATCTGCCCCGGAGGCAGGTGCTCCAACCAAGCGCGAGCAGTGTCGGAGAGGAACAGGGGGAGGTTGCGGATGATGAGGTTGTCGTCGTCCGTTCCACCCAGTTGACAGGCCAGGCGGTAGTCCGCGAGCCACAATTCCGGTCTCGTTTCCCCCGAGTACTTTGTGATAGTAGTCGGGGGTCGGAATCGGGGCGGAAACGGCGCCCGCCGAATGGCCCGGCTGAAGACCTGCGGACCGGGTGGTTCGGGCGAGGGACTCCGATCCTCCCCGCTGTCGTAGCGTCCCCCACGCCTGGGGTGATAACCTCGGCGCACCCTTTCGTCGAGGCGGGCCCGATGGTCGCGATGAGGGTGCTCGTCGCCGAGGTGGCCCGGGGCCGCAGGCGCGGTGTTGCGCGTGCGCCCGGTGTAGACCGAGGCTTCCCGCATGGGTCGGGAAGTCGTGGCACGAGGCTCCGAGGGGTACCCCTGCCTTCGGGAGGCAGAGCTCTCGGCCCGCCGGGCCGCAGCGCCTTCCAGGAGATGCTTGAGCTCTCCCTGGATTCGCCGACCCTCGGTGGTTGATGACTCCGGCATCGCGCGGAGGAGCATCGCTGCGGCGGCCAGGTCCTGACCGGTTCCGCCGGATGCGGGTGGCGGTCTGTCCCTGGCATCGTTGGCGATGCGGTGCTGGAGACCCTGGGGCAGGTGACGTATTTCTCCGGCCAGGGGCTGGCCCGCCCATGCCTGCCCGACGTCACGGCGGATTACCTCGAGCGCTCCTGCTCCCTCATCGAGCCCGGCCCGCGCCCCGCGGACTTGCTCGAGCTGTGGGTCGTGACCCCCCACCGGAACGGGGACCACAGCTAGCTCCCGCGGGATGTCGGCGCGAGGCGCTGGCCTAGGGGGATCACCATCCTCCGGCATGCCGAGACAGCTGCCTCCGGAGGGATCCCCTAGCTCGACGTGGAAACATTCGCGGCTCGGGCCGCAGTCCTTGTCGTCAAGGCTGCGGCTGCCGTCGGAACAGTCGGAGAGGCAGTAGTTGCATGCGGTCATGAAGTCCCGCATGGCACTGGGGTTGCCAGATCCAGAGAAATCCCAGCAGATGCTGGGGTCGTCATCTTCCTCGGACCTAGAGGGTCCGTAGGTCGAGACGCCCGTCAATCGGTCCCAAGGCGACCACACACGAAACCCGAAAGGGGTTGCACTCGCCTCAACGTGAGCGCCCGCCAGAGCGAGGTCACTAGGCGGGTTGAGGTCGAGTTGAAATGACAAAGGATGGGAATCAGCCGGTACCTTTTGGTCGACGAGGAGCGACGAAGTCACATCGGGGGCTGATCGCGTCGTCGTCCTGGGTGCGAGGGCGACGTCCTGCAGGCCCTCCGTGAGCGCGCTGGCGTCGTCCACTTGCTCGGGGTCGGCGTGTCGCGGGGGGACGGCGCTCGCCTTCGCCTCAAACGCGAGGGTGATGCCCGACGCGTCCTCCGTTGGGGCGCTGGGGATGTCGATTTGCTCGACAGCCGACTGAGCGCAACCTCCCGCTCGGCCCTGGTTGCCCCGCCTCCTCCTCCGATGGCGAGGGAGAGGATGGGGCGAGCTCGAAAGTTGTCCTTCCCCCACGCGGGAAAGACGCCGTCGATTCCGCAGCCGGCGGGCGGGCTGTCCGCCACCATTGTCGCTGTCGCGCGGCGGTGGAAGGAGTATCATGTCGTAGCTGCCGTCGAAAGACATGAACTCGAGGCTCCCGAAACGGAGCACCGTCCCAGGTTGAAGAGGTCGTTGGAGACTGCCCATCTGGAGCTTGACGGGAAACTGCTCGTCAACATGCAGCAGGCCCCTACCTGGCGCGCCAACTGTCGGCGTTTCGAGACCGGGGGGTCCCTAGGCCGACGAGTGAGTGTGCCGCGTGCCCCAGCCCAGATGGGTCGAGCGCGTGGGCGAGCGCGAAGGGGGGAAGAGCGAGGCGGCCGGAGCCGGGTCGTGAGGGAGGCGGAGATCCCGCGGCCTTCGTGTTCGTCCCGCGCCCAGGTCGGGTGCACTTGCAGTAGGGGGTTACAAGCGTCCGCGCGGGTGAGGGGAGCGAGCGGCCCCAAGAGAGCGCCTGCCCCTGCCCTCGTTCCCGCGAGGCCAACCTTCTCTAAGAAGGCCCTGGTCCTTCCTTTTATAGGCATAAGGAGAGGATCCAGGTGTACAAATGGGGGTGTAGCAAGGTGCTACGTGTCTAGCGGGGGAGAGCTAGCGCCCTAAGTACATGCCAAGGTGGCAGCCGGAGAGATCTTGGCACCCAGCTGGTGTGGCGTCGTGGCTGTCGGAGAAGCAATGGAGCCTGGCGGGGGGACAGCTGTCGGAGTGGTTGGGCCCTTGCTGACGTCCCCCTGCTTCCGTAAGGGAGCTGAGAATCGCCGTCGTCATGGGTCCAGCGGGGCGCCATCATTGCCTATCTGGCGGAGCTAGCCAGATGGGACGTCGGTCCTGTTTTCTGTGGCCCGAGTCGGCTCAGGGTAGGGTGATGATGGCGCTTCCTGTCGACGTGGCGGACTTGTGCCCTAGGTCGGGCGACGTGGAGGCTCCTCCGAAGCCGAGGTCGAGTCTGTCCTGCATGGCCGAGGCCGAGCCCGAGCTCCTGGGTCGGGCGAGGCGGAGGTCGTTCGGCAGAGGCTAGGGCGGAGTCTGAGCCCTGGGTCGGGCGAGGCAGAGGTCGTTCGGCAGAGGCCAGGGCGGAGTCCGAGCCCTGGGTCGGGCGAAGCGGAGTTCGTCGTCTTCCGGGGCCTTAGCCCGAGTCCGAGCCCTGGGTCGGGCGGAGCGGAGTTCGCCGTCTTCCGAGGCCTTAGCCCGAGTCCGAGCCCTGGGTCGGGCGGAGCGGAGTTCACCGTCTTCCGGGGCCTTAGCCCGAGTCCGAGCCCTGGGTCGGGCGGAGCGGAGTTCGCCGTCTTCCGGGGCCTTAGCCCGAGTCCGAGCCCTGGGTCGGGCGGAGCGGAGTTCGCCGTCTTCCGGGGCCTTAGCCCGAGTCCGAGCCCTGGGTCGGGCGGAGCGGAGTTCGCCGTCTTCCGGGGCCTTAGCCCGAGTCCGAGCCCTGGGTCGGGCGGAGCTTCTTATGGCGCTTTTGGCCAAGCCTGGCCGCCCGTCAGTCTCACTCTTTGCGTTAAATGCCCCAGTGACTTGGTCGGTCGGCGCGGTGATTTAGTCAGGGTTGCTTCTTAACGAAGGCAAGGCCTCGGGCGAGCCGGAGATGCGTCTGCCGTAAAAAAGGGGGGCCTCGGGCGAGACGGAAACACCTCAGGGTCGGCTGCCCTTGCCCGAGGCTAGGCTCGGGCGTGGCGTGATCGAGTCGCTCGTATGGACTGATCCCTGACTTAATCAAACCCATCAGGCCTCTGCAGCTTTATGCTGATGGGGGTTACCAGCTGAGAATTAGGCGTCTTGAGGGTACCCCTAATTATGGTCCCCGACAGGCCCTAACCATGCTTTTATGTATAAGGGTGAGACATCTAGCTCTAGGCAACCAACCCGTGCTAAGTTGCCTAAGAAGAAAACTCCTAGTGCATCAAATGATCATGACATTTTATTTAAAACTTTTGATGCATCATATGTTTTAACTAACAAATCCGGCAAGATAGTTGCCAAGTTTGTTGGGGGCAAACACAAGGGGTCAAAGACTTGTGTTTGGGTACCCAAAGTTCTTGTTTCTAATGCCAAAGGACCCAAAACCGTTTGGGTACCTAAAGTCAAGAACTAAAATTGTTTTGTAGGTTTATGCATCCGGGGGCTCAAGTTGGATCATCGATAGCGGGTGCACAAACCACATGACAGGGGAGAAAAAGATGTTCTCCTCCTACGAGAAAAACCAAGATCCCCAACGAGCTATCACATTCGGGGATGGAAACCAAGGTCTGGTCAAAGGTTTGGGTAAAATTGCTATATCTCCTGACCATTCCATTTCCAATGTTTTTCTTGTTGATTCATTAGATTACAATTTGCTTTCCATATCCCAACTATGTCAAATGGGCTACAACTGTCTATTTACTGATATTGGTGTCACTGTCTTTAGAAGAAGTGATGATTCAATAGCATTTAAGGGAGTGTTAGAGGGTCAGCTATACTTGGTAGATTTTGATAGAGCTGAACTCGTGAAAGTTCCCTTTGACCCGGGAACAGGATCTGGATGTCGCCTAGAGGGGGGGGTGAATAGGCGAATAAAACTTATTACTGTAAAACTTAAAATCTTACTCTACTCGAAGACTTAGTACGCAGTGGAGTGAGAAGACTCTTCGAGTAGGTTGAAGCGGAATAGAAGATACTGTCTCAAAATGTCCTGCACTTCAAATAAAGCTTATACCACAGATAAGTATTGAAGTGCAGATATAAAGACGAGTAAGGAAGAGAGTCAGGATACAATACAGAACAGAGCACACAGACGCAAGGATTTATCCCGAGGTTCGGCCAAGCCTGAAGTGCTTGCCTAGTCCTCGTTGGAGTTAGCCACACCTGGGCTTGGAGTCTATTTCAACTCCTTCCTCCGTTTACTCAGATCTGTCAGTATGACAGATAGAGCCTTTCACTATTGAGTTGAGTTACAACAACACCGTGGCTGCTTACAAACTTCTCGGCAGCACCTCGGTAGAGTAACGATACGCTCAAGACCTTGCTCTAGCTCTTAGCAGCACTTCTCCTCTCTCTAAAGGCTTATAGATGTGCCTTCTACACAAACTATAGAGTTACACACAAGAGGGAGAGTGAGAATTGATTCCAGTGAAGTCTACACTTGTTGGCTGCGCTCATCCATTGCTTGAGGCACCTAGGGGTCCCTTTTATAGGCACAAGGGACCTAGGAGCCGTTGGAACACATTTGGAAGGCAATACTTGCTTTCTGTCGGGTGGCGCACCGGACAGTCCGGTGCACCACCGGACACTGTCCGGTGCCTGATTTCCTTCCATAAATGGAGCAGTCGACCGTTGCAGTCCTGGAGCCGTTGGCGCACCGGACACTGTCCGGTGCACACCGGACAGTCCGGTGCCCCCATCTGACCGTTGGCTCGTCCACGCGTCACGCGCGGATTGCGCGGCCGACCGTTGGCCTAGCCGACCGTTGGCTCACCGGACAGTCCGGTGCACCACCGGACAGTCCGGTGAATTATAGCCGTACGTCGCCAGACTCCTCCCGAGAGCAGCCTGTTCACCGGGGTTCAACCTGGCGCACCGGACACTGTCCAGTGCACCACCAGACAGTCCGGTGTGCCAGACTAAGCTGAGTCTTGGCTGTACACAGCCAAGCCTTTCGCACCTCTTTCCTTTTCTTCTTCTTTCTGTTTCTAACACTTAGACAAGTATATTAGTCCACAAAACCAATGTACTAAGTCTAGAAACATACCTTCTCTTAATTATATAGCATTTGACATGCTTGAGCTTTGATGTTGGACTCGTAACTCATCAAGTCTGCTTGACTTGATCTAGATTGACATTTCTTAGCTCCAACATCCTGCATAGGTCACATAGAACATCTCCAAACATAGGAACAACCCAAACTAAAGATCAAGATGAACTTAGCTCTTTTGGGCTGCTTCCAGTTCTGGTTTTGACACTTGTTCTCCTTCTAGTGACCTTGATCTCCTTCTTAGAGCTTGATCTTGAGCCTTATGACTTACACCACATAACTGTAGCTGTTACCTCATTGGTTGTAAGTCACATCCTTATGTAGTGATTCTTGATGTGCCGTAGCTGTTCTCAACTCGATCACCCTTGACTTTGCAAGCCTTCTTCTTCACCCTTGGCTTTGGGTTCCTCAGCCTCCTTAACCTTCTCCTGTGCACTTGGTACCTCGAAGCTCTTTTTGCCTCCGTCCTTGGCTTGATCAGTTGTCTCCGAGCTACGCACCCGAGTATCACTTTTGCAATGTCCATCTTATTGTGATGTCCATTATGTATCCATAATCCAGTTCTTGGACCATCACAATTGTTCTCTTGTGTTGAACCCTGTTAGCTTTACCTTAGGCACCTGTTCAACACTTAGTACACTTGTCAGTCCTTTAATTGAGTTGTCATCCAAACACCAAAACTCACAAGAGAGCTTTCAATCTCCCCCTTTTTGGTGATTGATGGCAACTCAATTAAAGCTTACATAAGAATAAGATTTGAAGCACAAATTTTGAATTCTAAGTTAACAGAATGCTCCCCCTAAATATGTGCTTACTTCAAAAACATAATCTTGACCTCAGACGCCAATTTGCACATACTTAGGCAATTCGAAACGTTTCTACACCTTAGCACTTTTTAGGATGCATTGTGTCAAGAATCAAACCATGATACTATAACACATAAATGCACATAATCAAACACACAAATGCACAAAATCAGAGTTAAACACCATTCAAATTAGTGGATATATCACAGGAATAACAACCTACCACTATTCACCATTAAGATACCAATTTAAACTAAGATACCAATTTAAAGCAATCTTAAAGCACCTTTAATCTTAAAGCACCATTAACCACATGACTATCTATTACACTATAGAAGCCAAATAATAATTCATCGCGGCGGAAAATTCATCGCGGCGGAAACACTAGTCCATATGATGCAACACATATAATACTGCAAGAAGCATATGAATAACACACTAGCAAAGCTTAAACTAACACATCACCCCTTAGGATAAGCTGATAAGCTTTCCTCTCAAGTTGAGATAAGCTTTAATACACAAATTCTCCCCCTTTGACATCAAACACCAAAAACCATACTCAAGCAAGAACATAGGATGATGTCAAGGGACAGCAGGGTGTTTAAGGAGGAAAAACGACTATCAAAACTCCCCCTTACTTATTGAACATATGCACTATCACGTTTAGGTAAGATACATATATGCAAAAAGATTAATACTTCCTTTGGTACCTTTACCATGTTGTAGTGTACTTCCCATCTTGAAAGTATTTAATCTCTCGAGAGCTTCTCCACACTTGTGCCTAATCCTTTATCCTAACTTTTTCTTGTTGCTAAGACACCAACCTTAGAACAAGTTATAGTATTGGGCACAAGAAGAAACTTCTATTCTAATGATTATCAAAAGATGTTAATTGAAGCAAACTATCACGGCTACTAATTGAAAGATACCAATTGCAAAAGTTCATTTATTATCATAGCTCCATGATATTTAAGAATAAGCATCCATTATCACCAGATATTATAGAGCATGAGCAATCTAAAAATATGCACTTACTCACGACTTGATATACCAATTTCTTGACTTACAGAGGTACCCAAGTCCTGATTGCTCCATTTCTTGCTTATCTTCTCTTTTCCACCTAGAGACTATACAAGATTGCTCAAGAAACAGTTAGTCTCAAAAGACACAAGTTATGTGTGCTCCCCCTCAAGTTGTGCATCAAGTATTTGAATGACTTGCACTTTGCACATTCTAGCTTCCTTAGAACTAGAGGGGATCACAACATACCTTGGTCAAGGCATACTCTATCACTTTCATCACACAAAGATGCCAATTTGAATATCAAATGAAAAGCCACTTAACACCAATTGAAGGCTAAATGAAAGGTTGACTAAATACAACAATGCATGCCTCAGGAGCACCTAAGCCAATTGAATACTCACAGGAAGTCTAACATTTATACGCAACTTAGACATGCTTCATACTTAACTATCATTGCATCACATATACCAATTGAAAAACAACACGGTCATGTTTTAAGCACATCATAGTTAAGAAGGTTCTTTAGGTACACCAAAAAAACATTTTAAGGCATAAGTCTCCTAAGCCACGGTACTACAATGAAATGTAAGAACACAGCTATGATCATTATCAATGGAACTTCAAGATATTCAATAAAATTGCACAGTTCCATTTTCCATACCTTTGCCTTTATGAGAGCACTTGTTATCACCAATTCAGGGCTCCTTTTGCTCATGCACCTCATAGCTCAAAAGGGCACGACATGGATTTGAAATTCACACAGTACCAAACTAGGGTAATCATGTGAACATGGACTAAACAAAATGTCATAATTGCACATAGCATGACTTACAAAAAGTTACAGGTTTATCCATATACACCAAGAGAGTTAATCGTTGTGGATATAACAAATGAAAGAGCTACCCATGAATGATTCAAAAGATATATCCTATATAGCACCAGTCATGATTAAGCAAACATCATTATGATTTATTTAACACAGTCAATCATAAAGCATAACTACTCCAAAGACAGGTAGCACAACAAGCCAACTTAAGAGCAATACTAAATTGCAATTATGTACTTAAAATACACGGGTACCATCCTTTGGAGAGCAAGTTGTAGATTCTCATCAAAGTCCTTTACTTGATTCACCAATAATGATTCAGGACCTATACACCTTATTTCACTTGAGATGAACATGGGATTAGTGTTTCACAATAATTCAACCTTGGGTCAAAACAATTAACAGCTTAATCATAGAGTTTTAGATAACCGTCTTAAGCTCTCCCATGGTCTCCAGTCCATCTCAAGGCACCTGCATGGTCTAGTTAGCACAGTTTGGTACCCATCTCGGGATGGGTCCATAATGATCATCTAAATGTGCCTTTGGTACCCAAATTGCCTTTGTGCTAGTTCTAGGTGATCTTGTTATAGATCTAGCACAAGTGTATGATTTGGGTCTCCTACGCGAATAAGATTGACACAAATTCACTTGCTTAGGAATCTTACCTTTATAACATACCTTGGATAGATGACCCTGCTCACCACACTTGTAGCAGAAGCGTCGCTCATCCTGACATGACGCTTGCTGTGTGTCATTTTCCTTGGTGAGGGTCACCTTGGAGGATGCACATCCTTGATTCTTCATGACCGGACATGAAGTGATCATGTGGTCCTTATTGTTGCATCCAAAACAACTCCTTGTCCCTTCATTCTTGTCTTTGTACGGACAAGACGCGATGAGGTGGCCTAACTTCTTGCACTTGAAACACCTCCTTTTTCCTTTTCCCTTTTTGTTCTTGGATGACATAGAGAAAAGGTTAGTGCAAACAACATGATTAATTGAATCTTTACCTTTTCTAGGCTCATGTTGATTTCCTCATCTTTAGGAACATCCTTCTTATGGAGCTTAACACTTGCTGCAGTTTTTCCTTTCTCAAGCTTCTTCACCACGCGCCCGTGGATATCTTGAAAAAGTTGAGCAATGTGTCTCCTCCTTAGTTGTCTTTGCTTCTTGTTCCCACAGAATTTCTTTTGTGACCCTAAAACTTGTTGCTCAATCAATGATTGGCTTTCTTTTGAGCAACAGGGGTTAGCACATGGTGATATACAATTCAAATGCGCACACGTGCGAGAATGAGGTTCACATGAATTTAAGTTTGCAATTATAACCTCATGAGCAACATTAAGCATGATATGGTCATCAACTAATTTATTATGAGAATATGACAACATATCATACTTTTTACCTAGAGCACGTTTTTCTAAGTCCATTGTTTCTACATGACTCTTAAGCATAGAATTTTCTGTTTTAAGTTGAGCAATATTAGATAATGCATCATGACTATTTCTTTGCTCAATTAAAACATATTCATACCTTTGGACCAAATCATCATGAGAGCGCTTTAGCTTCTCATGTTCTTTGGTCATCTTCTCCAGGCTGTTGTTGGTTTTGGTGAGGGACTCCTCTAGCCTGAGAAGCGTCTCGCCTTGTTCCTTGTTCCTTCTCAACAGCTTAACCAAGAGTGCCTTGTCCTCTTTGTTGAGATGGATGTAGAAACGGCGAATCTCCTCTTCTTCCACATCATTGGTCTCATTTTCCCTGTCATTAATGTCAGTGGAAGCAATATAGGAAAATGTACTTTGTGATGATGAAGATTCATCCTCGCTATTATCCTCATATTCTTCCTCATCCTGGCTTTCGTCTCCACCGTCATTGTTAGCAATAAAACATTTATCACTAGTGGAGAACAAACCTGTCGACGAGGTGAATTCATCGTTTGGGTGCCATCGTTCTTGTTCTTCTCCCTTTGAATGGTTAGTATCACAAGTAATATAGGGAGTAGGAGCATCACAGTTTGCCACAAAATATTTTTCTTTAATCCTATTCCATAAATCATGAGCATCAACAAATAGATCACTATCACTGCTCATGATGGCAAAATAAGCACTTCTAAAAAGAGAGTCAACTAAGATGTTGCAAGCATGGTGATTGAGAGATAAACATCTTAGTTCTTCATTAGAAGGATTTTTACTAAAATCAGAGGGAAAAATACTTCTACTAAAGATCTGTCTCAAATCAGAATCAATATTCATGAAAGCTTTGTAAATAGAGACAGACCAAGATTTGTAATTAGAACCATCGCCTAAAGAAGTTCTACAATTACCTCTTGTGACGACATCGTTATCTCCGGACGGCTAAGCTCACACTGGAGAGGCCTAGCTCTGATACCAATTGAAAGTTCCCTTTGACCCGGGAACAGGATCTGGATGTCACCTAGAGGGGCGGGGGGTGAATAGGCGAATAAAACTTATTACTTTAAAACTTAAAATCTTACTCTACTCGAAGACTTAGTACGCAGTGGAGTGAGAAGACTCTTCGAGTAGGTTGAAGCGGAATAGAAGATCCTGTCTCAAAATGTCCTGCACTTCAAATAAAGCTTATACCACAGATAAGTATTGAAGTGCAGATATAAAGACGAGTAAGGAAGAGAGTCAGGATACAATACAGAACAGAGCACACAGACGCAAGGATTTATCCCGAGGTTCGGCCAAGCCTGAAGTGCTTGCCTAGTCCTCGTTGGAGTTAGCCACACCTGGGCTTGGAGTCTATTTCAACTCCTTCCTCTGTTTACTCAGATCTGTCAGTATGACAGATAGAGCCTTTCACTATTGAGTTGAGTTACAACAACACCGTGGCTGCTTACAAACTTCTCGGCAGCACCTCGGTAGAGTAACGATACGCTCAAGACCTTGATCTAGCTCTTAGCAGCACTTCTCTTCTCTCTAAAGGCTTATAGATGTGCCTTCTACACAAACTATAGAGTTACACACAAGAGGGAGAGTGAGAATTGATTCCAGTGAAGTCTACACTTGTTGGCTACGCTCATCCATTGCTTGAGGCGCCTAGGGGTCCCTTTTATAGGCACAAGGGACCTAGGAGCCGTTGGAACACATTTGGAAGGCGATACTTGCTTTCTGTCGGGTGGCGCACCGGACAGTCCGGTGTACCACCGGACACTGTCCGGTGCCTGATCTCCTTCCATAAATGGAGCAGTCGACCGTTGCAGTCCTGGAGCCGTTGGCGCACCGGACACTGTCCGGTGCACACCGGACAGTCCGGTGCCCCCATCTGACCGTTGGCTCGTCCACGCGTCACGCGCGGATTGCGCGGCCGACCGTTGGCCCAGCCGACCGTTGGCTCACCGAACAGTCCGGTGCACCACCGGACAGTCCGGTGAATTATAGCCGTACGTCGCCAGACTCCTCCCGAGAGCGGCCTCTTCACCGGGGTTCAACCTGGCGCACCGGACACTGTCCAGTGCACCACCGGACAGTCCGGTGTGCCAGACTGAGCTGAGTCTTGGCTGTACACAGCCAAGCCTTTCGCACCTCTTTCCTTTTCTTCTTCTTTCTGTTTCTAACACTTAGACAAGTATATTAGTCCATAAAACCAATGTACTAAGTCTAGAAACATACCTTCTCTTAATTATATAGCATTTGACATGCTTGAGCTTTGATGTTGGACTCATAACTCATCAAGTCTGCTTGACTTGATCTAGATTGACATTTCTTAGCTCCAACATCCTGCATAGGTCACATATAACATCTCCAAACATAGGAACAACCCAAACTAAAGATCAAGATGAACTTAGCTCTTTTGGGCTGCTTCCAGTTCTGGTTTTGACACTTGTTCTCCTTCTAGTGACCTTGATCTCCTTCTTAGAGCTTGATCTTGAGCCTTATGACTTACACCACATAACTGTAGCTGTTACCTCATTGGTTGTAAGTCACATCCTTATGTAGTGATTCTTGATGTGCCGTAGCTGTTCTCAACTCGATCACCCTTGACTTTGCAAGCCTTCTTCTTCACCCTTGGCTTTGGGTTCCTCAGCCTCCTTAACCTTCTCCCGTGCACTTGGTACCTCGAAGCTCTTCTTGCCTCCGTCCTTGGCTTGATCAGTTGTCTCCGAGCTACGCACCCGAGTATCACTTTTGCAATGTCCATCTTATTGTGATGTCCATTATGTATCCATAATCCAGTTCTTGGACCATCACATTTGTTCTCTTGTGTTGAACCCTGTTAGCTTTACCTTAGGCACCTATTCAACACTTAGTACACTTGTCAGTCCTTTAATTGAGTTGTCATCCAAACACCAAAACTCACAAGAGAGCTTTCAACTCGACACTTGCTTAATTGCTAAGACTAACATGGGTTGGCTCTGGCACCGCCGACTAGCCCATGTTGGAATGAAGAATCTTCATAAGCTTCTAAAGGGAGAACACATTTTAGGACTAACAGATGTTCATTTTTAGAAAGACAGGATTTGTAGCGCATGCCAAGCTAGGAAGCAAGTTGGTGTTCATCATCCACACAAGAACATCATGACGACTGACAGGCCACTGGAGCTCCTACACATGGATCTATTCGTCCCGATTGCTTACATAAGCATCGGCGGGAGTAAGTACTGTCTAGTTATTGTGGATGATTATTCTCGCTTCACTTGGGTGTTCTTTTTGCAGGAAAAATCACAAACCCAAGAGACCTTAAAGGGATTCTTGAGACGAGCTCAAAATGAGTTCGGCCTAAGGATCAAGAAAATTAGAAGCGACAACGGGACGGAGTTCAAGAACTCACAAATTGAAGGCTTCCTTGAGGAGGAGGGCATCAAGCATGAGTTCTCTTCTCCCTACACCCCACAACAAAATGGTGTAGTGGAGAGGAAGAATCGAACTCTATTGGACATGGCAAGAACCATGCTTGATGAGTACAAGACACCGGATCGGTTTTGGGCCGAGGCGGTCAACACCGCCTGCTACGCCATCAACCGGTTATATCTGCACCGAATCCTCAAGAAGACATCCTATGAACTCCTAACCGGTAAAAAGCCCAATATTTCATATTTTAGAGTTTTTGGTAGCAAATGCTTTATTCTTGTTAAAAGAGGTAGAAAAATCTAAATTTGCTCCTAAAACTGTAGAAGGCTTTTTACTAGGATATGACTCAAACACAAGGGCATATAGAGTCTTTAACAAGTCCTCAGGACTTGTTGAAGTTTCTTGTGACGTTGTGTTTGATGAAACTAACGTCTCTCAAGTAGAGCAAGTTGATCTTGATGAGATAGGTGAAGAACAGGCTCCGTGCATCGCGCTAAGGAACATGTCCATTGGGGATGTGTGCCCTAAGGAATCCGAAGAGCCTCCACATGAGCAAGATCAACCATCCTCCTCCACGCTAGCATCTCCACCAACTCAAAATGAGGACGAGGCTCAAGTTGATGAAGGAGAAGATCAAAGAGATGAGTCACCTCAAGATGACGGCAATGATCAAGGGGGAGATGCAAATGATCAAGACAAGGAGGATGAAGAACCAAGGCCGCCACACCCAAGAGTCCACCAAGCAATCCAACGAGATCACCCCGTCGATACCATCCTCGGCGACATTCATAAGGGGGTAACTACTCGATCTCGTGTTGCACATTTTTGTGAGAATTACTCTTTTGTTTCCTCTATTGAGCCACACAGGGTAGAGGAAGCACTCCAAGATTCGGATTGGGTGATGGCGATGCAAGAGGAGCTCAACAACTTCACTAGGAACGAGGTATGGCATTTAGTTCCACGTCCTAACCAAAATGTTGTAGGAACCAAGTGGGTCTTCCGCAACAAGCAAGACGAGCATGGTGTGGTGACAAGGAACAAAACCCGACTTGTGGCCAAGGGATACTCCCAAGTCGAAGGTTTGAATTTTGGTGAAACCTATGCACCCGTAGCTAGGCTTGAGTCAATTCGTATATTATTAGCCTATGCTACTTACCATGGCTTCAAGCTTTACCAAATGGACGTGAAGAGTGCCTTCCTCAATGGACCAATCAAGGAAGAGGTCTACGTTGAGCAACCTCCCGGCTTTGAAGACAGTGAGTACCCTAACCATGTCTATAGGCTCTCTAAGGTGCTTTATGGGCTCAAGCAAGCCCCAAGAGCATGGTATGAATGCCTAAGAGATTTCCTTATTGCTAATGGCTTCAAAGTCGGCAAGGCCGATCCTACCTTATTCACTAAAACTCTTGACAATGATTTGTTTGGATGCCAAATTTATGTTGATGATATTATATTTGGGTCTACTAACGAATCTACATGTGAAAAATTTAGTAGGATCATGACACAGAAATTCGAGATGTCTATGATGGGGGAGTTGAAGTATTTTCTAGGATTCCAAGTCAAGCAACTCCAAGAAGGCACCTTCATTAGCCAAACGAAGTATACTCAAGACATTCTAACCAAGTTTGGAATGAAGGATGCCAAGCCCATCAAGACACCCATGGGAACCAATGGGCATCTCGACCTCGACACAGGAGGTAAATCCGTTGATCAAAAGGTATACCGGTCGATGATTGGTTCATTACTTTATTTATGTGCATCTCGACCGGACATTATGCTTTCCGTATGCATGTGTGCAAGATTCCAAGCCGACCCTAAGGAATCTCACCTTACGGCCGTAAAACGAATCTTGAGATATTTGGCTTATACTCCTAAGTTTGGGCTTTAGTACCCTCAGGGATCCACATTTGATTTGATTGGTTATTCGGATGCCGATTGGGCGGGGTGCAAGATTAATAGAAAGAGCACATCGGGGACTTGCCAGTTCTTGGGAAGATCCTTGGTGTCCTGGGCTTCAAAGAAGCAAAATTCGATCGCTCTTTCTACCGCCGAAGCCGAGTATATTGCCGCAGGCCATTGTTGCGCGCAATTGCTTTGGATGAGGCAAACCCTGTGGGACTATGGTTACAAATTAACCAAAGTCCCTCTTCTATGTGATAATGAGAGTGCAATCCGCATGGCGGATAATCCCGTTGAGCATAGCTGCACTAAGCACATAGCCATTCAGTATCATTTTCTTAGGGATCACCAACAAAAGGGGGATATCGAGATTGCATACATTAATACTAAAGATCAATTAGCCGATATCTTTACCAAGCCACTAGATGAACAAACTTTTACCAAACTTAGGCATGAGCTCAATATTCTTGATTCTAGGAATTTCTTTTGCTAATTTGCACACATAACTCATAAGTATACCTTTGATCATGTCTCTTTTATATATGCTATGTGTCGGTGTTTCGAAACCCGAGGGGTCCCTGGACCGATGAGTGAATCGTCGCCGCGTGCCCCAGCCCAGATGGGTCGACGCGAGGCGGAACGCGAAGGGGGGGAAGGAAGCAGCCGGAGGGAGGCAGGCGTGAGAGAGTGGATCCCGCGGCCTTCGTGTTAGCCCCGCGCCTGAGTCGGGTGCGCTTGCAGTAGGGGGATACAAGCATCCACGCGGGAGTGGGAGCGAGCGGCCTTGCGCGAGCGCCGTCCTGTCCTTCTCCGCGCGGGCCAACCAACCTTCTGTAAGAGGGCCCGGGTCCTCCCTTTTATAGGCGTAAGGAGAGGATCCAGGTGTACAATGGGGAGTGTAGCAGTGTGCTAACGTGTCTAGCGGTGGAGAGCTAGCGCCCTAAGTACATGCCATCGTGGCAGCCGGAGAGGTCTTGGCACCCAGTTCGTGTGGTGTCGTGGCTGTCGGAGGAGTGCTGGAGCCTGGCGGGAGGATAGCTGTTGGGGCTGTCGAGTCCTTGCTGACGTCCTCTTGCTTCCGTAAGGGGGTTGAGAGCCGCCGTCGTCACAGGGCATGCGGGGCGCCATCATTACTCGCATGGTGGAGCGAGCCAGATGGGACGCCGGTCTGGTTCCCCGTAGCCCGAGTCAGCTCGGGGTAGGGTAATGATGGCGCTTCCTGTTGACGTGGTCGGTCCATGCCCTAGGCTGGGCGAGGTGGAGGCTCCTCCGAGGTCGAGGTCGAGGTCGAGCCCCTGGGTCGGGCGAGGCGGAGTTCGTCGTCTTCCGGGGCTGAGCCCATGTCCGAGCCCTGGGGTCGGGCGAGGCGGAGTTTGCCGTCTTCCGGTGCTGAGCCCGAGTCCGAGCCCTGGGTCGGGCGGAGCGGTGTTCGCCGTCTTCCAGGGCTGAGCCCGAGTCCGAGTTCTGGGTCGGGCAGAGCGGAGTTCGCCGTCTTCCGGGGCTGAGCCCGAGTCCGAGCCCTGGGTCGGGCGGAGCGGAGTTCGCCGTCTTCCGGGGCTGAGCCCGAGTCCGAGCCCTAGGTCGGGCGGAGCGGAGTTCGCCGTCTTCTGGGGCTAAGCCCGAGTCCGAGCCCTGGGTCGGGCGGAGCGGAGTTCGCCGTCTTCCGGGGCTGAGCCCGAGTCCGAGCCCTGGGTCGGGCGAGGCGGAGTTTCCTATGACGCCCGAGGCCGGCCTTGGCTGCTGTCAGCCTCACTCTGTCGGGTGGCTCAGCGGTCGGAGCGGCGCAGGCGGCGCTGTCCTCTTGTCAGACCGGTCAGTAGAGCGGCGAAGTGACTGCGGTCACTTTGGCTCTATCGACTGGTGGGCGTGCGTCAGGATAAAGGTGTCAGGCCACCTTTGCATTAAATGCCCCTGCGATTTGGTCGGTCGGCGTGGCGATGTGGCCAAGGTCGCTTCTTGGTGAAGACTAGGCCTCGGGCGAGCTGACAGTGTGCCCGTTGCTGGAGGGGGGGTCCTCGGGCGAGACGTAGGTTCTCCGGGGTCGGCTTCCCTTGCCCGAGGCTAGGCTCGGACGAGGCACGATCGTGTCCCTTGAATGGACCGATCCTTGATTTAATCGCACCCATGAGGCCTTTGCAGCTTTGTGCTGATGGGGGTTACCAGCTGAGATTTAGGGGTCTTGAGGGTACCCCTAATTATGGTCCCTGACAGTAGCCCCCGAGCCTCCAAGGGAGTACTAATACTCGCTTGGAGGATTTTGCCGCACTTTTTTGCAAGGGGACCAGCCTTTTTTGGTTGCATTCTGTTCCGGTGGGTGCGCGCGAGCGCACCCGTCGGGTGTAGCCCCCGAGGCCTCGGAGGAGTAGTTTTACTCCTTCGAGGTCTTAGTGCGTTTCGCAACACCTCGGCTGGTCTAGTTGTTCCCTCATGCGAGCTGGCCGTAGCCCGAGTGCACGGTCGGGTCCCAAGTTCTCGGGCTGGTATGTTGACGCTGTCAACAGTTTGGCCGGAGCCAGGTTTGCGAGAGCAGCCCCCGAGCCTCTGCACAGGGCGAGAGGACGGTCAAGGACAGACTCGTCTTTTTTACATACGCCCCTGCGTCGCCTTTCCGCAAGGAGGAGGGGGGAAAGCGCCATGTTGCCCTCGGAGGGCACCGAACATGGTGTTTCCAGTGAGCTGCTGGCAGGTAATCCGAGCGGACGCCTGTGCCCCATTTGCTAGGGGTCGGCTAGAGGCCCGGAGGCGCGCTCCAAAAGTACTTGCGGGTGACCTGCCAGACCCGGTCCCCTTTGACGGGGTTCGAGGGCTCGATGCCTCCCTCTGATGGGATTCCGTTACAAGATCGCTCCCACTGGTCTCAGAAATGTCCTAGGGTACCTCGGGAGCGTAGCCCGAGCCTTGGTTATGTATCGAACGTACCCAGGGTCATCCCTCGCTCTGTGTCTGAGGCGACTGTGAACCCTTCGAGGGCCAGCCTACGAACCCCTGATCAGTAATGGGCGTGGAGCCCGAGTGGCCTGAGGCGGCCGTTGAACCCTTCGAGGGGCCAGCCATCGATCCTCTGACCAGTAGTGGGCGCAGAACCCAATCGATCTGAGGCGGCCGTTGAACCCCTCCGAGGGGCCGGCCTTCGAACCTCTGATCAGTAGGGAGGCTCGGAGCCTGTTTCCTTCACGGAGAAGGGTCCTTTTCGGGGTACCCCCCTTTCCCGGTCCCTGTTGTAAGAGAGAGAAAGAGGAAAAGGAAAAGGATGCGAAGTCGAATGACGTGGCGTACCTCTTTCGACGCGGTTATTATGGCGAAGGCGAAGCGTCGCTTGCTTCTCCCGCCTGAGGCGCCGCCTATCCCGCCGCGGAGTTAATGCGACGGGGCGAGTGGTTCACGAGGCGGTCGTTGCGCGTGCGCGCGCCGTTCGAGGAACGGATCACGGGCGCGCCGTCTTCACGCCGTGAGAGAGGACTCCCTCGCTGCCCCTGGATGGGATGTGAGCTTGGCTGACGACGTGACCGCTGCTTCTGCCCGCCTGTCACCGCCATTACTGCCGGCCCAATTTTGACCGCATTTGACCGTCGCGCTTGGCTGGCACTGCAGGGTTGCCTCGAGTCGCGGTATTGACTCCGCAGTCGAGGAGGCGCAGTAGCGGCGTGAGTGGCGATGCAGTTGCTCACACGTAGCAACCGGTGCGCCGGTTGCATGATGCATGGGCCTGGACCTCCATGCTGGGCTCGTTGGAGTCGAAGGGGCGCGCCCACTTGGCACGGTTGCATGCCGCCTGCATGGCTGCCCGCCCTTTCACCCGCTGGTCTGGGCGAAAGTGGAGGAGTGCTTGTAACCGCCGGGTGGTTGCATGCACCGCGCGCGCGTGGCGGTTTGGCTTCTTCTCCCCTGGACCGGCTTGCATGACGTGTGGGACCTAGCCCCCGCGCCGTGGGGGGGAGAATCTTGGAGCGTGTTGGAGAAGACTCAAACCGCAACGGTTGAGGGCGCAAGTGGGGAGAGTCGCCTTTAAAAGGGGGGCGACCCCCTTGGAGGGCAACCATGTCTTCGCGCTCCCCTCATGCATTGTGTCTTCCCACCTTCCGAGCCCCCGGGCGGGGGACGCCCGGAATCCTTCCGTCTTGTCGTTGGAGGAACGCAACTTCGTGGAAGTTGGTACCTTTCAGCCATCGTTCGGCTTCAAGGATTTTCATCATGCAGCCCGGCTGCATCCCCTCGCCGGTGGTCACCCAAGACGGTGACCTCCAGCTTGATGGCGGGGAGAAGCGAACCGGGCTGCGGCCTCTGCCCCACCCTCAGCTTCGAGGATCTTCATCATCCTTGCTGAGGTGGAGGATGAGGCGAGTCGGGGGGCTGCCTTCGCGTGGGTCGGTAACCTGAAAGGGAATTAGGCTTACACCTAGTCCCTAATTAATTTTGGTGGTTGAATTGCCCAACACAAATAATTGGACTAACTAGTTTGCTCTAGTGTATAAGTTATACAGGTGCCAAAGGTTCACACTTAGCCAATAAAAAGACCAAGTTTTGGATTCAACAAAGGAGCAGCGAGGCAACCGAAGGCACCTCTGGCTGGAGGCACCGGACTGTCCGGTGTGCACCGGACAGTGTCCGGTGCGCCCAGAGGACTCCAACTCCAACTCTTCGCTCTCGGGAATTCTCGGAGGCCGGCGCGCTATAATTCACCGGACTGTCCGGTGTGCATCGGACATGTCCGGTGCTCCAAGAAATCGCCGTCTCCGGAACTCGCCAGCCTCGGGTTCGCGCGGCAGCCGCTCCGCTAAAATTCACCGGACTGTCCGGTGTGCACCGGACTGTCCGGTGTGCCAGCGGAGCAACGGCTCCCTGCGGCGCCAACGGCTCCCTGCGGAGCATTTAATGCGCGCGCAGCGCGCGCAGACGTCAGGCACGCCCATACCGGTGCACCGGACATCAAACAGTACATGTCCGGTGTGCACCGGACACCCAGGCGGGCCCAGAAGTCAGAAGCTCCAACGGTCAGAATCCAACGGCAATGGTGACGTGGCCGGGGCACCGGACTGTCCGGTGTGCACCGGACTGTCCGGTGCGCCATCGAACAGACTGCTTCCAGCAACGGTCACTTTTGGTGGTTGGGGCTATAAATACCCCAACCACCCCACATTCATTGCCATCCAAGTTTTCCACTTCTCAACCACTACAAGAGCTCTAGCATTCAATTCTAGACACACCAAATAGATCAAGTCCTCTCCAAATTCCACACAACTCCATAGTGACTAGAGAGAGTGATTTGCTTGTGTTCTTTCGAGCTCTTGCGCTTGGATCGCATTCTTTTCTTTCTCACTTGTTCTTGTGATCATCACTCAATTGTAACCAAGGCAAGAGGCACCAATTGTGTGGTGGCCCTTGCGGGGAAGTTTTGTTCCCGGTTGATTGAGAAGAAGAGAAAGCTCACTCGATCCGTGGGATCGTTTGAGAGAGGGAAGGGTTGAAAGAGACCCGGCCTTTGTGGCCTCCTCAACGGGGAGTAGGTTTGCGAGAACCGAACCTCGGTAAAACAAATCCGCGTGTCACACTCTTATTCGCTTGCGATTTGTTTTGCGCCCTCTCTCTCGGACTCGTTTATATTTCTAACGCTAACCCCCGCTTGTAGTTGTGTTTATTTTTGAGAATTTCAGTTTCGCCCTATTCACCCCCCCTCTAGGCGACTATCAATTGGTATCAGAGCCCGGTGCTTCATTAGAGCCTAACCGCTCGAAGTGATGTCGGGAGATCACGCCAAGAAGGAGATGGAGACCGGCGACAAGCCCACTACAAGCCAAGGGAGCACTTCATCGGAAGAATCCCGCACCAAGAGAAGAGAGAAGAAGAAGAACTCCTCCAAGCGGAAGGAGAAAAGATCTTCCTCTTCTCACCATAAGGAGAAGAAGGAAAAATCTTCTTCTCACAAGCCACATCGGAGTGAGGACAAGCACAAGAGGATGAGGAAGGTGGTCTACTACGAGACCGACACTTCATCGACATCTACCTCCGGCTCCGACGCGGCATCCGTCACTTCTAAACGCCAAGAGCGTAAGAAGTATAGTAAGATTCCCCTACGCTACCCTCGCATTCCTAAACATACACCTTTACTATCCGTCCCATTAGGCAAACCACCAACTTTTAATGGTGAAGATTATGCTATGTGGAGCAATTTGATGCGATTTCATCTAACCTCTCTCCACAAAAGACTATGGGATGTTGTTGAGTATGGTGTACAGGTACCATCCGTAGGGGATGAGGACTACGACACGGACGAAGTAGCCCAAATCGAGCACTTCAACTCCCAAGCCACAACCATTCTCCTTGCCTCTCTAAGCAAGGAGGAATACAACAAAGTACAAGGGTTGAAGAACGCAAAGGAGATTTGGGACCTACTCAAGACGGCGCACGAGGGTGATGAACTCACAAAGATCACCAAGCGGGAAACGATCGAGGGGGAGCTCGGTCGCTTCCGTCTTCGCCAAGGGGAGGAGCCACAAGACATGTACAACCGGCTCAAGACCTTGGTGAACCAAGTGCGCAACCTCGGGAGCGCAAAATGGGATGACCACGAAGTGGTTAAGGTTATTCTAAGAGCTCTTATTTTCCTTAACCCCACTCAAGTACAATTAATTCGTGGTAATCCTAGATATCCACTAATGACTCCCGAGGAAGTTATCGGGAATTTTGTAAGCTTTGAATGCATGATTAAGGGCTCCAAGAAGATCAACGAGCTTGACGAGCCCTCCACATCCGAGGCGCAACCCGTGGCCTTCAAGGCAACGGAGGAGAAAAAGGAGGAGTCTACACCAAGTAGACAACCAATTGACGCCTCCAAGCTCGACAACGAGGAGATGGCCCTAATCATCAAAAGCTTCCGGCAAATCCTCAAGCAACGGAAGGGGAAGGATTACAAATCCCGTTCCAAGAAGGTTTGCTACAAGTGTGGTAAGCCCGGTCATTTTATTGCAAAATGTCCTATGTCTAGTGACAGTGACAGGGGCGACGACAAGAAGGGAAAGAGGAGAGAAAAGAAGAAGTACTACAAGAAGAAGGGCGGCGATGCCCATGTTTGTCGGGAGTGGGACTCCGGCAAAAGCTCAAGCGACTCCTCCGACGACGAGGACGCCGCCAACATCGCCGTCACCAAGGGCCTCCTCTTCCCCAACGTCGGCCACAAGTGTCTCATGGCCAAGGACGGCAAAAAGAAGGTAAAATCAAGGTCCTCCACTAAATATGAAACATCTAGTGATGAGGATGATGATAAAAATGAGGAGGATAATTTGCGTATTCTTTTTGCCAACCTTAACATGGAACAAAAGGAAAAATTAAATGAGCTAATTAGTGCCATCCATGAAAAGGATGATCTCTTGGACTCCCAAGAGGACTTCCTAATCAAGGAAAACAAGAAACATGTTAAGGTTAAAAATGCTTATGCTCTAGAGGTAGAAAAATGTAACAAATTATCTAGTGAGCTAAGCACTTGTCATGAGACCATTAATAACCTTAGAAATGAAAATGCTAGATTAATTGCTAAGGTTGATTCTCATGTTTGTATTGTTTCAACTTGCAATTCTAAAGATGATAATATTGATTTACTTGCTAGAATTGATGAGTTGAATGTTTCTCTTGCTAGCCTTAGAAATGAGAATGAGAAATTAATTGCTAAGGCTAAGAATTTTGATGTTTGCAATGCTACTATTTCCGACCTTAGAACTAAAAATGATATGTTGCATGCTAAGGTTGTTGAACTTAAATCTTGCAAACCCTCTACATCTAATGTTGAGCATGTTTCCATTTGTACTAGATGTAGAGATATTAATGTTGATGCTATCCATGATCACCTAGCCTTAATTAAAAAACAAAATGATCACATAGCACAACTTAATGCTAAAATTAGAGAGCATGACTTAGAAAACGAAAAATTTAAACTTGCTAGAAGCATGCTCTATAATGGGAGACGCCCTGGCATTAAGGATGGCATTGGCTTCCGAAAGGATGGCAATGTCAAAATTAATGCCCCTCCTAATAACCTATCTAACTTTGTTAAGGGCAAGGCTCCCATGCCTCAGGATAACGAGGGTTACATTTTGTACCCTGCCGGCTATCCTGAGAGCAAGATTAGGAAAACTCATTCTAGGAAGTCTCACTCTGGCCCTAATCATGCTTTTATATATAAGGGTGAGACATCTAGATCTAGGCAACCAACCCATGCCAAGTTGCCTAGAAAGAAAATTCCAAATGCATCAAATGATCATGCTATTTCATTTAAAACTTTTGATGCATCTTATGTTTTGACTAACAAATCCGGCAAGATAGTTGCCAAAATTGTTGGGGGCAAACACAAGGGCTCCAAGACTTGTGTTTGGGTACCCAAGGTTCTCATTTCTAATGCCAAAGGACCCAAAACCGTTTGGGTACCTAAAACAAAGAACTAAACTTGTTTTGTAGGTTTATGCATCCGGGGGCTCAAGTTGGATACTCGACAGCGGGTGCACAAACCATATGACAGGGGAGAAAAAGATGTTCTCCTCATATGAGAAAAACCAAGATCCCCAACGAGCTATCACATTCGGGGATGGAAATCAAGGTTTGGTCAAAGGGTTGGGTAAAATTGCTATATCTCCTGACCATACTATTTCCAATGTTTTTCTTGTAGATTCTTTAGATTACAATTTGCTTTCCGTATCCCAATTATGTAAAATGGGCTACAACTGTCTATTTACTGATACTGGTGTTACTGTCTTTAGAAGAAGTGACGATTCAATAGCATTCAAGGGAGTATTAGAGGGTCAGCTATACTTGGTAGATTTTGATAGAGCTGAACTCGACACTTGCTTGATTGCTAAGACTAACTTGGGTTGGCTCTGGCACCGCCGACTAGCCCATGTTGGAATGAAGAATCTTCACAAGCTTCTAAAGGGAGAACACATTTTAGGACTAACCAATGTTCATTTTGAGAAAGACAGGATTTGTAGCGCATGCCAAGCCGGGAAGCAAGTTGGCATTCATCATCCACACAAAAACATCATGACTACCGACAGGCCACTGGAGCTCCTACACATGGATCTATTCGGCCCGATCGCTTACATAAGCATCGGCGGTAGTAAGTATTGTCTTGTAATTGTGGATGATTATTCTCGCTTCACTTGGGTGTTCTTTTTGCAGGACAAATCTCATACCCAAGAAACCTTAAAGGGATTCTTGAGAAAGGCTCAAAATGAGTTCGGCTTAAGGATCAAGAAAATTAGAAGCGACAATGGGACGGAGTTCAAGAACTCTCAAATTGAAGGCTTTCTTGAGGAGGAGGGCATCAAGCATGAGTTCTCTTCTCCCTACACTCCACAACAAAATGGTGTAGTGGAGAGGAAGAATCGAACTCTATTGGACATGGCTAGAACCATGCTTGATGAGTACAAGACACCGGATCGGTTTTGGGCCGAAGCAGTCAACACTGCCTGCTACGCCATCAACCGGTTATATCTTCACCGAATCCTCAAGAAGACATCTTATGAACTCCTAACCGGTAAAAAGCCCAATATTTCATATTTTAGAGTTTTTGGTAGCAAATGTTTTATTCTTGTCAAAAGAGGTAGAAAATCTAAATTTGCTCCTAAAACTGTAGAAGGCTTTTTACTAGGATATGACTCAAACACAAGGGCATATAGAGTCTTTAATAAATCCTCAGGACTTGTTGAAGTTTCTTGTGACGTTGTGTTTGATGAGACTAATGGCTCTCAAGTAGAGCAAGTTGATCTTGATGAAACAGGTGAAGAACAGGCTCCATGCATAGCGCTAAGGAACATGTCCATTGGGGATGTGTGTCCTAAGGAATCCGAAGAGCCTTCAAAAGCACAAGATCAACCATCCTCCTCCATGCAAGCATCTCCACCAACTCAAGTTGAGGATGAGGCTCAAGAGGTTGAACAAGAAGATCAAGAAGATGAGCCACCTCAAAATGACGGCAACGATCAAGGGGGAGATGCAAATGATGAAGACAAGGAGGATGAACAACCAAGGCCGCCTCACCCAAGAGTCCACCAAGCAATACAACGAGATCACCCCGTCGACACCATCCTCGGCGATATTCATAAGGGGGTAACTACCCGATCTCGAGTTGCTCATTTTTGTGAACATTACTCGTTTGTTTCCTCTATTGAGCCACACAGGGTAGAGGAAGCACTTCAAGATTCGGATTGGGTGATGGCGATGCAAGAGGAGCTCAACAATTTCACGAGGAATGAGGTATGGCACTTAGTTCCACGTCCTAATCAAAATGTTGTAGGAACCAAGTGGGTCTTCCGCAACAAGCAAGACGAGCATGGTGTGGTGACTAGGAACAAAGCTCGACTCGTGGCCAAAGGGTATTCACAAGTCGAAGGTTTGGATTTTGGTGAAACCTATGCACCCGTAGCTAGGCTTGAGTCAATTCGCATATTATTAGCCTATGCTACTTACCATGGCTTCAAGCTTTATCAAATGGACGTGAAGAGTGCCTTCCTCAATGGACCAATCAAGGAGGAGGTCTATGTTGAGCAACCTCCCGGCTTTGAAGACAGTGAGTATCCTAATCATGTTTATAGGCTCTCTAAGGCGCTTTATGGGCTCAAGCAAGCCCCAAGAGCATGGTATGAATGCCTTAGAGATTTCCTTATTACAAATGGCTTCAAAGTCGGCAAAGCCGATCCTACTTTGTTCACGAAAACTCTTGACAATGATTTGTTTGTATGCCAAATTTATGTTGATGATATCATATTTGGGTCTACTAACAAATCTACATGTGAAGAATTTAGTAGGATCATGACACAAAAATTCGAGATGTCGATGATGGGGGAGTTGAAGTATTTTCTAGGATTCCAAGTCAAGCAACTCCAAGAAGGCACCTTCATTAGCCAAACGAAGTATACTCAAGACATTCTAAGCAAGTTTGGAATGAAGGATGCCAAGCCCATCAAGACACCCATGGGAACTAATGGGCATCTCGACCTCGACACGGGAGGTAAGTCCGTGGATCAAAAGGTATACCGGTCGATGATTGGTTCATTGCTTTACTTATGTGCATCCCGACCGGACATTATGCTTTCCGTTTGCATGTGTGCAAGATTCCAAGCCGACCCTAAGGAATCACACCTTACGGCCGTAAAACGAATCTTGAGATATTTGGCCTTTACTCCTAAGTTTGGGCTTTGGTACCCTCGGGGATCCACCTTTGATTTGATTGGATATTCGGATGCCGATTGGGCGGGGTGTAGGATTAATAGGAAGAGCACATCGGGGACTTGCCAGTTCTTGGGAAGATCCTTGGTGTCATGGGCTTCAAAGAAGCAAAATTCGGTCGCTCTTTCCACTGCCGAAGCCGAGTATATTGCCGCAGGCCATTGTTGCGCGCAATTACTTTGGATGAGGCAAACCCTGCGGGACTACGGTTACAAATTAACCAAAGTCCCTTTGCTATGTGACAATGAGAGTGCAATCAAAATGGCCGACAATCCCGTCGAGCACAGCCGCACTAAGCACATAGCCATTCGGTATCATTTTCTTCGGGATCACCAACAAAAGGGGGATATCGAGATTTCTTACATTAACACTAAAGATCAATTAGCCGATATCTTTACCAAGCCGCTTGATGAACAATCTTTTACCCGACTTAGGCATGAGCTCAATATTCTTGATTCTAGGAATTTCTTTTGCTAAACTTGCACACATAGCACATGAATATACCTTTGATCATGTCTCTTTTATATATGCTATGACTAATGTGTTTTCAAGTGTATTTCCAACCAAGTCATAGGTATATTGAAAGGGAATTGGAGTCTTCGGCGAAGACAAAGGCTTCCACTCCACTCTACTACTCATCCTTCGCCGTCGCTCCGCATCATCTCTCCAACTTTGGTATAATCTTCACTCTTTCACTTCATGACCAAAGGGGGAGAAAGTACCTCATTGGGCTCTAATGATTCCGTTTTTGGCGATTCATGCCAAAGGGGGAGAAAACATGAGCCCAAAGCAAAAGGACCGCACACCGCACCACCACCTAATTTTATAACTTTGATGATTTTATATTGGTAAATTTCAAAATTGGTATCTCCTTGTGTTCTAAAGGGGGAGCAACTAGTATTTTCAAAACTGATGTCTTAAAACCCTCTTGAACACTAAGAGGAGACCTTATTTGAGGGGGAGTTTTGTTTAGTCAAAGGAAAAGCATTTTGGAACGAAGGAAGAAATTTTCAAAACTTAAAAATGCTTTGCAAATCTTATTCATTTACCTTTGACTATCTTGCAAAATGACTTTGAAAAGAATTTACAAAAGAATTTGCAAAAACAAAACCTTTGGTGCAAATGTGGTCCAATATGTCAAAAACAAAGAAACAATCCATGCGCATCATATAAGTATTTATATTGGCTCAATTCCAAGCAACCTTTGCACTTACATTATGTGAACTAGTTCAATTATGCACTTCTATATTTGCTTTGGTTTGTGTTGGCATCAATCACCAAAAAGGGGGAGATTGAAAGGGAATTAGGCTTACACCTAGTCCCTAATTAATTTTGGTGGTTGAATTGCCCAACACAAATAATTGGACTAACTAGTTTGCTCTAGTGTATAAGTTATACAGGTGCCAAAGGTTCACACTTAGCCAATAAAAAGACCAAGTTTTGGATTCAACAAAGGAGCAGCGAGGCAACCGAAGGCACCTCTGGCTGGAGGCACCGGACTGTCCGGTGTGCACCGGACAGTGTCCGGTGCGCCCAGAGGACTCCAACTCCAACTCCAACTCTTCGCTCTCGGGAATTCTCGGAGGCCGGCGCGCTATAATTCACCGGACTGTCCGGTGTGCATCGGACATGTCCGGTGCTCCAAGAAATCGCCGTCTCCGGAACTTGCCAGCCTCGGGTTCGCGCGGCAGCCGCTCCGCTAAAATTCACCGGACTGTCCGGTGTGCACCGGACTGTCCGGTGTGCCAGCGGAGCAACGGCTCCCTGCGGCGCCAACGGCTCCCTGCGGAGCATTTAATGCGCGCGCAGCGCGCGCAGACGTCAGGCACGCCCATACCGGTGCACCGGACATCAAACAGTACATGTCCGGTGTGCACCGGACACCCAGGCGGGCCCAGAAGTCAGAAGCTCCAACGGTCAGAATCCAACGGCAATGGTGACGTGGCCGGGGCACCGGACTGTCCGGTGTGCACCGGACTGTCCGGTGCGCCATCGAACAGACTGCTTCCAGCAACGGTCACTTTTGGTGGTTGGGGCTATAAATACCCCAACCACCCCACATTCATTGCCATCCAAGTTTTCCACTTCTCAACCACTACAAGAGCTCTAGCATTCAATTCTAGACACACCAAATAGATCAAGTCCTCTCCAAATTCCACACAACTCCATAGTGACTAGAGAGAGTGATTTGCTTGTGTTCTTTCGAGCTCTTGCGCTTGGATCGCATTCTTTTCTTTCTCACTTGTTCTTGTGATCATCACTCAATTGTAACCAAGGCAAGAGGCACCAATTGTGTGGTGGCCCTTGCGGGGAAGTTTTGTTCCCGGTTGATTGAGAAGAAGAGAAAGCTCACTCGATCCGTGGGATCGTTTGAGAGAGGGAAGGGTTGAAAGAGACCCGGCCTTTGTGGCCTCCTCAACGGGGAGTAGGTTTGCAAGAACCGAACCTCGGTAAAACAAATCCCCGTGTCACACTCTTATTCGCTTGCGATTTGTTTTGCGCCCTCTCTCTCGGACTCGTTTATATTTCTAACGCTAACCCCCGCTTGTAGTTGTGTTTATTTTTGAGAATTTCAGTTTCGCCCTATTCACCCCCCCTCTAGGCGACTATCATAACCCTTTTCTTCCCCTGGCGTCTGGGGGAGAAAGGCATCTCCCAGCTCCGCGGAGGCTTCCCTCAGCCACGCCGGGGTGGGTGGACCGCCGCTGCTCAGCCAGGGTGCAGCATTACGTCCTTCGTCCGGACGACGGTCGCGCCGCGGACGGGGCGGCCACGTCCAGGCCTTCCTTGCGCCAGTGGCCGCATCAGTGGGTTGCCCAGCACGTCGGGCGCCGTGAGGGCGGCGCTCATGTTCTGGGTGGTTCCGGCGAGGGCGAGGATCTGCCGGCGCGCTTTGAGGCGTCCGGTGCCTATTGGCGCGGTGTTGAGGCGGTGGCAGCCGGAGAAGGCTTCTCTACCGACGAGATTGCCAACTCCGTCCGCACCCCTGGGCCTCCGTCTCCCGGCTTGAATGGCTGGTTCTCGTCCTCGGTGAACGAGAGCCCTCCTGCCGTAGCACCCGCCCCGAAGCCGTTGCTGAAGCTGCTTCGTCGCTCGGGGCGGAGGTCGTTGTCGCTGTTGCCGGATCGGGCGGCGGCGAGCCACCCGTCGGCCCTCAATTGCTCCGCGGGTCCCCCAATCTTGGGGGGTTGTTCGTTCCCGCGGAGACGGAACCGGAGCTTTGTTTGTAATGGCACCTTGAGTGCCGGTGTTTTGTTCATTGCGGCTGTCGAGGCCTGAACGTGTATGTATTTCCGGCACGGAGCCGTGTTTTTTCTTCATTTCGGGCACTAAGACTCGCCTTGTCGATTATCTTTACCGCTTCACCGAGCGTGAGTTGCCTCGTGCAAAGGTGACGAGTGAGGTATCCGTATCCCGGAGGAGTAGGAGTCCCTCGGCTCGGTCGGCCTTGCTGTCCGAGGCCCCTCTTGCTTAGTTAAAGGAACCCCTCGGCCGCCCTTCGATGAGCCGAAGCCAGAGGTAGCAGTGTCTGCACGGACGGAGGCAGAGTTGGCTTCGAAAAGGAGGTGTGGATGGCCAGAGCCTGGCCGGGTCGTCCACTGGTGGAACCGACGCCGGGGTTGAGCTGCCGAGGCCACAAGCCGGGCTGATATCTTTGGGGGACAGCTGGCCGAGGCCTCGGGGTGGCCGGCCGAGCCGCCTACTTGGGCTGGATTCTCGAAGAAGACCCTGGCGGCGATGGCCCGGGTGTGGTGCTGATGCCGTCCTTCAGAGTGGGGGCCCTCCGACCGCGTCGCCGTCCGAGGCTAGGTCAGACCCCGCCGAAGGTGTAGTTGTTGCCGAGGGTGCTGCTGCCCCCTTCGACTGTCGACGTCCAAGCCTGTAGGATCAGGTTGTCTTGTAGTGTGTGTATGCTTTCTGCGGCCGCCGAGGCCTAAACACACCGTCGTCGTGTTGTAAAGTTGCGTTTCTTTTTCCCTTGTTTCGAGTATCTAGACTCATTTGTCGGTAACAGAATTGTTTGTGCGGGCGAGAGTTGCTTTTCACGGAAGGTGATGAGTGAGGTATCCGTATCCCGGAGGCGTAGGAATCCCTCGGCTCGGTCGGCCTTGCTGTTTATGCGCGCTCTTACTCGTCCATAGGGTTCTGTTACCGACGCAGTCGAGAAGGCCCAGAAAATCATTTCGGCAGAGGAGCTCTCGAGCATGAAGACTTGTTCGGTCCGTGGAGTCACTTATCCGAGCTCGAGTTACTTATCGCAGAAGGTGATGAGTGAGGTATCTGTATCCCGGAGGTGTAGGAGTCCCTCGGCTCGGTCAGCCTTGGCTGCTTACATGTACTTCGTCATTTTCAGGATCCACTTTTGAAGTAGTCGAAGAGCACGAAAGGCATTCTGGCAGAAAAGATTTTTTTATTTTTTCGAGGAAAATTTTGACGCAGAGGGGGTTGCCCCCTTCTAGCCCCCGAGGGAGGGTCGGGCTTTGCCGAGGCAAGGCCGACCCTTCCTTGACGACCAGACTTGGTGTGTGAACGAGGTATACGAGCAACTTGAAAGCATCTTAAGGGTAGAAGCAACGTAGCTGTTGGATGTTCCAAGCGTTGCCGTAGACCTCGCCTTGACTGTTGGCCAGCTTGTATGTTCCGGGCTTCAGAACCTTGGCGATGACGAACGGCCCTTCCCAGGGAGGCGTGAGTTTGTGCCGCCCTCGGGTGTCTTGTCGCAGCCGAAGCACCAGGTCGCCCAACTGGAGGTCTCGGGACCGAACCCCTCGGGCGTGGTAGCGTCGCAGGGACTGCTGGTATCGCGCCGAGTGTAGTAAGGCCATGTCCCGAGCCTCCTCCAGCTGGTCCAGTGAGTCTTCTCGGTTGGCTCAGTTGCTTTGGTCGGTGTAGGCCCTCGCCCTCGGGGAACCGTATTCTAGGTCAGTGGGCAAGATGGCCTCGGCCCCATAGACTAGAAAGAACGGTGTGAAGCCCATGGCTCGGCTCGGCGTTGTCCTCAGACTCCAAACCACCGAGGGGAGTTCCTTCATCCACCGCTTGCCGAACTTGTTGAGGTCGTTGTAGATCCGAGGCTTGAGTCCTTGCAGGATCATGCCGTTGGCCCGCTCCACTTGCCCATTCGTCATGGGGTGTGCCACGGCAGCCCAGTCCACCCGGATGTGGTGATCCTCGCAGAAGTCCAGGAACTTTCTGCCAGTGAACTGGGTACCGTTGTCGGTGATGATGGAGTTCGGGACCTCAAAGCGATGGATGATGTTGGTGAAGAACGCCACCGCCTGTTCGGACCTAATGTTGTTTAGGGGTCGGACCTCGATCCACTTGGAGAATTTGTCGATGGCGACCAACAGGTGCGTGTAGCCCCCGGGTGCCTTCTGCAAGGGGCCAACGAGGTCCAGACCCCACACAGCAAACGGCCAGGCGATGGGTATGGTCTGCAGAGCCTGAGCGGGCAGGTGGGTCTGCCTCGCGTAGAACTGACACCCTTCGCAGGTGCGGACAATTCTAGTAGCGTCGGCCACCGCCGTCGGCCAGTAGAATCCTTGTCGGAAGGCGTTTCCAACAAGGGTTCGAGGTGCTGCGTGATGGCCGCAAGCCCCCGAGTGTATCTTTTGCAAGAGCTCCTGGCCTTCGGCGATGGAAATGCATCGCTGGAGGATGCCTGAGGGGCTGCGGTGATAGAGCTCCTTCCCATCTCCCAGCAAGGCGAAAGACTTGGCGCGCCGCGCCAACCGCCGAGCTTCGGCTTGGTCGAAGGGCAGCTCTCCTCGGTGGAGATATTGCAGGTACGGGGTCTGCCAGCTTTGATTAGGCGTGACCTCGCTCTTTTCCCCCGCGACACGCAGTGCCTCACCCTCGGGGGCCGAGGGTACCTCGGGCTGAGCCGAGGGCACCTCGGACCGTGCCGAGGGTACCTCGGACTGGGCCGAGGGTACCTCGGACTGAGCCAAGGGTGCCTCGGGCGGAGCCGAAGGTGCCTCGGGCTCGGGCGTGTCCTCGGTCTTGACGGAGGGTTGATGCAGGTCTCGGGAGAATACGTCCGGGGGAACTGTTGTTCGTCCCGAGGCTATTTTAGCCAGCTCGTCCGCAGTCTCGTTGTAGCGTCGGGCGATGTGGTTGAGCTCGAGCCCGTAGAACTTGTCTTCCAGGCGCCGAACCTCATCGCAGTAGGCTTCCATCTTCGGGTCGCGGCAGTGGGAGTTCTTCATGACTTGGTCGATGACGAGCTGCGAGTCACCACGAGCGTCGAGGCATCGGACCCCTAGCTCGATGGCGATTCGCAACCCGTTTACCAGAGCCTCATACTCAGCCACGTTGTTGGACGCCGGGAAGTGGAGGCGTAGCACGTAGCGTAGGTGCTTCCCGAGGGGTGAGACGAAGAGGAGGCCTGCGCCGGCCCCCGTCTTCATCAACGACCCGTCGAAAAACATGGTCCAGAGCTCCGGTTGGATCGGAGCCGTCGGGAGCTGGGTGTCGGCCCATTCAGCCACGAAGTCCGCCAAGACCTGGGACTTGATGGCCTTCCGAGGGGCGAACGAGATCGTCTTGCCCATGATCTCTACCGCCCACTTCGCAATCCTACCCGAGGCCTCTCGGGACTAGATGATCTCTCCCAGGGGGAAGGATGACACCACAGTCACCGGATGAGACTCGAAGTAGTGTTGCAACTTCCGCCGTGTCAGGATCACCGCGTACAGCAGCTTCTGGATTTGTGGGTAGCGGATCTTGGTCTCGGACAGTACCTCACTGATGAAGTAGATTGGCCTCTGGACGGGCAATGCATGCCCTTCTTCTCGTCTCTCAACCACGATCGCGGCGCTAACCACCAGGGTGGTTGCGGCGACGTAGATCAAGAGGGCTTCTCCGGCAGCGGGGGGCACCAAGATGGGCGCGTTCGTGAGGAGCGCCTTCAGGTTCCCGAGGGCTTCCTCGGCCTCGGGGGTCTAAGCGAAGCACTCGGCCTTCCTTAAGAGGCGGTACAGAGGCAGACCTCTTTCGCCGAGGCGTGAGATGAAGCGGCTCAGAGCCGCGAGACATCCCATGACCCTCTGTACGCCTTTCAAGTCCTTGATTGGCCCCATGCTGGTGATGGCTGCAATCTTCTCCGGGTTGGCTTCGATGCCCCGCTCGGAGACGATGAACCCCAAGAGCATGCCTCGGGGGACCCCGAAGACACACTTTTCGGGATTAAGCTTCACGCCTTTCGCCTTGAGACATCGGAATGTCGCTTCAAGGTCGGAAAGGAGGTCGGAGGCCTTCCTCGTCTTGACTACAATGTCATCGACGTAGGCCTCGATCGTTCGACCGATGTGTTCGCCAAACACATGGTTCATGCATCGCTGGTACGTTGCCCCCGCATTCCTCAAACCAAACGGCATTGTAACATAGCAGTACATGCCGAAGGGTGTGATGAATGAAGTCGCGAGCTGGTCGAACTCTTTCATCCTGATCTGATGATACCCTGAGTAGGCATCGAGGAAAGACAGGGTTTCGCACCCAGCAGTGGAATCCACGATCTGATCGATGCGAGGCAGAGGGTAGGGAACCTTCGGACATGCTTTGTTTAGACCAGTGTAGTCTACACACATCCGCCATTTCCCCCTTTCTTTCTCACAAGCACAGGGTTGGCAAGCCATTCGGGATGGAATACCTCTTTGATGAACCTTGCCGCCAGTAGCTTGTGGATCTCCTCGCCTATGGCTCTGCGCTTTTCTTCGTCGAATCGGCGCAGAGGTTGCTTCACGGGTCGGGCCCCAGCTCGGATATCCAGAGAGTGCTCGGTGACTTCCCTCGGTATGCCGGGCATGTCCGAGGGACTCCACGCGAAAACGTTGGCGTTTGCGCGGAGAAAGTCGACGAGCACTGCTTCCTATTTGGGGTCGAGCTCGGAACCAATCCGGATCTGCTTGGAGGCGTCGTTGCAGGGGTCGAGAGGGACGGACTTGACCGTCTCCGCTGGTTCGAAGTTGTCGGCGTGGCGCTTCACGTCGGGCGCCTCCCTAGAGAGGCTCTCCAGGTAAGCGATGAGGGCCTCGGATTCGGCGAGGGCCTCGGCGTACTCCACGCACTCCACATCGCATTCGTACGCGTGTCGGTACGTGGGCTCGACGGTGATGACCCCGTTGGGGCCCGGCATCTTGAGCTTGAGGTAGGTGTAGTTGGGGACGGCCATGAACTTGGCGTAGCATGGCCTCCCCAGCACTGCGTGGTAGGTTCCTCGAAACCCGACCACTTCGAACGTGAGGGTCTCCTTTCGAAAGTTGGAGGGCGTCCCGAAGCAGACGGGTAGGTCGAGTTGTCCGAGGGGTTGAACACGCTTCCCGGGGACGATCCCGTGGAAAGGCGCAGCGCCCGTCTGGACCGAGGACAGATCGATCCGCAGGAGCCCGAGGGTCTCGGCGTAGATGATGTTGAGGTCGCTGCCTCCGTCCATGAGGACCTTGGTGAGCCTGACGTTGCCGATGATGGGGTCGACAACGAGTGGGTATCTCCCCGGGCTTGGCACGTAGTCTGGATGGTCGACCTGGTCGAAGGTGATGGGCTTGTCGGACCAGTCTAGATAGACTGGCGCCGCCACCTTTACCGAGCAGACCTCCCGACGCTCTTGCTTGCGGTGCCGAGCCGAGGCGTTCGCCACTTCCCCGCCATAGATCATGAAGCAGTCGCGGACCTCGGGGAACCCTCCTGCCTTGTGATCTTTCTCCTTTGCGTCGTCGAGGGCCTTGCCACCCTCCGCGGGTGGCCCGGCCTTGTGGAAGTGTCGTCGAAGCATGGCACACTCCTCGAGGGTGTGCTTGATGGGCCCCTGATGATAGGGGCACGGCTCCTTGAGCATCTTGTCGAAGAGGTTGGCACCTCCGGGAGGTTTCCGAGGGTTCTTGTACTCGGCGGCGACGACAAGGTCCGCGTCGGCGACGTCGCGTTTCGCTTGCGACTTCTTCTTGCCTTTCTTCTTGGCGCCGCGCTGAGTTGACGCCTCAGGAGCATCTTCTGGTGGGTGGCCCTGGGGCTGCTTGTCCTTCCAGAAAATGGCCTCAACCTCCTTCTGGCCAGAGGCAAACTTGGTGGCGATGTCCATCAGCTCGCTCGCCCTGGTGGGGGTCTTGCGACCCAGCTTGCTCACCAGGTCACGACAGGTGGTGCCGGCGAGGAACGCGCCGATGACATCTGAATCGGTGACGTTGGGCAGCTCTGTGCGCTGATTCGAGAATCGCCGGATGTAGTCCCGGAGAGACTCTTCCGGCTGCTGGCGGCAGCTTCGGAGATCCCAGGAGTTTCCAGGGTGCACGTACGTGCCCTGGAAATTACCGGCGAAGGCTTGGACCAGGTCGTCCCAGTTGGAGATCTGCCCCGGGGGCAGGTGCTCCAGCCAGGCTCGAGCGGTGTCGGAGAGGAACAGGGGGAGGTTGCGGATGATGAGGTTATCGTCGTCCGTTCCACCCAGATGGCAGGCCAGCGGATAGTCCGCGAGCCACAGTTCCGGTCTCATCTCCCCCGAGTACTTTATGATAGTAGTCGGGGTTCGGAACCGGGTCGGGAATGGTGCCCGTCGTATGGCGCGGCTGAAAGCCTGCGGACCGGGTGGTTTAGGCGAAGGACTCCGACCCTCCCCGCTGTCGTAGCGTCCCCCACGCCTGGGGTGGTAGCCTCGGCGCGCCCTGTCGTCGAGGTGGGCCCGACGGCTGTGATGATGACGCTCGTTGCCGAGGCGTCCCGGGACTGCAGGCGCTGTGTTGCGCGTGCGCCCGGAGTGGACCGAGGCTTCCCACATGAATCGGGAAGTCGCGGCGCGATGTTCCGAGGGGAACCCCTGCCTTCGGGAGGCAGAGCTTTCGGCCCGTCAGACCGTGGCGTCCTCCAGGAGATTCTTGAGCTCTCCCTAGATACGTCGCCCCTCGGTGGTTGATGGCTCCGACATCGCGCAGAGGAGTATTGCCGCTGCAGCCAGGTTCTGGCCGACTCCGCTGGAATCCGGCGGCGGCCTCACCCTGACGTCGTCGGCGATGCGGTGCTGGATGTCCTGGGGGAGATGACGCGCTTCTCCGTTCGGGGGTTGGACCGCCCATTCCTGCCCGATGTTCCGGCGGATCGGCACAAGCGTTCCTGCTCCCTCGTCGAGCCTGGCCTACCTCTCGCGGATTTGCTCGAGCTGTGGGTCAGGACCCCCGCCGGGACGGGGACCACAGCTAGCTCCCGAAGGATGTCAACGCGAGGCACAGGCCTAGGGGGATCACCGTTTTCCGGCATACCAAGATGGTTGCCTTCGCCGGGACCCCCTAGATCGACGTGGAAACATTCACGACTTGGGCCACGGTCCTCGTTGTCGAGGCCGCGACTGCCGTCGGAACAGTCGGAAAGGCAGTAGTCACATGCGGTCATGAAGTCCCGCACGGCACTGGGGTTACCATGTCCGGAGAAATCCCAACAGAGGTCGGGCTCGCCATCTTCCTCGGACCCCGAGGGCTCATAGGTCGAGTCGGCCGTCAGTCGGCCCCAGGGTGACCGCACACGATACCCCAGATGGTTTGGACTCGTCTCTATGAGAGTGCTCACCGAAGCGGGGTCGCTTGGTGGGTCGAGGCCGAATCCAAAAGACGCGAGATGGGAATCGGTCGGTACCTTTTGGTCGACGGGCGGTGACGAGGTCGCGTCTGGGACTGACTGCACCGTTGTCTCAGGTACGAGGGTGACGCCCAGCAAGTCCTTCGCGAGCGTGCTGGCGTCGTGCGTTTGCTTGAGATTGGCGTGTTGCGGAGAGGCGGCGCTTGTCTTCGTCTCAGACGCGAGATCGATGCCCGACGCGCCCTCCATTACGGCGCCGGCGCCGTCGACTCGCTTGACAGCCAACAAGGTGCCGCTTCCCGCTTGGCCTTGGTTGCCCCGCCTCCTCCTCCGTCGACAGGGGAGGGGACGGGACAAGCCCGAATGTCGTCCTTCCACCACGTGGGGAAGGCGTCGTCGATTTCCCCGCCGGCGAGCGGGTTGTCGACCGCCATTGTCGGTGTCGCGCGGCGGGGGAAGGAGTATCATGTCGTAGCTGCCGTCGAGGGACATGAACTCAAGATTCCCGAAACGGAGCACCGTCCCGGGCCGGAAAGGTTGCTGGAGACTGCCCATCTGGAGCTTGACGGGAAGCTGTTCGTCAACACGCAGCAGGCCCCTACCTGGCGCGCCAACTGTCGGTGTTTCGAAACCCGGGGGGTCCCTGGACCGACGAGTGAATCGTCGCCGCGTGCCCCAGCCCAGATGGGTCGACACGAGGCGGAATGCGAAGGGGGGGGGGAAGGAAGCAGCCGGAGGGAGGCAGGCGTGAGAGAGTGGATCCCGCGGCCTTCGTGTTAGCCCCGCGCCTGAGTCGGGTGCGCTTGCAGTAGGGGGATACAAGCGTCCATGCGGGAGTGGGAGCGAGCGGCCTTGCGCGAGCGCCGTCCCGTCCTTCTCCGCGCGGGCCAACCAACCTTCTGTAAGAGGGCCCGGGTCCTCCCTTTTATAGGCGTAAGGAGAGGATCCAGGTGTACAATGGGGAGTGTAGCAGTGTGCTAACGTGTCTAGCGGTGGAGAGCTAGCGCCATAAGTACATGCCATCGTGGCAGCCGGAGAGGTCTTGGCACCCAGTTCGCGTGGTGTCGTGGCTATCGGAGGAGTGCTGGAGCTTGACGGGAGGACAGCTGTTGGGGCTGTCGAGTCCTTGCTGACGTCCTCTTGCTTCCGTAAGGGGGCTAAGAGCCGTCGTCGTCACAGGGCATGCGGGGTGCCATCATTACTCGCATGGTGGAGCGAGCCAGATGGGACGCCAGTCTGGTTCCCCGTAGCCCGAGTCAGCTCGAGGTAGGGTAATGATGGCGCTTCCTGTTGACGTGGTCGGTCCATGCCCTAGGCTGGGCGAGGTGGAGGCTCCTCCGAGGTCGAGGTCGAGGTCGAGCCCCTGGGTCGGGCGAGGCGGAGTTCGTCGTCTTCCGGGGCTGAGCCCATGTCCGAGCCCTGGGGTCGGGCGAGGCGGAGTTTGCCGTCTTCCGGTGCTGAGCCCGAGTCCGAGCCCTGGGTCGGGCGGAGCGGTGTTCGCCGTCTTCCGGGGCTGAGCCCGAGTCCGAGCCCTGGGTCGGGCGGAGCGGAGTTCGCCGTCTTCCGGGGCTGAGCCCGAGTCCGAGCCCTGGGTCGGGCGGAGCGGAGTTCGCCGTCTTCCGGGGCTGAGCCCGAGTCCGAGCCCTGGGTCGGGCGGAGCGGAGTTCGCCGTCTTCCGGGGCTGAGCCCGAGTCCGAGCCCTGGGTCGGGCGAGGCGGAGTTTCCTATGACGCCCGAGGCCGGCCTTGGCTGCTGTCAGCCTCACTCTGTCGGGTGGCTCAGCGGTCGGAGCGGCGCAGGCGGCGCTGTCCTCTTGTCAGACCGGTCAGTAGAGCGGCGAAGTGACTGCGGTCACTTCGGCTCTGTCGACTGGTGGGCGTGCGTTAGGATAAAGGTGTCAGGCCACCTTTGCATTAAATGCCCCTGTGATTTGGTCGGTCGGCGTGGCGATGTGGCCAAGGTCGCTTCTTGGTGAAGACTGGGCCTCGGGCGAGCTGACAGTGTGCCCGTTGCTGGAGGGGGGGGGTCCTCGGGCGAGACGTAGGTTCTCCGGGGTCGGCTTCCCTTGCCCGAGGCTAGGCTCGGGCGAGGCACGATCGTGTCCCTTGAATGGACCGATCCTTGATTTAATCGCACCCATCAGGCCTTTGCAGCTTTGTGCTGATGGGGGTTACCAGCTGAGATTTAGGGGTCTTGAGGGTACCCCTAATTATGGTCCCCGACAATATGACTAATGTGTTTTCAAGTGTATTTCAAACCAAGTCATAGGTATATTGAGAGGGAATTGGAGTCTTCGGCGAAGACAAGGCTTCCACTCCACTCTATCACTCATCCTTCGCCGTCGCTCCAAGCAATTCTTCGTCTTTGGTATAATCTTCACTCATATGTTTTATTTGCCAAAGGGGAGAAAGTAGTTATCAAAGGGCCTATATTTCATTCCAAGTATCCGTTTTTGGCGATTCATGCCAAAGGGGGAGAAAGTATTGGCCCAAAGCAAAAGGACCGCACCACCACCCAAATTTTAAAATGATTTTCAATTGGAAAATTTCAAATTGATATCTCTTTGTGTTCTAAAGGGGGAGAAAGTAGTATTTTCAAAATTGATATCTTAAAACCCTCTTGAACACTAAGAGGAGAATTTATTGAGGGAGAGTTTTGTTTAGTCAAAGGAAAAGCATTTGAAACAAGGGGACAAAAATTTCAAATCTTGAAAATGCTTCGCAAAATCTTATTCATTTACCTTTGACTATTTGCAAAAAGACTTTGAAAAGGATTTACAAAAAGAATTTGCAAAAACAAAACGTGTGGTGCAAGCGTGGTCCAAAATGTTAAAAATAAAGAAACAATCCATGCATATCTAGTAGGTAATATTTATTGGCTCAATTCTAAGTAACCTTTGCACTTGCATATGCAAACTAGCTCAAATTATGCACTTCTATATTTGCTTTGGTTTGTGTTGGCATCAATCACCAAAAAGGGGGAGATTGAAAGGGAATTAGGCTTACACCTATTTCCTAAACTAATTTTGGTGGTTGAATTGCCCAACACAAATAATTGGACTAACTAGTTTGCCCAAGTCTATAAGTTATACAGGTACCAAAGGTTCACACTAAGCCAATAAAAAGACCAAGAAAAGGGTTCAACAAAAGGAGCAAGGGATAACCGAAGGCACCCTAGTCTGGCGCACCGGACTGTCCGGTGTGCCACCGGACTGTCCGGTGCACCATGCGACAGACAGCCTCCACCCAAACGGCTAGTTTGGTGGTTGGGGCTATAAATACCCCCAACCACCCCACATTCAAGTCATCCAAGTTTTTAACCTTCCAACCACTTACAAGAGCTAGACATTCAATTCTAGACACACTCAAGTGATCAAATCCTCTCCAATTCCACACAAGGCTTTAGCGATTAGCGAGAGAGATTTGCCGTGTTCTTTTGAGCTCTTGCGCTTGGATTGCTTCTTTTCTTTCTTACTTGCTTTTGTGATCAAATCTCAATTGTAATCGAGGCAAGAGACACCAATTGTGTGGTGGTCCTTGCGGGGAAGTTTTGTTCCCGGTTTGATTTGAGAAGAGAAGCTCACTCGGTCCGAGGGACCGTTTGAGAGAGGGTAAGGGTTGAAAGAGACCCGGCCTTTGTGGCCTCCTCAACGGGGAGTAGGTTTGCGAGAACCGAACCTCGGTAAAACAAATCCGCGTGTCACACTCTTCATTCGTTTGCGATTTGTTTTGCGCCCTCTCTCTCGGACTCATTATTATTTCTAACGCTAACACGGCTTGTAGTTATGATTATATTTGTAAATTTCAGTTTCGCCCTATTCACCCCCCCCTTTAGGCGACTTTCATGTGGCCATGGTGGGCCGCCAGTGTGGAAGAAGCGCCGCTTGGGTGGTGGCGCACGTAACGAAGTCATTTTCCAGCACAGTCTCAAATTTGTGGAGCTGAGTTACAAGCCAAACACATCCAAAAATTGTAAAACTTTGGAGTAGAGCTACTCTATGATGAAGTTGATAGATCAGACCTATAATTAGTGGAATGGAAATATGGAATAGTCATAGACACTTGTAAGAAAAGACGTGGTATTGAGAGGCAACTCTCCATGTTCTTTTGTGAAGCTCCTTGTATGAGCTCTAATAACTTTAGGTTCCAATCGCATAAAATTGTTCCCTATCTCAAGTTATGATATGTTTTGATTTTTCGACATATATTTTTAATATGTATTTAGATATAGTGTATATCTAAGTACTCCTAAGTAGCGGAATCTATATATCTAGAAAAACTAAAACATATATATTGTAATTTGACATGAAGGGAGTAATATTTTCTGTCAATCTACAGGCTGTTCGCTGCGGCTGGATTAAAGCCGTTTGGACTGCTGCAGCTGCAATCCATAGAGAGAAAAATACTGTACAAGCCGCAGCCGCAGCCGGATTAAAGCCGCAGCGAACAGGGCCCTAGTTAAAATTAAAATGATTTATAGAAAAAAAAAACTAGACGTGCAGTTATACGCTCGAAGACAGTGCTATGTTATATACCGAAAAAGGAGAGATGGTCAGGCAAGGCAGAGGGACATGCTGAAAGCAGAGGAGCAGGCAAACGCAGTTTGGAGACCAGACCAGCGCTGCTGCCCTGCCGGCTGCCGCTATACTGCTACTACTTGTGACCAAACAAACCGTAGCACGCTTGCAGTTGGACACGAGTTGACTTGCAGTTGAGTGGCTCGCGCAGTCGCGCTTGCAGTTGCAGTTGAGCAGTGAGCACACCGACCCCGTAGCACGCTTGCACGGCTTGGCGCAGGATGTGCGTGCATCGAACAAGAGGAGCTACAGCGCCAGTGCTCAGGCAGCGACCAGAAGGCAGCAGTGCATGCATGGGGTGTGGGGGCGCCTTTTCGTCGTACTCGCTCGCACGCACGTACGCGTACGGGCGAGGCTGGACGGCTTTGCAGTCGCAGGCTGCAGCGGCTGCCCCCACGACGAGGAACAGACAAGCAATGGCTTCAGGTCTTCTGGGCTTTACCGCCCTTTTCGTGTGTTTGTTTGGTGCGCTTGGGCCAGTGGTGCTGGACGGACTGGACTGGTGGAGCACTGGGCAGGGGCAGGCGGCCGAGGCCCGAGAGGAGACAGGGGACACGCGCGGGCGCTGGAGAAGGGACAAGGGGAAACCGGCTCATTATGGCCGGCTGTGCTCGCTGCTCCTGCCCAATCTTTATTATAAAACCGGTTCGACATATTTGCATAATGAGCCGGTTTCCCTTGAGGATTTGGACTGTTGAACTTCCTGTTTCTATGGGGTTTTAGGAAGCACAATAGAAGTGCTTGGTTTGCCTGGCGCTAGAGTTGTCAGTTTGGGTAACTGAAGTGAAAAGTAGATATGATTTTTTTCGTTATTTAGTTATTCATGGTTCTTGTTTTTGTCACATCATGGTCATTTAGCCAGGTTTTAGTGTGGTAGACAGGAGAATAGTCTGTGAAATGCGTGGATCTCTGTAATGGTTTATCCAAATTTAGAGCTGCAAGTTTTTGCAGCATCGTATCAACCGTAGTTTATACATTTCAAGATCCCCGGTTCTACAACAACGTGTGTTTTCTGGCTATTTGATGAGCCACATACAATGATTAAAGTGTTAAGTTCATACTGGAATGTTATCCTAGATGGGACGTTTGGATCCCTTCATTTTATAGGAATTAGAATTCACTCAATAAAGTAACTTATTTAGTTTGAAATTTGATATTCCACCATTTTCCAAAGTTCAGATATAAGTCTATCTCAAATTCATGGGTTAGAGGATGGAAAATGATTTTATACATTAGTAGAATTTGTTTCAACTCTGTAACTTACATGACAATCTTCGTCTCACTCCTCTATAGTAAAAATATAGCACATAAATGTCTTTAACATCTTGCTAATAATAGTATACAGATATATTTTGCATAACATCGAATTAGCTTAATTTATATATCCCTAAATTATTATTATTAGAATGAAATTCAATTCCAATGATCCAAACGGGGCGTGACATAAAAGCAGTTGAATTGAATTGGCACTTACGCCAGGTTGTTTAGATCTGAGAAAACATAAGTGTTCAGGTTCTTTAAGCCGAAGCTGATCTCAGATGACGAAGCGCTTGTTCAAAAGCGCAGTGCAGAAAGCTTCGGCTATGGTTAAAAATTTTAACAGCACAGCAGTGCGATGACAATGAATACTGTGGTAACTCATCACCAACCCGTCTGTTTATATAGTACTGCAGGGGGAGAAGGCGGAACGTCATACCGCTTACACTGGCTGAGCGGTGGACCATCTGACATCAGGAATATTATATTCGTTTCCCGGCAACGAGCTCAGGAAAGGTGTTTTTTAGACCTTCGGCATTCCGAAGCCTTCATGTTTTTCGCGGATCGAGCTTGTTACGAAAAACAATCTAGCACCATGAAGGGGCTACTGTTGGGGGTCTTCTTCTCTGCCGAATGTTATCAAGGCAAAAACACCTTCGGCAAAACGGTACGAAGGTTTGCCAAAGCTGCCTTCAGCTCTGGAATGAACACAAAGGAAATACGGATGAAGGGTAAGGCCATGGCTGAAGGAGCTTGTTACAGACACTGCCCAGGTTCGTGAGGAGGAAGGCAGATAAGCGTCTGAAGAAGGCGGTATTCAGGGACCGACGACAGTCCATCCAAGCAGCAACAAGGAGCACCGGTTGTCAAAACGCGTCAGGAAGCCCAATGTCCGTGTTTCAGGCCCAGAATGGAGGATGTAAGGTGTTACGTGTGTGTGCGTGAGGCTGGATATTTAAGCCGCGCAAGAGGCGTGGTGTAATCATCTTGGACAAGAAATTCCTAAATGAAACTCTGAGCCGCCGGCTCTCTACCCTACCCGCTCCTCCTCTTCCTACCTTCTTCCCCTTCTCCACACAAGTCTGTAGTACGTAACAACTGGTATCAGAGGAGTCTGTTCCTCCGCGATCGCCGATCTGGAACCCGCCGCCAACCACGACTACTTCACGAGGCTCCAGGGACGTAAGGGAACCATGGATCCCTCGTCCAAGCTCCTGCTCGAGGAGATCGATAAGAAGCTGGTGGCGATGGACCTCAAGTGGGAGCAGCGGTTTGGAGACTTCAACCGCTGTCGGGGACCATAATTAGGGGTACCCCCAAGACTCCTAATCTCAGCTGGTAACCCCCATCAGCACAAAGCTGCAAAGGCCTGATGGGCGCGATTAAGGTCAAGGCTCAGTCCACTCAAGGGACATGATCTCGCCTCGCCCGAGCCCAGCCTCGGGCAAAGGCAGCCGACCCCGGAGGATTCACGTCTCGCCCGAGGGCCCCCTCAAGCAACGGACGCACCTTCGGCTCGCCCGAGGCCCAGTCTTCGCAGAGGAGCAACCTTGGCCAGATCGCCATGCCAACCGACCGTATCGCAGGAACATTTAATGCAAGGATCGCCTGACATCTTATCCTGACGCGCGCTCCAGTTGACAAGGCCGAAGTGACCGCAGTCACTTCGCCGCTCCACTGACCGACATGACAAGAATACAGCGCCGCCTACCCTGCTCCGACTGCCGTGCCGCTCGCCAGAGTGAGGTCGACAGCGGCTAAGTCCAGCCTCGGGCGACATAGGAAGCTCCGCCTCACCCGACCCCAGGGCTCGGCCCCCGTCTTGGCCTCGGAAGACGACGAACTCCGCCTCGCCCGACCCCAGGGCTCGGACTCGGCCTCGGCTCCGGAAGACGACAAACTCCGCCTCGCCCGACCCCAGGGCTCGGACTCGGCCTCGGCTTCGGAAGACGACGAACTCCGCCTCGCCCGACCCCAGGGCTCGGACTCAGCCTCGGCTCCGGAAGACGACGAACTCCGCCTCGCCCGACCCCAGGGCTCGGACTCAGCCTCGGCTCCAGAAGACGATGGACTCCGCCTCGCCCGACCCCAGGGCTCGGACTCAACCTCGACCTCGGAGGAATCGTCACCTCGCCCAAACTCGGGTCCGGACCAGCCACGTCGTCAGGGGGGCCATCATTACCCTACCCCTAGCTAGCTCAGGCTACGAGGAACAAGACCGGCGTCCCACCTGGCTCGCCCCTAGTAAACAAGTAATGATGACACCCCGCACGCTCCATGACGGCGGCAGCTCCCAGCCCCTTATGTCAGCAAGGAGACGTCAGCAAGGACCCGACAGCCCCGACAACTGTACTTCCACAGGGCTCCAGCGCTCCTCCGACGGCCACGACATCACATGAACAGGGTGCCAAAACCTCTCCGACTGCCACGACGGCATGTACTTAGGGCTCTAGCTCCTCTCTGCTAGACACGTTAGCACATTGCTACACCCCCCATTGTACACCTGGGCCCTCTCCTTACATCTATAAAAGGAAGGTCCAGGGCTCTCGTACCAGGAGGTTGGCCGCGCGGGAGAACGGGCCGGCGCGTAAGGCTCTCTCTCTCTCTCCCACGCGAACGCTTGTAACCTCCTACTGCAAGCGCATCCAGCTGCCCTGGGCCCAAGACAACACGAAGGCCGCGTCCCCTCGCTGTTCTCCCCCTTTGTGTCCCGTCTCGCGTCGACCCATCTGGGCTGGGGCACGCAGCGACAATTTACTCGTCGGTCCAGGGACCCCCCGGGGTTGAAACACCGATAGTTGGCGCACCAGGTAGGGGCCTGCTACGTGTTGACGAACAGCTTCCCGTCAAGCTCCAGATGGGTAGTCCCCAGCAACCTTTCCAACCCGGGACGACGCTCCGTTTTGGGAGTCTCGAGTTCATGTCTCTCGACGGCAGCTACGACATGGTACTCCTTCTTCCGCCGCGCGACGACGACAATGGCGGCCGTCAGCCCGCCCGCCGGCGGCGGAATCGACGACGTCTTCCCCACGTGGCGGAAGAGCAACATTCAGTTCTGTCCCGTCGCCTCCCCCGCCGACGGAGGAGGAGGCGGGGCAGGCATGGTCAAGCAGGGGGCGACACCTCGTCGGCTGTCGAGCGAGTCGACGGCGCCGGCGCCCCAGCGGGGGACACGCCGGGCGTTGACCTCGCGTCGGAGACGAAGACGAGCACCGTTTCCCCGCAACACGCCAACATCGAGCTGACGGATGACGCCAGCACGCTCGCGAAGGGCTTGTTGGGCATCGCCCTCGTACCTGAGACAACGGTGCAGTCCGCCCCTGACGCGACTTTGTCACCACCCGTCGATCAAGAGGTACCGTCCGTTTCCCATCCCATGCCTTTCAGATTCAGCTTCGATCCACCAAGCGACCCCACTTCGGTGGAGGCTTTCGCAAAGGCATGTCCAAACCCTCCGGGGTACCATGTGCGGTCACCCTGGGACAGACTGACGACCGTCTCGACCTACGGGCCCTCGGGTTCCGAGGAAGATGGCGAACCCGACTCTGGTTGGGATTTCTCCGGGCTTGGTAACCCTAGTACCATGCGGGACTTCATGACCGCATGTGACTACTGCCTCTCCGATTGTTCCGATGGTAGCCACATCCTCGGTGACGAGGACTGTGGCCCAAGTCGCGAATGTTTCCACGTCGATCTAGGGGGTCTCGGCGAAGGTAACCATCTCGGTATGCCGGAGAACGGCGATACCCCTAGGCCTGCGCCTCGCGTTGACATCCTTCGGGAGCTAGCTGTGGTCCCAGTCCCTGCGGGGGGTCAGGACGCACAGCTCGAGCAAATCCGCGAGATGCAGGCCAGGCTCGACGAGGAGACAGGAACACTTGCGCAGCCTCGGCTGAACCTCGGACAGGAGTGGGCAGGTCGAGCTCCGGCCGGAGAAGCGCGTCATCTGGCCCAGGACGTCCAGCACCGCATCACCGACGATACCAGGCCAAGGCTGCCCCCGGTTTCCAGTGGGGTCGGCCAGAACCTGGCTGTAGCTGCGATACTACTCCGAGCAATGCCGGAACCCTCCACCACCGAGGGGCGGCGTATCCAGGGAGAGCTCAAGAACCTCCTGGAAGATGCCGCGGTCCGACGGGCTGAAAGCTCTGCCTCCCGAAGGCAGGGGTACCCCCCAGAGCATCGCGTCGCGACTTCCGAATTCGTGCGAGAAGCCTCGGTCCACACTGGGTGCACGCGCAACACGGCGCCTGCGACCCCGGGTCGCCTCGACAATGAGCACCACCACCGCAACCGTCGAGCCCACCTCGACGAAAGGGTGCACCGAGGCTACCACCCCAGGCGTGGGGGACGCTATGATAGCGGGGAGGATCGGAGCCCCTCGCCCGAACCACCCGGTCCGCAGGCTTTCAGCCGGGCCATCCGACAGGCGCCGTTCCTGACCCGGTTCCGAACCCCGACTACCATCACAAAGTACTCGGGGGGAGACGAGGCCGGAACTGTGGCTCGTGGACTACCGACTGGCCTGCCAGCTAGGTGGAACGGACGATGACAACCTCATCATCCGCAACCTCCCCCTGTTCCTCTCCGACACCGCTCGAGCCTGGCTGGAGCATCTGCCTCCGGGGCAGATCTCCAACTGGGACGACCTGGTCCAAGCCTTCGCCGATAACTTCCAGGGCACGTACGTGCGCCTTGGGAACTTCTGGGATCTCTGAAGCTGCCGCCAGCAGCCGGGAGGGTCTCTCCGGGACTACATCCGGCGATTCTCGAAGTAGCGCACCGAGCTGCCCAACGTCACCGACTCGGACGTCATCGGCGCGTTCCTCGCCGGCACCACCTGCCGCAACCTGGTGAGCAAGCTGGGTCGCAAGACCCCCACCAGGGCGAGCGAGCTGATGGATATCGCCACCAAGTTCGCCTCTGGCCAGGAGGCGGTTGAGGCCATCTTTCGGAAGGACAAGCAGCCCCAGGGCCGCCAGCCGGAAGATGTCCCCGAGGCATCTGCTCAGTGCGGCGCCAAGAAGAAGAACAAGAAGAAGTCACAAGCGAAACGCGACGCCACCGACGCAGACCTTGTCGCCGCCGCTGAGTACAAGAACCCTCGGAAACCTCCTGGAGGTGCCAACCTCTTCGATAAGATGCTCAAGGAGCTGTGCCCCTATCATCAGGGGCCTGTCAAGCACACCCTTGAGGAGTGCGTCATGCTTCGGCGCCACTTTCACAAGGCCGGGCCACCGGCGGAAGGCGGCAGGGCCCACAACAACGACAAGAAGGAGGACCACAAGGCAGAGGAGTTTCCTGAGGTCCACGACTGCTTCATGATCTACGGTGGGCAAGTGGCGAATGCCTCGGCTCGGCACCGCAAGCAAGAGCGTCGGGAGGTCTGCTCGGTAAAGGTGGCAGCGCCAGTCTACCTAGACTGGTCCGACAAGCCCATCACCTTCGACCAGGGCGACCACCCCGACCGCGTGCCGAGCCCGAGGAAATATCCGCTCGTTGTCGACCCCGTCATCGGCAACGTCAGGCTCACCAAGGTCCTCATGGACGGAGGCAACAGCCTCAACATCATCTACGCCGAGACCGTCGGGCTCCTACAGATCGATCTGTCCTCAATTCGGGCAGGCGCGACGCCTTTTCACGGGATCATCCCCGGGAAACGCATCCAACCCCTCGGACAACTCGATCTGCCCGTCTGCTTCGGGACTCCCTCCAACTTCCGAGGGGAAACCCTCACGTTCGAGGTGGTCGGGTTCCGAGGAACCTACCACGCAATGCTGGGAAGACCATGTTACGCTAAGTTCATGGCCGTCCCCAACTACACCTACCTCAAGCTCAAGATGCCGGGCCCCAACGGGGTTATCACCATCGGCCCCATGTACTGACACGCGTACGAATGCGACATGGAGTGCGTGGAGTACGCCGAGGCCCTCGCCGAATCTGAGGCCCTCATCGCCGACATGGAGAGCCTCCCCAAGGAGGTTCCAGATGCGAAGCACCACACCGGCAATTTCGAACCAGCAGAGGCGGTTAAATCCGTCCCTCTCGACCCCAGCAATGACACCTCCAAGCAGATACGGATCGGCTCCGAGCTCGACCCCAAATAGGAAGCAGTGCTCGTCGACTTTCTCCACGCAAACACCGACGTTTTCGCGTGGAGTCCCTCAGACATGCCTGGCATACCGAGGGATGCCGCCGAGCACTCGCTGGATATCCGAGCTGGAGCCCGACCCGTGAAGCAGCCTCTGCGCCGATTCGACGAAGAAAAGTGCAGAGCCATAGGTGAGGAGATCCACAAGCTGATGGCCGCAGGGTTCATCAAAGAGGTATTCCATCCCGAAAGGCTTGCCAACCCTGTGCTTGTGAAAAAGAAAGGAGGGAAATGGCGAATGTGTGTAGACTACACTGGTCTGAACAAAGCATGTGCGAAGGTTCCCTACCCTCTGCCTCTTATCGATCAAATTGTGGATTCACTGCTGGGTGCGAAACCCTGTCGTTCCTCGATGCCTACTCAGGGTATCACCAAATCAGGATGAAAGAGTCCGACCAGCTCGCGACTTCTTTCATCACGCCCTTTGGCATGTACTGCTACATTACTATGATATTTGGTTTGAGGAATGCGGGTGCGACGTACCAAAGGTGCATGAACCACATGTTCGGAGAGCACATTGGTCGAACGGTCGAGGCTTACGTCAATGACATCGTAGTCAAGACGAGGAGAGCCTCCGACCTCCTCTCCGACCTTGAAACGACATTCTGGTGTCTCAAGGCGAAAGGCGTAAAACTCAATCCCGAGAAGTGCGTCTTCGGAGTCCCCCGAGGCATGCTCTTGGGGTTCATCGTCTCCGAGCGGGGCATCGAGGCCAACCCGGAGAAAATCGCGGCCATCACCAACATGGGGCCCATCAATCAGAGGGTCATGGGATGCCTTGCGGCTCTGAGCCGCTTCATCTCGCGCCTCGGCGAAAGAGGCCTACCTCTGTACCGCCTCTTAAGAAAGACCGAGTGCTTCACTTGGACCCCCGAGGCCGAGGAAACCCTCGGGAACCTAAAGGCGCTCCTTACGAACGCACCCATCCTGGTGCCCCCCGCTGCCGGAGAAGCCCTCTTGATCTACGTCGCCGCTACCACTCAGGTGGTCAGCGCCGCGATCGTGGTCGAGAGACGAGAATAAGGGCATGCATTGCCCGTCCAGAGGTCGGTCTACTTCATCAGTGAGGTACTGTCCGAGACCAAGATCCGCTACCCACAAATTCAGAAGCTACTGTACGCGGTAATTCTGACGCGGCGAAAGTTGCGACACTACTTCGAGTCTCATCCGGTAACTGTGGTGTCATCCTTCCCCCTCGGGGAGATCATCCAGTGCCGGGAGGCCTCGGGTAGGATTGCAAAGTGGGCGGTGGAAATCATGGGCGAGACAATCTCGTTCTCCCCTCGGAAGGCCATCAAGTCCCAAGTCTTGGCAGACTTTGTGGCTGAATGGGTCGACACCCAGCTTCCGGTAGCTCCGATCCAACCGGAACTCTAGACCATGTTTTTCGATGGGTCGCTGATGAAAACAGGGGCAGGCACGGGCCTGCTCTTCATCTCGCCCCTTGGGAAGCACCTCCGCTACGTGCTGTGCCTCCATTTCTCGGCGTCCAACAACGTGGCTGAGTACGAGGCTCTGGTCAACGGGTTGCGCATCGCCATCGAGCTAGGGGTCCGACGCCTCGACGCTCGCGGTGACTCGCAGCTTGTCATCGACCAAGTCATGAAGAACTCCCACTTCCGCGACCCGAAGATGGAAGCCTACTGCGACGAGGTTCAACGCCTGGAAGACAAGTTCTACGGGCTCAAGGTCAACCACGTTGCCCGACGATACAACGAGACTGCGGACGAGCTGGCAAAGATAGCTTCGGTACGGACAACGGTTCCCCTGGACGTCTTCTCCCGAGACCTACATCAACCCTCGGTCAAGACCAGCGACACGACCGAGCCCGAGACACCCTCGGCTCAGCCCGAGGCACCCTCAGCTCCGCCCGAGGCACCCCCGGCTACCGAGGGTGAGACTCTGTGCATCGAGGAAGAGCGGAATGGGGTCACGCCTAATCGGAACTGGTAGACCCCGTACCTGCAATATCTCCACCGAGGGGAGCTACCCCTCGACAAAGCCGAAGCTCGGCGACTGGCGCGGCGCGCCAAGTCATTCGTCTTGCTGGGTGACGGGAAGGAGCTCTACCACCGCAGCCCCTCCGGCATCCTCCAGCGATGCATATCCATCGCCGAAGGCCAGAAGCTCTTACAAGAAACACACTCGGGGGCTTGCGGTCACCACGCAGCGCCTCGAGCCCTTGTTGGAAATGCTTTCCGACAAGGTTTCTACTGGCCGACCGCGGTGGCCGACGCCACTAGAATTGTCCGCACCTGCCAAGGGTGTCAGTTCTACGCAAGGCAGACGCACCTACCCGCTCAGGCTCTACAAACAATACCCATCACCTGGTCGTTTGCTGTGTGGGGTCTGGACCTCGTCGGTCCCTTGCAGAAGGCGCCCGGGGGCTACACGCACCTGCTGGTCGCCATCGACAAATTCTCCAAGTGGATCGAGGTCCGACCCCTAAATAGCATCAGGTCCGAACAGGCGGTGGCGTTCTTCACCAACATCATCCATTGCTTTGGGGTCCCAAACTCCATCATCACCGACAACGGCACCCAGTTCACCGGCAAAAAGTTCCTGGACTTCTGCGAGGATCACCACATCCGGGTGGACTGGGCCGCCGTGGCTCACCCCATGACGAATGGGCAGGTAGAGCGTGCCAACGACATGATTCTGCAAGGACTCAAGCCGAGGATCTACAACGACCTCCACAAGCTCGGCAGGCGATGGATGAAGGAACTCCCCTTGGTGGTCTTGAGCCTGAGGAGGACGCCAAGTCGAGCCACGGGTTTCACGCCGTTATTTCTAGTCTACGACGAGGGCCTACGACGACCGACGCAACCAGACCAATCGAGAAGACTCACTGGACCAGCTGGAAGAGGCTCGGGACATGGCCTTACTACACTCGGCGCGGTATCAGCAGTCCCTACGACGCTACCACGCCCGAGGGGTTCGGTCCTGAGACCTCCAGGTCGACGACTTGGTGCTTCGACTACGACAAGACGCCCGAGGGCGGCACAAGCTCATGCCTCCCTGGGAAGGGCCATTCATCATCGCCAAGGTTTTGAAGCCCGGGACATACAAGCTGGCCAACGGTCAAGGCGAGGTCTACAGCAACGCTTGAAACATCCGACAGCTACGTCGCTTCTACCCTTAAGATGTTTTCAAGCCGTTCATATACCTCGTTTACATATGAAGTCTAACCATCAAGGAAGGGCCGGCCTTGCCTCGGCAAAACCCAACCCTCCCTCGGGGGCTAGAAGGGGCGAACCCCCTCCGCGTCAAAATTTTCCTCGAAAAAAGTCTTCCATCAGAACGACTTTTGCGTCTCCCGGCTATATCAGTAACAGGACCCCAAGAAACGGATAAGAGTGCATGTAAGTGGCAAGGCCGACCGAGCCGAGGGATTCCTACGCCTCTGGGATACGAATACCTCACTCGTCGCCTACCGTGAAAAATAACTCTTACTTGGGTAAGCAATCCTGCTACTGACGAACGAGTCCGGATATGCAAAACAGGAGAAGAAGAGACACGACTTTATATTACGATGATAAAGAGTTCGGGCCTCGGCGGCCGCAAAAGACACATGTGCATTCAAAATAAACTGCTCCGGCAGAATCAGGCGTCGCCCGGAGACGGAGCCACGCCCTCGGCTTCGCCTCCACCCTCAGCGAGATCCGCCCTGGCCTCGGACGGCGGCGCAAGCGGGAGGATCTCTGCTTCGAAGGTGGTCGCTAGCACCGCGCTTGGGCCCGCGGCGGCCGCGTCAAGCCTCTGGACTTCGGCCAGGACAGCTTCATCTTCGTCGGGAAGACAATACCCCTCGCTGACACGCTCCAGATCCACGTCGTAGTGGGAAGCGAGCACGGCGAAGGCCCGCCTGACGCCGTGATGCAGCGCCTCGCGGAGTCTGCCGCGCGCGTGGTCACCCAAGGCCTGCAGGCGACTCTGAAGGGAGCTTCCCGAGGGGATGTCGTCGAAACCAAAGACCCGGCAGAAGGCCGAGATGGCCTCGGACATGGCCGCGTGGTCGGCCTCCCTCTGCTTGGCCGCCTAGGCAAGTGCCTTGGTGGACTCATCGAGGGCAGACTCGAGCTCTGAAAATAGCCAAAGCAGAAGACTTCAAACATGAGTTGAGGAACGAAGCTGAATCAAAATCTTAAAACAGCCAAGACATACCTTCGGCTCGGGCACGCTGCTCCGAGGATGCGGCTTGGGCCACGGCTAGGTCTGCCGCAAGGGCTCCGGCCCGAGCAGACGCCTCGGCTAACTGGACTCCAAGAGCCTTAGCCCGGCTTTCAGCCTCAGCGGCCCGGCCCCGAGATTGGTCCCGCTCGCCGATGACCTGGCCAAGCTCCAACTGCTGCCGCTGCGCCTCTGCGCGTGCCGCCGCTGTCTTTGCTCCCAGATCGACACAGAGCAACCGAAGGTCCGCCACCTCGGTGCTCCATTGGGAGAGGCGCTCGGTAGCCCCGGCAAGCGTGGCCCTCAGGGACCGCAGCGAACCCTAGACATCGGCCTCGTGGCGGATGAACGACAACTTGGCGGCGCTCAGATCCGTCAGATCCTAAGGAAAGGAAGCGGGGCGTCACGAAGAATGCCTTGGTCACGTGAAAGGTATACTTGAAATCATTACCTGGAGGATCTTGGGAACGTCCCTGCAAAGGACCTCCAAGGTCGACCGAAGCGACCCCACCGTTGCCTCGGCGCACTCACGAAGCCCATCCCAAGACTGCTCCTCTCGCTCATCATCAAGAACGAAGAGGGGATCCGAAGCCCCACTGGTCCAGAACCGGAGCGACTGACGCCGCCCGTCGGGACTGCGCCGCACGGGGACGAGGTTGCCGCCCCCCAGGACGGGTCGCGGTTCTGCGCCCCCCTCCTCCGAGGCATCAAGTAGTGACGCCTCGGACATCTCAGCGTCGGCGGCGACGGGTGGCTCCATGGCCAGAACGGCGACCACCTCGGCAGAAGTCGGTGCCAGCGCCGGCAACGCGTCTGGTGGGCTCGAGGCCGCAGCCGCGCCAGCAGTCTCCCCCGGCACGACAGCCGCCTCGACGGAGGAGTCGGCCTCGGGAGCTCGCCCCACAGCAACTTGTGCCGACTGAACCTCTTGCTCGGGGACACCTTGTGCAGAGGCCAGTCGGCCGCGGAGGCCTGATGCGGCACTAGCTGCAGAAGCTGGCGCCGTCTTAAGGGCTTTTCGGGGAGCCAGACCTGTCGAACCGTGCCTCCGCTTGCTGGGAAGAAAGGGAAAAAGCAGGATCAGGACACATGAAGAAGGCACCGGGACAGAAGTGTCCTCAGATACTTACCCACTCCGGGCCACGACCAATCGCGCCTGTGGGGAGGCCCCTCGAGCCTCGGCCCCCGCGGGCACCGCCGAGGCTTGCGCCGCTGCCGGCTTCCGCGCCATCCCTGCCTCGGGCGCCCGGGGCGCCGAAGGGACGGTCCGCCTAGGAGCGAACACGACGACCCGAGGATCGGCCTCCTCTGCTGCCGGCACGGACAACGGCTCTGGGGGCACAGACAGGATGGCCTGTGTAACACCCCTGGTGTTACTATAACTAAAACTTGAGCATGGCATCATGAGTATGGGCATTGCATATGTTGATACACCTAGAGTGCATTCACTAGGCAAAAATTTCAAACAAGTTGTATTGTTTTACTGTTTTACAAATAGGACCCTGGTTTAAGGACTTAACCCTAAATAGTGGTTAAAGGGGGTAAAACTTAACCCAAGTTGAGAAAAACCTTAGGACTTTTGAGAAAAGTCATGAAATATCCCCAAACACTAAATTGAATCACATTTATACCCCTGGGATATTAAAAACCCTAATCAGAACTCTGGAAAACCCTAAAACCAAACCCTAGGGGCCTATGTGCAAAATTAACCCACTTTTGGGCTAAAATGCAAAAACCAAGCCAAATAAGTATTTTAAGTCCTTTGGTTCACAAAAATGTGGACTTGAAAGCAAAACCCTAAGTTTTGGACCTAAATGCAAAATAGACCTCATTTGAGTTTACTCTAAGTCTGAAAAATCAGTGCATGGGCTCAACTTTGGGGCTTTGTAACTTACAAAGTATAGGGTTTTTGCCCTAGGTCACCACATCAAAGTTGAAGACCAATAATAGGAGAACAACTTTGCTAAAGGGTGCAAGCATAGTTGTTATGAGAAATTTGGAGAAAAACTCAGTCCAAAACTGGTTGTCAGGCTGTTTGATCTGAAATTCAGTTTAGCAGTGAACTGACATCAACTTCTTCCTCAGATTCAAGCATGCTCCAGTGCTCAAATGTGATCAAGTCCTATAGTTGAGTTGTAGCTGGTATGTAGCACTACAACTTTGGTGCAGAAACTTGGACCTGTTGTCACATGAAATCCGGAGAAAAATGACTCTAAAATCGTTCGGTCAGAAGCCCTGATGAAGGAATCCCATGGTACAGTGCCAGACTCACTGAAGAAGATTCTAATCGCGCTCGTCGCCGGTAGCCGCCGCCGTCGATCATGGCTCGTCACGATTCGTGCTCAGTAGTCTTTGGATAAGCACGGCCGGTGCGAGTCCTCGCCGCCGGTGAGCTGTAAACCACTCCGGCCAGCTGTAGCGCTTTCCTTTCCCTTGCTCTCCGCTCGGGGATACGGATTTCACCGCCGTCGAGCCATTACCGGCGTCCGCCGCGTGGCTCTGTCTTTACACCTCGTCACCGTGACTCCTCTAGGCCATCCCATCATCGACGGGGAGCTTGCCACGGCGATGAACACGTATTCACCGCGGCCAGCACTTCTTCATCCTCTCCGACCGCCGCGCGTCCTCTTCAAATTCGTGGCCACCGCTTTGCCCTTCTATAAATTGAGGGCCAGGCCGGTTGCGCCATGTATTTTGCTAGCTATCGCACCCGCTCCCACGCTCGATCGTCCACCAACGCGCTTGAATTCGGAGTTTCCCCCAATCCGGTTCCCCGCCGCCGTAGAAGTGAGCTCGCCGTGGGCAGCCCGTTTCAGGTCCGGTCTCACCCTCGGTTCTCTTGTTTCAGCAACCTTGTTTCCTCTTGATGCTTACCGAAGCATTGAATCAAGCTAGACCACCCTGGGTCGCCGGGAACGCCATCATTACGCCGCTTTGATTACGGTCACCGTGGCCGGAGCTCCATGATCCACTAATAGTGCAATTAAGTTAGGGGAAGTAGTTAGACTGACCCCAATTACATGTCCACCGCTCGGAGAGCTCAGCCGTTGCCCCGTTCGGCCGGTCTGCTGCTCGCCGGAGCGCGGCCGTGCTTGAACGCCGTCGGGGACTGCGAGTTGTGAATTGACAGAAACCCGGGGACCTTTTCGTGAAATGTCAGCGACTCTGTGAAATAGTAAAAGAACTCGTTCCCAGTTAACCAAAAACCCGAGGGTCTCTGCGCAAAACTTCCTTCGCGGGCGCGGGCGCGCGCGCGATTTCGCGCAGGCTTGGGCCGCCTGGACCGGAATTCGGCCCACTACTGTTCCTATCTTTCTTCTTTTCCTTTTCAGCAGAACTATGAAAAACTATAGAAAATGGTAGGAAAATCCTAAAAATATGAGACCAATTTTCCTAGTCTTGTTATTTTCCATAGTATTTAATAAAAATAGTTTTATGATTTTTAGTTTGAATAGGGAATTTTAGGATATTTAAAATAGCCTAAACTATTGATTCTGGATTTTTAGAGAATAAATAATAAGCCCAAAATTTCCCAAACTTTTTATGTGAGCTTATCACATTATTTAGAAGCCATGGGTAGAGTTTGGTTTGATTTGGACCTTGTTTGATCACTAAACCCAAAACCACCCCCCCTGCTCCATGAACTCCTTTACTGACTCCGGAAACCCTAGGTTCTCGGAGTACCGTGAAGGAAAGTTGTACTCAAGACATAAAATAATAAGTTTATGTTACCTTTGCATCCTCATGAGCATTCCATGACATCCATTCTTATGCATGTTTATGGTTATATTAGAGCAAGAAGAAGAAGAAGAAGTTTTTGAAGAGGGGATACCACCCACCTCTGATCCTCAGGCAGACAACTGCTTTTATTTTGATATCTGTGGATCCGAGCAAGACACATCTGATAACAAAGGCAAGCCCCGGTGCATTTGCCACCTCCCTTGATGTTTTTAAATACTTTTCGCACACTTTAAGTCTAGTGAAATGTGCATTAGGTTTATAGGGGTTACCTGAAACCCTTTGATGCATTGCTTTCCTTGATATCCATACCTGTTTAGATACTTCTGTGAAGTATCAAAAGTATGACTTACAAAAATGCTTAGCCTTGCTTAGATCTTGTGGTTAGAGGTTGTCCTCAATTTAACCATGGAGAGGATGGCTTCTACCCGCAAGAATATTTTCATTTGGAGCAATGGTGGGATCTTACTGCAAAGTTCCCTGAGATGCTCTTTCCTCCTAAGGAACAAACACAATCCTAAGGATGGAAACACTTAAATTGAGACATGGGGGTAGGAACAGGTGATGTTCTACCCAGGTTGGTTAAGGATTAACGCGTATGTAGGCGTGCTGACCGAGGACCCTTTAACTGGTCACATGCCTCGTCATGGGTAAGCCTTGCCTCGGGCAGACTAAGGCCGGAATAAGATAACACGAAATGGGAGTGGAGCGGTGGCGAGAGTAGCGTGTACCCTCCGTGGCAAGAGGCTGGACGGTGGTGTATCTGTGCTCTCGGTTTGCGTGAACCTGATCCGGTCTTAAGAACCCCGGTGGCGGGTTGACATATGCAAGGGTTAAGTGCTACATATGTCGTGTGATTGGAGATCCTCAGCTGAGTATAATCGATTCGGATCGCCGTACCTTCGCGGTTATGAAGACTTGGTCACTTTTCTACAACCTAGAGTCAGGATGTGAAAATGATGGATAAAAATGATGTTGTCTTGATGTGATGCGAAATTAGACTAGATGCAAATGGAGTCTATTAATACTTAATATGGCGTTAAAAGATTGAAAGTAAGGACTCACTTTAGTAAGCAACTTCTGCAAAAATATAAGTTGATTTTGGCTAAAGCCTCCCCTTGACTCCTATTTATCCAGCATACCCTTGAGAGTCTTTTCCTTAGTCGGGTAAGACTTGCTGAGTAATTCCATACTCAGGGTTTATCCCTTTGTTGTTTTTAGGTGGGGAAGTAGCAGATTTTTGCTGCTTCTGTGCTAAGGTGGTTCCCAACGAGGAAAAACAAGACTGAAAGGCGGGAGGACTCGGTCCTCCATCTTAGATCTTTGTTTATAGTCTTTCGGGAGAGGTTTGTGTCTCCCTGGTTTGTATAATTATTACTTCTTTGCACTCGCTTTTTAGACTGGTCTGTAATAACTTAACTTGAGCTTACTTTTGGAAATAAATGTAAGTTTATGTAATTCGCTTCCGCATATCTTCATCTCCGATGATCTGTAATGTCTGCAAGACGGGTGAAACGTTCCTGGTGAGGTAAGGAAAGATACCGAGCTTGTCAAGTAACTTAGGAACATCTACAGGGTGTCTGATGTCTGTTAGACAAGGACAACTGTAGGTGGGCCTGATTACTTGGGAGGTTCCGTCACAGCTGGTATCGGAGCGTAGCCCTTCTTTGCAGATATTATGGGCCATCCTCAAAAAGATTTTCAAAAGTCTTACCTAAAGATTCTTTTCTCTTCTTACCTAAGTATTCTGAAGAGTTTATCTTAAAGACCAGATAGGAAGAGTGCAATGTATAGAAGGTTGAATCAACCCAGGGTTGATTCTGTACTTACTCATGCATCATGCTAAGAATTATACTAATAAATTTCCCCCTTAGAAAATGCCGCCGCGCACAAGGAAGACCGCGCGTAAGTCGACTGGACCAATCGGAGTACCTCGACATCAACTTGCTCCGCGAGATGTAGATAGTAGTAGCGGGAGCAATGATCCTATAGGGGATCTGGAAGCAGAAGTAAGCAGGCTCCAATTGGAACTCCGCCGAAGGACAGCTATATGGATTGGAGATGGTGACCGTATAAATGAGTTACGAAGAGACGTTCGCCATCTACAAGACCAGCTGGCCGATCGGGATTTGGCACTCGATTGGGCTGTTTAATCTCGTTCATTGGCATGGGCCAAGGAGGCAAGGGCTCAGGCCCGGGTTGAAGAACTCAGCTCAGCTGTCGATAACCTGCAGGTTTACTGCAATACATTACATGAGGAAGTCCATGTGCTCTACTCGCAACTACACCCTAGTGAGCCTACACCCTCTGCTGAGGCGGAAGCCGGACCCTCTCACGTTGCGGGACGCGCGTTGGGTGGGGAATTAGACCTGTATGAACCCCCTCCTTCTTTGAGGTTGGTTGACGTCTGGACTCCCACACCTGATGATGAAGCCGCCAAAAGCAATGGAAAACAGGACTAGTGGTGTAATAAGAGTAGAGTAGTGTATTGTAGGGTGTACGGTTGTATAATAGGTTAAACTTTTGTAAAATGAGTAATGTATCCTGTTGTGTAATGTCGAGTCTGTACCATTACTTTTTACAGTAATGTAAAACGGAAGGTTTTCTTTGGCACATTATGTTTATTCAAATATTTTTGCCTCAGATGCCGACCCGGACTCGCGGACAGGATGCAGCCGGAACATCCGGGGGTCGGGATGCTACCCCGAATCCACCTCCCGTTCCACCCACGCTTGCCGAGGCAATCGCTGCCTTGGTAAATGCTACAGCCGACAATACCCGCTTCCTGAGGGAGATGGCGGGTCAGCAACAGCTCCAGCAACAAGCAGGAAGAGGATTTCAACAGGGTCCCCGTGAGACCACTTATCTGGATTTCTCCGAGACTCGTCCGCCTCTCTTCGTCAAAGCAGAAGATCCGCTCGAAGCTGACGAATGGATAAGGGTCATTGAACAGAAATTTGGCCTTCTATGTTGTTCGGAAACCCAGAAGCCGTTGTTTGCGGCACAGCAACTCCGAGGCCCTGCCAGCACTTGGTGGGGGAATTTTGTGGCCATCCAACCGGACAACCATCAAATTACATGGAATGAGTTCAAAGCAGCATTCCGCGAGCACTATATTCCTGAGGGAGTGCTGCACATGAAGCAAGAAGAGTTCATGAAATTGAAGCAAGGGGGAGATACTGTGAATCAGTATCTCAACAAATTCAATCACCTGTCACAGTACGCAATTGATCAGGTGAACACAGACTTGAAGAAAAGGAATTGTTTTATGAGAGGTCTGAACGACCGAATGCAGCGAAAAATGGCTGCCTGTATTGATCTCACCTACGGGAAGGCTGTCAGCACAGCCCTATCTGTGGAGGCCAAATATGCAAATACTGGGAAAAGTAAGGGATTCAGTGGTGATCGGCCTAATCAGGGCCCGGTAAAGAGGCAACGGTTTATTCTCCGGCCCTCTAACCAGAACCGTTCAAGTGCACCATCTTTCCCTTTCAAGCAGCCTATAATTATTCGTCCCTACAAAGCTCCCATTGTCCAAAGTCAGCCGGGTGCCCCAGGCACTCGATTCCCTGCTCTGCCAAGTTCTTCAACTGGATGTTTTAACTGTGGCAAATCTGGGCATTTTATTAAAGATTGCCCCTATCCTCGGCAAAATCAAGCTAATAATCAGCAAGGATCGGGAAGTTCTGCTCCAGGCAAGGGAAGTACTTCGGGCAAGAATACCAAAAAGACGGGGCGAGTATATTATACGCAAGTGGCTACCACACCGGAGGGAGAGCCGGTGATGATGGGTACGTTCCCTGTGGCCAGTTACCCTGCAATCATTCTTTTTGATTCTGGTGCTTCGCATACCTTCATTAGCAAGACATTTGTGGAGCAACATCATATTGCATGTCATGAATCAAAAGAGGGATTTAAAATTCATTCACCTGGGGGACATATTTTTACTAAAGAAGTGGCCTATGGAGTGCCAGTAACTATGGCCGGACGAAACTTTCCTGCTAACATGATTGTTCTAAGAGGCCAGGATATAGATGTAATTTTAGGGATGAATTGGTTAACTCAACACAAGGCCATTCTCAACACTGAACTCAGAACCGTCAGGTTGAGTTATAATCAAGAAGAAATTCTCTTGTCTCTCCCCAAAACCAATCCAGCCAAAGCTTCTGGTAGAATATTTGGAGCCATTGTACCGGAGATCAAGACCATTCCGGTAGTATGTGAGTTTCCAGATGTATTTCCGGAAGATTTGCCTGGACTGCCCCCTGAAAGAGATGTAGAATTCGTAATTGAGTTAAAGCCCGGTACGGCTCCCATCTCCCGAAGATCGTACCGTATGCCCCCTAATGAGTTGGCAGAATTGAAGATTCAATTACAAGATCTGCTGAATAAAGGATTTATCCGGCCAAGCTCGTCCCCATGGGGTTGTCCCGCCATCTTTGTGAAGAAGAAGGATCAAACCTTGCGAATGTGTGTGGACTATCGGCCCCTGAATGAGGTCACCATCAAAAATAAGTACCCTCTTCCAAGGATCGATATCTTATTTGATCAACTGACTGGGGCGAGGGTATTTTCTAAAATTGATCTCAGGTCGGGCTATCATCAAATCCGTATTCGGCCCGAGGATATACCGAAGACCGCATTTACTACGCGGTATGGATTGTTTGAGTATCTAGTAATGTCTTTCGGGCTCACTAATGCTCCTGCCCATTTCACCTATTTGATGAACTCGGTGTTCATGCCCGAGTTAGACAAGTTCGTGGTGGTCTTCATCGATGATATTTTGATATATTCTAAAAATGAAGAGGAGCATGCTCAGCACTTACGGATTGTATTGACGCGCCTGAGGGAACATCAGCTGTATGCCAAGTTCAGCAAGTGCGCGTTCTAGCTGGAGGAAATTCAATTTCTGGGGCACGTGTTATCAGCCAAGGGAATTGCGGTAGATCCTAGCAAGGTCAAGGATATTCTGGAATGGAAACCTCCAACGACTGTTCACCAAGTCCGGAGTTTTCTTGGACTCGCAGGATATTATCGCAGATTCATACCTGATTTTTCTAAGCTTGTGAAGCCAATCACAAGTTTATTGAAGAATGATACTAAGTTCAATTGGTCTTCTAAATGTAATGAAGCCTTTGAGCAATTGAAGACACTATTGACCACTGCTCCGGTATTGGCTCAACCGGACATCACTAAACCTTTTGATGTATATTGTGATGCATCAGGCAGTGGACTCGGCTGTGTGCTGATGCAAGAAGGCCGAGTAATTGCGTATGCTTCAAGGCAGCTACGCCGACATGAAGAGCATTATCCAACACATGATTTAGAGCTAGCTGCTGTGGTTCATGCCCTGAAAATATGGCGTCACTATCTGTTGGGAAATATCTGTCACATATATACAGATCATAAGAGTTTGAAGTATATATTTACCCAGTCAGAGTTAAATATGAGGCAAAGACGATGGCTTGAGCTCATTGAAGACTATGAACTGGAAATCCATTATCACCCAGGCAAGACCAATGTGGTGGCAGATGCTTTGAGTCGTAAGACTTCCTGCCACTGTCTTATGGCAAAAACCTCCGAGAACACTTTATGTCAAGAAATGGAGAAGCTGAACCTGGGGATAATCCAGCATGGGACTCTAAATCAGTTGAAGCTTGAGTCAACCATTTTGCAAAGGATAATTGATGCTCAAAAGGATGATCTGGGCATGAAGCACATACGAGAGAAGATCAGGGCTGGAACAGCCCAATGTTTCAAGGAAGATGATCAAGGTGTGTTATGGTTCAACAACCGCATAGTAGTGCCGAAGAATGAAGAACTCCGCCAGCAAATCTTAGATGAAGCGCATCTTAGTCGCTATTCCATTCATCCGGGAAGCACTAAAATGTACCAAGATTTAAAGCAACATTACTGGTGGACGAAGATGAAGATTGAAATTGCACGCTATGTGGCTAAGTGTGACACTTGTAGACGTGTCAAGGCCATACACATGAAAACTGCCGGTCCATTGCAGTCATTATCAATACCAACATGGAAATGGGAAGACATAAGCATGGACTTCATCGTGGGATTGCCCAGGACGGCCAAAGGGTATGATTCTATTTGGATTATCGTTGATCGACTCACCAAGATTGCCCACTTCTTACCTGTCAAGGTCACATATACAGTAGCCACTTATGCAGCATTATACATTGCCCGTATTCTCAGTCTACATGGTATTCCGAAGACTATAGTGTCGGATCGTGGACCTCCATTCGTATCCAAATTCTGGGAAGAACTTCATAAATCCCTGGGTACTAAGTTGCTCCACAATTCGGCCTATCATCCTCAAACCAGTGGACAGACTGAGAGAGTAAATCAAATCCTCGAGGATATGCTGCGGGCATGTGTTCTGGACTTCCCGCAAAAATGGGATGAATGTTTACCCCTAGCAGAGTTCTCATATAATAACAGTTATCAAGAAAGTATCCAGATGGCACCTTTTGAAGCTTTATATGGACGTCGGTGTCGAACTCCGCTAAATTGGTCTGAACCTGGTGAAAGGTATTTCTTTAGACCTGATATGGTAAAAGAAACCGAAGAAAAGGTACAGAAAATTATTCATAATATGAAGAAAGCTCAGACTCGACAAAAGAGTTATGCAGACCGACGACGACAACCCTTATGTTTTCTGGTAGGTGATTATGTCTACTTGAAAGTTTCACCAATGAAAGGCGTATCGCGTTTTGGGGTTAAAGGAAAACTTGCACCCAGGTACATTGGTCCATTCCTAGTACTTGAGCAATGTGGACCAGTGGCATACCGACTTCAGCTCCCCGAAACATTGTCTGCCGTGCATAATGTGTTCCACGTGTCACAATTGAAGAAGTGTCTTCGGGTTCCCGATCGAACCGTTGAAGTGACTGATGTTGTCCTGGAACCAGATTTGACATACTCGGAACATCCCATTCGAGTTCTGGATCAAAAGGACAGGGTTACCCGGAGAAAGACTCTCAAGTTTTATAAGATACAGTGGAACCAACATTCGGAAGATGAGGCTACATGGGAAACCCAAGATTTCTTAGATAAGAATTTCCCAGGCTTTCTAGCCTCTTGGAAGTTGTAAAGTTTGTATAGTTGTGTAATAAAGGAATGAACCCCCACACCACCCCTGCCTTGTACCAGAAATAAGGAAATAAAAATGTGGCACATTTCCTTTTCCATTACTCACCCTAGGACTTTAAATCTCGGGACGAGATTCTTTTTTGGGGGGAAGGATGTAACACCCCTGGTGTTACTATAACTAAAACTTGAGCATGGCATCATGAGTATGGGCATTGCATATGTTGATACACCTAGAGTGCATTCACTAGGCAAAAATTTCAAACAAGTTGTATTGTTTTACTGTTTTACAAATAGGACCCTGGTTTAAGGACTTAACCCTAAATAGTGGTTAAAGGGGGTAAAACTTAACCCAAGTTGAGAAAAACCTTAGGACTTTTGAGAAAAGTCATGAAATATCCCCAAACACTAAATTGAATCACATTTATACCCCTGGGATATTAAAAACCCTAATCAGAACTCTGGAAAACCCTAAAACCAAACCCTAGGGGCCTATGTGCAAAATTAACCCACTTTTGGGCTAAAATGCAAAAACCAAGCCAAATAAGTATTTTAAGTCCTTTGGTTCACAAAAATGTGGACTTGAAAGCAAAACCCTAAGTTTTGGACCTAAATGCAAAATAGACCTCATTTGAGTTTACTCTAAGTCTGAAAAATCAGTGCATGGGCTCAACTTTGGGGCTTTGTAACTTACAAAGTATAGGGTTTTTGCCCTAGGTCACCACATCAAAGTTGAAGACCAATAATAGGAGAACAACTTTGCTAAAGGGTGCAAGCATAGTTGTTATGAGAAATTTGGAGAAAAACTCAGTCCAAAACTGGTTGTCAAGCTGTTTGATCTGAAATTCAGTTTAGCAGTGAACTGACATCAACTTCTTCCTCAGATTCAAGCATGCTCCAGTGCTCAAATGTGATCAAGTCCTATAGTTGAGTTGTAGCTGGTATGTAGCACTACAACTTTGGTGCAGAAACTTGGACCTGTTGTCACATGAAATCCGGAGAAAAATGACTCTAAAATCGTTCGGTCAGAAGCCCTGATGAAGGAATCCCATGGTACAGTGCCAGACTCACTGAAGAAGATTCTAATCGCGCTCGTCGCCGGTAGCCGCCGCCGTCGATCATGGCTCGTCACGATTCGTGCTCAGTAGTCTTTGGATAAGCACGGCCGGTGCGAGTCCTCGCCGCCGGTGAGCTGTAAACCACTCCGGCCAGCTGTAGCGCTTTCCTTTCCCTTGCTCTCCGCTCGGGGATACGGATTTCACCGCCGTCGAGCCATTACCGGCGTCCGCCGCGTGGCTCTGTCTTTACACCTCGTCACCGTGACTCCTCTAGGCCATCCCATCATCGACGGGGAGCTTGCCACGGCGATGAACACGTATTCACCGCGGCCAGCACTTCTTCATCCTCTCCGACCGCCGCGCGTCCTCTTCAAATTCGTGGCCACCGCTTTGCCCTTCTATAAATTGAGGGCCAGGCCGGTTGCGCCATGTATTTTGCTAGCTATCGCACCCGCTCCCACGCTCGATCGTCCACCAACGCGCTTGAATTCGGAGTTTCCCCCAATCCGGTTCCCCGCCGCCGTAGAAGTGAGCTCGCCGTGGGCAGCCCGTTTCAGGTCCGGTCTCACCCTCGGTTCTCTTGTTTCAGCAACCTTGTTTCCTCTTGATGCTTACCGAAGCATTGAATCAAGCTAGACCACCCTGGGTCGCCGGGAACGCCATCATTACGCCGCTTTGATTACGGTCACCGTGGCCGGAGCTCCATGATCCACTAATAGTGCAATTAAGTTAGGGGAAGTAGTTAGACTGACCCCAATTACATGTCCACCGCTCGGAGAGCTCAGCCGTTGCCCCGTTCGGCCGGTCTGCTGCTCGCCGGAGCGCGGCCGTGCTTGAACGCCGTCGGGGACTGCGAGTTGTGAATTGACAGAAACCCGGGGACCTTTTCGTGAAATGTCAGCGACTCTGTGAAATAGTAAAAGAACTCGTTCCCAGTTAACCAAAAACCCGAGGGTCTCTGCGCAAAACTTCCTTCGCGGGCGCGGGCGCGCGCGCGATTTCGCGCAGGCTTGGGCCGCCTGGACCGGAATTCGGCCCACTACTGTTCCTATCTTTCTTCTTTTCCTTTTCAGCAGAACTATGAAAAACTATAGAAAATGGTAGGAAAATCCTAAAAATATGAGACCAATTTTCCTAGTCTTGTTATTTTCCATAGTATTTAATAAAAATAGTTTTATGATTTTTAGTTTGAATAGGGAATTTTAGGATATTTAAAATAGCCTAAACTATTGATTCTGGATTTTTAGAGAATAAATAATAAGCCCAAAATTTCCCAAACTTTTTATGTGAGCTTATCACATTATTTAGAAGCCATGGGTAGAGTTTGGTTTGATTTGGACCTTGTTTGATCACTAAACCCAAAACCACCCCCCCTGCTCCATGAACTCCTTTACTGACTCCGGAAACCCTAGGTTCTCGGAGTACCGTGAAGGAAAGTTGTACTCAAGACATAAAATAATAAGTTTATGTTACCTTTGCATCCTCATGAGCATTCCATGACATCCATTCTTATGCATGTTTATGGTTATATTAGAGCAAGAAGAAGAAGAAGAAGTTTTTGAAGAGGGGATACCACCCACCTCTGATCCTCAGGCAGACAACTGCTTTTATTTTGATATCTGTGGATCCGAGCAAGACACATCTGATAACAAAGGCAAGCCCCGGTGCATTTGCCACGTCCCTTGATGTTTTTAAATACTTTTCGCACACTTTAAGTCTAGTGAAATGTGCATTAGGTTTATAGGGGTTACCTGAAACCCTTTGATGCATTGCTTTCCTTGATATCCATACCTGTTTAGATACTTCTGTGAAGTATCAAAAGTATGACTTACAAAAATGCTTAGCCTTGCTTAGATCTTGTGGTTAGAGGTTGTCCTCAATTTAACCATGGAGAGGATGGCTTCTACCCGCAAGAATATTTTCATTTGGAGCAATGGTGGGATCTTACTGCAAAGTTCCCTGAGATGCTCTTTCCTCCTAAGGAACAAACACAATCCTAAGGATGGAAACACTTAAATTGAGACTTGGGGGTAGGAACAGGTGATGTTCTACCCAGGTTGGTTAAGGATTAACGCGTATGTAGGCGTGCTGACCGAGGACCCTTTAACTGGTCACATGCCTCGTCATGGGTAAGCCTTGCCTCGGGCAGACTAAGGCCGGAATAAGATAACACGAAATGGGAGTGGAGCGGTGGCGAGAGTAGCGTGTACCCTCCGTGGCAAGAGGCTGGACGGTGGTGTATCTGTGCTCTCGGTTTGCGTGAACCTGATCCGGTCTTAAGAACCCCGGTGGCGGGTTGACATATGCAAGGGTTAAGTGCTACATATGTCGTGTGATTGGAGATCCTCAGCTGAGTATAATCGATTCGGATCGCCGTACCTTCGCGGTTATGAAGACTTGGTCACTTTTCTACAACCTAGAGTTAGGATGTGAAAATGATGGATAAAAATGATGTTGTCTTGATGTGATGCGAAATTAGACTAGATGCAAATGGAGTCTATTAATACTTAATATGGCGTTAAAAGATTGAAAGTAAGGACTCACTTTAGTAAGCAACTTCTGCAAAAATATAAGTTGATTTTGGCTAAAGCCTCCCCTTGACTCCTATTTATCCAGCATACCCTTGAGAGTCTTTTCCTTAGTTGGGTAAGACTTGCTGAGTAATTCCATACTCAGGGTTTATCCCTTTGTTGTTTTTAGGTGGGGAAGTAGCAGATTTTTGCTTCTTCTGTGCTAAGGTGGTTCCCAACGAGGAAAAACAAGACTGAAAGGCGGGAGGACTCGGTCCTCCATCTTAGATCTTTGTTTATAGTCTTTCGGGAGAGGTTTGTGTCTCCCTGGTTTGTATAATTATTACTTCTTTGCACTCGCTTTTTAGACTGGTCTGTAATAACTTAACTTGAGCTTACTTTTGGAAATAAATGTAAGCTTATGTAATTCGCTTCCGCATATCTTCATCTCCGATGATCTATAATGTCTGCAAGACAGGTGAAACGTTCCTGGTGAGGTAAGGAAAGATACCGAGCTTGTCAAGTAACTTAGGAACATCTACAGGGTGTCTGATGTCTGTTAGACAAGGACAACTGTAGGTGGGCCTGATTACTTGGGAGGTTCCGTCACAGCCTGGCTCCCCGGGGTCACCTCAGCTACCTGGGCCAAAGGGTCAAAAACCCCCTCGGCCTACCCCTGTTCTTCGGGTCGGGACACTGATGCCCCCGCCCCGGATACCGACAGCACCGGCCCACTCGGGGGCTGGCTCGACGACCCCTGGCCCAGCCTCAGATCCGGGCTGAGGCCAAGGCGGGCGGCCATGTCGTTGTCTTTGTCATCATCGTCGTCGTCGTCTTCATCGAGCGTCTCCGGCGACGGCTCCCTCGGGAGCCCATCCCTCTCCTGCCGACGACGAAGCCTTTCCAAGGCATCCCGAGCCCGCATTCGCTCGCGGGCCCGAGCCTTCTTCGCGTCCTTCTTCTCCTTCCTCTTCTCCGCGGCGACCCTCCGCGTAGCTCGGTCCACCGCGTCCTCCGGGACCGGTGGCAGGGAAGGCTTGTGAAACCCCACCTCCTGGAGACGGGCGAAAAGTCTCGGCTGTGAGAACCAAGGGCAATCCGACACGAGAAGGAAGAAGGAGCGGACACTCACCAGGGACACACACCCACGATCGGGATGCATCGGGAGCTAGGAAAAGGCATCGGTGTCTAACTTCCCCACCGTGCCGGCTACCTGCCTGTGGAGGTCGTCGGCAGGAAGGGGGTCCGAGGACATCTGCAAACCCTCAAAGTCGACCCCCGGCGTCATCTCCCAAAATGGCAGCCGCCGCTCCGCCAAGGGCAGCACCCTCCGGCGATGAATGGCGGCAACCACCCCCGCGGCGGTGAGCCCTCCTTTTCGCAGCTCCTCCAAGGCCTTCAAAAGGGGCTGGAGATTCTTCTGTCTCTTGCGCGGGGCCCCGTAGCACCAGTTATCGCCGGCGGCGGTCACCACTCGCTGAGAAAACGACGGGAGCCTCCCTCGTCATTTCGGAGATAAAACCACCGGGGCTGCCACCCTTTGTTCGAAGACGCGAGGATGGCAGGGATGTACTGTTGCGCCCGCGCCTGCCTCAACTGGAGGATGCAGCCACCGGCCCACATCGCCATGCGAACTCTTCTTTCCCCCGTTGTCGAGGCAAAAAGCTCCGCGGAGAAGAGATGGGTCCACAGGTCCCAGTGGGGGGCAATCCCCAAATATCCTTCGCAAATCGCCATGAAGATGGGTGCTTGCGAGATGGAGTTGGGGCTGAGATTGTGCAGCTCCACCCCGTAGACATGCAGAATCGCCCGCATAAAACGGCTTGCCGGCACTCCGAACCCCCGCTCGTGAAAAGAGACGAAGCTCAGCACATACCCCGACGGCGGGGACGGGGCGGCTCCGCTCGGAGGGGCCATCCACTCCGGCTGCGAGTCACCGGAGAGAGGGCGAAGCAAACCATCGGCAACAAGGGCCTCCAGATCATCCGCCGTGATGGTGGAGAAAGGCCACGGGTCGCGCGGCGAAACAACGGTCACCCGCTCGGCCATCACCAAGCAGAAGAGGTGGTGGCGGAGAGGACAAGGTGCGCGGTTTCCTTTCTCTGGCTATTCCCTCAGGTTGTGAAAACCTAAGTGGGAGGCGAGCAGCAGAGTAAAGAACCATCACCGGTCCCTCTCCCAAATATATAAAGGCCCAGGCGAGACCCGTTCAACACTTCGCCCGAACCCGCCGCGAAATTCAAAACTCAAAAGCGAGACACCCGTTCCTCGAATGGCTCGCGCACGCACAATGGCTACCCCGCGAACCACTCGTCCCGTCGCATTAACTCTGCGGCAGGGCAGGCGGCACCTTTGGCAGGCAAAGCGGGCGACGCTTCACCTCCGCCATAATGACTGCGTCAAAAAAGGTATGCCACGACGTTCGATTTCGTATCCTTTTCCACTTCCTCTTTCTCTCTCTTTCCACAGGGACCGGGAAAGGGGATACAACGAAAGGGATCCTTCTCCACGAAGGAAGCAGGCCCCGAGCCCACCTACTGATCAGAGGTTCGAAGGCTGGCCCCTCGGAGGGGTTCAACAGCCGCCTCAGGCCACTCGGGCTCCGCGCCCATTACTGATCAGAGGTTCGAAGGCTGGCCCCTCGGAAGGGTTCAACGGCCGCCTCAGGCCACTCGGGCTCCGCGCCCACTACTGATCAGGGGTTCGTAGGCTGGCCTCCGAAGGGTTCGACAGCCGCCTCAGAGCACGCAGAGCGAGGGATGACCCTGGGTACGTTCGATACATAACCAAGGCTCGGGCTACGCTCCCGAGGTACCCTAGGACATTTCCGAGACTAGCGGGAGCGATTTTCGTAACGGAATCCCACCAGAGGGAGGCATCGAGCCCTCGGACCCCGTCAAAAGGGGACCGGGTCCGGCGAATCACCCGCAGGTACTTTTGGAGCACGCCTCCGGGCCACTAGCCGACCCCTAACAAATGGGACACGGGCGTCCACTCGGATCACCCGTTAGCAACTCATTGGAGACACCATGTTCGGCGCCCTCCAAGGGCAACATGGCGCTTTCCCCCCTCCTCCTTGTGGAAAGGCGATGTAGGGGCGTATGAAAAAACCTGAGTCTGTCCTTGACAGTCCTCTCGCTCTGTACGGAGGCTCGGGGGCTGCTCTCGCAAACCCGGCTCCGGCCAAACCGTTGACAGCGTCAACATACCAGCCCGAGAACTTGGGACTCGACTATGCACCCGGGCTACGGCCAGTTCGCATGAGGGAACGACCAAACCGGCCGAGCCATTACGAAAGGCACTAAGACCTCAAAGGAGTCAAAACACTCCTCCAAGGCCTTGGGGGCTACACCCGGCGGGTGCGCTCGCGCGCACCCACCGGAACAAAATGAAACCGAGAAAGGCCGGTCCCCTTGCAAAAAAGTGTGGCAAAAGCCTCCAAGCGAGTGCCAACACTCCCTTCGTGGCTCGGGGGCTACTGTCGGGGACCATAATTAGGGGTACCCCCAAGACTCCTAATCTCAGCTGGTAACCCCCATCAGCACAAAGCTGCAAAGGCCTGATGGGCGCGATTAAGGTCAAGGCTCAGTCCACTCAACGGACACGATCTTGCCTCGCCTGAGCCCAGCCTCGGGCAAAGGCAGCCGACCCCGGAGGATTCACGTCTCGCCCGAGGGCCCCCTCAAGCAACGGACGCACATTCGGCTCGCCAAAGGCCCAGTCTTCGCAGAGGAGCAACCTTGGCCAGATCGCCATGCCAACCGACCGTATCGCAGGAGCATTTAATGCAAGGATCGCCTGACATCTTATCCTAACGCGCGCTCCAGTCGACAAGGCCGAAGTGACCACAGTCACTTCGCCGCTCCACTGACCGACCTGACAGGAATACAGCGCCGCCTGCCCTTCTCCGACTGCCGTGCCGCTCGCCAGAGTGAGGTCAACAGCGGCTAAGTCCAGCCTCGGGCGACATACGAAGCTCCGCCTCACCCGACCCTAGGGCTCGGCCCCCGTCTCGGCCTCGAAAGACGACGAACTCTGCCTCGCCCGACCCCAGGGCTTGGACTTGGCCTCGGCTCCGGAAGACGATGAACTCCGCCTCGCCCGACCCCAGGGCTCGGACTCGGCCTCGGCTCCAGAAGATGACGAACTCCGCCTCGCTCGACCCCAGGGCTCGGACTCAGCCTCGGCTCCGGAAGACGACGAACTCCGCCTCGCCCGACCCCAGGGCTCGGACTCAGCCTCGGCTCCGGAAGATGATGGACTCCGCCTCGCCCGACCCTAGGGCTCGGACTCAACCTCGACCTTGGAGGAATCGCCACCTCGCTCAAACTCGGGTCCGGACCAGCCACGTCGCCAGGGGGGCCATCATTACCCTACCCCTAGCTAGCTCAGGCTACGGGGAACAAGACCGGTGTCCCACCTGGCTTGCCCCAGTAAACAAGTAATGATGACACCCCGCACGCTCCATGATGGCGGCAGCTCCCAGCCCCTTATGTCAGCAAGGAGACGTCAGCAAGGACCCGACAGCCCCGACAGCTGTACTTCCGCAGGGCTCCAGCGCTCCTCCGACGGCCACGACATCACATGAACAGGGTGCCAAAACCTCTCCGACTGCCACGACGGCATGTACTTAGGGCTCTAGCTCATCTCTGCTAGACATGTTAGCACATTGCTACACCCCCCATTGTACACCTGGACCCTCTCCTTACGTCTATAAAAGGAAGGTCCAGGGCTCTCGTACGAGGAGGTTGGCCGCGCGGGAGAACGGGCCGGCGCGTAAGGCTCTCTCTCTCTCCCACGCGAACGCTTGTAACCCCCTACTGCAAGCGCATCCAGCTGCCCTGGGCGTAGGACAACACGAAGGCCGCGGTTTCCCCTCGCTGTTCTCCCCCCTTTGTGTCCCGTCTCGCGCCGACCCATCTGGGCTGGGGCACACAGTGACAATTTACTCGTCGGTCCAGGGACCCCCCGGGGTCGAAACGCCGACAACCGCGCTAAGGAGGATCGCCTGACGGCCCTGGAGAACTCGTGCGCCGAGTTTGACAATTGGTGTCCCAAGGTCGACGCCGCCATGGAAGATGTCAAGCTGGAGCTCCACAAGATGAACAAGCAGTGGGATCACGCAGTGTGGTATATGGCGGGGGCGGATTCTAGCATCCTCGGCAAGTCGGATCCGCTGCTTGATCCTCGACAGCAAGCTCCGACTCATGATGGCCCCACTAGGCACCGCGATGAATCACGCCACTGGGAGCAGGGGTATGGGTCGGTGACCTTCACCCCTGGCCTGGTCAAGGGTATGCATCATGTGCCCCATCTACCGCCTTCTCCTCGTTATCATGGTCCTGTGTTTGATCATATGGGTAGTCACACGCGAAATTCTGATATGCCAATGAGCTCTCTGGGCAAGTTACCAAAATTGCCATTCCCTATTTTCGATGGGGATAATCCACGTTTGTGGATCTATCGCTGTGAGAGTTACTTCGACATGTATGAAGTCGAACCCGAAGCCCGGGTGAAGGTGGTTTCCATGTACCTCGCGCCACATGTAGCATGCTGGTTCCAGTCTGTTGAGCGCAAACAACCCCGATTGTCTTGGCCGCTGCTCTGCAGATTACTACACGAGCGGTTCGGTCGAGACCAGTACCAGTCATTGTTGCGACAGCTGTTTCATATCCATCAGCAGAGTAGCGTAATTGATTACCAGGATCGTTTTGTCACATTAGTTGATCAGTTGGCTGTTTATGAGTCAGTGCTAGATCCCTTGTTTTTTGCTACTCGCTTTGTAGATGGTCTTCGTACCGACATTAGAGCAGTGGTTATGCTTCAACGTCCTCTAGACTTGGACTCTGCATGTTCCTTGGCTTTGTTGCTGGAAGAGGTGGCGCTGCCGTCGGGACGACATGAACATCGCAAGGAAGCTTATCAGCCATGGCTGAAGTCGGCTACAGCAAGTGCCCGACCAATGCCACTACCCCCTCCACCCACATCTTCTCTTCATAAACCAGAATCTTATCAAAAGAAAAGAGATGGTGTTCCTTCATTTGTGGATGGCAAACTGGCTGCACTCAAAGCTTATCGACGTGCTCGTGGTCTATGTGATAGGTGTGCTGAGAAGTGGCATCGTGGACATACTTGTAACACAACTGTGCAGCTGCATGCATTATAGGAGGTGTGGGAATTGCTATCAGAAAATTCAGGGGAGGACTCATCAATTCATGAACAGACACTCGAGGAACCTATTATTATGGCTATTTCTGCTGAAGATGTGACAGGGTCTTCTGCAAAAAGATCCATGAGATTTCTGGGAAGCATGCTTGGAAAGGACATCCTGATTTTGGTTGATTCTGGCAGTACACATTCCTTCATTAATCAGTCAACTGTTCAGCGTCACACTATTGTTCTAGTAGCTGCAACTCCTTTTAGAGTCCAAGTGGCAAATGGTGGACTACTATCCTGTGACAAGATGATATGTAACACCCGGTTTTAAAGAACAAAGCCGGGTGCATCTCATACATGCGCCAAGAAGACAACATATACAATAACAGAGTGTATAGAGATAAATGTCACTAACATCAGAGTACTTATTACATAGCGGAAGACTTATTACAAAATAAAATAATAAAGATAAAACGAACTAAGGATCGTCGGCGCAAATGTTGACTGGGAAACGCCACCTAGATCAAGTTAAACTCCTCGCCTTGAGGCTCCTCCTGAAACACCTGATCTTCTCCTGTGGGGGGGGTGTGAGACAGCAAGGGTGAGCTCACACATGATCATAGCTCAACAAGTTGTGGGGAACCAGTGGACATAAACTCACAAAGGTGTGAGTTCATGTGATGTGTAAGGCTTAATCAATGACAGGGGTTAAAGCTGAGCATTGCTTTTAAGTAGTTGGTCAAAGTTTTATTAGCAGTTTCTAAGTGTAAGTAAATGCCAAACCATAAATAAAGTAATAGAACAAAATTAATAACAAAACCCATGCAATGCAAATGACAAAATTGAATTTAAGTTCCATAATTTAAACATCAGAGAGTCCTGAGCTGCTCGTGACCGTGAGCTCGGCTAGTATACCAGATTTACACTCTGCAGAGGTTGTACCCTTTACCCACAAGTCATGTTACCCATCTGCCAAGGGGTCGCGACTCCCCATATACCTCTACCTAGGAAGCACGGCAGGGCAACACTACGAGGCCTTTACAAAGTTCCACTAGCTTCCGAAAACCCGCTACAGTTTATGGGAAGATCCAGTAAAGGGTTCCTGGCTGATAGCCATCGCAGCAAAATCAACCAGGGACCTCCCCGCACTGACCTCTCCCCTACTGCCCTTGCCCCTTTCGGGTAAGGTAGTCTTCCACTAGCTTTCCTAATTAGTCAGCCAAGGGCGTCCCATTCCACCCTTGTGGTGGCACGTGGTTCTCAAGTTAAGCTCTATGTTCCAATTAACATTAATGATAACAACATGAACATAAACAGAATAACAACAAGAATAATTGGAACATAGATATAATGAAATATTAACCCAAAAACCACGTAAAGCAATAGCAAACTACCCAGGTGATTCAGGGGTAAACAAGGTAATGAGATAAACAATCTAGGGTAACCTATTGGGTCCCATCAAAATTAACCTATGCATGGATAAGTGATATTAAAGAACATTATTGGGTAAAATGTGGTCAAGGGCACAACTTGCCTTCAATGAGCTCCTGCTCAGCTACTTCAACCTGCTGCTCACCAGGATCCTCAACAACGGGCTCTTCTACTCGTCACAATACAAACAAGCACAGTGCATATAGAGAAATTAACATTACACCAAACATATAAATAAAATGCACAGTAATAATCTACATATTAAAATAGAATCCTAGGAACAGGAATCATAATTTTCTGAGTTATAGATTTTAAGTTATGCATTTTCAATGGTTTTATGTGCTTTAAATAAGATTAAGTGATAAATAAATTTCTTACTGTTTTCATGATACAACAGAGGCTCTAGGTGATAGAGAATAAAATTATAAAATTTTAGGAACTGGAATGGATCAAAAATGAGTTAGTATGAATTTTCTATGAATTTAGTAAGTTCTAGCAATTATTTTCCTATTAAAAATCTATTTTCTATCCCATTTATTTAATTTAAAAGATCTCTGGACCGGGCCTCATATAAGCCGAAGTTCAGGGGTCTCGGAGTAAATCGCCCAAGACACAGGGTATTGTAACAATGGACGGCGGGTTCATTCTTAACTAACCGAGGGGCTCATCTATAAAATTACCAGGCAGTCATAATAGGGGACGAATCTGAGTCGCCAGATCAAGAACCAGTGGCCAAGATTACATCACGAACCGGTATGTTGCCATACCCGTTGGATCCGAGGCCAACGCCTGAGATCCAACCACGCCAGTGCCCACTCCCATCCCTCGGATGCACGATTTGTGGCCTAGATTTAAAGTGCCAAAAGGGTATATCTATGGTTTAATCCCAGCCGTCCAGTTCAAATCGACGGTAGCCAGTTCATCTACCACCCCAGGCATCACAAGACGGCGGCGAGAGCACACCGTGCGACGGCGCCATAGCCGGCGTATAACCAATCGGCGACAGCGCGCGCTATCACTTAATCTAAGCCTCGCTACGCAACGAGAAGGACAAGCGAAATATGCTAATTAGGTTCTTACCGGAGATTAGCGTCGCAGGGTGTCTGTCAGCGGCACAGGGCAGATCCACGGTGGCGGTGAAGAATTCCGGCGATGCGGGTGGCCAAACACACGAATCACGAGCACAATCGCCTTCTCCACGACACGCGGAATACCCTCGACACCACCGAAGGCGCAGGCGACGACTACGATGAGGATCCCCTCCCACAGCGGCACCCCGAGCGCCGCCCGTGCTTGATGTCCTCCGGCGGCAATAGTTCTCCGATTTTAGAGTCGCAGATGAGGGGATAAGAGAGGGAGAGGAGCTTTGGCTCGTCCTTTATTAGCCGAGTCATGTGGGCGCGTGCGTGCAGTTGAGATCGAGTGGAGCGCGACCGAGCTCCCCGGCGGAAGAACAGCGCAGATCCGTTGCGGTCGAGTGAAGAGGGTGCTCCTGACCTCCCGGGCCCGCATGTAAGTGAGTAAGGCAGGAACGCGCGAGTCAGCGGTGCAGCGCTAGCCGGCATGCGCACGCGGCTGTGTAGGTGACCAGTGTGGCCCACCCACCAGTGTGATGACACGCGCAGGCAACAGATCCTGGGCTGTGCGTGAGTAAAGGGGAAGTGGGCTGAAAGAAGCAAGCCGGCCCAAGTAGGTTTTTCTTTTATTTTTTTTTCTGATTTTTCCCTTTTTGCCTTCTCTCCTATTCAAAATTCAAATCATCTTCTAAGTTTAAATTCAAATTTCCTTGTGGCAAATATTATTTCACATTAGTTGTTTGTTTTGAACATATCAACTGTGATGAAGTAATTTTAATGATAATTTTATTTATATTGAATAATATTCCTTTCTCTTCTCTATTTTCAAGAATTTCTTTTAGGATTTAAATTTTCCCCTTTTGGTCTTTATTATTTTCTTGTTACAAAATGCACACAAAAATAAAATATTCAGCATGATGCAAGGATTTAGTAGCATATCTTTTTATTAATTGTTTTTGGGCATGGTGTTCACATTGATGATGCACAAAGATCAAATTCACATAAAGAGAAAATGTTTCTCCATTGGTATTATTCCTAGCAATTACAAAGTAGGTGTTACAAATCCTACCCCCCTTAAAAGTAATCTCGTCCACGAGATTTAAGAAGAACTAGAGAAAAGGTGAGGAAAATCTATGCGAAGCTCTTCTTCTCTTTCCCAAGTTGCTTCATCTTCACTGTGGTGACTCCATTGAACTTTGCACATCTTTATCACCTTATTCCTTGTAACTCGAGTCAATGTATCCAAAATCTTGATCGGGTACTCCGTGTAAGTCAAATCACCTTGAACACTGAGCTCTTCCATTGGTAACTGTTCCTCAGGAACACGGAGACACTTCTTCAGTTGAGATACGTGAAACACATTATGCACATCTGATAGACTATCCGGCAACTCGAGTTGGTATACCATCTCCCCAACTTGCCTAAAAACTTAGAATGGTCCAATAAAGCATGGTGACAATTTTCCCTAAATCTTGAATCTCCTCACTCCACGAAGTGGCGACACCTTGAGGTACACATGATCCCCTTCCTCAAATTCTGGTGGTCTTCTTCCATTATTAGTGTAGCTCTTTTGCCTGGTTTGAGCCACCCTCAAATTTTCTCGAATTATATGGACTTGTTCTTCTGCTTCTTGAATAAGTTTAGGTCCAAAGAACTGTCTTCTCTCCAGTCTGATCCCAATATAGAGGAGTCCTGCACTTCCTCCCATATAAAGCTTCAAACGGTGACATCTTTAGACTGGCCCGATAACTATTGTTATATGAGAACTCAGCATAAGGTAGACTCTTGTCCCAACTACTACCATGCTGAAGGGTACAAGCTCTCAACATGTCCTCCAATACTTGATTAGTCCTTTCAGTTTGTACATTAGTCTGAGGTAGGCCGAACTATGATTCAACTTCGTATCCATATTCTCATGAAAACTTTTCCAAAATCTGGGGGTAAACTGTGATCCTCTATCCAAAATGATCTTCCTTGGTACATTGCGTAGAGACTTAATCCGAGACATGTATAACTTAGCCAATTGCGATCCCTTATAAGTAGTCTTAACCGGGATGAAATGAGCCACTTTGGTCGGTCTATCCACAATAACTCATATAGAACCATATCCTTTCGAGGTGCGAGGCAATCCAGTAACGAAGTCCATACCAATCTCTTCCCATTTCCACTCAGGTATCCTTAGTGGGTATAATAGTCTAGCTGGCCTCTCGTGTTCAACCTTAACTCTTTGACATACATCGCACATAGCCACATGTGCAGCCATATCTCTCTCCAGTCCATATCACCAGCACTTCTGCTTTAATTCCTGATACATCTTGGTACTACCAGGATGAATAGAATAATCCGAGTCATGGGCTTCCTTTAAAATAGTCTCACGAAGGCTTTCAATCTCAGGGGCACATATCTTGTCCTTGAACCATACTGTGCCTTGCTCATCTTCCGTAAATTCCGGAACTCGACCTTCAGTAATCAGACCCTTAGTCTCTTGTATCTTAGCATCACCAATTTGTCCTTTGCGGATCTCTTGCTCCAAAGTAGTTTCCACATCAATAATAGCTCCTTTAGTGTGAGTAACTATCCCCAGGTTACGTCTTCTGAAATCCTCAACAATCTCATCGGGTAGCTGGGTAACAACAGCTGAATGAACATGCTCCTTTCGACTCAAGGCATCTGTAACCAAATTTGCCTTGCCCGGGTGATAGTGAATTTCCAAATCATAACCCTTAATAAGCTCCAACCCACGGCGTTGCCTAAGGTTGAGATCCTTTTGAGTGAATATATACTTCAAACTCTTATGATCCGTATATACTTGGCACTTCTCGTCCCACTTGAATTCTCTTTCCTTCACCAAAAGCGAGGTCATAAGCTTAGCAATCTTAGAAAATCCTTCAATCATTCTCCAATAATGTCCTGCAAGTCCCAAGAAACTTCGGTCCTCCGTAACCGTAGTGGGTATGCTCCACACCACTATCTCCTTGACTTTAGCAGGATTCACTGATATCCCTCCATTAGAAATGATATGTCCAAGAAATGGCACCTCGCCAATCCAAAACTCGCATTCACTATACTTGGCATAGAGTTGATTACCTTGCAGCTTCTGTAGCACCAACCTTAGATGTTCTTCATGGTCACTCTCATTCTTAGAATAGATAAGAATATCGTCGATGAACACCACGACGAATCTGTCCAAATACTCCAAAAACATCTTATTCATCAAATCCATAAAATAAGCTGGTGCATTGGTTAATCCAAACGACATAACGATGAACTCATATACTCCATATCGAGTCGAGAAAGCCGTCTTAGGAATATCTGATGGTCTTATCTTCATCTGATGGTATCCCGATCGGAGGTCAATCTTCGAGAATACCCTGGTTCCTCTCATCCGATTAAATAAATCCTTAATGCGGGGTAACCGAAATTTGTTCTTCACAGTGACATCATTAAGGGACCTTTAATCCACGCACATCCCTTGCAATCCATCTTTCTTCTTTTCAAACAAAACTGGTGCTCTCCAAGGTGAGGAACTCGGACGTAAGTAACTAGCCTCTTGTAATTCCGTTCACTGATTCTTCAGTCCCTTTAACTCTTCTACAGGCATCCGAAAAAATCTCTAACCACATGAATGTTGTCACCAACAAACTTCCCATTTATTAAAAATGTCGCTAGTCTGGTGGCAGTAGTTACTGCAATTCCAACTTCAAATCTTTCTCCTTTGGAACTGGTGAGTTCTACGGTTCCCTTAGCGCAGTGTATAAACCACCATTGCCTTTCTTAACCATGACATACCAAGGATCAAGTCTATACTGCTCTCTTCTAACAGTATAGGGGTAGTCCATCCGGGTTAGAAATACAGGGTGAGGAAGAAAGAATTGTAGACAAGGCGAGGAATGTTACTGCGGGGGATTTATTAGCTAAGTAGATTAGTGTGTCGCCTACTAAAGCTAATACAATACCTTATGGTGGTACATGCTAAGATGCCCGTCTATAATGTTTCAATCAATCAAAGAAGCAAATCAAGCATTGATCATCAGAACAATCAACCAACATTTTTAATAGAGAAAATAGTTTTCATTTTTTTTGTCTTAGGTTCCCTATCTCTTAAAAATGTCATAGGGGTAGGGATTCCAAGGTTCGAAATCCATCTTGTCTTAGATTAGAAAAGGTAAGAATGATCAGAGTAGAACAGTAGAAGGTGAGACAGGATCAAGATAAGTGTAGAAAGAATCAGAGTAAGGTGAGTGTAGAATGAATCAGAATGAGATAAGTAGGTAAGGGCTTGTCCATTTCTATCTAGGTTTCGTCCTACAGTCAACATTTCCTCTGATACCACTTCTGTAACACCCGGTTTTAAAGAACAAAGCCGGGTGCATCTCATACATGCGCCAAGAAGACAACATATACAATAACAGAGTGTATAGAGATAAATGTCACTAACATCAGAGTACTTATTACATAGCGGAAGACTTATTACAAAATAAAAAAATAAAGATAAAACGAACTAAGGATCGTCGGCGCAAATGTTGACTGGGAAACGCCACCTAGATCAAGTTAAACTCCTCGCCTTGAGGCTCCTCCTGAAACACCTGATCTTCTCCTGTGGGGGGGGTGTGAGACAGCAAGGGTGAGCTCACACATGATCATAGCTCAACAAGTTGTGGGGAACCAGTGGACATAAACTCACAAAGGTGTGAGTTCATGTGATGTGTAAGGCTTAATCAATGACAGGGGTTAAAGCTGAGCATTGCTTTTAAGTAGTTGGTCAAAGTTTTATTAGCAGTTTCTAAGTGTAAGTAAATGCCAAACCATAAATAAAGTAATAGAACAAAATTAATAACAAAACCCATGCAATGCAAATGACAAAATTGAATTTAAGTTCCATAATTTAAACATCAGAGAGTCCTGAGCTGCTCGTGACCGTGAGCTCGGCTAGTATACCAGATTTACACTCTGCAGAGGTTGTACCCTTTACCCACAAGTCATGTTACCCATCTGCCAAGGGGTCGCGACTCCCCATATACCTCTACCTAGGAAGCACGGCAGGGCAACACTACGAGGCCTTTACAAAGTTCCACTAGCTTCCGAAAACCCGCTACAGTTTATGGGAAGATCCAGTAAAGGGTTCCTGGCTGATAGCCATCGCAGCAAAATCAACCAGGGACCTCCCCGCACTGACCTCTCCCCTACTGCCCTTGCCCCTTTCGGGTAAGGTAGTCTTCCACTAGCTTTCCTAATTAGTCAGCCAAGGGCGTCCCATTCCACCCTTGTGGTGGCACGTGGTTCTCAAGTTAAGCTCTATGTTCCAATTAACATTAATGATAACAACATGAACATAAACAGAATAACAACAAGAATAATTGGAACATAGATATAATGAAATATTAACCCAAAAACCACGTAAAGCAATAGCAAACTACCCAGGTGATTCAGGGGTAAACAAGGTAATGAGATAAACAATCTAGGGTAACCTATTGGGTCCCATCAAAATTAACCTATGCATGGATAAGTGATATTAAAGAACATTATTGGGTAAAATGTGGTCAAGGGCACAACTTGCCTTCAATGAGCTCCTGCTCAGCTACTTCAACCTGCTGCTCACCAGGATCCTCAACAACGGGCTCTTCTACTCGTCACAATACAAACAAGCACAGTGCATATAGAGAAATTAACATTACACCAAACATATAAATAAAATGCACAGTAATAATCTACATATTAAAATAGAATCCTAGGAACAGGAATCATAATTTTCTGAGTTATAGATTTTAAGTTATGCATTTTCAATGGTTTTATGTGCTTTAAATAAGATTAAGTGATAAATAAATTTCTTACTGTTTTCATGATACAACAGAGGCTCTAGGTGATAGAGAATAAAATTATAAAATTTTAGGAACTGGAATGGATCAAAAATGAGTTAGTATGAATTTTCTATGAATTTAGTAAGTTCTAGCAATTATTTTCCTATTAAAAATCTATTTTCTATCCCATTTATTTAATTTAAAAGATCTCTGGACCGGGCCTCATATAAGCCGAAGTTCAGGGGTCTCGGAGTAAATCGCCCAAGACACAGGGTATTGTAACAATGGACGGCGGGTTCATTCTTAACTAACCGAGGGGCTCATCTATAAAATTACCAGGCAGTCATAATAGGGGACGAATCTGAGTCGCCAGATCAAGAACCAGTGGCCAAGATTACATCACGAACCGGTATGTTGCCATACCCGTTGGATCCGAGGCCAACGCCTGAGATCCAACCACGCCAGTGCCCACTCCCATCCCTCGGATGCACGATTTGTGGCCTAGATTTAAAGTGCCAAAAGGGTATATCTATGGTTTAATCCCAGCCGTCCAGTTCAAATCGACGGTAGCCAGTTCATCTACCACCCCAGGCATCACAAGACGGCGGCGAGAGCACACCGTGCGACGGCGCCATAGCCGGCGTATAACCAATCGGCGACAGCGCGCGCTATCACTTAATCTAAGCCTCGCTACGCAACGAGAAGGACAAGCGAAATATGCTAATTAGGTTCTTACCGGAGATTAGCGTCGCAGGGTGTCTGTCAGCGGCACAGGGCAGATCCACGGTGGCGGTGAAGAATTCCGGCGATGCGGGTGGCCAAACACACGAATCACGAGCACAATCGCCTTCTCCACGACACGCGGAATACCCTCGACACCACCGAAGGCGCAGGCGACGACTACGATGAGGATCCCCTCCCACAGCGGCACCCCGAGCGCCGCCCGTGCTTGATGTCCTCCGGCGGCAATAGTTCTCCGATTTTAGAGTCGCAGATGAGGGGATAAGAGAGGGAGAGGAGCTTTGGCTCGTCCTTTATTAGCCGAGTCATGTGGGCGCGTGCGTGCAGTTGAGATCGAGTGGAGCGCGACCGAGCTCCCCGGCGGAAGAACAGCGCAGATCCGTTGCGGTCGAGTGAAGAGGGTGCTCCTGACCTCCCGGGCCCGCATGTAAGTGAGTAAGGCAGGAACGCGCGAGTCAGCGGTGCAGCGCTAGCCGGCATGCGCACGCGGCTGTGTAGGTGACCAGTGTGGCCCACCCACCAGTGTGATGACACGCGCAGGCAACAGATCCTGGGCTGTGCGTGAGTAAAGGGGAAGTGGGCTGAAAGAAGCAAGCCGGCCCAAGTAGGTTTTTCTTTTATTTTTTTTTCTGATTTTTCCCTTTTTGCCTTCTCTCCTATTCAAAATTCAAATCATCTTCTAAGTTTAAATTCAAATTTCCTTGTGGCAAATATTATTTCACATTAGTTGTTTGTTTTGAACATATCAACTGTGATGAAGTAATTTTAATGATAATTTTATTTATATTGAATAATATTCCTTTCTCTTCTCTATTTTCAAGAATTTCTTTTAGGATTTAAATTTTCCCCTTTTGGTCTTTATTATTTTCTTGTTACAAAATGCACACAAAAATAAAATATTCAGCATGATGCAAGGATTTAGTAGCATATCTTTTTATTAATTGTTTTTGGGCATGGTGTTCACATTGATGATGCACAAAGATCAAATTCACATAAAGAGAAAATGTTTCTCCATTGGTATTATTCCTAGCAATTACAAAGTAGGTGTTACATGATACCTCATGCAGTTTGGAGCATCCAAGGGTGTGAATTCTCTCAAGGTTTGAGGGTGTTGCCTCTGCCAAAGTTTGATCTCATTTTGGGAATGGATTGGTTAGAATTTTACAGTCCCATGAAGGTACATTGGCAACACAGATGGTTGTGTATTCCCTACCACGACAGACAAGTGGTGCTTTATGGTTGTGCTGCACAAGCAACTGACATTCTTTTGCATATTACACCAGTTATGTCTTCCGTGCTTGATACCCCACCTGAAGCTATGCACCCTGCAGTGTCCGCTATATTATCTCAGTTCCACCAAGTTTTTGCACAACCAAGTTCTCTTCCTCCTGTCAGGGCATGTGACAATGCAATTCATTTGGTACCTGGTGCGACTCTAGTCAATATTCAGCCCTATCGATATCCCCCATCGTTGAAGGATGAGATTGATCAACATATTGTTGAGATGCTTCAAAATGGTATTATAAGACCTAGCTCCTCTGAGTTTTCTTCCTCGGTGTTGTTAGTAAGAAAGAAAGATGGTAGTTTCAGGTTTTGTGTAGATTATCGTTACTTCAATGCCTTGACTGTCAAATGGAAGTTTCCCATTCCTGTCTTTGACCAGTTAATGGATGAACTCTCTGGGGCATCATGGTTTTCCACACTGGATCTCTTGTCAAGGTACCACCAAGTAAGGTTGAAGCCTGGAGAAGAATTCAAAATGGCTTTCCAAACTCATCATGGGCAGTACGAATTTTTGGTCATGGCTTTCGGTTTATGTGGAGCTCCAGGCACCTTCTAGAGTGCTATGAACACTACACTAGCACCATTACTCAGAAAATGTGTTATAGTGTTCTTTGATGACATATTAATTTATAGTGCCACTTTGGATGACCACTTAGACCACTTGCAACAGGTGTTAACTCTCCTCCAGCAAGACACCTGGTTTGTCAAAATGTCTAAGTGCAAATTTGCCCAACGCAAAATTTCTTACCTCGGACATGTAATAAGTGAGAAAGGGGTGGCCACCGATGAAGCAAAAGTTGAGGCTGTGTTGTCCTGACCCATACCAAATAATGCTAAAGACTTGAGAAGCTTCCTCGGTCTTGCAGGATATTATCGCAAGTTTGTGAAACATTTTGCCATTATTGCAAGACCCCTGCACAATCTGTTGAAAAAAGGAGCTCTCTTTGTGTGGACTCAAGATCACTAGCTTGCGTTCTCTACTTTGAAACAAGCTCTCGTTTCAGCACCTGTCTTGGCGTTACCAAATTTCGCTAAACCGTTTTGCTTGGAAACCGATGCCTGTAAAAACGGTGTGGGTGTTGTCATAATGCAGGAGGGTCACCCACTAGAGTTTCTCAGTAAACCTTTGGGCACCAAAACACAAGGTCTCTCAACATATGAGAAAGAATATCTAGCCATTCTTATGGCTGTTGACCAGTGGCGCCAATATCTGTTACATGTCGAATTCATTATCTTTACAGATCAAAAAAGCTTGATCCACTTAAGTGGCCAGATGTTGAACACTCTATGGCAGCACAAGGTATTTACAAAGTTACTCGGCATGCAGTACAAGATAGTATACAAACAAGGTTCCGACAATAGGGTTGCTGATGCCCTATCTAGAAGAGCGCATGATATCCCTATGGTTCTGGCCATTTCTGTCTATTCTCCACAATGGTGCCAAAACATCATCGATGGCTATCTGCAGGATGAAGAAGCTAAACAGCTTCTAGCCAAACTTGTCGGCGTTTCGGACCCGAGGGACCCTCAATCGAACCGACTAGTGAATTTTGTGCCGCGTGTCCCTGCCCAGATGGGTCGATGCAAGATGAAACACAAGAGGGGGGATGAGGCTTATATTATCTTGCACCGGGGTGTTTGCAGTAGGGGCTACAAGCTTTGTGAGAGAGGGAACGGGTCCTAGGTCTCTTGAGAAGTCTAGTGTTGCGGAGTGGAGTTCGATGTTTGAGTGAATCCGTCTCCATCGTCCTTGCCGCCCCCTGGGAAGGCCCTAGGCATCCCCTTTTATAGATACAAGGGGATGGTCCAGCTGTATATATGGGGGCGTAGCTATGTGCTAACGTGGCCAGCGGAGAAGTGCTTGAGCCCTGTAGAAGCGTAGCTCGCGGTGCGGCCTTGGGTCCTGCTGACGTTTCTTTGCCTTCGTAGAGAGCTTGAGAACAATCGACGTCATGGACGCATGCAGGGAACCATCATTACCTGTTGCCAGAGTAATCTAGATGTGACACCGGTCTTGTTCCTTCGTAGCCTGGGGCGGCTAGCTAGAGGTAGGGTAATGATGCGTCCCCTGTAGCGTAGTCGGTCCGAGGCCAAGGTCGGTCGAGGCGGCGAATTTCTCCCGAGGCCGAGGTCGAGGTCGAGCGAGGCGGAGACCTTCTCCTGAGGCCGAGGCTGAGGCCGAGGCCTGGGGTTGGGCGAGGCAGAGACCTTCTCCCGAGGCTAAGGCTGAGGCCAAGGCCTGGGGTCGGGCGAGGCGGAGCTCCCTGTTGCGCCCGAGGCTGATCTCGGGGGAGGCTATGACTTACTGTTGTTAGTCTTACCCTGGTGGTTGGCACAGTAGTCGGAACGGGGTGAATAGTGTTGTTTTCCTATCAGAACGATCAGTAAAGGGGCGAAGTGACTGCGGTCATTTTGACCTTGTCAACTGAGGCGCGCGTGTCAGGATAAGGTGTCAGGTGATCCCTGCATTAAATGCGCATGCGATACGGTCAGCGGTAAGGTGATTTGGCCGAGGTTGCTATACTACAAAGTTTGCTCGAGCTTAGCCTCGGGCGAGCCGGGTGTGCGCCCGCTGCCTGAGGAGGCCCTCGGGCGAGGCGTGAATTCGTCCGGGACTATGGTTCTTGCCCGAGGCCGGGCTCGGGTGAGACGAGATCGCGTCCCTTGGTAGATGAGGCTTTAACTTTGCGATATGCTTACCAGCCTTTTCGGTCTGTTTTGAAGATGTTTTTCAGCCATGCTTAGGAGTATTAGGGGTACCCCTAATTACGGTACCCGACAGTAGCCCCCGAGCCTCAAAGGGAGTGTAGGCACTCGTTTGGAGGTTCTGCCGGATTTTCTGCAAGGGGACTAGCCTTTCTCGGTTATATTTTGTTCTGATGGGTGCACGCGAGCGCACCCGTCGGGTGTAGCCCTCGAGGCCTCGGAGGAGTGGTTTGACTCCTCTAAGGTCTTAATTCTTCTTGTGATTCCTCGGTCAGCCTTTCTGTTCCCTCATGCGGCCTGGCCACAGCCCGGGTGCATGGTCAGACTCCGAGTTTTTAAGCTGGTTTGTCGACGTGGTCAACAATTTGGTCGTAGCCTAGTGCGAGAGCAGCCTCCGAGCCTCTGCACGGAGCGAGAGGACGATCGAGGACCGTCTCAGCTTTTTATTGTATGCCCCTTTGTCGCCTTTCCGCAAGGAGGAGGGGGAACGTGCCATGCTACCCTCGGTGGGCGCTGAACATGGCGTTTCCGGTGAGTTGCTATCGGGTAATCCGAGTGGACGCCCGAGCCCTGTTCGATAAGGGTCAGCTAGTGGCCCAGAGGCGCGCTCCAAAAGTACCTGCAGGTGATTTGCTGGACCCAGACCCATTCGATAGGGTCCGAGGGCTCGTTGCCTCCCTTCGGTGGGATTCCATTACAAATCGTTCCCGCTGGTCTCAGAAATGTCCTAGGTTACCTCGGGAGCATAGTTCGAGCCTTGGCCGTGTAACGGACGTACCTAGGGTCATCCCTGACTCTGCATGTTCTGGGGTGGCTGTCAAATCCCTTCGAGGGGCCAGCCTTTGAACCCCTGATCAGTAAAGGGCTCGGAGCCCGAGTGCTCTGGGGCGGTCGCCGAACCCCGCGGGGCACAACCTTCGAACCCCTGATTAGTAGGAGGGCTCGGGGCTCGTTTCCTTTGCTGCGAAGGATTCCTTCGAAATGTCCCTTTTCCCGATCCCTGCGAAGAGAGAGAAAGAGAGACGAAAGGAAGAAAGAAGATATTTCGAAACAGTGTGGCACACCTTTTTTGAGGCAGTCATCATGACGAAGACGAAACGGCGCCCGCCCGCCTGCCAGAGGAGACGTGTGTCCTGCCAGGGAGTTAATGCGACGGGACGGGCGACTCGCTAGGTATCTGTTGCGCGTGTCGTTCGAGGAACGGAAAAACCATTTTGCCTTTGAGTTTGAATTTTACGAAGGGTTCGGGTGAAGCTTTGGGTGGATTTCACCCGGGCCTTTATATACCCGGAAGAGGGGCCGGCAGTGGTTCTTTACCCTGCCATTCGTGCTTCCGCTCTTGCCTTCTGCCTTCCCTTTCGCAACCTGAGAGAGTAGACAGAGAGAAGAGAAAAACCGCGCACCTCTTCCCCTCCGCTTCCACCGCCTCCGTTCGGCAATGGCTGACAAGCCGACCGTTATTCTGTCGTGTGACCCGTGGCCCTTCTCCACCGTTACTGTGGAGGACCTATAGGCCCTTGTTGCCGAGGGTTTGCTCCGCCCCCTCTCCGGCGGGCCACAGCCTGAGTGCCTGCCCCTAGGAGCGCGGCCGACCCGACTCCGCCGTCGGGGTACGTGGTCAGCTTCACCCCCTTCCATGAGCGGGGGTTTGGGATGCCGGGGAGTCGCTTCATGCGGGCGCTCCCGCACTACTATGGGGTGGAGCTGCATAACTTCAACCCCAACTCCATCGCGCAGGCGGCCATTTTTGTGGCGGTTTGCGAGGGGTTTTTGGGGATTGACCCCCACTAGGACCTGTGGACTCATCTCTTTTGCGCGGAGTTTTTTGCTGCATCGACGGACCTGAAGAAGGTCCGTATGGCGGTGCGGGCTGGTGGCTGCACCCTTCAGCTGAGGTCGGGGCGCGCACAACAGTACATCCCGGCCTCCCTTGTATCTTCGAACAAGGGGTGGCAGAACCGGTGGTTTTATCTCCGGAACGACGATGGGATGCTTCCGCCGTTTTCTCAACGAGTGGTGACTGCCGCTGGTGATAACTGGCGCTGGAGGGCCACACGCGAGAACCAGGAGAAGCTCCAGCCCATTCTCCGTGCCCTGCAAAAGTTACAAGCCGAGGGCCTTACCGCTGTGGGGTCGTCGCCGCTATCCACCGCCGGAGGGTGCTCCCATTGGCCGAGCGGCGGTTGCGGCTTTTGGAGATGAAGTCGGGGGTTGATCTGGAGGGTTCACGGATGTCCCCGACCCCCCTCTCCGCCGATGACCTCCTCAGACGGGTAGCAGGCACGGTAGGGAGGCTGGACGCTGGCACCCTTAACCAGCCCCCGATGCGTCCCGACCATGGGTATGTGTCCCTGGTAAGTGTCCGACCCTCCTTCTGTTTTGCACCGTGTTTCTTACGTCTTTAGTTCTTACTGTTGGGATTTTCGTTCGTCCCTAGGGGTTGAGGAATTTTAAACTCTCCAGGCCACCGGTCCCGGAGGACGCGGTGGGCCGAACCGCGCGTAGGCTCGCCGCGGAGAAGGATAAAAAGAGGAAGGACGCCGAAAAGGCCCGAGCTCGCGAGAGGATGCGAGCTCGGGAAGCCTTGGAGAAGCATCGTCAGAGGCAAGCGAGGGATGGGCTCCCGTTGGAGCCATCGCCGGACACTCCTGACGATGATGATGATGATGATGATGAAGACGATGACATGGCAACCCGACTTGGCCTCAGTCCAGATCCGAGGCTGGGCCAGGGGTCGTCAAGCTAGCCTCCAGGTAGGTTGACGCCACCAGAGTTTGGGGCTGGGATGCCGGGGTCCCGGTCCGAGGAGTGGAGGCGGGCCGAGGGGGTACTTGACCCCTTGGCCTAGATAATCGGGGTGACTCCGGGGGGTCAGGCCGAACCGCATGTCCCCCAAGAGCAGGTGCCCGTGCCGGTCGTACGGGAAGCTGGTCCCTCGGCTGTCGTGATGTCGCTGGGGCAGGTCGCCCCCTCGGTGCCTCGGGCGTCCGAGGCAGAAGCGGCATCGAAGCAGGCTACGGGACAACCCCCGGCAGTGCCTGCGGAGACCGGGGCCCGAGGGGTCTCCCCACTGGCACGATTGGCCTTGCCCTGGAGCGGGTAAGTATCTGAGGGTACCCCTGTTTCAGTTATTTCGCTGTGTGTCTTGAATTTGCCCCTTCTCCCTTTCAGCAATCGGAGGCAGGGCTCGGTTGGACTGGCCCCCACAAAGGCGCTTGAGACGGGGCGGCCTCTGCAGCCGGAGTTGCGGCGCGCCACACTGGTTGGTTGGCCTCCGCTCAAGGCGCCCTCCGGCGGGGAGCCCAGGCGACACGGGCTGTCATGGGGCAAGCCTCCCAGGTCGAGCCCCCTGTTAGAGCAGCCATCATGCCGGGGGAGGCCGCTGACGCGGCCGCGGCTCCGAGTCCGCCCGTCTTGTTGCCGGTGCCGACATCGGTTCCTGCCGGGGCCGTTGCTGATTCGCCCGTGGAGCCGCCCGCCACCGCCGATGTTGAGATGGCTGAGGCGCCTCTACCCTCGGTCATCCCCGATCTCCCTATTCTCGACCATGAGGAGGGGGCGGCCGTTGTTGCCGAGGCCGGTGAGCGGAGGCTTGTCACCTTGGCCGAGGAGAGGCCCGATGCGTCGACTACAGTGGCACCTGATGCATCGACTGCAGGGGGACCCAGCGCCTCGGTCGTGGGGCGCGCAGAACCGTGGCCTGTTTTGGGGAGCAGCGGCCTTATCCCCATGTAGCTCAATCCCAATGAGTGGTGTGGGCAGCCGCTCCTGTTCTGGAGCCACGACACCTTGGAGCCCCTCCTTTCCCTTAACGATGAGTTGGAGGAGCAGTTCCGGGGTAATTTCCGTGAATATACCGAGGCGACGATGAGGTCTCTTCGGACGACCATGGAAATCCTTTTTAGGGACATTCCCAGGGTCTTCCAGGTAAGGATTTAGACGTGCGCCTCGCGTGATCAGGGCATTCTGGGTGATATCCTATCTTTCTCCCTCAGGATCTCGCGGACATGAGCACCACTAAGTCGCTGTTCATCCGTCGCGAGAGCGACGTTTGGGAGTTGCTGCGGTCCCAGTGGGCCACGCTTACCAAGGCTAATGAGCGCCTCGCCCAACGGAGCGCCGAGGTGGTGGACCTTCGGCTGCTCTATGATGAGCTGAAGTCGGAGGCAGCGGCGGCGTGGACAGAGGTGGCGTCGGCATGAACGAAGGCTTCAACGACATGGGAGCAGGTGGCCTCCCAGGCCGAGGAGATGCAACAGCGGTAGCTAGAGCTCGACCAGGTCACCAGCGAGCTGGACCAATTCTGGAGCCAAGCTGCCGAGGCCGTGAGCCGGGATGAGACCCTTAGGGGACAACTGGCTGAGGTTACGGAGTGGCTAGCCGAGGCGACCGCTCGGGCCAGGATCCTTGCGGAGGGCCTAGTCGTGGCCGTCGGGTCTGCCTGGTTCACCCAAGCCAGGGCCTCGCAGCAGCGTGCCCGGGCCGAAGGTATGTTTTGCTTGCTTTGTGACTTTGTTTTAGCTTCATTCTTTTCCTCGTGTCTGAAGAATATCGTCCGGCTGTCTTCAGGGTTCGAGGCGGCTCTCAACGAGTCCGTCAAGAACTGCAAGGCGCTTGCCCAGGCGGCTGAGCAGAAAGAGGCCGACCGCACGGCCATGTCCGAGGCCATCTCGGCCTTCTGCCGGACCTTTGGCCTCGACGACGTCCCCTCGGGCAGCTCCCCCTAGAGTCGCCTGCAGGCCTTGGGCGGCCACGTGCGCATCTGTCTCCGTGGGACGCTGCGCCATGGCGTTAGGCGGGCCTTCGCTGTCCTCGCTTCCCACTATGACGTGGATTTGGAGCGGGTCAGCGAGGGCTACTACTTACCCGACGAAGAGGAGGCCCCCTAGCGGAGGTCCAAAGGCTCGATGCGGCTGCCGAGGGCCCAGGCGCGGCGTTGGCTTCCTTTTTTGAGGTGGAGATCCTTCTGCCTGTGTCACCGTCCGAGGTCGGGCCAGATTTTGTCGTGGGTAGGAACGACGCCGAGGGTGCTGCTCCTCCCCCTGCCGATACCTGAGCCTGTGGGGAACAATTTATTCTAAGTATGTGTATGTTTCTTGCAGCCGTTGAGGCTTAAACATTTTTAGTGTCAGAGTATAAAGTTGCGTTTCCTTTCCTCTTGTTTCTAGCGCTAGGACTTGTTCGGTAGCAGAATCACTTATCCAAGCGCGAGTTACTTTTCGCGGAAGGTGATGAGTGAGGTATTTGTATCCCAGAGGCGTAGGAGTCCCTCGGCTCGGTCGGCCTTACCGTTCAAGGTTTCTCTCGCTCGTTTTTAGGATTCCGTTATTGATATAGTCGAAATGCACGAAAGTCATTTTCTACCCGAGCGTTAGGACTTGTTCGGTAGCAGAATCACTTATCTGGGCGTGAGTTATTTTTCGCGGAAGGTGATGAGTGAGGTATCCGTATCCCGGAGGCGTAGGAGTCCCTCGGCTCAGTCGGCCTTTCCATTCAAGGTCTCTCTCGCTCGTTTTTAGGATTCTGTTGTCGATATAGTCGAAAGGCACGAAAGTCGTTTTGGTAGAAAACCTTTCCGAGGAAAATTTTGACCCAGAGGGGGTTCCCCCCTTCTAGCCCCCGAGAGAGGGTCGGTTTTTGCTGAGGCAAGGCCGATCCTCCCTTGACAGCTAGACTTTTTATTTATACATGTAAAGAGACCGAGATACATGAACAACTTGAAACACTTTAAGGGTAAAAGCGACGTAGCTGTTCGATGTTCCAAGCGTTGCTGTAGACCTCGCCTTGATCATTGGCCAGCTTGTATGTCCCGGGCTTCAAAATTTTGGCGATGATGAACGGCCCTTCCCAGGGAGGAGTAAGCTTGTGGCGCCCTCGGGCATCTTGTCGTAGCCGAAGCACCAAATCTCCCACCTGAAAGCCTCGGGGCCTAATCCTTCGGTCGTGGTAGCGTCGCAGAGACTGCTAATACCGCGCTGAGTGTAGTAGGGCCACATCCCGAGCCTCTTCCAGCTGGTCTAATGAATCCTCTCGGCTGGTCTGGTTGTTTTGGTCATCGTAAGCCTTTGTCCTCGGGGAGCCGTATTCTAAGTCCGTGGGTAGGATGGCCTCGGCCCCATAGACTAGGAAAAACGGCGAGAAACCCGTGGCCCGGCTCGGCGTCGTCCTCAGACTCCAAACCACCGAGGGTAGCTCTTTTATCCATAGCTTGCCAAACTTGATGAGGTTGTTGTAGATCCTTGGTTTTAGCCCCTGCAAAATCATGCCATTAGCGTGCTCCACCTGCCCATTTGTCATTGGTTGAGCTACGACAGCCCAGTCCACACGGATGTGGTGGCCTTCGCAGAAGTCTAGGAATTTTTTCCCAGTGAATTGCGTGCCATTGTCGGTGATGATGGAGTTTGGGATCCCAAAGCGGTGGATGATATTTGTAAAGAACGCCACCGCCTGCTCGGACCCGATGCTGGTTAAGGTTCGGACTTCGATCCACTTGGAGAATTTGTCGATGGCGACCAGCAGGTGCGTGAAGCCCCTCGGGTGCCTTTTGCAAGGGACCGACGAGGTCCAGACCCCACACGACAAACGACCAAGTGATAGGTATTGTCTGTAGGGCCTGAGCGGGCAGGTGCGTCCGTCTCGCGTAGAATTGACACCCTCGGCAGGACCGTACAATCCTAGTGGCGTCGGCCACTGCGGTCAGCCAGTAGAAACCTTGTCGGAAAGCGTTTCCTATGAGGGCTCGAGGTGCTGCATGGTGACCGCAAGCCCCCGAGTGTATTTCTTGTAACAACTCTTGTCCTTGGGCAATGGATATGCATCGTTGCAGAATGCCTGAAGGGCTGCGGTGGTACATTTCTTTTTCATCTCCTAGTAAAACGAACGACTTGGCACGCCGAGCCAGTCGTCGAGCTTCGGCCTTGTCAAGGGGCAGCTCAACTCGGAGGAGATATTCTAGGTATGGGGTCCGCCAGTTTAGGTTTGGTGTGACCCCATTCTGCTCTATCTCGACACGCAGGGCCTCACCCTCGGCGGCCGAGGGTACCTCGGGCTGGGCCGAGGTCTCCTCAGGTTCGGGTGCGTCGTTGAGTTTGACGGATGGTTGATATATGTCCCTGGAGAAGACATTCAGGGGAACCGTTGTCCGTCTCGAGGCTATCTTAGCCAGCTCATCTGCAGTATCGTTGTACCATCGAGCAACATGGTTGAGTTCCAACCCATAGAACCTATCTTCCAAGCGCCGAACTTCGTCATAGTAGGCCTCCATTTTTTGGTCGCGGCAGTGATAGTTCTTCATGACTTGGTCAATAACGAGCTGTGAGTTGCCACGAGCGTCGAGGCGCCGAACCCCTAGCTCGATGGCGATGCGCAACCCATTCACCAAGACCTCGTATTCGGCCACGTTGTTTGATGTCGGAAAATGGAGGCGTATCACGTAGCACACATGTTTCCCGAGGGGTGAGATGAAGAGCAAGCCCACGCCTGCTTTGGTTTTCATCAACGACCCATCGAAGTACATGGTCCAAAGTTTGGCCTGGATTGGAGCCGTTGGCAACTGGGTGTTATTCCATTCAGCCAGGAAATCGTCCAAGACTTGGGATTTTATGGCCTTCCGAGGAGCGAATGACAGTGTTTCCCCCATGAGTTCCACCGCCCATTTCGCTATCCTACCCGAGGCCTCTCAGCTCTGGATGATCTCTCCCAGGGGGAAGGATGACACCACAGTCACCGGATGAGACTCGAAGTAGTGTCGTAGCTTTCGCCGTGTTAGAATCACTACGTACAGTAGCTTCTGGATTTGTGGGTAGCGGATTTGGTCTCAGATAGCACCTCGCTGATGAAGTAGACTGGCCTCTGGATGAGCAGTGCATGCCCCTCTTCTCGTCTCTCGACTACGACCGCAGCGCTGACCACCTGAGTGGTTGCGGCGACGTAAATCAAGAGGGCTTCTCCCGTAGCGGGGGGCACCAAGATGGGTGCATTAGCAAGGAGTGCCTTCAAGTTTCCGAGGGCTTCTTCGGCCTCAAGAGTCCAAGTGAAGAGCTTGGCCTTCCTTAAGAGGCGATATAAGGGCAATCCTTTCTCGCCAAGGCGCGAGACGAAGCGGCTCACAGCCGCAAGGCATCCCATAACCCTTTGTACTCCCTTTAAATCTTTGATGGGCACCATGTCGGTGATGGCCACGATTTTCTCCGGGTTGGCCTCGATGCCTTGTTCGGAGACGATGAACCCTAGGAGCATGCCTCGGGGGACTCCGAAGACACAGTTCTCGGGATTGAGTTTTACGCTCTTCGCTTTTAGGCACCTGAATGTCACCTCAAGGTCAGAGAGGAGGTCAGAGGCTTTCCTTGTTTTGACAACGATGTCATCGACGTAAGCCTTGACCGTTCTGCCAATGTGCTCTCCGAACACATGGTTCATGCACCTTTGGTATGTTGCACCTGCATTCCTCAAACCAAATGGCATAGTAGTATAACAATACATGCCAAAAGGTGTGATAAAAGAAGTCGCGAGCTGGTCAGATTCTTTCATCTTGATTTGGTGATAGCCTAAATAGGCATCGAGGAATGACAGGGTTTCGCACCCAGCGATGGAGTCCACAATTTGATCGATGCGAGGCAGAGGGTAGGGAACCTTCGGACATGCTTTATTTAACCCAGTGTAGTCTACGCATATCCTCCATTTCCCACCTTTTTTTCTTTACAAGTACAGGGTTAGCTAACCATTCTGGATGGAATACCTCTTTGATTAACCCTGCAGCCATTAGCTTGTGGACCTCCTCGCCTATGGCTCTATGCTTTTCTTCGTCAAAACAGCGCAGGTGCTGCTTCACGGGTCGGGCTCCGGCTCGGATGTCCAGTGAGTGCTCGGTGACATCCCTCGGTATGCCTGGCATGTCCGAGGGACTCCACGCAAATTTTTGGCGTTTGCGCGGAGAAAGTCAACGAGCACTGCTTCCTATTTAGGGTCGAGCTCGGAGCCGATCCTGACTTTCTTGCCAGCGTCGTTGCTGGGGTTGAGAGAGACAGATTTAACCGCCTTGGCTGGTTCGAAGTTGCCGGTGTGCCGCTTCGCGTCGGGCGCCTCTTTGGAGAGGCAATCCAGGTCGGCGATGAGGGCTTCGGCGTACTCCACGCATTCCACGTCACACTCGTAAGCGTGGCGGTACGTGGATCCGACGGTGATGGTTCCCTTGGGGCCTGGCATCTTGAGCTTGAGGTACGTGTAGTTGGGGAAGGCCATGAACTTGGCATAGCACGGTCTTCCCAACACCGCGTGATAGGTCCCTCGGAACCCGACTACCTTGAAAGTGAGAGTTTCCTTTTAGAAGTTGGAGGGAGTTCCGAAGCAGACGGGCAAATCAAGCTGCCCAAGGGGCAGGACACGCTTGCCGGGGACAATCCCGTGAAAGGGTGCTGCACCGGCCCGGATCATGGACCGATCAACCCCCAAGAGCTCTAGGGTCCCGGCGTAGATGATGTTGAGGTTGCTGCCTCCGTCCATGAGGACCTTGGAGAGCCTAGCGTTGCCGATGACAGGGTCGACGACAAGCGGGTACCTTCCTGGGCTCGGTATGTAGTCGGGGTGGTCGCCTTGGTCGAAGGTAATGGGTTTGTCGGACCAGTCTAGGTAGACTGGCGTCGCTACCTTCACCGAGCAGACCTCCCGGCGTTCTTGCTTGCGGTGTCGAGCCAAGGCATCTGCCACTTGCCCACCGTAGATCATGAAGCAGTTGTGGACCTCTGGGAACTCTTCTTCCCTGTTGCCTCCTTTCTTATTGTTGTCTTGGTCCTTGCCACCCTCCGCCGAGGGTCCAGCCTTATTGAAGTAATGCCGGAGCATGTCGCATTCTTTAATGGTGTGCTTGACAGGACCACTATGATAGGGGCACGACTCCTTGAGCATCTTGTCGAACACATTGGCCCCCCCGAGAGGCTTCTGAGGATTCTTGTGCTCGATAGCAGCGACGAGATCCACGTCAATGGCATTGCGTTTTGCTTGCGCCTTCTTTCTGGTCTTCTTCCTTGTGCCACGCTGGACGGACGCCTCGGGGACGTCTTCCTCCTGCCTTCCCTGAGGCTGCTTGTCCTTCTGGAAGATGACCAGAGGCAAACTTGGTGGCTATGTCCATCAATTCGCTCGCCTTGGTGGGTGTCTTGTGTCCCAGTTTGCTTACCAGGTCCCGACAAGTGGTGCCGGCGAGGAATGCTCCGATGACGTCCGAGTCGGTGATGTTAGGCAACTCGGTGCACTGCCTTGAAAACCGCCGGATGTACTCTCGCAGGGATTCCCCTGGCTGCTGGCGGCAGCTCCGGAGATCCCACGAGTTCCCAAGGCGCACGTACGTACCTTGGAAATTTCCAGCAAAGGCCTTGACTAGGTCGTCCCAGTCGAAGATCTGCGCAGGAGGCAGATGCTCCAGCCAGGCCTGGGCAGCGTCGAAGAGGAAAAGGGGGAGGTTGCGGATGATGAGGTTGTCGTCATCTATCCCTCCCAACTGGCACGCCAGCCGGTAATCCGCGAGCTACAACTCTGGCCTCGTCTCCCTTGAGTACTTGGTGATGGTAGTCGGGGCTTGGAACCAGGCTGGGAACGGCGCCCGTCGTCTGGCCCGGCTGAAGACCCGTGGACCTGGTGGTTCGGGCGAGGGGCTCTGGTCCTCCTCACTGTCGTAGCGTCCCCCGCGTCTGGGGTGGTAGCCTCGGTGTACCTTTTCTTCAAGGCGGGCTCGACGGTCGCGGCGGTGTTGCTCGTTGCCGAGGCGATCTCGGGCTACAGGTGACTCATCTCCTGTGTGATCGATGTGGACTGAGGCCTCGCGCGTGTGTCGGGAGGACCTTGCGTGATGCTCTGAGGGGCATCCTCGCCTTCGGGAGGCAGAGCTCTCGGCTTGTCGGGCTGCGGCATTTTCCAGGAGGTCCTTGAGTTTGCCCTGGATACGTCGCCCTTCGGTGGTGGATGGCTCCGGCATCGTTCGAAGTAACATCGCCGCTGCAGCTAGGTTCTGGCCTGCCCCGTTAAAGGTTGGGGGCAGCCATGCCTTGGCATCATTAATAATACAGCGCTGGACGTCCCGGGCCCGATGACACGCTCCTCCGGCGAGTGCCCGGCCTGCCCACTCTTGCTCGAGGTTTTGTCGGAGCTGCACAAGTCGCCCTGTTTCTTCGTCGAGCTTGGCCTGCATCTCGCGGAGTTGCTCGAGCTGTGTGCCCTGATCCCCCGTAGGGACCCGGGCCACAGCTAGCTCCCGTGGGATCTCAACACGAGACGCAGGTGCAAGGGCGACATCGTCTCCTGGCATGCCGGGGTGGTTGTCTCTATCGTGATCTTCCTGATCGATGTGGAAACACTCGCGAGTTGGGTCGTAACCCTCGTCGTCAAGGCTGTGGCCATCGTCAGAGCAGCCGGAGAGGCAGTGGCCACATGCGGATATGAAGTCTCGCATGGCACTGTGATCACGGAGTCCAGAGAAGTCCCAACTAACGTCGGGGTTGTCCTCTTCCTCGGAACCCGCGGGTCCGGAGGTTGAGACGGCCGTCAGTAGGTCCCAAGTTTACCACATATGGTACCCCGGAAGGTCATGATATGCCCTTGCGAAAGCGCTTACCAAAGTGGGGTCACTTGGTGGGTCGAAGCTGAATCTAAAGGGAACAGGATGGAAAACTGATGGTACCTCCTGGTTGGTGGACAGCGGCGAAGTTGCATCGGAGATGGAATGTGTCGTTATCTCAGGTGCGAGGCTAATGCCCGACAAGTCCCTCGCAAGGGTGTCGGCGTCATCAGTCCGCATGGGATTGGCACATCGCTGGGAAGCGACACTCGTCGTTGTCCCAGGTGCGAGGATAACACCCGACATGTTCCCCACAGGGGTGCCGGCGTCGTCGACTCGCTCTGGTCCGACAGCCGACAAGGTGCTGCCTCCTGCCTAGCCATGGTTGCCCCGTCTCCGCCTCCTCTGGCGAGGAGGGTGGCGGGGAAACCCGGGTGTTCCTCTTGCGCCACGGGGAGATGTCGTCGTCGAGTTCGCCTCCACCGGGCCAGCCGACGACCGTCGTTGTTGTCATGCTGCGGGGGGAGGAGTACCATGTCGTAGCTGTCGTTGGGGGACATGAACTCGAGACTCCCAAAGCGGAGCACCGTCCCGGGCTGAAGAGGCTGCTGAAGATTGTCCATCTGGATCTCAACGAGAAAGTATTGCCAACACGCGGCGAGCCCCTACCTGGCGCGCCAACTGTCGGCATTTCGGACCCGGGGGACCCTCAACCGAACCGACTAGTGAATTTTGTGCCGCGTGTCCCTGCCCAGATGGGTTGATGCAAGATGAAACACAAGAGGGGGGATGAGGCTTATATTATATTGCACCGGGGTGCTTGCAGTAGGGGCTACAAGCTTTGCGAGAGAGGGAACGGGTCCCAGGTCTCTTGAGAAGTCTAGTGTTGCGGAGTGGAGTTCGATGTTTGAGTGAATCCATCTCCGTCGTCCTTGCCGCCTCCCCCCTGCCCCCTGGGAAGGCCCTAGGCATCCCCTTTTATAGATACAAGGGGATGGTCCAGCTGTACATATGGGGGCATAGCTATGTGCTAACGTGGCCGGCGGAGAAGTGCTTGAGCCCTGTAGAAGCGTAGCTGGCGGTGCGGCCCTAGGTCCTGCTGACGTTTCTTTGCCTTCGTAGAGAGCTTGAGAACAATCGACGTCATGGACGCATGCAAAGAACCATCATTACCTGTTGCCAGAGTAATCTAGATGTGACACCGGTCTTGTTCCTTCGTAGCCTGAGGCGGCTAGCTAGAGGTAGGGTAATGATGCGTCCCCTGTAGCGTAGTCGGTCCGAGGCCGAGGTCGGTCGAGGCGGCGACTTTCTCCCGAGGCCGAGGCCAAGGTCGGGCGAGGCGGAGACCTTCTCCGGAGGCCGAGGCTGAGGCCGAGGCCTAGGGTCAGGCGAGGCGGAGACCTTCTCCCAAGGTCGAGGCTGAGGCTGAGGCCTAGGGTCGGGCGAGGCAGAGCTCCCTGTTGCGCCCAAGGCTGATCTCGAGGGAGGATGTGACTTACTGTTGTTAGTCTTACCCTGGTGGTTGGCACATTAGTCGGAACGGGGTGAATAGTGTTGTTTTCCTGTCAGAACGATCAGTAAAGGGGCGAAGTGACTGCGGTCATTTCGACCTTGCCAACTGAGGCGCGCGTGTCAGGATAAGGTGTCAGGTGATCCCTGCATTAAATGCACATGCGATACGGTCGGCGGTAAGGCGATTTGGCCGAGGTTGCTATACGACAAAGTTTGCCCGAGCTTAGCCTCGGGCGAGCCGGGGGTGCGCTCGTTGCCTGAGGAGGCCCTCGGGCGAGGCGTGAATTCGTCCGGGACTACGGTTCTTGCCCGAGTGTGTAATACCCTACCTCCACTGTGTGTATGTTGTATTGAGTATGTGAACTTGTGAGCTTGAGCGTCTATGTGAAAAATTGTCCTTGTAACGTTGTGTGCCTTCCCTTTTATAGTTTAAGGGAGGCACATACAAGGATGCTGAGCCCTGACATGTGGGCCTAGGAGCATAATGGATGGAATACATTATGTGGATAATTAATACTAATAACACCTGAGTAATCACCGGGCGCCATGATGGCCGTAGTCCATGCAGTATTGATAGGTGGCGCCTGTTTTCTTGGTAACGTGCGAGTAATGATGAGTAACAGCGCAGCCCACGCAACGTAGACCAGGCGCGCCGCCTGCCACTGGAATGGACAGGCACTCGTCTTATCCGCAATAAATGCAGGGGCAGTGTAGCCCAGAGGCTTTACGCCAGGCTCCATCTGTTGGCTTACGTCACGTGCAGTAGGCCACGTGGCAGCATCGGGTCTCCGCCTGGGCGGGGAGCAGAAGTGTATACGATAAGGTCCGGACACGTGTTGGCACTGGACCCCCGCCTGGACCTTGTCTAAGGCTTGGGTATGCTCCGTCCTGGAATCCCGGGACCCTGCTGTGAGCGGCCCGGACCCTTCATAGAGGGGTTCGGATCCCATCCTAGGGGTCCGGTTTGCACACGTGGAGGTCCTGGACCATACTCGGAGGCCCAGACTGTATATACAGGGGTCCGGTGCCTTTCCATGGGGGTCCGGACCTACTCACTGAAGGTGCCTCAGTGTCAGATTCTCTGGACACGTGGCAACACCGGACCTGCCCATGTGGTGGGGTCAGGTATTGTTGCTGGCCTAGAGTAGTCGCCTGAGGCTTGGGCGAGTCATGGTCTGGTCCCACATACAGGTCTTTTACCACGCGTCCAAGGATAGCTGCGTGGGTACTATGCCTTTATGCGGCAGTAAGGGGTACCCCTATTTTAGGGTACCGATAGTGGCCCCCGGGCCCACCTCAGGGGAGGATGCAAGCCTGCAGGTGGAGCCAAAGCTTGTTCCTTGCCTCAATATGGCCTGAGTGGTGATTGGGGCACCATCTTAGCACGCCTGCTGACGCGTCGCACTAATTCAGTGCATCTGTCGATGCACGCGCTGTCAATCCGCCTTCGGTCACGTCAACTGTCATATCTGTCCCCGCGGCCGACTGACCCACGTCCCCCACGTCTGGCGGTTTCGTCGGGCCATGCGTGGGGCGCCTCGTTGCCACTGCCTTGGTTAAAAATATCCTTCCGCAGCGGCCTCGAGGCGGCGTGCGATCATGTGCGGCGGTTCGCTCCCCGCGTGGCGGTTCACTCTTTTCGCACTCGAAGATCGGCACGCCAGCTGCATGACCTGTGGACCCGGGCCTCGTGTCCGAGACGGGGCTGCCTGGGTGCTAGGTGCGCGTCGGACGGGATTCCCTACAGCGTTTCAGGGCGCGAGCGGGTGAGTTTTCCTAGAAAAGGGATTCACCCCGCGTCGCCGCAGTTACCCTTTCGCATTCTCTCCCAATCGCTTACGCCCCTTTGCCTTCGTGTTTTTCGTTCCACGACCGCGCCGCCGGCTGTGCCTTTTTGCCTTCGTGCTTCTTCGTTCCATGCCCATGTCGCCGCGCACGCCATGGCTTCGCTCAGTCACCCTAACCGCTTCCAGTCCGAGGGGGAGCTCAACCTAGTGCGTGGCTTGCTTGGGTGGAGCGCGCCAGGGCTCGCCGGAAGGATTCACGTCGGCACGGCTCCCCTCGGTGACCTTGCCATCGGGGAGTTCGTGTTATTCGTCTCCTACATCTCCTGCGGGTTGGCGTTGCCAATCTCGCCTTTCTTCCTGCTGCTGTTGGAGGAGTTTGGGCTCCACCTTTAGCACCTTACACCCCACTCCATCCTCCAAGTGGCCATCTTCATCCACCTCTGCGAGATGTTCGTAGGGGTGCCCCCCTGTACTTCCCTCTTCCGCCACTTCTTCGTGCTGGTCAAGTCTGGGAAGGCTAGGAACCATCTTGGTGCCTACTACTTTCAAACGAGGCCGGATTTGGCCGTAGCCTACATCTCCACCTTCAGCGGCGCGAGGTGGAAAAACTGGCGCGGCGACTGGGTGATCGCTAGCGTCGAGGCCAACGACCGCCTCGTCCTACCGAGCAACGGGCCAGCCCTCGACTGCAAGCACTAGAGGACCAAGCCATCGCTATCACTAGAGCTCCTACCCATACTGGACAGGATCAAGACCTTGGCAACCAGTGGTCTGACCTCCATGCATGTGGTCGGCGACTTCCTGAAGTGCCGGGTCATGCCGCTGCAGAGGAGGCCACACCTGTGCTGCTGGTTCACTGGCCCGAATGATATCGGCAGGATCCAGCGCGGGCCAGGTACCGATCTGTCCTGGGAGGAGCTGGAACTCCTGGTGAAGGGGATTACAGGTGAGTCCTTTGTCCCTGAATCTTTGATACTCCCCCAGGACATCTCTGCGCTCTGTGATGATCCAGGGCTGCGAACGGCGGTCTTAGCCATGCTGTCGACCCTCGACGACAGCGGCGTGGCAGTTCGTCAGACCGGCGGTCGGGACCCCCTCCGCGGGATCTAGATCCCTGGTGTACCGTCTGGGGCCCCCAGCCCGCCGGTCCAGCCCCTTGTGCCGGTCCCACCGTGGCCCCAGTCCCTTGGACAAGGGCAAAGGGGCTACAAGCAGGGTCTCCGCCCCAGGTAGCTCCGGGGGTTCGAAGGAGGAGAGGCGGCGTAGGCTACGTCGCGTTGACGGGTCGCTCGTTTCAGAGCCCTCCCAGAAGCGTCAGAGGACCGTAGGTGGGACCGAGGGGGCCAACTCTCAGGCCCCAACGTGCAGAGGCGCGTCAGCCCTCCGGTCCCACCACCACCACCACCATCCAGGGGTGATCACCCCCGGGAGCACCACCACCAGCAGCAGCAACAGCAACAACCACCACCAGCGCAGCAACAGCAGCAGGAGCGGCGGTCGTCCCGCTTCTAGGGTCGCTGGAAAGTCCAGGGCCCCAAGTAAGTGTAGCCCCTTTTTTCCACAAGTCTAGTTATCATGTCGACGGGTCTTAACCCGTCCTTTGTTTGCCAAGGCTTCCTCCCCCTCTGCTCCCAAAGTCGCGCCTCCTCGGCCAGATACCAGGCCCGCCGGCGGGTCTGGCTCTCAGCAGCAAGAATCTGCTGAGAGTGGTGTCGGCGGAGTGCACCCAGCTACCGCCGAGACAGCGCCACCGGCCTCCCACATCCCAATTGGGGGTCCGGCTGCGGCGGTGCCAGCGTCAGGCGGCACCGCGGCGGCGGCAAAGGTCCCAGCTCGGGGACCTGCGCCCGCTCCCAACACCGGGGGTGACCTAGGAGGCGCGTCTAGCTCCGTCCCTCCACCTGCTCCGGAGGAGATGGAGGTGATTTTTGGGCGATGGCTCCGGTCAGGTACCGAGCCAGACGCGGCGCCAATCCCCCTTCCCCGGGTGCTGTCTCGCGCCCACCAAGTCCTCAATGAAACCGAGGCAGCCATCCGGCGAGAATGGGAGGCGCTTGAATCCGAGCACCAGCGCCTCAGCGACTGGCGCACCCAGCTGGAGGAGCGCACCAAGGCGGCGTCCCGCCAGTTCGCCTCTAAGCGGTTCGAACTCGTGTGGGACCGCAAGGATTACAAAAGGGACCTCCAGAAGGTGTTTGCCAGGGAGCTGCAGGCCTCCCTACGGGAGAAGAAGGTGGCTAAGTGGAAGGAGGCCCTGAGCCAGAGGGAGGCTCTCACAACAGAGCTCGGGGCCAAGCTGAATGCCCTGGACCAGACCCTGGAGGCCCAGCGGGTCCAGCAAGTGGAGGCCATAGAAAGGATGAAAAAATGGCAGCAAGAGCTGGAGGACAAGGCTAGCGACATTGCCCTCGCCGAGGAGAACCTCAAGGAGAAGGATACGTCCCTGGACAGGCGGGAGACGGACCTCACTAGGCGGGAGAAGGATCTCGCCTTCAGGGAGGAAATTGTAATACTCAAATTTGTATACAAAGGAATATGGTGGATTTCCACATTTTGTGTGCCTTAATTGCATCATGAAAAAGAGCATACACAAAGTTTAAAAATGAATTAAAATAAATGGTAAAAAAATTTAATAATAATAATAATATGCATCATGTTGGGTTAAATGTTTGTGCATTAAATAAAATAATAAGGGCAATAATAATGAGGTAATAACCCTAAAAGTTGGATTAAACCCTAAATTGAAATTAGGGTTTGGAAATAAGAAGAGATAAAGGAGATGAATAATAAATAATATATATACAAATAACTATCCACAGCATTTGTACCTCTAACATCACCAATATAATTTTGTAATGAGGAGCCACAAAAGTTTGAATTAAACTTGAATTCAAATTGGGTTTGAAAATGGAGAAAAAAGAAATGGAAAAGAAAAAGAATAAAACCAACTAACCTTACCTGGGCCGGAATCCCGCAATTTGGCCCACCAGGATTTTCTCACCGCGTGGCCCATCAACCAGGGGGGAAGCGCCGACAGCTCGACCCCACGCGTCAGTCGCTATCGCCGCACGCTTCCTCTGCATCTCACTGGTGCGTGGGACCGCCCTGGCAGCGCTCGCTCTTCCCCCTCAACAGAAATCGTGAGTTCACCGGCGAGCCCCTCTCCCCTTTTCCGTTGACGCCGTTGCTAGCCGGGCACCTCCATGGACCATATAACGGTTGCGCTCTCCCTTCCCTTTCCCCTAAACCCTCCTGTGTCGTTGCATACGCCGAACACCACTCGCCGCCACCACCCGCCACGGAGCCCTGTGTCCCGCCATCGCTGACTGGAGCCATACACATCACCCGAGCTCCGGGTAGGGGTCTAGGGCCTTCGGTGGACACCACTGATACTCACCGAGCACCAAGCGCAACAATTGATTGACTGCATCATCAGCGATTGCTCGTCGTCGCTGCGCTTCCACCTCCGCCCGCAGCTCACCGTGGACAACTCGCTTGTGCCAGCAATTCCCAGTAAGAAACCCTCGCCCAAACCCGCTTTCATATCCGCAACGTGTAGCAGAAGTTAATTTATGTTTGGTGCCCCCGAACCGGAGAATTGGACCGCCGGTGGTGATCCTCGCCGCCGTCGGGCATTTGGGGGGATTTGGTCGGACGAGGACGATGGGATGTGGACGGTTGATCAATGGATCAACGGTCCCGATCATATCGCAGGTTGGGTGATGTCTGTGCCGCTGGATTACCGATGGACGGCGCTGATTTGGTCTTAGAATTGTGAGGCGCAGAATTAGTTACTGCCGTTGGATGCGATTTATGCGGGGAGGATTTGATTTCGGGTCTTTAAAATCATGACCGTCCGATCCAATCGTGCGGCTAGGATTAGAAGCGGTGTGCCGCTTCGGTGCATTAAATCCACACCGTTCGGATCTAATCCGACGGCCAGAACGGCCCGATACCCTTTCGGCCTGCATCTTTTGCTAAAGAGACCCTGGGTAAAGCGAAAATCAACCCGCCATCCGTATAGACTGTTCCCTGAGTCTGGGGTATTTTGCGCCAGGGCCCCTGAGTTTTCTGGAATTCGAGGCCTAGTCTAGGGGATATTAAAAACCGAGAAAATGATTATAGAATTTAGTTTTTAATACAAAAACAATTCTAGAAACTTGTAAAATTCGTAGAAATTCCATTTTTGACCCAAATTGAGCCATTCCAATTTCTAAAATTTTGTAATAATATTCTCTATCATTTAGAGTCACTGTTTTGACATGAACTCTGTTAGAACATTAATTTAACATTTAATCCTAATTTAATCACATTAAACCTTAGGAAATTCACAACTTGAAACCTATAACTCCAAATTTAGTGATTCCAGTCCCTATGCTCTTATTTTAATGTGTAGATTTTTACTGTATATTTATTTTACATGTTTGGTGTGATGTTGATTTTGGCTATACTATGTATGTATTGTGTTGATGCGAATAGACGAGCAAGCCACTGTGGAAACTGAGGTTCAACAAGTAGAGGTAGCTGAGCAGGAGCTCATTGAAGGCAAGTTGTGTCCTTGATCACTTACTTTTCCCAGCCATGTTCTTATTAACTTTAATGATCTGCATAGGTTAATTTTGATGGGAGCCTTTATGTTACCCCAGTTTTGATTACCTCTATACCTTGTTCACCCCTGAAATATTTTTGGGTAGTACTTGCTATTGCTTTATGTGGATTGGGTATGGAGATTGACTATTCATGATTATTCTGTTATTATCTTGTTAGTATTACTGTTCATGTTAAGATCATTAAATTAATGGGAACATGGAGCGACCACCCGGGAAAACAGTGCTACCACAAGGGTTTAATGGGATGCCCTTGGCTAATTAACTAGGAAAGCTAGTGGAGGGCTACCTTACCCGAAAGGGGCAAGGGCAGTAGGGGAGTGGTCAGTGTAGGGAGGTCCTTGTTTGATTTTGCTGCGATGGCGGTCAGGCAAGAACCCTGCACTGGAGCTTCCTATAAACTGTAGCGGGTAGTCTGAAGCTAGTGGAACTTTGTAAAGGCCTCGTAGTGTTACCCTGCCTTGCTTCCTTGGTAGAGGTGTATGGGATTCATGACCCCTTGGTAGATGGGTAACACGGCTTATGGGTAAAGATGCGCAACCTCTGCAGAGTGTAAAACTAGTATACTAGCCGTGCTCACGGTCAAGAGCGGCTCGGACCCTCACATGATTAACTATGGAACTTAAATTTAATTTGACATTTGCATCGCATTTGGGATTATTTTACTATTACTGTTCTTTATTATTATTAAGGTTTGGTATTTACTTACACTTAGTAATTGCTAATAAAATTTTGACCAACTTATAAAAGCAATGCTCAGCCTTAGCCTTTATTTCTTTGATCAGCCTTACACTACATGAACTCCCACCTTTGGTGAGTTCATGCCACATTATTCCCCACGACTTGTTGAGCTATGAACGTATGTGAGCTCACTCTTGCTGTCTCACACCCCCCCACAGGAGAAGAACAGGTGGTCGAAGAGGAGCCGCCTAACACTGAGGAGTTCGATCTGATCTAGGTGGCGTTTCTCAGTCGACATTGGCGCCGACGATCCTTAGTTCGTTTTATGATTATACTTTTATTTTGTAATAAGTCTTCCGCTATGTAATAATTACTCTGATGTTTTATGACATTTATCTCTATACACTCTGTTATTATATATGTTGTCTTCTTGGCGCATGTATGAGATGCACCCGGCTTTGTCCTTTAAAACCGGGTGTTACAGAGGTGGTATCAGAGGAAATGTTGACTGTAGGACGAAACCTAGATAGAAATGGGCAACCCTTACCTACTTATCTCATTCTGATTCATTCTATACTTACCTTACTCTGATTCTTTCTACACTTATCTTGATCCTGTCTCACCTTCTACTGTTCTACTCTGATCCTTCTTACCTTTTCTAATCTAAGACAAGATGAATTTCACACCTTGGAATCCCTACCCCTATGACATTTTAAGAGATAGGAGGCCTAAGACCAAATCAAAACTATTTTCTATATTTAAAAAAATGTTGTTTGATTGTTCTGGTGGAAAATGTCTGATTTGCTTCTTTGATTGATTGAAGTATTAAATATGGACATCTTAGGATGTACCACTATAAGGTAATGAATTAGCTATGGTAGGTAAAACACTAAACTGCTTAGCTAATAAATCCTCCAAAGTAACATGATTGTAATTACTGCCTTGTCTACTGCTTTTTCTTACCATATGTATCTAACTCAGATGGTCAATACCAGGAGGGGTGGTGGAATTGATTTGCCTCCTAACCGACACACTCGAAGGATATATAGACAACCTCAGCCACAGCCTGCAGGGATGAATCCTCCTAATCCTCCACCAGGCGGAGTTGACCCACTAGTTGCTGCTCAGATGGCAGTGATGCAGCAAATGGCGGACACTATGGCTGATATGCGTGCCCAGATGCAGCAAGAACGCCAGGAAATGCGTCAGGAAAGAGAAGATATACGCCAGGAGTTGCACCAGGAGAGAGATGAGATACGCCAAGAAAGGAGGGCGCAACAACAGCAGCTGCAACAGCAACTTCAACAACAGCAACAGCAGCAACAAGTACCACTGCCACCACCACCACCACCAGTTCCACCTCGTGATAAGCACCGGGAGTTTATGAGTCATAAGCCACCGACCTTCGCCAGTTCGCCAGATCCACTTGATGCAGATGATTGGCTGAAAGCAATTGAGAAGATGCTCAACATTGCACAATGCACTGACCGGGAGAAGGTTTTATATGCTTCTGGACGTCTGACTGGTCCTGCTGCTGACTGGTGGGATTTTTATACCGCTGCCCATGACGCTGCTGATACTATTACTTGGGCAGAGTTCAGTACACAATTCAGGAACTACCATATTCCAGCTGGTATGATCAAGATCAAGAAGAAGGAGTTTCTGTCATTAAAGCAAGGCAACATGTCAGTCAGCGAGTACAGAGATAAGTTTATTCAGCTTTCGAGGTATGCTCCAGAGGAGGTTGCTGGGGATGAAAGGAAGCAGGAGCACTTCATTGAAGGACTTAATGGACCCTTGCAGTATGCACTGGTTGCACACACCTTTCCATCATTTCAGAGGCTACTGGATAAGGCTCTTGCTATTGAACACAAGCGTGTTCAACTGGGTGATTTGAAGAGGAAGGCTATCTCACAAGGACAGGGTAGCAGCAGTGTTCGTCCTCGCTATAATTCACCACAGGGTACACCGACCCGACCAGGAGGACCACGCCCAGTTCAGCAATCACCACTGAGGACTCCACCTCCTCGACAGGCTACCCCCGATGGCACCCCGACGAAGTTTGCAGGACAGAGTCCAGGTACTACGTGTTTCAAGTGTGGGAAGACTGGTCATTATGCAAATGTCTGCCCACAGAGGATTGCTACTACGCCAGCTCAGAACAAGCAACAGACCCCTGGCAAGGGATATTCTATAGCCAGGGTGAATCAAGTCAGCGTTGATGATACTCCTGATGGTGGGGACCTCGTAATTGGTATGTTTTATGTTAATGCAATTCCTGCAACAATATTATTTGATTATGGTGCTACACATTCATTCATGTCTGCTAGATATGCCAACACAAATGAAATACCACTGCTAAATATGAGAAAACCCATGATAGTAATTACACCTAAAGGGCCTGTTGAGGCGAATCAAATGACACGTAGATTGACCTTGACCATTATGGGTAGAGAATTTGGAGCTACTGCTATAATATTAGAGTCAAGCAGTATAGATCTGATCCTTGGTATGTCATGGCTAAGAAAAGCAAAGGCCGTTATAGCATGTGGTAGAGGTACCGTAGAACTCACTACCACTAAAGGAGAAAGATTTCAAGTTAATATTGCAGTAACCTCCTCATCCATGCGTGCAATGTTCTTTATGCCTGAGGAGTTTGCTGGTGACAACATCCGGGTGGTCAGAGATTTTCTGGATGTCTTTCCAGAGGAGTTACCAGGGATGCCACCTGATAGAGAAGTTGAGTTTGTTATTGATCTCTTACCTGGAACCGCCCCTATTTCTAAACGACCCTATAGAATGTCCGTAGAGGAGTTGAAGGAAGTTAAGAAGCAGTTAACTGAGTTACAAGAGGCTGGGTACATTCGTCCGAGTTCCTCACTGTGGGGAGCACCGGTACTGTTTGTACAGAAGAAGGATGGATCACAAAGAATGTGTGTGGATTATAGATCACTTAATGATGTTACTGTGAAGAACAAGTATCCGTTGCCCCGCATTGAGGATTTATTTGATCAGATGAGAGGAGCCAGGGTATTCTCGAAGATTGATCTCCGATCGGGATACCATCAGATGAAGATTAGACCATCAGATATTCCTAAGACGGCTTTCTCAACCCGATATGGATTATACGAGTTTACTGTTATGTCATTTGGATTGACCAATGCACCAGCCTATTTCATGAATTTGATGAACAAGGTGTTTATGGAGTACTTGGACAGATTCGTCGTGGTGTTCATCGACGATATTCTTATCTATTCCAAGAGTGATAGTGATCACGACGAACATCTGAGATTGGTACTACAGAAGCTGCGAGATAATCAGCTCTACGCTAAGTTCAGCAAGTGCGAGTTTTGGATTGACAAGGTGCCATTCCTTGGTCATATTATTTCTAATGGAGGAATAGTAGTGGATCCTGCTAAAGTGAAGGAGATAATGGAGTGGAGAGTGCCCACTACAGTTACTGAGATTCGAAGTTTCTTGGGACTCGCAGGATATTATCGGAGATTCATTGAAGGGTTCTCTAAGATTGCCAAACCTATGACCTCGCTTTTGGAGAAAGGAAGAGAATTCAAGTGGGATGAGAAGTGCCAAGAGAGCTTTGATCAATTGAAGGAGAGACTAATGTCGCCACCAGTATTGATTATGCCAGATCTACAGAAGGGATTTGACATTTACTGTGATGCATGTGGCCAAGGACTTGGATGTGTGCTCATGCAAGAAGGACATGTGATTGCCTATGCATCTCGTCAGGTGTGGAAGCATGAACTGAACTACCCCACTCATGACTTGGAACTGGCTGCCGTTGTGCATGCACTTAAGATTTGGAGACACTATATTATGGGAACTAAGTGCCAAGTATACACGGACCATAAGAGCTTGAAGTACATATTCACTCAAAAGGATCTCAACCTTAGGCAACGCCGTTGGTTGGAGCTCATTAAGGATTATGATTTGGAGATTCACTATCACCCAGGCAAGGCGAATTTGGTTGCAGATGCCTTGAGTCGGAAGGAGCATGTTCACTCCACTTTCGTTGTCCAGCTACCTGATGAATTAGCAAAAGACTTTGAGAGGCTCAACCTGGGAATTGTTACACATACGGAAGGAGTGACTATTGAATTGGAACCTACCTTGGAGCAAGAAATTCGTAAAGGTCAGGTTGGTGATGCCAAAATCCAGGAGATCAAGGATCTGATAACAGAGGGTAGAGGCCCAGAGTTCACGGAGGATGAGCAAGGCACGATATGGTTCAAGAATCGGATCTGTGTTCCCGATATTGATAGTCTTCGGGAAACCATATTGAAGGAGGCACATGATTCAGTTTACTCTATCCACCCTGGGAGTACTAAGATGTATCAAGATTTGAAGCAGAAATATTGGTGGTATGGATTGAAGAGAGATGTGGCTGCACATGTGGCTATGTGCGATGTGTGCCAAAGAGTTAAGGCTGAACAGCAGAGGCCAGCCGGACTATTGCATCCACTGAAGATACCTGAGTGGAAATGGGAAGAGATTGGCATGGACTTCATTGTTGGATTACCCCGCACGTCTGCTGGATATGATTCTATATGGGTGATTGTGGACAGGCTAACTAAAGTAGCCCACTTTATTCCAGTGAAGACCACGTATTCAGGAGCCAAGTTGGCAGAGTTGTACATGGCACGGATTGTATGCCTGCATGGTGTACCAAAGAAGATTGTGTCAGACCGGGGATCATAGTTTACCTCTCGATATTGGAAGAAGTTGCATGAGTCATTGGATACAAGATTGAATTTTAGTTCGGCTTACCATCCCCAGACTGATGGGCAGACTGAGAGGACTAACCAAGTGCTTGAAGATATGTTAAGAGCTTGTGCTCTTAAGCATGGTGGTAGTTGGGATAAGAGTCTACCGTATGCGGAGTTCTCTTATAATAATAGCTATCAGGCCAGTTTGAAGATGTCACCGTTTGAGGCTTTATATGGCAGAAAGTGCAGGACTCCACTGTATTGGGATCAAACTGGTGAAAGACAGTTGTTTGGACCTGAGATTATACAGGAAGCAGAGGGGCAAGTTCAGCAAATAAGGGAGAATTTGAGAACTGCACAATCTAGGCAGAAAAGCTATGCTAACACCCGGAGAAGACTACTTGAGTTTAAGGAGGGAGATTATGTCTATTTGAAGGTGTCACCACTCCGGGGTATGAGAAGATTCAAAGTCAAAGGAAAGTTGTCCCCTCGCTTTATTGGACCCTTCTTAATCTTGAAGCGAGTGGGAGAAGTTGCATATCAATTGGAGTTACCGGATCATCTCGCGGATGTTCACGATGTCTTTCATGTATCTCAGTTGAAGAAATGCCTCAGGGTGCCTGAAGAACAATTACCAATGGAAGACCTTAGCATTCAAGATGACCTGACTTATGCTGAGTACCCCATCAAGATTTTGGATACTTTGACTCGAGTTACAAGGAATAAGGTTATAAAGATGTGTAAAGTTCAATGGAGTCACCACGGTGAAGATGAAGCAACTTGGGAAAGAGAAGAAGAGCTTCGTATAGATTTTCCCCACCTTTTCCCTAGATCTTCCTAAATCTCGAGGACGAGATTATTTTTAAGGGGGGTAGGATTTGTAATACTCAAATTTGTATACAAAGGAATATGGTGGATTTCCACATTTTGTGTGCCTTAATTGCATCATGAAAAAGAGCATACACAAAGTTTAAAAATGAATTAAAATAAATGGTAAAAAAATTAATAATAATAATAATATGCATCATGTTGGGTTAAATGTTTGTGCATTAAATAAAATAATAAGGGCAATAATAATGAGGTAATAACCCTAAAAGTTGGATTAAACCCTAAATTGAAATTAGGGTTTGGAAATAAGAAGAGATAAAGGAGATGAATAATAAATAATATATATACAAATAACTATCCACAGCATTTGTACCTCTAACATCACCAATATAATTTTGTAATGAGGAGCCACAAAAGTTTGAATTAAACTTGAATTCAAATTGGGTTTGAAAATGGAGAAAAAAGAAATGGAAAAGAAAAAGAATAAAACCAACTAACCTTACCTGGGCCGGAATCCCGCAATTTGGCCCACCAGGATTTTCTCACCGCGCGGCCCATCAACCAGGGGGGAAGCGCCGACAGCTCGACCCCACGCGTCAGTCGCTATCGCCGCACGCTTCCTCTGCATCTCACTGGTGCGTGGGACCGCCCTGGCAGCGCTCGCTCTTCCCCCTCAATAGAAATCGCGAGTTCACCGGCGAGCCCCTCTCCCCTTTTCCGTTGACGCCGTTGCTAGCCGGGCACCTCCATGGACCATATAACGGTTGCACTCTCCCTTCCCTTTCCCCTAAACCCTCCTGTGTCGTTGCATACGCCGAACACCACTCACCGCCACCACCCGCCACGGAGCCCTGTGTCCCGCCGTCGCTGACTGGAGCCATACGCATCACCCGAGCTCCGGGTAGGGGTCTAGGGCCTTCGGTGGACACCACTGATACTCACCGAGCACCAAGCGCAACAATTGATTGACTGCATCATCGGCGATTGCTCGTCGTCGCTGCGCTTCCACCTCCGCCCGCAGCTCACCGTGGACAACTCGCTTGTGCCAGCAATTCCCAGTAAGAAACCCTCGCCCAAACCCGCTTTCATATCCACAACGTGTAGCAGAAGTTAATTTATGTTTGGTGCCCCCGAACCGGAGAATTGGACCGCCGGTGGTGATCCTCGCCGCCGTCGGGCATTTGGGGGGATTTGGTCGGAGGAGGACGATGGGATGTGGACGGTTGATCAATGGATCAACGGTCCCGATCATATCGCAGGTTGGGTGATGTCTGTGCCGCTGGATTACCGATGGACGGCGCTGATTCGGTCTTAGAATTGTGAGGCGCAGAATTAGTTACTGCCGTTGGATGCGATTTATGCGGGGAGGATTTGATTTCGGGTCTTTAAAATCATGACCGTCCGATCCAATCGTGCGGCTAGGATTAGAAGCGGTGTGCCGCTTCGGTGCATTAAATCCACACCGTTCGAATCTAATCCGACGGCCAGAACGGCCCGATACCCTTTCGGCCTGCATCTTTTGCTAAAGAGACCCTGGGTAAAGCGAAAATCAACCCGCCATCCGTATAGACTGTTCCCTGAGTCTGGGGTATTTTGCGCCAGGGCCCCTGAGTTTTCTGGAATTCGAGGCCTAGTCCAGGGGATATTAAAAACCGAGAAAATGATTATAGAATTTAGTTTTTAATACAAAAACAATTCTAGAAACTTGTAAAATTCGTAGAAATTCCATTTTTGACCCAAATTGAGCCATTCCAATTTCTAAAATTTTGTAATAATATTCTCTATCATTTAGAGTCACTGTTTTGACATGAACTCTGTTAGAACATTAATTTAACATTTAATCCTAATTTAATCACATTAAACCTTAGGAAATTCACAACTTGAAACCTATAACTCCAAATTTAGTGATTCCAGTCCCTATGCTCTTATTTTAATGTGTAGATTTTTACTGTATATTTATTTTACATGTTTGGTGTGATGTTGATTTTGGCTATACTATGTATGTATTGTGTTGATGCGAATAGACGAGCAAGCCACTGTGGAAACTGAGGTTCAACAAGTAGAGGTAGCTGAGCAGGAGCTCATTGAAGGCAAGTTGTGTCCTTGATCACTTACTTTTCCCAGCCATGTTCTTATTAACTTTAATGATCTGCATAGGTTAATTTTGATGGGAGCCTTTATGTTACCCCAGTTTTGATTACCTCTATACCTTGTTCACCCCTGAAATATTTTTGGGTAGTACTTGCTATTGCTTTATGTGGATTGGGTATGGAGATTCACTATTCATGATTATTCTGTTATTATCTTGTTATTATTACTGTTCATGTTAAGATCATTAAATTAATGGGAACATGGAGCGACCACCCGGGAAAACAGTGCTACCACAAGGGTTTAATGGGATGCCCTTGGCTGATTAACTAGGAAAGCTAGTGGAGGGCTACCTTACCCGAAAGGGGCAAGGGCAGTAGGGGAGTGGTCAGTGTAGGGAGGTCCTTGTTTGATTTTGCTGCGATGGCGGTCAGGCAAGAACCCTGCACTGGAGCTTCCTATAAACTGTAGCGGGTAGTCTGAAGCTAGTGGAACTTTGTAAAGGCCTCGTAGTGTTACCCTGCCTCGCTTCCTTGGTAGAGGTGTATGGGATTCATGACCCCTTGGCAGATGGGTAACACGGCTTGTGGGTAAAGATGTGCAACCTCTGCAGAGTGTAAAACTAGTATACTAGCCGTGCTCACGGTCAAGAGCGGCTCGGACCCTCACATGATTAACTATGGAACTTAAATTTAATTTGACATTTGCATCGCATTTGGGATTATTTTACTATTACTGTTCTTTATTATTATTAAGGTTTGGTATTTACTTACACTTAGTAATTGCTAATAAAATTTTGACCAACTTATAAAAGCAATGCTCAGCCTTAGCCTTTATTTCTTTGATCAGCCTTACACTACATGAACTCCCACCTTTGGTGAGTTCATGCCACATTATTCCCCACGACTTGTTGAGCTATGAACGTATGTGAGCTCACTCTTGCTGTCTCACACCCCCCACAGGAGAAGAACAGGTGGTCGAAGAGGAGCCGCCTAACACTGAGGAGTTCGATCTGATCTAGGTGGCGTTTCTCAGTCGACATTGGCGCCGACGATCCTTAGTTCGTTTTATGATTATACTTTTATTTTGTAATAAGTCTTCCGCTATGTAATAATTACTCTGATGTTTTATGACATTTATCTCTATACACTCTGTTATTATATATGTTGTCTTCTTGGCGCATGTATGAGATGCACCCGGCTTTGTCCTTTAAAACCGGGTGTTACAGAAATGCTTGAAAGGCGGGGCATGTTGCTGGCCGAGCACGAGCTCGAGGCAGAGGAGAAGGAGCAGAAGCTTGACGAGCGGATCCACTGGTTCGAAGCGACGCAGGCGGCGCCGGGTCTCCAGGCGACGGAGGCCACCAAGAAGGCCCTGGAAGATCTCTAGGCAGAACACTGCGCTGGGGTCTAGCGGATAGCTGAGTGGGCTGGCGAGGCGAGCACGGTGCTGGTGCCACTAGGGATGAGTCCCACCCCAGTGTCGGAGCTACCAGCGTCGATCTTCGATGCCCTCCTGGTGCTGGACTCCACTGCCAAACGGCTTCGTCGCCTAGACCAGATCCTCGGTGCCCGCCTGGAGGTAGAGGGCAGCAGGCTCTACCGAGCGGTGGTGGATCACGTGCTGACGTGCTTCCGGAGCCACAACCCGGCCATGTCCTTGGCGCCGGTGCTCAATGGTCCGGTGGCCGCCACAGAAGACGCCACCCGGGAGAGCATCCAAGACGTCGTGGAGATGGTGGCCGCGCATTTCCAGCGCGACCCTACCGATGTCGAGTAGCTCGTACCTGCAGAGATGAGGCTAGGGTTCCGCTTGAAGGTGGATGTAATAATCTTTGGACACATATCATACTTTTGAGAACCGTTAATTTAATAGCATCAGAACTTATCTGTATGTTAGAGCATCATCAACTTCTACCTGATACCTGGCCCCCCTGGGAGGTAGGTTCGACATGTCAAGGCTAGATACCAGCATACCACAGAAAGAATTGGTGACCCGGCCCCGAGGAGGTAGTCTTGACTAGGACCTAGACATGCACACAGCTTTGGCTAGGAAATTTTAGTAGCACACCCATAGGACCCACCAACTGGTATCTTTTATCCTTTGATTCATGCAACAGGACCTGCAGGATTTAGCCTGGGAAGCCAAGCCGTATGCCCGGTCCCCCTGGATCACAACTCCAAATACTAGGACACCCATCGTAGAGTGGTGGAGCGTGCAGGCTTAGGGTACGGAACCATGCTAAGCGGCTACACAGCTCTGGACCACCCCAGGAGATGAGTGTCCATTCTCTAGAACTGGCCCCCAGGCTACCGGATCCCCTGCCATTGTAGAGGGGTCCTAAACTACAAGCCTGGCTACTCAATTCGGATGTCATCATACCAGCAAGGGTGGGAAACTGTATGGGTGGGTTAGAATAAAAAATAATGCTCATAAATTGAAGTAGAACGAACCATCACAAAAGCTTATCTAGGGGGTAAATTCTTTCCTTATAACTTGATATACATGGGTGCAGACCAATAGGCCGGGCTTACAAGGGCGGACCTCACCGGATTGACGTACACATATGCAGAACCCAGTTACAAAGGAAGAAAACTCAATCCCCCAGTTTCGCTTCTATGGGTAGAACTTACGGAGATGCTCTATGTTCCAGGGATTGGGAAGAGGCACTACTTCAGTTGTGGCAAGGCGGACACATCCGGGTCAGCATATTTCCATCACCTTGAAGGGTCCCTCCCAACTGGGGGAGAGTTTGTGGAGCCCTTCTTGGTTTAGTACTCGCCTTAGGACCAGGTCTCCGACCCTGAGCTCCCTACTATGCACGAACCGTTGGTGGTAGCGCCTGAGTGCCTGGTTGTACCGTGCGTTTCGGATCGCCGCTCACCATCTGCGCTCATCGATGAAGTCCATGTCCTCACACCGTAGCTGTTCCTGCATAGACTCATCGAAAGACTGGACCCATGGGGAGCCCATAATGATTTTCGAGGGAAGGTAGGCTTCGGCCCCGTAGACCAGGAAGAACGGGGTCTCCCCGATAGCTCGGCTGGGTGTGGTCCGGTTCCCCAGAGTACGGACGGAAGCTCGTTGACCCAATTTGCACCATGCTTTTTCAAATAGTCATAGGTGCGTGTCTTGAGTCCCCTAAGGATTTCTGTGTTTGCCCTCTTCGCCTGGCTGTTGCTCTTGGGATGAGCCATAGACGCAAAGCAGAGCTGGGTGCCGATGCCCTCGCAATACTCCTGGAAGAGCCAACTTGTAAACTGGGTCCCGTTGTCTGTAATGATACGGCTTGGGATCCCAAATCTACAGACAATCGACTTGAGGAAGGCGACAACAACACCCTAGGTGATACTGACCACAGGGGTGGCCTCCGGCCACTTTGTGAACTTATCGATGGCGACGAAGAGGAAACGGTACCCGCCAACGGCCCTGGGGAATGGTCCCAGGATATCCACCCCCCATACGGTGAATGACCAGGAGGGTGGAATCATCTGTAGAGCCTGAGCTGGTGTGTGTATCTGCTTTGCATGGAACTGACACGCTTTGCAGGACTTTACCAACTCTGCTGTGTCCTGAAGGGCGGTTGGCCAGTAGAAGCCATGCCGGAAGGCCTTACCGACTAGCGTGCGGGATGATGAATGACTTCCACACTCACCTGCATGGATCTCCTTGAGCAACTCACGACCCTCTTCTTGGGAGATGCACCGCATGAGAATGCCGTTGGCACCACGGCGGTAGAGATCCCCTTCCACCATCGTGTATCACTTAGCCAACCGCACTATGCGCTCTGCGGACACATGATCTTCAGGAAGGATATTTTCCTTCAGGTAGTCCCGGATCTCGAAGATCCATGCATCGGGACCACTCTGAGGTACTGGTTGTGGCGTTAAGAGGTTGGCGGGACCCCCTGTAGCACACACAATCTTTGGTAGGTTCTACAGATGTAACGCCACCGGGACCGCTAGCTTCGAGGTGCTAGTCTCACCCCCTTCGCCCAGTTCGGTAGGTTGGGCGGTAGGTCTCAGCAGCCGTCTTTCGAAGACGCCCTCGGGCACGGGTGCCCAAGTTGATGCCCTCGTGGAGAGTTCATCTGCCGCTGAGTTGTTAGCCCGAGGAACATGTAGTTCCAGAGCCGTGAAGTCCTTTTCCAGCTTCCTTACGTGGAGGAGGTAAGCTACGAGCCTGGGCTCGTTACAGCTACATTCCTCGCGGACCTGTTTGATGATTAGCTAGGAGTCCCCCTTCACGAGGAGCTGACGGATCCCTAGGGATAGGGCCGCAGACAAGCCGAAGATCAGTGCTTCGTACTCTGCCATGTTGTTGGTAGCCTTGAACTCAAGGTGCACCATATACTTCACTTGATCTCCGCTAGGATCGACGAGGACCACCCCAGCACCGCCACCTTGCAGGCGGGTGGAACCGTCGAAGAAAAGCGTCCAGTGGGGCTCGGTGAATACCGGGACCCTGGGCTCCGCAGGTGTGGGGTCCGAATCGGGATCCAGACCCCCAGGAGCGCTCGGGGGAGGGGTCCACTCTACGATGAAGTAAGTCAGGACTTGGCTCTTGACAGCGTGGCGAGGCTAGAAGTCCAGCTAGAACTCAGTGAGCTCCACGGCCCACTTGGCGATGTTGCCTGTGGCGTTATAGTTGTGGAGGATGGCCCTTAACAGGAAGGAGGTCACCACCATGACCCTGTGTGCCTAGAAATAGTGGCGCAGCTTCCTGGATGCAACAAGCATAGCATAGAGAAGCTTGTGCGTCTCAAGGTACCTGGCCTTTGCCTCATGGAGGACCTCGCTGACATAGTAGACCGACTTCTGTATGGTCCGGACCCCTACGGTTGGCCCCGGGTCCTCAAGGTCCATGGTGGTCGGACCACCACCTTCTCCTAGGGGAACTTCCTGACTCCCCTGGGGATGTTGCATTGTCCTTTTGACGACCAGCACCATGCTCATCGTTTCTGCAGCCGCTGCAATGTACAAGTACAGCGGCTCCCTTGGCTCCGGAGCTACTAGTATTGGTAGGAACACAAGGTGCTGCTTCAACTCTTGGAAGGCCCGCTCAGCCTCCTCGGTCCAAGAGAATGGGCCAGACTTCCATAGGAGCTTGAAGAAGGGTAGCGCCCTCTCAGCCTGCCGTGAGATGAAGCGGCTAAGGGCGGCCAGGGATCCCGTAAGCTTCTGGACGTCCTTGATCCGGGCCGAAGGCCTCATTGCCTCAATTGCCCTGATCTTCTCTGGGTTTGCTTCAATACCCCGGTGCGAAACCAGGAATCCCAGCAACTTCCCAGCGGAGACACCAAAGACGCACTTGTCCGGGTTCAGCTTCGTGCACGTTGCCCACAGCTTGTCAAAGACTAGGGTCGTGTCTTCCACTAGAGTCGACCCCCTCTTAGTCTTGACTATAATGTCATTGATGTATATCTCTATCCTGTCCCTAATCAGGTCCCCGAAGGTCTTACTCATTGCCCGTACAAATGTTGGCAAGGCGTTCTTCAGACCGTAGGGCATTACAACATAACAATAAAGCCCATCCACTGTTACAAAAGTGATATACTTCCTATCTTCCCTAGACATCTGGATCTGGTGGAAACCAAAGTAAGCATCTAAGAAGGACAAGAGGTCGCACCCAAAGGTAGAATCCATGAATTGATCTATGCATGGAAGTGGATACGGGTCTTTGGGACAAGCCTTATTAAGGCTGGTGTAGTCAATGCACATCCGAAGCTTCCCGTTTGCCTTTGGAACGATGATCGGGTTGGCCAGCCACACGGGGTGATGGACCTCTTCGATGAAGCCAGTGTCTAGCAGCTTCTGGACCTCCTTACGGATGAAGTCCGGCCGCTCAACGGACTATCTCCGAGGCTTCTGACTTACCGATTTGGCATTAGGGTGGATCTTCAGATGGTGCTCAATCACCTCCCTGGGGATCCCAGGCATCTGCGTCAGTTCCCATGCAAAAACGTTGCCATTTGCCCGAAAGAAGGCGATGAGCGCGAGTTCCTATTTCTCCTCCAGATTGCTCGTGATGCGGGTGGTCTAGGAAGAATCCGCGCTGACTTGGATGGTCTTGACGGGACCGTCGTCCGCTCTGGATGGCTGCACCTTTGGCACGTTGGTAGGCGCCTTAGTACCGGAGGTTGAGGGGTCCCTCCCTCCGTCGTCCGGGCGAGCAGTTTCTACCGCTAGGGCGTGCAGCTTCTCCACAGCCGCAAGCACAGCGGCGCGATCACCCCGCACGGTGAGGACCCCAGCTGGGGACGGCATCTTGAGGACCAAATACCTGTATTGGGCAATGGCCATGAACCGGTACAGGGCTGGCCTGCCAATGATGGCATTGAAATGGAGGTTAACCTCCGCGACGTTCTCTGTGCGGAAGTTTTCCTCGGTCCCAAATGTAACCGGGAGTGTGATGCTCCCAAGGGGATACACCGGTTGTGGGCCCACTCTAGAGAATGGACGTGAGGGTCCTAGTCGGGACCCTGGGATCTACAACTGCTTGAATGCAGCATGGCTGATGACGTTGAGCCTAGCCCCACCGTCAATCAGGACATGATGCAGCCGCATGTTTGTGATGACAGGGGCGGTGATCAGCGGTAGTATACCGGTCCCTTCCATGTTTTCGGGGCAGTCGGATGCCTCGAAGGAGATAGTGGTGCTCCTCCACCGCTGATGTGGAGCAGCCTTCGGGACCCCCGGGACTTCCGTGAAGGACCTCTCGACGCAGGGACTTCACGTTCCTACGGGAGGTGAGCTCCTAGCTCCCGCCGTACATCACGTACAGCTTCTTACGGTGGTCGTTGTCGTCACCAGAGTCGGAGTCTCCAGTGAAAACATCCTTGAGGACCCCCTCAGGTGAATGATACCCGAGGTCCCGTTCTACCGCAGCCGCGTCACCTTCATCGACCTTCTCCTTGCCAGACCGACGACGAGGTGGCGAGCCATCCTTGGAGGCTTGCTCGCGTCGCTCACTGACGCGCTTTGTGAGCTTGATGATCTCGTGGCACTCAGAAGCGCTGTGGCGACTGTTGGGGTGCATAGGGCATGACCCACTGTTGCCTCCCTATGGCTGTGGGCGCTTGCCGCGCTCATTCCGGCCCCCAGTCGCAACTGCAACGACCAGAGCAGCAGACTGTGGCCTCTCGTGGCCGCGGTTCTTCTTCTTCTTTTTGTTGCTACCCTGGGTGACGACACCCGAGCCACCCATCTGGGTGACTCTGGTCTGTGGTGCCGAGTGCCATGCACGGCCCTCGGCAGCTCTGGCACACTTGTCAGCCAGAGCGAAGAGTGTGGTGACGGTTTCCACGTCATGTGTCGCCAGCTTCTCCAACATCTTCTCATCACGCACCCCCTATCGGAAAGCAGTGATGATAAAGGCATTAGAGATGTGAGGTATGTTCCCGTGTACCTTGGTGAAGCGAACGATGAAAGCCCGGAGAGTCTCCCTGGGTTCTTGCCTTACGACATGGATATGAGCCTCCACGCCATGCTGCTGATAAGCACTGGCAAAGTTCGCTGTGAACCTTGCACAGAGCTCCTCCCAGGAGTAGACGGACCCTAGGGTCAGATTCATGAGCCAGGTCCGGGCTAGCCCGGTCAAGGCTACATGGAAGTAGCTCGCCATCACAGCAGTGTTTCCACCAGGTGCCGTAATGGCGATGATGTAAACCTGCAAAAATTCCGACAGGTTTGACGTACTGTCGTACTTCTCTGGCAGGTGTGGCCGAAACTTGGGCGGCCAAGTCACTGCGCGGAGGTGGTCCGCTAGCGCGGCATAGCCCACGCCGACCAATGGGACACCCGTGTGGGTTCGGGCACCCCTTGGAGTTTGTGGTGCGAGCGGAGCGAAGTCCTGGTCGAGGTTGCGACCCTAGAAGTTTAGTCGGCGCTCACGCGCCCTCTCCAGAGAGACTCATGCATCCTAGCCCGCACACCTGCGGTTGAGTTCTGCCCGCAGGTCATCAGGTCTCTCCAGAGAAATTGGGGCATCCTCGCTCGCACGCTGGCGGTTGAGCTCCGCCCGCAGGTCCTCAGTCGGTGCAGCCTTTACGAAGGGTGAGCGCATTGTCGCCGACGCCTCATGTTGACGCCGGAATGACCGAGGCCTGGGTCTGGCCGAGCCAGAATGCGCCATGCCGAGCAGACGGTCGACATCGTCACGCCACTGCTTCATGGCCCCCGGCGAGGCCATGGAGCTCGGAGGGTGGCGCAGCAACTCCCTGGCTGCAGACAGTGCCCCAGGAGCAGCCCTTAATGGAGCCCTGGATGACTGTGTGGGGGTGTGCTGCCGCGCAGCGTGCATAGCAGCACCAGGCGCAGGGCGGTTGGAGCCCCTTAGCATGGAAGACGCAGCCTCCTCCTCCATCAGGAAATCCTCGGGAGACAAGCCACGGTGCTCGACGATCTGAACCATTGTGCCGAGCAGGGAAACAGGCGAAAACCTAATGCCAAAGACCCCTACCTGGCGCGCCAAATGTCGGAGAGAAAATCCTCCGGCCGGGTGGCGGAATGCACCCGCCCTAATCCTAAGATGAGGAGGGGGCCTAAGCGTTTCGCCTGTTACGTGGATTTGTGATGAACACAAGAGCACACGAGGGATTAGAGTGGTTCAGGCCGCCGGAGCGTAATACCCTACCTCCACCGTGTGTATGTTGTATTGAGTATGTGAACTTGTGAGCTTGAGCGTCTGTGTGAAAAACTGTCCTTGTAACGCTGTGTGCCTTCCCTTTTATAGTTTAAGGGAGGCACATACAAGGATGCTGAGCCCCGACATGTGGGTCCAGGAGCATAATGGGCAGAATACATTATGTGGATAATTAATACTAATAACACCTGAGTAATCACCGGGCGCCATGATGGCCGCAGTCCACGTATTATTGATAGGCGGCACCCGTTTTCTTGGTAACATGTGAGTAGTGATGAGTAATAGCGCAGCCCACGCAACGTAGACCAGGCGCGTCGCCTGCCACTTGAATGGATAGGAACTCGTCTTATCCACAATAAATGCAGGGGCAGTGTAGCCCAGAGGCTTTACACCAGGCTCCATCCATTGGCTTACGTCACGTGCAGTAGGCCACGTGGCAGCATCGGGTCTCCGCCTGGGCGGGGAGCAGAAGGGTATACGATAAGGTCCGAACACTTGTTGGCTCTGGACCCCTGCCTGGGCCTTGTCTAAGGCTTGGGTATGCTCCGTCCTGGAATCCCGGGACCCTGCTGTGAGCGGCCCAGACCCCTCATAGAGGGGTCCGGATCCCATCCTAGGGGTCCGGTTTGCACACGTGGAGGTCTTGGACCATACTCGAAGGCCCGGACTGTATATACAGGGGTCCTGTACCTTTCCATGGGGGTCCGGACCTACTCACTGGAGGTGCCTCAGTGTCAGATTCTCTGGACACGTGCCGGCACCAGACCTACCCATGTGGTGGGGTCAGGTTTTGTTGCTGGCCCAGAGTAGTCGCCCGAGGCTTGGGCGAGTCGTGGTCTGGTCCCACATACAGGTCTTTTACCACGCATCTAAGGATAGCCGTGTGGGTACTGTGCCTTTATGCGGTAGTAAGGGGTACCCCTGTTCTAGGGTACCGATAGTTCGGTATGAGGAAGTTTGCTAAACATTTTGTGGCTTCGTGCTCCGTGTGTCAGCAGTCCAAGGCGGAGAGGGTCAAGTACCCTGGCCTCTTGCAGCCTCTGTCTGTACCTGCTGGCGCTTGGCAGACAGTTACACTGGATTTTGTGGAGGGACTTCCAGATTTAGGCAACAAAAACTGTGTAATGGTAGTGGTCGACAAGTTTTCGAAGTTCAGTCACTTTATTGCTCTCAAACACCCTTTTTCAGCACTGGTGGTAGCTAAACACTTTTTGCAGCATATATATAAGCTCCATGGCATGCCAGCAGCAATTGTCTCTGACCGTGACCGCATATTCACCAGCCAATTGTGGCAAGCTTTATTCAAGCTAGCTGATGTGAAGCTCCACATGAGCTCTTCCTACCACCCACAAACAGACGGGCAAACAGAGCGTGTTAACCATTGTATGGAGACCTTCCTTCGTTGCTTTGTCAACGCGTGCCCCAGCAAGTGGATCGATTGGCTTTACCTGGCAGAGTTCTGGTACAACTCCTGCAAGCACGAAGCACTGGGTCTTTCCCCCTTTGAAGTGTTATATGGTTATTCGCCGAAACCATTCGGTTTGAATGCTGTTGATAACTCTCAAAATCCTTCCTTGGATGAGTGGCTGCAAGACAAGGCTGTCATAACAACCTTGGTTCAGCAACACCCGCACCGTGCTCAGTTACGTATGAAGACCTAGGCTGATAAAAACAGGTCTGAAAGAGTTTTTGCTGTGGGGGATCAAGTATACCTGCGTTTACAGCCATATATTCAGTCTTCCCTTGCTCTCAGATCGAACCAAAAACTTGCTTTTCGCTATTTTGGGCTCTTCACTATTCTCAACAAAGTGGGTTCGGTTGCTTACAAACTGGATTTACCTGCTTCGTCTAAAATACATCCCATTTTCCATGTTTCTCAACTAAAGAAGGCTATCTCTCTGACTGTTACAGTCGCTCAACTACCTCAGTCCCTAGAAGGTTTGCAGGTACCTGACAAAATTTTACAACGTTGTCTGAACTCTGCAGGGTTGTCTCATTTGCTCATCCAGTGGTCAGGCATGCCTACTTCGTTGGCCACCTAGGAAGATGAACTGTTATTGCGCTAGAAATTTCCATATGCTCCTGCTTGGGGGCAAGCAGCCTCTCATCGTCGGGGGATTGTTACAGACACTGCCCAGGTTCGTAAGGAGGAAGGCAGATCAGCGTCTGAAGAAGGCGGTATTCAGGGACCGACGACAGTCCAGCCAAGCAGCAACAAGGAGCACCGGCTGTCAAAACACGTCAGGAAGCCCAATGTCCGTGTTTCAGGCCCAGAATGGAGGATGTAAGGTGTTACGTGTGTGTGCGTGAGGCTGGATACTTAAGTCGCGCAAGAGGCGTGGTGTAATCATCTTGGACAAGAAATTCCTAAATGAAACTTTGAGCCGCCGGCTCTCTACCCTACCTGCTCCTCCTCTTCCTGCCTTCTTCCCTTTCTCCACGTAAGTCTGTAGTACGTAACAGAGCTTCGGCTCGGTATTGAGACGAAGATGAAGGACGAAACCGACTTAAAGGAGAAAATACTGTTTAGTCCTTGTTAATTTGTATTATAATTACAAGTAGATGTCAAGGACATGAATGTAATCTTGTCCGGGCTGTATACTGTGCCTATAAATAGATAAACAGTGTCCTCCTACTGTTCAGGCTGGATTGTAATCATTCTCGCGTCACTCTCGCATCTTCACCTTCCAGCAAGCCGAAGGTATAAATGTAATACAAATATCATGGATATTTATTTACGTTTATGGAATGAGAACTTATTTATATATAATCATCATTTATATTCTCTTGTGTTTAAGATATCCTTATTTATTTACTGAGATGATGAAGGTATGTCCTTCATTAGCTTCGTCTAAAGATCATTATATCCAAAAGAAGATAATGCTTCGAAGAACGAGTGCCTCTAATCGTTAACAATCAATTTACTTTATTCTTGATGTATAGCATTTGAGAACAAGGACCAACAATAAGTAAAAATCTCCGGTTTACTATATGAGAAAACATTAGTAAAAATCTGTAACTTACTATCCGAGAAAGCATAAGTAAAAATGTATAACTTGTTGAATTATTTATGCCTTAGCATGGAGGAAGCATTGAGAAGTTGCGTTACATAAACATTTGTATATAGAAACTACATAATAATAAAATGCACATTAGTAACTTGCTGAATTAGTTATGCCTCCGCGCACGACGTGGCCGCCGTGGTAGCTAGAGCTAGGTTTCGTGAGGAACAACGCGCAAAGGCTCGATGCTCGCAAGCACAGTGACGGCGTGCACCTTTCCTGCCGCATTGCCCTTACACGACTTCCGAGCTGGGTTTTGAGTTTTGACATCCCGATTCAAATAATTGAGGCTCTGCAATTTTGATTGATTACGAGCCAAGTTGTAGTATAGTTTGCAGATATTTTTATTTCTTTTACTTGAGAATGAAGTTAACATCCAATTATCCGGATGAATTTGTAAGAATTTTGAACATAGTCGCTCTTCTATCTAGCCTGCCGATTGCTAAATAGATCATAGAATTGCTTATTCATGCTGTTAAACTTACCTATCAAACTAGAGCAAAGTTCAGGTTCCTTTTGCCATATATTTGTTTTGCTTAGTAGTAGTCAGCATATATCCTAACAAAGCCATAACCATTTCCTTGTTTCTTCGCCCCTTTCCAAAGAAAACAAAACGGGCATAATATTTCAGCCTAAAGTTTTAGTAAAATTTTATCGAATAATTTATGTGCCATTATAACGCACGACTATTGTACAACCCATATCGATGTGTATTAGGTCATTGAAAAAATATAGGCCTATCTTTGAGTTTCCCATTTACTCCATGCTTTTACCCATTTGGTAATGCACATGCAGCCTGAGCGATCAATTGGTGATTTGCGTGTTGGAAACCTTTCCGTCCGGGCAGGTTAATCCAACGGGGAAATGGAAAGTATGTTTACAAGGTTTAGTATGGTGTCGGGGACCATAATTAGGGGTACCCTCAAGACCCCTAAATCTCAGCAGGTAACCCCATCAGCACAAAGCTGCAAAGGCCTAATGGGTGCGATTAAGTCAAGGATCGGTCCATTCAAGGGACACGATCGTGCCTCGCCCGAGCCTAGCCTCGGGCAAGGGAAGCCGACCCCGGAGAACCTACGTCTCGCCCGAGGACCCCCCTCCCGCAATGGGCACACTATCGGCTCGCCCAAGGCTCAGTCTTCACCAAGAAGCAACCTTGGCCACATCACCACGCCGACCGACCAAATCGCAGGGGCATTTAATGCAAAGGTGGCCTGACACCTTTATTCTGACGCACGCCCTCCAGTCGACAGAGCCGAAATGACCGCAGTCACTTCGCCGCTCTACTGACCGGTCTGACAAGAGGACAGCGCCGCCTGCGCCGCCCCGACTGCTGAGCCACCCGACAGAGCGAGGCTGACAGCAGCCAAGGCCGGCCTTGGGCGTCATAGGAAACTCCGCCTCGCCCGACCCAGGGCTCGGACTCGGGCTCAGCCCCGGAAGACGGCGAACTCCGCTCCGCCCGACCTAGGGCTCGGACTCGGGCTCAGCCCCGGAAGACGGCGAACTCCGCTCCGCCCGACCCCAGGGCTCGGACATGGGCTCAGCCCTGGAAGACGACGAACTCCGCCTCGCCCGACCCGGGGGCTCGACCTCGACCTCGACCTCGGAGGAGCCTCCACCTCGCCCAGCCTAGGGCACGGACCGACCACGTCAACAGGAAGCGCCATCATTACCCTACCCCAAGCTGACTCAGGCTACGGGGAACCAGACCGGCGTCCCATCTGGCTCGCTCCACCATGCGAGTAATGATGGCGCCCCGCATGCCCTGTGACGACGGCGGCTCTCCGCCCCCTTACGGAAGCAAGAGGACATCAGCAAGGACTCGACAGCCCCAACAGCTGTCCTTCCGCCAGGCTCCAGCGCTCCTCCGACGGCCACAACACCACGCGAACTGGGTGCCAAGACCTCCCCGGCTGCCACAATGGCATGTACTTAGGGCGCTAGCTCTCCACCGCTAGACACGTTAGCACATTGCTACACTCCCCATTGTACACCTGGATCCTCTCCTTACGCCTATAAAAGGGAGGACCAGGGCCCTCTTACAGGGGGTTGGCCCACGCGGAGAAGGATGGGACGGCGCTCGCGCAAGGCCGCTCGCTCCCACTCCCGCGTGGACGCTTGTATCCCCCTACTGCAAGCGCACCCGACTCAGGCGCGGGGCTAACACGAAGGCCGCGGGTTCCACTCTCTCACACCTGCCTCCCTCCGGCTGCTTCCTTTCCCCCCTTCGCGTTCCGCCTTGCGTCGACCCATCTGGGCTGGGGCACGTGGCGACAATTCGCTCGTCGGTCCAGGGACCCCCCGGGTTTTGAAACACCGACAGTTGGCACGCCAGGTAAGGGCCTGCTGCGTGTTGACGAACAGCTTCCCGTCAAGCTCCAGATGGGTAGTCTCCAGCAACCTTTCCGGCTCGGGACGGTGCTCCGTTTCGGGAATCTCGAGTTCATGTCCCTCGACGGCAGCTACGACATGATACTCCTTCCCCCGCCGCGCGACAGCGACAATGGCGGTCGACAACCCGCTCGCCGGCGGGGAAGTCGACCACGCCTTCCCCACGTGGTGGAAGGACGACATTCGGGCTTGTCCCATCCCCTCCCCCGCCGACGGAGGAGGAGGCGGGGCAACCAAGGCCAAGCGGGAAGCGACACCTCGTTGGCTGTCGAGCGAGTCGACGGCGCCGGCGCCCCGATGAAGGGCGCGTCGGGCATCGATCTCGCGTCTGAGACGAAGACGAACGCCGCCACCCCGCAGCACGCCAATCTCCAGCAAGCGCACGATGCCAGCACGCTCGCGAAGGGCTTGCTGGGCGTCACCCTCGTACCTGAGACAACGGTGCAGTCAGTCCCTGACGCGACTTCGTCACCGCCCATCGACCGAAAGGTACCGACCGGTTCCCATCTCGCGTCTTTTGGATTTGGCCTCGACCCACCAAGCGGCTCCGCTTCGGTGAGTGCTCTCATAGAGGCAAGTCCAAACCCTCTGGGGTATCGTGTGCGGTCACCCTGGGACCGGCTGACGACCGACTCGACCTACGAGCCCTCGGGGTCCGAGGAAGATGACGAGCCCGACCTCTATTGGGATTTCTCCGGACTTGGTAACCCCAGTGCCGTGCGGGACTTCATGACCGCATGTGACTACTGCCTTTCCGACTGTTCCGACGGCAGCCGCAGCCTCGACGACGAGGACTGCGGCCCAAGTCGCGAATGTTTCCACGTCGATCTAGGGGGTCCCGTCGAAGGCAACCATCTTGGTATGCCGGAAAACGGTGATCCCCCTAGGCCCGTGCCTCGCGTTGACATCCTTCGGGAGCTAGCTGTGGTCCCCGTCCCAGCGGGGGGTCCTGACCCACAGCTCGAGCAAATCCGCGAGAGGCAGGCCAGGCTCGACGAGGGAGTAGGAATGCTTGTGCCAATCCGTCGGGACATCGGGCAGGAATGGGCGATCTAACCCCCGACCGGAGAAGCGCGTCATCTCCCCCAAGACATCCAGCACCGCATCGCCGAGGACGTTAGGGTGAGGCCGCCACCGGACTCCAGTGGAGTCGGCCAGAACCTGGCTGCAGCGGCAATACTCCTCCGCGCGATGCCGGAGCCATCAACCACCGAGGGGCGGCGTATCCAGGGAGAGCTCAAGAATCTCCTAGAGGATGCCGCGGTCCGACGGGCCGAAAGCTCTGCCTCCCGAAGGCAGGGGTTCCCCTCGGAACATCGCGCCGCGACTTCCCGATTCATGCGGGAAGCCTCGGTCCACTCCGGGCGCACGCGCAACACTGCGCCTGCGGCCCCGGGTCGCCTCGGCAACGAGCGCCATCATCACAGCCGTTGGGCCCACCTCGACGACAGGGCGCGCTGAGGCTACCACCCCAGGCGTGGGGGACGCTACGACAGTGGGGAGGATCGGAGCCCTTCGCCCGAACCACCCGGTCCGCAGGCTTTCAGCCGCGCCATACGACGGGCACCGTTCCCAACCCGGTTCCGAACCCCGACTACTATCACAAAGTACTCGGGGGAGACGAGACCGGAACTGTGGCTCGTGGACTATCGGCTGGCCTGCCAACTGGGTGGAACGGACGATGATAACCTCATCATCCGCAACCTCCCCCTGTTCCTCTCCGACACCGCTCGAGCCTGGCTAGAGCACCTGCCCCCGGGGCAGATCTCCAACTGGGACGACCTGGTCCAAGCCTTCGCCGGCAATTTCCAGCGCACATACGTGTGCCCTGGGAACTCCAGGGATCTCCGAAGCTGCCGCCAGCAGCCGGGAGAGTCTCTCCGGGACTACATCCGGCGATTCTCGAAGCAGCGCACAGAGCCGCCCAACGTCACCGATTCGGATGTCATCGGCGCGTTCCTCGCCGGCACCACCTGCCGCGACCTGGTGAGCAAGCTGGGTCGCAAGACTCCCTCCAGGGCGAGCGAGCTGATAGACATCACCACCAAGTTCGCCTCTGGCCAGGAGGCGGTTGAGGCCATTTTCCGGAAGGACAAGCAGCCCCAGGGCCGCCCACTGGAAGATGCTCCCGAGGCGTCAACTCAGCGCGGCGCCAAGAAGAAAGGCAAGAAGAAGTCGCAAGCGAAACGCGACGCCGCCGACGCGGACCTTGTCGCCGCCGCCGAGTACCAGAACCCTCGGAAACCTCCAGGAGGTGCCAACCTCTTCGACAAGATGCTCAAGGAGTCGTGCCCCTATCATCAGGGGCCCGTCAAGCACACCCTTGAGGAGTGTGCCATGCTTCAACGACACTTCCACAAGGCCGGGTTACCCGCGGAGGGTGGCAAGGCCCTCGATGACGCAAAGAAGGAAGATCACAAGGCAGGAGAGTTCCCCGAGGTCCGCGACTGCTTCATGATCTACGGTGGGCAAGTGGCGAACGCCTCGGCTCGGCACCGCAAGCAAGAGCGTCGGGAGGTCTGCTCGGTAAAGGTGGCAGCGCCAGTCTACCTAGACTGGTCCGTCAAGCCATCACCTTCGACCAGGTCGACCATCCAGACTACGTGCCGAGCCCGGGGAGATACCCACTTGTTGTCGACCCCATCATCGGCAACGTCAGGCTCACCAAGGTCCTCATGGACGGAGGCAGCGGCCTCAACATCATCTACGCCGAGACCCTCGGGCTCCTGCGGATCGATCTATCCTCGGTCCGAATGGGTGCTGTGCCTTTCCACGGGATCATCCCCGGGAAGCGCGTACAACCCCTCGGACGACTCGATCTATCTGTCTGCTTTGGGATGCCCTCTAACTTTCGAAGGGAGACCCTCACGTTCGAAGTGGTCGGGTTTCGAGAAACCTACCACGCAGTACTGGGGAGGCCATGCTACGCCAAGTTCATGGCCGTCCCCAACTACACCTACCTCAAGCTCAAGATGTCGCGCCCCAACGGGGTCATCACCATCGGGCCCACGTACCGACACGCGTACGAGTGCGACGTGGAGTGCGTGGAGTACACCGAGGCCCTCATCGCCGACCTGGAAAGCCTCTCAAGGGAGGCGCCCGACGTGAAGCGCCACACCGGCAACTTCGAGCCAGCGGAGACGGTTAAGTCCGTCCCTCTCGACCCCTGCAACGACGTCTCCAAGCAGATCCGGATCGGTTCCGAGCTCGACCCCAAATAGGAAGCAGTGCTCGTCGACTTTCTCCGCGCAAACGCCGACGTTTTCGCATGGAGTCCCTCGGACATGCCCGGCATACCGAGGGAAGTCGCCGAGCACTCTCTGGATATTCGAGCTGGGGCCCGACCCGTGAAGCAACCTCCACGCTGATTCGACGAAGAAAAGCGCAGAGCCATAGGCGAGGAGATCCACAAGCTACTGGCGGCAGGGTTCATCAAAGAGGTATTCCATCCCGAATGGCTTGCCAACCCTGTGCTTGTGAGAAAGAAAGGGGGGAAATGGCGGATGTGTGTAGACTACACTGGTCTAAACAAAGCATGTCCGAAGGTTCCCTACCCTCTGCCTCGCATCGATCAGATCGTGGATTCCACTGCTGGGTGCGAAACCCTGTCTTTCCTCGATGCCTACTCAGGGTATCACCAGATCAGAATGAAAGAGTCTGACCAGCTCGCGACTTCTTTCATCACACCCTTCGGCATGTACTGCTATGTTACAATGCCGTTTGGTTTGAGGAATGCGGAGGCAACGTACCAGCGATGCATGAACCATGTGTTTGGCGAACACATCGGCAGAACGGTCGAGGTCTACGTCGATGACATCGTAGTCAAGACGAGGAAGGCCTCCGACCTCCTTTCCGACCTTGAAGTGACATTCCAATGTCTCAAGGCGAAAGGCGTGAAGCTTAATCCCGAAAAGTGTGTCTTCGGGGTCCCCCGAGGCATGCTCTTGGGGTTCATCGTCTCCGAGCGGGGCATCGAAGCCAACCCGGAGAAGATCGTAGCCATCACCAGCATGGGGCCAATCAAGGACTTGAAAGGCGTACAGAGGGTCATGGGATGTCTCACGGCTCTGAGCCGCTTCATCTCCCGCCTCGGCGAAAGAGGTTTGCCTCTGTACCGCCTCTTAAGGAAAACGGAGTGCTTCGCTTGGACTCCCGAGGCCGAGGAAGCCCTCGGGAACCTGAAGGCGCTCCTCACGAGCGCGCCCATCTTGGTGTCGCCCGCTGCCGGAGAAGCCCTCTTGATCTACGTCGCCGCGACCACTCAGGTGGTTAGCGCCACGATCGTGGTTGAGAGACGAGAAGAAGGGCATGCATTGCCCGTCCAGAGGCCAGTCTACTTCATCAGTGAGGTACTGTCCGAGACCAAGATCCGCTACCCACAAATCTAGAAGCTGCTGTACGCGGTGATCCTGACACAGCGGAAGTTGTGACACTACTTCGAGTCTCATCCGGTGACCGTGGTGTCATCCTTCCCCTTGGGAGAGATCATCCAGTCCCGAGAGGCCTCGGGTAGATTCATGAAGTGGGCGGTGGAGATCATGGGCGAGACGATCTTGTTCGCCCCTCGGAAGGCCATCAAGTCCCAGGTCTTGGTGGACTTCGTGGCTGAATGGGCCGACACCCAGCTCCCGATGGCTCCGATCCAACCGAAGCTCTGGACCATGTTTTTCGACGGGTCGCTGATGAAGACGGGGGCCGGCGCAGGCCTCCTCTTCGTCTCGCCCCTCGGGAAGCACCTACGCTACGTGCTACGCCTCCACTTCCCGGCGTCCAACAACGTGGCTGAGTACGAGGCTCTGGTAAACGGGTTGCGAATCGCCATCGAGCTAGGGGTCCGACGCCTCGACGCTCGCGGTGACTCGCAGCTCGTCATCGACCAAGTCATGAAGAACTCCCACTGCCGCGACCCGAAGATGGAAGCCTACTGCGATGAGGTTCGGCGCCTGGAAGACAAGTTCTACGGGCTCGAGCTCAACCACATCGCCCGACGCTACAACGAGACTGCGGACGAGCTGGCTAAAATAGCCTCGGGGCGAACAACAGTTCCCCCAGACGTATTCTCCCGAGACCTGCATCAACCCTCCATCAAGACCGAGGACACGCCCGAGCCCGAGGCACCTTCGGCTCCGCCCGAGGCACCTTCGGCTGAGTCCAAGGTACCCTCGGCTCAATCCGAGGTACCCTCGGCTCAGCCCGAGGTACCCTCGGCCCCCGAGGGTGAGGCACTGCGTGTCGAGGGGGAGTAGAGCGAGGGCACGCCTAATCAAAGCTGGCAGACCCCGTACCTGCAATATCTCCACCGAGGAGAGCTGCCCCTCGGCCAAGCCGAAGCTCGGCGGTTGGCACGGCGCGCCAAGTCTTTCGTCTTGCTGGGGGATGGGAAGGAGCTCTACCACCGCAGCCCCTCAGGCATCCTCCAGCGATGCATTTCCATCGCCGAAGGCCAGGAGCTCTTGCAAGAGATACACTCGGGGGCTTGCGGCCATCACGCAGCACACCGAACCCTTGTCGGAAACGCCTTCCGACAAGGATTCTACTGGCCGACGGCGGTGGCCGACGCTACTAGAATTGTCCGCACCTGCGAAGGGTGTCAGTTCTATGCGAGGCAGACCCACCTGCCCGCTCAGGCTCTGCAGACCATACCCATCACCTGGCCGTTTGCTGTGTGGGGTCTGGACCTCGTTGGCCCCTTGCAGAAGGCACCCGGGGGCTACACGCACCTGTTGGTCGCCATCGACAAATTCTCCAAGTGGATCGAGGTCCGACCCCTAAACAGCATTAGGTCCGAACAGGCGGTGGCGTTCTTCACCAACATCATCCATCGCTTTGGGGTCCCGAACTCCATCATCACCGACAATGGTACTCAGTTCACCGGCAGAAAGTTCCTGGACTTCTGCGAGGATCACAACATCCGGGTGGACTGGGCTGCCGTGGCTCACCCCATGATGAATGGGCAAGTGGAGCGGGCAACCACCCGGCGGTTACAAGCACTCCTCCACTTTTGCCCAAACTAGCGGGTGAAAGGGCGGACAGCCATGCAGGCGGCATGCAACCGTGCCAAGTGGGCGCGTCCCTTCGACTCCAACGCGCCCAGCATGGAGGTCCAGGCCCACGCGTCATGCAACCGGCGCGCCGGTTGCTACGTGCAAGCAACTGCACCGCCACTCGCGCCGCTACCGCGCCTCCTCGACTGTGGAGTCAATACCGTGACTCGAGGCAACCCTGCAGTGACAGCCAAGCGCGACGGTCAAATGCGGTCAAAAATGGGCCGGCAGTAATGGCGGTGACTGGCGGGCAGCAGCAGCGGACGCGTCGTCAGCCAAGCTCACGTCCCATCCAGGGGCAGCGAGGGAGCCCTCTCTCACGGCGTGAAGACGGTGCGCCCGTGATCCGTTCCTCGAACGGCTCGCACACGCGCAACGACCGCCTCGCGAACCACTCGCCCGTCGCATTAACTCCGCGGCGGGACAGGCGGCGCCTCAGGCGGGAGAAGCAAGCGACGCTTCGCCTTCGCCATAATGACCGCGTCGAAAGAGGTACGCCACGTCATTCGACTTCGCATCCTTTTCCTTTTCCTCTTTCTCTCTCTTACAATAGGGACTAGGAAAGGGGGATACCCCGAAAAGGACCCTTCTCTGTGAAGGGAACAGGCCCCGAGCCTCCCTACTGATCAGAGGTTCGAAGGCTGGCCCCTCGGAGGGGTTCAATGGCCGCCTCAGATCGATTGGGTTCTGCGCCCACTACTGGTCAGAGGTTCGATGGCTGGCCCCTCGAAAGGTTCAACGGCCGCCTCAGGCCACTCGGGCTCCGCGCCCATTACTGATCAGGGGTTCATAGGCTGGCCCTCGAAGGGTTCACAGTCGCCTCAGACACAGAGCGAGGGATGACCCTGGGTATGTTCGATACATAACCAAGGCTCGGGCTACGCTCCCGAGGTACCCTAGGACATTTCCGAGACCAGCGGGAGCGATCTTGTAACGGAATCCCATCAGAGGGAGGCATCGAGCCCTCGGACCCCGTCAAAGGGGACCGGGTCCGACAGATCACCCGCATGTACTTTTGGAGCGCGCCTCCGGGCCTCTAGCCGACCCCTAGCAAATGGGGCACGGGCGTCCGCTCGGATCACCCGCCAGCAGCTCACCGGAAACACCATGTTCGGCGCCCTCTGAGGGCAACATGGCGCTTCCCCCCTCCTCCTTGCGGAAAGGCGACGCAGGGGCGTATGTAAAAAAGTTGAATCTGTCCCTGACCGTCCTCACGCCCTGTGCAGAGGCTCGAGGGCTGCTCTCGCGAACCCGGCTCCGGCCAACCCGTTGACGGCGTCAACATACCAGCTCGAGAACTTGGGACCCGACCGTGCACCCGGGCTATGGCCAGCTCGCATGAGGGAACACCCAGACCAGCCGAAGTGTTGCGAAGCGCACTCAGACCTCGAAGGAGTAAAACTACTCCTCCGAGGCCTCGGGGGCTACACCCGGCGGGTGCGCTCGCGCGCACCCACCAGAACAGAATGCAACCGAAAAAGGCTGGTCCCCATGCTAAAAAGTGCGGCAAAAGCCTCCAAGCGAGTATTAGTACTCCCTTGGAGGCTCGGGGGCTACTGTCGGGGACCATAATTAGGGGTACCCTCAAGACCCCTAAATCTCAGCAGGTAACCCCCATCAGCACAAAGCTGCAAAGGCCTGATGGGTGCGATTAAGTCAAGGATCGGTCCATTCAAGTGACACGATCGTGCCTCGCCCGAGCCTAGCCTCGGGCAAGGGAAGCCAACCCCGGAGAACCTACGTCTCGCCCGAGGACCCCCCTCCCGCAACGGGCACACTATCGGCTCGCCCGAGGCCCAGTCTTCACCAAGAAGCAACCTTGGCCACATCGCCACGCCGACCGACCAAATCGCAGGGGCATTTAATGCAAAGGTGGCCTAACACCTTTATCCTGACGCACGCCCTCCAGTCGACAGAGCCGAAATGACCGCAGTCACTTCGCCGCTCTACTGATCGGTCTAACAAGAGGACAGCGCCGCCTACGCCGCCCCGACTGCTGAGCCACCTGATAGAGCGAGGCTGACAGTAGCCAAGGCCGGCCTCGGGCGTCATAGGAAACTCCGCCTTGCCCGACCCAGGGCTCGGACTCGGGCTCAGCCCCGGAAGACGGCGAACTCCGCTCCGCCCGACCCAGGGCTCGGACTCGGGCTCAGCCCCGAAAGACGGCGAACTCCGCTCCGCCCGACCCAGGGCTCGGACTCGGGCTCAGCCCCGGAAGACGGCGAACTCCGCTCCGCCCGACCCAGGGCTCGGACTCGGGCTCAGCCCCTGAAGACGACGAACTCCGCTCCGCCCGACCCCAGGGCTCGGACATGGGCTCAGCCCCGGAAGACGACGAACTCCGCCTCGCCCGACCCGGGGGCTCGACCTCGACCACGGAGGAGCCTCCACCTCGCCCAGTCTAGGGCATGGACCGACCACGTCAACAGGAAGTGCCATCATTACCCTACCCCGAGCTGACTCAGGCTACGGGGAACCAGACCGGCGTCCCATCTGGCTCGCTCCACCATGCAAGTAATGATGGCGCCCCGCATGCCCTGTGACGACGGCGGCTCTCCGCCCCCTTATGGAAGCAAGAGGACGTCAGCAAGGACTCGACAGCCCCAACAGTTGTCCTTCCGCCAGGCTCCAGCGCTCCTCCGACGGCCACGACACCACGCGAACTGGGTGCCAAGACCTCCCCGGCTGCCACGATGGCATGTACTTAGGGCGCTAGCTCTCCACCGCTAGACACGTTAGCACATTGCTACACTCCCCATTGTACACCTGGATCCTCTCCTTACGCCTATAAAAGGGAGGACCAGGGCCCTCTTACAGGGGGTTGGCCCGCGCGGAGAAGGACGGGACGGCGCTCGCGCAAGGCCGCTCGCTCCCACTCCTGCGTGGACGCTTGTATCCCCCTACTGCAAGCGCACCCGACTCAGGCGCGGGGTTAACACGAAGGCCGCGGGTTCCACTCTCTCACGCCTGCCTCCCTCCGGCTGCTTCCTTTCCCCCCTTCGCGTTCCGCCTTGCATCGACCCATCTGGGCTGGGGCACGCGGCGACAATTCGCTCGTCGGTCCAGGGACCCCCCGGGTTTCGAAACACCGACATATGGAATGCTAAAATATTGGGAACCTTTTCGTCCGGGCAGGTTAATCCAACGGGGAAACGGAAAGTGTGTTTGCAAGGTTTAGTATGGAATGCCAAAAGCTTTTTTCATCACTGATGCGGGCACTGTACAGAAGTATTTATAGGCACTCGAGTGGCCGCTTGTCCCTTGACAAAGACATTTATGCTCTCGAGTACCTGGTTTATCCCCAGAAAATTTCCACGAGGGGAGGTTACAGGCAGTCATTACGGTAAGGCTATTACAGACACGGTCCTTAACGCGCTTATCCTCGCGCGGCCCATTATAATGGGCCGAATCCCACATGGGCCTCCCGTGGCGGTGACGACGTAGGAGACCAGTAGACTTCGACAAAGACTTCGTCTTGCAACCTGTCCACGAAGGGGACCGCATAGGTCTCCATCTGGTCGTCGCCTTCGGCATGTTCGGACGTGTTGTGGATGTGACCATCTGCACAATGGGCAGGCGAAGTCATGGAGCGAAGGGTAGCGTGTTCACCTTCGCCCCGACATTACCCATTTAAACTTGTCACTGAATTCGAAAAAAACTTCACAACGAACTCTTTTATAGTATCATGGATTCAAATTCACAAACACCTAATCAACATAACACATTTTTGTAGAAACATAGAAATGCACGGACATCTAACTAGTGGTGTGTAAACCTGACTAGCGATCGTATCTATGTCTTGCCACAAAAAACATACCTTCAAAAAATTAATTAATGGTGCCGCTCTCTATTTTTAGATATATTTGAATCTTAGGGACAGTAACCGAAAATTCCCTATCATGAATGACTCTCCTTCCCCGGAGAGAAAAACTCTGCGTTCCGACTGACAGAAAAACTCCCCATTCTCGTCCCCGTGAACGCTCACGAGGACATTTTTCACCCATCCTCATCCCCATCGAAGAATTTATCCCCGCGAGGAATTCGTTTCCGTTAGGAAGTGTAATATTTAAAGGTAAATCTAAATTGATTGTATCAAATCAATAAAATTGAACAAACGAAATTTAAAACTATAAGAATCATCTATTTTATAATTTAGTTTGTTATTTTATAATAGTCCATGTATTGATTTTAGAAAGTTTTAACAAGTCAATGGACCAATTTAGCTCAAGAGAAGCTCACGAGATGGGTACGCAGGGAACGGGGATGAAGGATGTCCTCACAATACCGCCAGGGACTAAGACCCTGTTTGGGAGAGATTCACTTCAAAAATTTCAAGTCTATTTCAACTTCTTCTAACCAAACAGGTCTAGCTCCAGAGCTCTAGCTTCAAAAAAAGTAAACTAGAGGCTATTTTCATGAAATTTTCGAAACTCCTCATAGAGTGTTTCAAAAACACTATTTTCATACCTCCTCATAAAGTTGTTAAAATTACCCACCATGCCATTGGTTACATGACCTACCGATTCATGTCTCTTCACCTACTAATCATTAAGGCCCCGTTTGTTTCGTTGGAATTGAATTCCATTTTAATAATTATAATTTAGACAAAACTAATTAAGTTCATATATTTATATATATAATATATTTGTATATTATCCTAAATCATATGAGAGAGATATATACTACATTTATGTTATAGCGAAGCAAGTAGAAGAGTGTGTTATAAGTTGTACATCGAAAAAATAGCATGTAAATATATAAAATCAATTTCCATCTCTCACCCCATGAATTTGAGATAGGCTTATATGAAAACTTTGGAAAGTGGTGGAATGTCACATTCTAAAAAATAGCCTATTCCATTAGTAAGATTCCAATTCCTCAAAATGAAAGGAAATAAATGGGACCTAAGAGTAATTAAGAAAACTCACATAAATTAATTGTATTATAGAAGCTAGATTCTATGTGCCATCCAAACAATCTTGAACCCTGCCTTACCAATCTGTTGAAGTTATTTCATGGTGAACTGGAAAACCGAAGCTGCAAATCTTGAAGTAAAGCCCTCCCAAACAAGGAGTAAATTTTTCTGTTGTGATCCCATGGGGACTAAATTACCTCCATACCATCCCCTAGGGGAATTCCACGCAGGGAATCAGGGATCGAGTTCTCATTGCCATCTCTAGTTGAGCGCATAAACACGCGCAGTTCTAACCCTTATACACTTAAATCGTGAGTTAAATTATAAATCATTTGGCGCTTCTCATGATGAACTAGCATGTCAAGGATAGGCTGGACATCACGCGACATGTGTCAGGCTCGTCCTTCGGCAACTCGGGCACATTTATCGGTGATGTTGAATAGGTCATCGATGTTGTGGATGTCATAGGTAACCAGCTTTTCCAACATTTTCTCATTACAAACCTCCTGCCTAAATGCGCCAATAATCGATGCGGGGAAATACACGAGATTGTGTTTGTTACTTAGCTGAATTGCTAGATGAAGGCACATAACGACTCGCCATGTTGCTGTTGCATGACATGTAGGTCTGCCTCAACCCTAGGACGATAATAAGAGCCACCGAAATTGATGACAAACTACTGACATGGTTCAAAGTATCTAGGCCCCAAGTTAGCTTTTATGATTAATGACAATTCATAATTATTGCGATTAACGTGTATTTTACAGATATACGGAAAGTTAAGCCACAATGCAGTAAAATGGGCTCAAAAGGTGATAATACCCCAAATGATGGAAAACCACGATACAACCGAGAAGGAATGCTTAAAAGATCAAGGACTGGTTATTCTAAATGTCGAAAGGAGTTGTTGGACAATTAGTATATAGTTAGGGCCTTTATCTATTTCTTGTTGTATTATAAAGGGGAGTAATAGATTAGTAACTTGACCTTGGCTTTGTCTAGTATGGTGTGGTGGTGCACACATGCATAAAACTAGTGCTAGGTAACTCATGGGAGCCCTCAACAAGTTTGGAGTGAAAACCAAATTGAAAAAACACACTTAGACATAATTCAGGGTGTCTCAGTGCACCGGACCAAGACTGGTGTGCACGAACCCTTTTTCTAGTGGTCCTTTTCATATGCGTAAACCGGCAATTGGCACACATGGTGGTCCGCTACATCACCAGGCCAATCTCGCAGAACACATGTTTTATGCACAGTGACCTTGTGCACATCGAACTGGTCTGGCATGCCACCGGACTAGTTAGTAAGGTTGTTGTTTGGATCTTGTAGCCGTTGGTGCACCAGACCAGGTCTCGTGCATACAGTTGGCTTTGTGCAGTAACGGCTAGTGTGTCAGAACTACCCATTAGCCTGGTCCGATGTATACCTATGTGAAAGGGAAATAAGGTTAACCTTTTCCTATAATTAATTTTGGTGGTTGAATGTCCAACAGAAACATATGAACTAACTAGTTTGCTCTAGAATGCTTGTTTTACAGGTGCATAAGGTTCAACACAAACCAATAAAAGAATCAAGTTAGGGTCACAATTAAATTGGAGCAAAAGGACTAAATTGGAGCAAAAGGACTTGAGTGTGCTGAAGAACGGTGCACCGGACTGTCCGGTGTGCCACCGGACAGTGTCCAGTGCACTAGGACTGTACAAGATTGAACCAGCCACTCTCGGGAAAACAAAGGTGCACTCCGCTATAATTCACTGGACTGTCCGGTGTGCCACTGGACTGTCCGATGAGCCAGCGGAGCAAAGACTATCTGCGCGCAACGGTCGACTCTGCCAACTGAACAGTGCAGCTACAGTGCCACGCAGAAGTCAGAGCAGGAAGTCAGAGGGGCACCGGACTGTCCGGTGTGGCACCAGACTGTCCGGTGCCACAAGATGACAAGGCTCCAACGGTCGACTTCGCTCCGAACCTGTAACACCCCAGGTGTTTACCGTATGCTCGACAACGAGTATGGACTTAAGCACGAAATATCAGTGGATAACACGGATTTTAAATTTTAATCATTCTCGCTTATCGCGATTTTAATATCGCATCTGTTCCATTTGTCGCGGGTGCGACATCATTTTTACTTCTAATTATCCGAGTTCTTCCGAAATTTTCGTGCTGTTCGGAACATCGTTGTTCCGAAAATCGGTGTGTCCGGTGATTATTTAAAATTCATCGCTCGCGCGAATGCGAATTTGGAAGCCCGGCCCACTCGGATGATTTTTATCCCAAGCAAATTAATTTGAACTCGACAGTGAGAAATGTTCGGAGTAAAATAATCGGAATCGCGCATCGTCTGAGAGAAATCGTGCGTGAGGTTAGGATCCAGTTTATTCCTTTAGCACGCTGTTTTGGCGACGAAATCACGTGAGCGTTCGCAGCTATGGTTCCGGCTAATTTCAGTTAAATCGTGGCCGAAATAGTCACGAAAATTATCTAATCGAAATTTAGCGAGAACCGTGTGAACCAGTATTCTCTGAGTTTCCGTTTTGTGATTCGTAGAATGGAATGTGTAGCCTAAATGTCGTTTTAATCCGTTCTATTTATCTCTTGCTAAATCAAACAACGTTTAAAATATTGTAGCCAAAAATCATTTTAATCTGGCCAATGTGCATCCCGCTCAAATCGTAATTTAAGAATACTCTAGTTCAATCCATTTAGACATCTCAAATATTAATCTTAAAATCAAAATATGTATAAAAATGTGTTTTGTTTTCTTAATAAATGAGAGATATTCTAGCTTCATCCCAACGCCTGCGTCGTCCATATCCAAAATCTTAAGAAATAAATATATGTAAATTTTTTTTGTTCAAAGAAATGGATGAGAAAAGGAAAATATCTTCCCTCTTCAGAAGACTCCACGCACGTCCCCTGTTCTACTGTGCTCCATCCCAATCCCAGCTCGTGCTCGTGATCCTTATCGCCTGTACGTCCGTCCAGCGCTTGCCGGACCCGCGCCGCCGTCCCCAGCAGATTTTTAGCCGCCGCCCTCGCCCTGGATAAGAACCGCGCGCAGCCCAGCTGCTTCCTTCTTCCCTGGTACCCGTGCGCAGTCCTGGAGATTTTTCTCGCGGAGCTTATCTCCTTCTTGCAGCGCTCGGTGCCCAGCCATGGGCTTGCCGCACCGTCGCCCAGCTCCTTCTCGGCTTCTCCCTGGCTCACCGCTCGCCCATGCGAGTCGCGTCCCGGCCAAGCCCCCAGCCTGGATCCCCTATTTCTCTCCCTGCGCGCGCGTCTCCAGTTCCATGGCCGCGCCTGGTTCCTTGCTCCATCCCTGGCCGAAGCTCCTCCCTGCTCGCCAGCCTGCAGCTCGCCCCAGTGCCTGGTCGCTCCTTCGGCCGAGTTCTCTGTTTTTTCTTCTCCCAGTTTTCTGCGCTCGCCGAGCAACCTCCATGGCCGGATCTCCCTGCTCCTTGCTGCTCGCCCCAAGCTCTCAGCCATGGCCGTCGAGTCCCCCTGTTCCCATGGCCGATCTCGGTTCTGTTTGCCGCGGCAGCCGACGCTGCTGCTTGCTCCCCTGCGCGTCGTGCTCCTCTGCTCTCTGTCTGCGCGCGTGCTGTGCTTGATGTCTTCCCATGGCGCTCGATGCTCTTCTGTTGGTCGCGCCGTGGAGCCTGCGCGCTCGGTCCTATCTATCTAGCGTGTCCTCTCGGCTCCCTTGGCTCGAATTCCCATCGCGTCGTCTATCTTGCCGGGTGTCGTCGTTCGTCGTCGTCCTCTGGTCCCAGCCCAACCCATTCGTGCGCTCGCTCTTCGTCCATCGGGTTTCATGCGTGCTCGCATTTACCGTCGAGTCGTTGAACCCGTCATTCTCTGCTCAAACCTCACCTCACCAGCTCGCTTCAAACACGATCTCGTCGTCAAGCTTTGCCTCAGCCTTAGCTCGTCGGTCACGCTCGCCAGATGTTCGATCGAAGATTTTATTCGGAGACTGTTGACACTCTCGCAAGCTTTAAGTCGGAATTAATGGACGGTAAGTGGATTCGTTATTCCAGCAGACTAAATGTGATATTTATTAGACTACCTGAATCGTTTACGGTGGTTTGATCGGTAGTCGTACATGTTGCTGCTCCCTTGCGTTATAATAGTTATTACGTTCTAGGTAGTTTGCTTGGGTTATTAGTTTCGAGTAATTTAATATTAGTACGGTATTCAACATGTAATCGACGAAAAACCCAGATTCATATTCGTTAATCAAAGTAGTGAATCTAAGCTAAATTTATTACTGGCGCACAAGTTATTAGCCGAATTGTTACATGGATTAAATAAATATGTGTGAAGTGAAATAAAATTAAATTAGTTCTTGGCTGCAAAGTGGTATAATTTATAAAGCGAGGGATGAATTTAGCATTTAACTAATTAGCTAATGAGTTGTGTTTAGGCTGATTATGTTTAATGTGTTGTTCGTGATATTTGCGTTAGGTTCGAGAAGCGTAATTATTACGCGTAGTCGTATATCGGTAACTAGTATTTTCGTATAAAATCGTACAACGTCTAGCCGCTAGGTGTTTAAATCCGCTATCGCGTAACACTATTTAGGTTTGTAATATTCCTGTTTATATGCATTCATGTGCATAATGCATTCCATTCAGGTACGATAATTAATCACGTGATGCGGAAGATGACCCAAGTCGACCCCAAGCGCGGGCTACTCCGCATGGAGATGCTGATGAACGAACCTGCCTGATCAAGTGCTAGGACAAGGATGATCGCTAAGTGGACGTCGTCTAACAACACTAACCTAGTGTTACCCAGGCAAGCCCCGGTGCATGCAACCCCTTCCTTGTGTTTTTAAATAATTTTTACACACTTTAAGTCTAGTGAAATGTGCATTAAGTTTATAGGAGTTGCTTGGAACCCTTTGATGCATTGCCTTCCTTGATATCCATACCTTTATAGATACTTCTGATGAAGTATCAAAATATGATTTACAAAATTTGCTTAGCCTTGCTTAGAGGTAAATCTTGTGGATAGAGGTTGTCCTTTGCGTTAATGCCTAGCTCAGGGGTTATCCTGAGGAAGGATGGCTTCTGCCTGCAAGAATATTTTCATTGGGAGCAATGGTGGGATCTTACTGCAAAGTTCCCTTTGATGCTCTTTTCATCCTAAGGAATACAAACAATCCTAAGGGTGGAAGTACTTAAATCGGGACTTGGGCTAGGAACAGGTGATGCTCCGCCCGGGTCAATTAAGGATTGGATGCGTATGTAGGCCTGATAGATCAAGGACTATCTTAACTGGCCACATGCCCTAGAAATGGGACAGGGTAAGCTTGAACCCGGCTATTCCATACGTGAAAAGACAACCGCGCACTGGGCGTGGGAGATGGTGGGAGTAGCGTGTGCCCTCCTGGCTAGAGGCTGGATGGAGGAGTACTGTGCTCCCGGGTAGCGCGGACCGGTTCACGTTGTGGAGGATCTGTGGGAACGGTTGACATATGCAAGGGTTAAGTGCTACATATGTCGTGTGGTTAGAGATCCTCAGCTGAGTAAATCGATTCGGATCGCCGTTATGTCCCCGGAGAGTGGAGACTTGATCACTGACCTGCAACCTAAGTCAGGATGTGAATCTCATGAATAAAAATGATGTTGTATTGATGAGATGGTGAAAGTAGACCATATGCAAATAGAGTCTATTAATATTTAATTTGGCGTTAAAATATTGAAAGTAAGGACTCACTTTAGTAAGCTATTTCTGCAAAAGTATCTAAGTTGATTTTTGCTAAAGCCTCTCCTTGATTCCCAAATCCAGCATACCCTTGAGAGTCTTTTCCTTAGTCGGGTAAGTCTTGCTGAGTAATTCCATACTCAGGGTTTTATTCCCTATTGTTTTTCAGGTTATAGCTTTGTACTGCTGATGATGGTATTAAGTGCCGGTGGGCTCGGCCTTCTTATATAAGTATACCCCGTCTTTATCTTCTTACTGAGGATGGTCATTTGAGCTAGCATATATTTCAAACTTATACTTTTGTAATCACTCCGAGAAAATAATCTAAAATTTTTGTAACTTGTAAAATTTGGTAATAGTATTTCCGCTGCAAAAATCTTGGTGTGTGTGATTTGTATTACTTAATCCCGCGATCTTGGTTGTTCGTGGTTTATCCGATGTCCTTGGGGCAATCGGACAGATCCTGTTAAGTTATCTGGTGCACATGCATAGCTGTCTGAGGTCTTTGGGACAAGGACAGGTGCGCATGTGGGCCCAATAACTTGGAGGTTCTGCCACAGCTGGTATCGGAGCTGGATTAAGTATCTACAGTCACATACGTATTTTCAAAACAAAAGTTTTGGTTTTAGAAAACCTATTTTCAACTAAACACATTGGTTGGCTTTGAAAAACAGTTTTAAAAAAACTATAGTGCTAGCGACATCCTCTGTAAGCCCTATACTAAGGACTATTAGGTGGCTTATTTAAAAACCAATAACCCACAACCGGGTGGATATTGCATACATGTGTAATGTTATTTTTAAGGCCATTCAGTCTTGAATGGATCGACGCTCAGGTAAGGTGAGATGTGAGAGCATGACCGAACAAACGTCGGTCTAGGGGAGTGCTTAATTGTGGCACTTGGTTATATACATGTTCCACATATGTATATATGAAGGCTGCGATGTGGAGTAATTACTTTTCTAGGAATTCAGTACCCCATGTGTTTGTATGGGTATACAGACATGGGAATACTGAGAAGTGTAATGTACTTGTAACGACGCACCTATGCTCAGGTAAGAAGGTGAGTTACCATAATGAGCTGCCCTATGGTTAAAGTGTGGCAGCGGCGCCTATGCGTGGCTCGGCGCTTAATGATGAGCTGGCCTCCATATAGCAATATATGGAGTATAAACTGTGATAAACTGTCATGTGTGGATTGCATCATTGGGAAATGGGTTGTGATGGAAATTTTCTGCAGGTACACTAACCTCGAAAATGTATGTGTAGTTGACGACTAGAAAAATACTGTGAGAGTCGTAAGAATGCCACCGATATAGAACGTTATTGCCACATTTGGTTGGCAAAATCAGTGAGGACGTGTAGGACGAGCATGCATCCTGATTGTTGCATCATGTTTGTCACCTATACACCCAAAATGCTTCTCTCGCCTCTATTCCAGTAACCATTGATTGTAGATAATGTGGTGTAGTGTTGAATTATGAACTTCGATGAAATAGGTGTCCTCCATTCTTTAGGTAACCTATTAAGGTCTTATATGGTGTTTGCTCTTGTGCTTGATGTGTCGATAGAAGGTTAGTGACTTGTTTGCCTAAACCGGAAATTAGGCCATGTTCTTAGTTGGTGAACCATGACCTAAGGTTGATTTTTCCGTTATCCCTCCCTGACCAAACTCATACAAATAAATGCTTAGATAATTTCTTTGTTGAACAGAAAATGTACCCAAGCTTAAAACAAGAATCTCGAGTCTGTATTCTTGACAATTAGTTTATAACTTTTTTATCGTCCTATTTCCAACCAAAACCATGCCTTTGCTTTGTTGGTGCAAGCTGATACCCTTAATTTCAGTTTGCTACTTCTTGAGGATCCTACCGTTGTTTTATCAACCTAACTTAGGAAAGACATGTCCGACCATTTTCTTAAAGTGTGATGCCTTTGGTTTCCTCATGTCTCTCGAAGGCATACCCACTTAACCTTATGATTGTTTTCCCTACGTATCTAGTCAGATACTAATCCTTGACCTTGTGATCCCTACGATGGGCATAGAAATATACTTGGGTCTGAATTAACAGTTTCCCATCGTACTCCTTCTAACAAGTTTAGGTTATGGCCATACCTTGTTCATTTCATCGGGCCATGATCTATTTGGCTCTCTACTTGTAACTATTCATACAGGTGGAGTATCTTTTTGTATATTATTACCCTTGCCCAGTCTATTTGTGTTGTGTGAGATTTCTTATTGGTTATGTCTAGTAATGGTGTTATGACTAAAACCGGTGGTGCCGTGACGAAACCGAGGGCCTTCTATGTGTGCGCACACATGGTTGTGCTACTCGGCACGCGCTGGTATCACAGTTAGTAGTTGTAATCCATTATGAGACTATGTCAATGTGTTATCTTGGCACAATCTATTTTTGCTACGTGAGATTCATTATTGGTGCCAGTTCGGTAGTGGTGTCACGATCAAGGACTTATGGTGCCGCAGCGAAACTGAGAGCCTCCTGTGAATGCGCACACAGGGTTGTGCTACTCGTCGGATGCTGGTATCAAGGTCTCTAGTCATGATCCATTATGGAACTACACTGATGTGTTATCTCCCGAAGATCTCTTCCTTGAAACGATTTCGGTGTTGCTTGTCAAGTGATCAAGAAGCATCTATCATCTCTGTTGGATCAAACGGATATACCACTTTCATGTGTAGTCTCTTTCCTTTTGATCTTGGTAGTGACTACCCATACAAGTTCCCTTTACATCCTTTGTGTAAAAGTGAAGCCTTGGAGCTTTTTAGTGTCGAGAGACAACTGATTAGCTCTCAAAATAGAGATCTGCTTCCCCTGCTGCTGAAATGCAGGAGTTTGTTCATTCGCTCTCTTATTTGATCCATGTCTAGTGCTTGCTAAAATGGATTGGTTGCAAAGACAACAGCTACAGATCCCTCCACTAGTGATTCTCTCGAATCATATCACCTTTCAGGGACATGGATTTTCTGGCTAGCCACGGGTCAACTGTGATGTTATTCGACATTCACACCCGTCTCCTGTGCTATGGATTTACGGTAACCACTTGTTGGTAAACCTCTTTCTGTGTGTTTTACCCAAGAGGTTGCATCTGATTCTGTTTGGGGAAGATCGCGTAATTGCCACTTGCCCAATAGACTCAGATAGTACAGTGTCATCAGAGAAAGCCAACTGCACCCATGGAACCTTATGTGTTCCTCTGGCAGACATCGTCTCTACTGATGGACATATATGATTTAGCTTGTGGCGATACATGTTATGTCCACTAGAGAAACGATATTCTGAGACACTCGCCTTCGCCCAAGACTGCCTTATGATTATCGCTGATATGAACATGGGGTACATGCTTCTCTACCCTTAGAAGTCTTTCACTCCGAATCTCGGGACGAGATTCTTTTAAGGGGGGAGGGCTGTAACACCCCAGGTGTTTACCGTATGCTCGACAACGAGTATGGACTTAAGCACGAAATATCAGTGGATAACACGGATTTTAAATTTTAATCATTCTCGCTTATCGCGATTTTAATATCGCATCTGTTCCATTTGTCGCGGGTGCGACATCATTTTTACTTCTAATTATCCGAGTTCTTCCGAAATTTTCGTGCTGTTCGGAACATCGTTGTTCCGAAAATCGGTGTGTCCGGTGATTATTTAAAATTCATCGCTCGCGCGAATGCGAATTTGGAAGCCCGGCCCACTCGGATGATTTTTATCCCAAGCAAATTAATTTGAACTCGACAGTGAGAAATGTTCGGAGTAAAATAATCGGAATCGCGCATCGTCTGAGAGAAATCGTGCGTGAGGTTAGGATCCAGTTTATTCCTTTAGCACGCTGTTTTGGCGACGAAATCACGTGAGCGTTCGCAGCTATGGTTCCGGCTAATTTCAGTTAAATCGTGGCCGAAATAGTCACGAAAATTATCTAATCGAAATTTAGCGAGAACCGTGTGAACCAGTATTCTCTGAGTTTCCGTTTTGTGATTCGTAGAATGGAATGTGTAGCCTAAATGTCGTTTTAATCCGTTCTGTTTATCTCTTGCTAAATCAAACAGCGTTTAAAATATTGTAGCCAAAAATCATTTTAATCTGGCCAATGTGCATCCCGCTCAAATCGTAATTTAAGAATACTCTAGTTCAATCCATTTAGACATCTCAAATATTAATCTTAAAATCAAAATATGTATAAAAATGTGTTTTGTTTTCATAATAAATGGGAGATATTCTAGCTTCATCCCAACGCCTGCGTCGTCCATATCCAAAATCTTAAGAAATAAATATATGTAAATTTTTTTGTTCAAAGAAATGGATGAGAAAAGGAAAATATCTTCCCTCTTCAGAAAACTCCACGCACGTCCCCTGTTCTACTGTGCTCCATCCCAATCCCAGCTCGTGCTCGTGATCCTTATCGCCTGTACGTCCGTCCAGCGCTTGCCGGACCCGCGCCGCCGTCCCCAGCAGATTTTTAGCCGCCGCCCTCGCCCTGGATAAGAACCGCGCGCAGCCCAGCTGCTTCCTTCTTCCCTGGTACCCGTGCGCAGTCCTGGAGATTTTTCTCGCGGAGCTTATCTCCTTCTTGCAGCGCTCGGTGCCCAGCCGTGGGCTTGCCGCACCGTCGCCCAGCTCCTTCTCGGCTTCTCCCTGGCTCGCCGCTCGCCCATGGGAGTCGCGTCCCGGCCAAGCCCCCAGCCTGGATCCCCTATTTCTCTCCCTGTGCGCGCGTCTCCAGTTCCATGGCCGCGCCTGGTTCCTTGCTCCATCCCTGGCCGAAGCTCCTCCCTGCTCGCCAGCCTGCAGCTCGCCCCAGTGCCTGGTCGCTCCTTCGGCCGAGTTCTCTGTTTTTTCTTCTCCTAGTTTTCTGCGCTCGCCGAGCAACCTCCATGGCCGGATCTCCCTGCTCCTTGCTGCTCGCCCCAAGCTCTCAGCCATGGCCGTCGAGTCCCCCTGTTCCCATGGCCGATCTCGGTTCTGTTTGCCGCGGCAGCCGACGCTGCTGCTTGCTCCCCTGCGCGTCGTGCTCCTCTACTCTCTGTCTGCGCGCGTGCTGTGCTTGATGTCTTCCCATGGCGCTCGATGCTCTTCTGTTGGTCGCGCCGTGGAGCCTGCGCGCTCGGTTCTATCTATCTAGCGTGTCCTCTCGGCTCGCTTGGCTCGAATTCCCATCGCGTCGTCTATCTTGCCGGGTGTCATCGTTCGTCGTCGTCCTCTGGTCCCAGCCCAACCCATTCGTGCGCTCGCTCTTCGTCCATCGGGTTTCATGCGTGCTCGCATTTACCGTCGAGTCGTTGAACCCGTCATTCTCTGCTCAAACCTCACCTCACCAGCTCGCTTCAAACACGATCTCGTCATCAAGCTTTGTCTCAGCCTTAGCTCGTCGGTCACGCTCGCCAGATGTTCGATCGAAGATTTTATTCGGAGACTGTTGACACTCTCGCAAGCTTTAAGTCGGAATTAATGGACGGTAAGTGGATTCGTTATTCCAGCAGACTAAATGTGATATTTATTAGACTACCTGAATCGTTTACGGTGGTTTGATCGGTAGTCGTACATGTTGCTGCTCCCTTGCGTTATAATAGTTATTACGTTCTAGGTAGTTTGCTTGGGTTATTAGTTTCGAGTAATTTAATATTAGTACGGTATTCAACATGTAATCGACGAAAAACCCAGATTCATATTCGTTAATCAAAGTAGTGAATCTAAGCTAAATTTATTACTGGCGCACAAGTTATTAGCCGAATTGTTACATGGATTAAATAAATATGTGTGAAGTGAAATAAAATTAAATTAGTTCTTGGCTGTAAAGTGGTATAATTTATAAAGCGAGGGATGAATTTAGCATTTAACTAATTAGCGAATGAGTTGTGTTTAGGCTGATTATGTTTAATGTGTTGTTCGTGATATTTGCGTTAGGTTCGAGAAGCGTAATTATTACGCGTAGTCGTATATCGGTAACTAGTATTTTCGTATAAAATCGTACAACGTCTAGCCACTAGGTGTTTAAATCCGCTATCGCGTAACACTATTTAGGTTTGTAATATTCCTGTTTATATGCATTCATGTACATAATGCATTCCATTCAGGTACGATAATTAATCACGTGATGCGGAAGATGACCCAAGTCGACCCCAAGCGCGGGCTACTCCGCATGGAGATGCTGATGAACGAACCTGCCTGATCAAGTGCTAGGACAAGGATGATCGCTAAGTGGACGTCGTCTAACAACACTAACCTAGTGTTACCCAGGCAAGCCCCGGTGCATGCAACCCCTTCCTTGTGTTTTTAAATAATTTTTACACACTTTAAGTCTAGTGAAATGTGCATTAAGTTTATAGGAGTTGCTTGGAACCCTTTGATGCATTGCCTTCCTTGATATCCATACCTTTATAGATACTTCTGATGAAGTATCAAAATATGATTTACAAAATTTGCTTAGCCTTGCTTAGAGGTAAATCTTGTGGATAGAGGTTGTCCTTTGCGTTAATGCCTAGCTCAGGGGTTATCCTGAGGAAGGATGGCTTCTGCCTGCAAGAATATTTTCATTGGGAGCAATGGTGGGATCTTACTGCAAAGTTCCCTTTGATGCTCTTTTCATCCTAAGGAATACAAACAATCCTAAGGGTGGAAGTACTTAAATCGGGACTTGGGCTAGGAACAGGTGATGCTCCGCCCGGGTCAATTAAGGATTAGATGCGTATGTAGGCCTGATAGATCAAGGACTATCTTAAATGGCCACATGCCCTGGAAATGGGACAGGGTAAGCTTGAACCCGGCTATTCCATACGTGAAAAGACAACCGCGCACTGGGCGTGGGAGATGGTGGGAGTAGCGTGTGCCCTCCTAGCTAGAGGCTGGATGGAGGAGTACTGTGCTCCCGGGTAGCGCGGACCGGTTCACGTTGTGGAGGATCTGTGGGAACGGTTGACATATGCAAGGGTTAAGTGCTACATATGTCGTGTGGTTAGAGATCCTCAGCTGAGTAAATCGATTCGGATCGCCGTTATGTCCCCGGAGAGTGGAGACTTGATCACTGACCTGCAACCTAAGTCAGGATGTGAATCTCATGAATAAAAATGATGTTGTATTGATGAGATGGTGAAAGTAGACCATATGCAAATAGAGTCTATTAATATTTAATTTGGCGTTAAAATATTGAAAGTAAGGACTCACTTTAGTAAGCTATTTCTGCAAAAGTATCTAAGTTGATTTTTGCTAAAGCCTCTCCTTGATTCCCAAATCCAGCATACCCTTGAGAGTCTTTTCCTTAGTCGGGTAAGTCTTGCTGAGTAATTCCATACTCAGGGTTTTATTCCCTATTGTTTTTCAGGTTATAGCTTTGTACTGCTGATGATGGTATTAAGTGCCGGTGGGCTCGGCCTTCTTATATAAGTATACCCCGTCTTTATCTTCTTACTGAGGATGGTCATTTGAGCTAGCATATATTTCAAACTTATACTTTTGTAATCACTCCGAGAAAATAATCTAAAATTTTTGTAACTTGTAAAATTTGGTAATAGTATTTCCGCTGCAAAAATCTTGGTGTGTGTGATTTGTATTACTTAATCCCGCGATCTTGGTTGTTCGTGGTTTATCCGATGTCCTTGGGGCAATCGGACAGATCCTGTTAAGTTATCTGGTGCACATGCATAGCTGTCTGAGGTCTTTGGGACAAGGACAGGTGCGCATGTGGGCCCAATAACTTGGAGGTTCTGCCACAGAACCCTAATGGTTGGGTGACGTGGCAGCGCAACAGACACTGAACAGTACCTGTCCGGTGGCGCACCGGACTGTCCGGTGCGCCCATCACCAGCAGCCTCCCCAACGGCTACCAAGGTGGTTGAGGGCTATAAATACCCCCCAACCACCACAACTTCAAGCATCCAAGTTTTCTGAAGATCACATTCAATACTAGAGCTAGTACATTCACTCCAAGACACATTTCCAAAGATTAAACCTTCTCCAAGTCTAGAATTCATTCCAACCACCTAGTGACTTGAGAGAGAGTGTGTTCGTGTTCATTTGCGCTCTTATTGCTTAGATCACTTTCTTCCTTTCTCATTCTTGTTCCCAAGTGACTTGTAATCAAAGCAAGAGACACCTAAGTGTGTGGTGGTCCTTGCGGGGTCTAAGTGACCTGTTTGATTAAGGAGAAGGCTCATTCGGTCTAGGTGACCGTTTGAGAGAGGGAAAGGGTTGGAAGAGACCCGGTCTTTGTGACCACCTTAACGGGGACTAGGTTCTTTGGAACCGAACCTCAGTAAAACAAATCACCGTGTTCATTCACTTGTTTCTCACTTGATTTGTTTTCCCTCTCTCTCCCAGACTTGAATTTAATTCTAACGCTAACCCTGGCTTGTAGTGTGTGTTTAAGTTATAAAATTTCAGGTTTCGCCTATTCACCCCCCTCCTCTAGGCAACTTTCAATTGGTATCAGAGCCAGTGCTTCATTAAGAGTCTAACCAACTCGAAGTGATGTCTGGAGATCACGCCAAGAGGGAGATCGTGATCAGCGACAAGCCCGCAAGCTCGGGGATGACTCTTTCAAGAGAGTCTGGCAACAAGCACAAGGAGGAATCCTCTTCCTCCATCAAGTCCCATCGGAGAGGCGACAAGAAAAAGAAGATGAAGAAAGTGGTCTAATATGAGATCGACTCATCATCGCCCTCCACATCAAACACCGAGTCATCCGTCGCTTCTAAGCGCCATGAGCGCAAGAAGTATAGTAAGATGCCCCTTCGCTATCCCCATATTTCAAAGCGCGCTCCTCTAATTTCCGTTCCCTTAGGCAAGCCACCATATTTTGATGGTGAAGATTATTCTATGTGGAGTGATAAAATGAGGCATCATCTAACCTCACTCCACGAAAGTATTTGGGAAATTGTTGAGTTTGGAGTGCAGGTACCGAAGGTAGGGGATAAGGACTACGACTCGGACGAGGTGGCCCAAATTAGGCACTTCAACTCCCAAGCCACGTCTATACTCCTCGCCTCCTTGTGTCGAGAGGAGTATAACAAGGTGCAAGGGTTGAAGAACGCCAAAGAAATTTGGGACGTCCTCAAAACCGCGCACGAAGGAGATGAGGTGACCAAGATCACCAAGCGCGAAACAATCGAGGGCAAACTTGGTCGATTCGTCCTCAACAAAGAAGAAGAGCCGCAAGCAATGTACAATCTGCTAAAGACCATGGTGAACCAAGTGCGCAACCTTGGGAACACCAAATGGGACGACCATGAAATGGTCGAGGTTATTCTTAGATCCCTTGTATTTCGCAACCCTGCTCAAGTTCAATTAATATGTGGGGATCCTAGATATAAACTAATGTCTCCCGAGGAAGTCATTGGCAAGTTTGTGAGCTTTGAACTTATGATCAAAGACTCCAAACATATTGTCAACTTGGAGCAAGGCGCCACCTCAACACCCGAGGTGCAACCCATCGCATTCAAGGCGACAGAAGAAGAAAAGAGGGAGTCTACACCAAGTAGGCTTCCAATCGACGCCTCCAAGCTCGACAATGAGGAAATGATGCTCATCATCAAGAGCTTCCGCCAAATCTTCAAGCAAAGGAGGGGGAAGGACTACAAACCTCGCTCCAAAAGGGTGTGCTACAAATGTGGTAAGCCCGGTCATTTTATTGCTAAATGTCCAATGTCAAGTGAAAGTGACAGGGACGATGACAAGAAGGGGAAGAAGAAGGAGAAGAAGAGGTACTACAAGAAGAAGGGCGGTGATGCCCACATATGTTGGGAATGAGACTCTGATGATAGCTCCACCGACTCCTCCGACGACGAGGACGCCGCCAACATCACCGTCAACAAGGGCCTCCTCTTCCCCAACGTCGGCCACAAATGTTTCATGGCTAAGGACGGCAAGAAAAAGAAGGTACACTCTAGAGCCACCCCCAAATATACAACATCTAGTGACGAGGGTAGCTCTAGTGAAAATGAAGATGATTTACTCACTCTTTTTGCCAACCTCAGCATGGAACAAAAGAAAAATTAAATGAATTAATATAAGCTATTCATGAGAAGGATGAACTCTTGGATAGCCAAGAGAACTTCCTTATTAAAGAAAACAAAAAACATGTTAAATTGAAAAATGCTTATGCCCAGGAAGTAGAAAAATGTGAAAACTTAACTAAGGAGCTTAGCATTTGTCATGATTTAATTTCTAGTCTTAGAAATAAAAATGCTAGTTTAGTTTCTAAGATTAAAGAATTGAATGTTTGCAATGATTCTATTTCCTATCTTAGAGATGAGAATGTGATTTTAAATGCTAAGATAGAAGAACTAAACAACTGCAAACCATCTACATCTACTGTTGAGCATGTTTCTATTTGCACTAGATGTAGAGATGTTAATGTTGATGCTATAAATGATCACCTTGCCATGATTAAGAAACAAAATGATCATATAGCTAAATTAGATGCTAAAATTGCCGAGCATGAGTTCGAAAATGAAAATTTTAAATTTGCTCGTAGTATGCTCTATAATGGGAGACGCCCTGGCATTAAGGATGGCATTAGTTTCCAACAGGGGAGCAATGTCAAGCTTAATGCCCCTAAGAAATTGTCTAATTTTGTTAAGGGTAAGGCTCCCATGGGTCAGGATAATGAAGGCTACATTTTATATTCTGCTAAGTATCCTGAGCACAAAACTAGGAAGATTCATGCAAGGAAACCTCATATTGTTTCTCACCATGCATACATGTACAAAAATGAGGCATCTAGCTCTAGGCAAACCACTCATGTTAAATTGCCTAGAAAGAAAATTCCTGCTGCATCAAATGAGCATAACATTTCATTTAAGACTTTTGATGTATCATATGTGCTTACTAACAAATCAGGCAAAGTAGTTGCCAAATATGTTGGGGGCAAACACAAGAGTCCAAAGACTTGTGTTTGGGTACCCAAGGTGCTTGTATCTAATGTCAAAGGACCCAAGACTGTTTGGGTACCTAAAAACAAGGCCTAAATCTGTTTTGTAGGTTTATGCATCCGGTGGTTAAAGTTGGATAATTGATAGCGAATGCACAAACCACATGACAGGGGAGAAAAGGATGTTCTCCTCCTATGAGAAAAACAAAGATCCCCAACGAGCCATTACATTCGGGGATTGAAACCAAGGTTTGGTCAAAGGATTGGGTAAAATAGCTATATCATCTAACCATTCTATTTCCAATGTTTTTCTTGTAGATTCATTAGATTACAATTTGCTTTCTGTTTCTCAATTGTGCAAAATGGGCTACAACTGTCTTTTTACTGATGTAGGTGTTATTGTCTTTAGAACAAGTGATCATTCAATAGCATTTAAGGGAGTGTTAGAAGGACAGCTATATTTAGTTGATTTTAATGATAACAAAGCTGAACTTGACACTTGCTTAATTGCTAAGACTAATATGGGCTGGCTCTGGCATCGACGACTTGCCCATGTTGGGATGAAGAATCTTCACAAGCTTCTAAAGGGAGAGCACATTTTAGGACTAACAAATGTTCATTTTGAGAAAGACAGGATTTGTAGCGCATGTCAAGCAGGGAAGCAAGTTGGAGTCCACCATCCACACAAAAATATAATGACGACGGATAGGCCGCTCGAGCTACTCCACATGGACCTATTCGGCCCGATCGCTTACATAAGCATCGGTGGGAGTAAGTACTGTCTAGTTATTGTGGATGATTATTCTCGCTTCACTTGGGTATTCTTTTTGCAGGAAAATTCACAAACCCAAGAGACCTTAAGAGGATTCCTAAGACAGGCTCAAAATGAGTTTGGATTAGGGATCAAGAAGATAAGAATCAATAATGGGACGGATTTCAAGAAATCACAAGTAGAAGGATTTCTTGAGGATGAGGGCATCAAGCATGAGTTTTCTTCTCCCTACACACCTCAACAAAATGGTGTAGTGGAAAGGAAAATAGAACTCTACTAGACATGGCAAGAACCATGCTTGATGAGTACAAGACTATAGAACTCTACTAGACATGGCAAGAACCATGCTTGATGAGTACAAGACTCCGGACCGGTTTTGGGTAGAAGCAATCAACACTGCTTGCTACTCCATCAACTGGCTCTAACTTCACTGAATCCTCAAGAAGACATCATATGAACTCCTCACCGGTAAAAAGCCTAATGTTTCATATTTTAGAGTCTTTAGGAGTAAATGCTTTATTCTTATTAAAAGAGGTAGAAAATCTAAATTTGCTCCTAAGGTTGTAGAAGGCTTTTTACTTGGTTATGACTCAAACACAAGGGCATATAGAGTCTTCAACAAATCCACTGGATTAGTTGAGGTTTCTTGTGACATTGTGTTTGATGAGACTAATGGCTCCAAAGTGGAGCAAGTTGATCTTGATGAGCTAGATGATGAAGAGGCTCCGTGCATCGCGCTAAGGAACATGTCCATTGGTGATGTATGTCCTAAGGAATCCGAGGAGCCTACACAAGCACAAGATCAACCGTCATCTTCCATGCAAGCATCCCCACCAACTCAAGATGAGGATCAGACTCAAGATGATGAAGATGAAGATCAAGAGGATGAGCCACCTCAAGAGGAGGACATTGATCAAGGGGGAGACAATGAAGATAATGAAGACAAGGAAGATGAGCAAGAAATATAGGGTCAAAAACCACCACACCCAAGAGTCCACTAAGCAATTCAAAGAGATCACCCCGTCAACTCCATCCTTGGTGACATTCATAAGGGGGTAACCACTAGATCTCAAGTTGCTCATTTCTGTGAACATTACTCTTGTGTGTCCTCTATTGAGCCATACAGGGTAGAGGATGCACTAATAGATCCGGATTGGGTGCTGGCAATGCAAGAGGAACTCAACAACTTCACGAGGAATGAGGTATGGCATTTAGTTCCACGTCCTAATCAAAATGTTGTAGGTACCAAATGGGTATTCCACAACAAGCAAGATGAGCATGGTGTGGTGACAAGAAACAAAGCCCGACTTGTGGCCAAAGGTTATTCACAAGTCAAAGGTTTGGACTTTGATGAAACTTATGCACCCGTAGCTAGGCTTGAGTCAATTCGTATATTACTTGCCAATGCTAATTACCATGGCTTTAAGCTCTATCAAATGGACGTGAAAAGTGCCTTCCTCAATGGACCCATCAAGGAAGAGGTCTATGTTGAGCAACCTCCCGGCTTTGAAGATAGTGAGTACCGTAACCATGTTTACAAACTCTCAAAGGCGCTTTATGGGCTCAAGCAAGCCCCAAGAGCATGGTATGAATGCCTGCGAGACTTTCTAATCAATAATGGCTTCAAAGTCGGTAAAGCCGATCCTACTCCCCTTACTAAAACTGTTGCAAAAGATTTGTTTGTATGCCAAATTTATGTTGATGATATTATATTTGGGTCTACTAACAAATCAACTTGAGAAGAGTTTAGTAGGATCATGATATAGAAATTCGAGATGTCTATGATGGGGGAGTTGAAGTATTTCCTTGGATTTCAAATCAAGCAACTCCAAGATGGCAACTCGAAGCGCGCTTACGCTTGTCGTCAGCGCAGCGAGGCAAACCTCTGCCACTCCTACCCCTACCCATGGTCGGCTGGAAAGGGAGGGAGTGAAGAAGAAGATAAGGAAGAAAGCAAGTGATCAACGAACAAGTGAAGAGAACAGCTGGGGCAAGCAGGATATTTATAGAGGCTGGAGGTGATCGTCCACTTCCTACTCTGTTCACCAAACAGTTGCAAGAATTCAATAAGCAATTCAAGCCGCTTGAAAATGAGTCAGGCAACAGGCGTCGCTTCGCGTAACATGGCACCAGTTGGACCTAAGTCAACTGCTTAGGCAAATGATTACACCTCTCGGTCACATCAAGTTACTACTCCAGGACAGCGCGGTAAACACTCTGTGTACCAAGACACCCCTTGGGCACACCCATTAGGTGTGTCGCCTAGAATTTTCAAAGATTTTCTGAAGAAGTGATATTCACAAAATATACGCAATGAATGTACCACGACAAAAGGAGGAGATCGACTGAGATGGAAGGAAGTCCAAGTGTGGCTACTGAAGCGCAAGTCTAATCAACAGAAGCATTGAAGCACAGAGCAGGGCGATGTCTAGCTGAGAGTTATCTGCCTCAACTACCAGACGTCCAATCTGTCCCCAATCAAATTGATTTCAGAACGAACAAGGCATGGACAGATGGCATTGTTTGATTTTTTTAAAAGCATGAGATGAAGACCTTTGAATGGATTATTTCTAAAATCCACTCAAAGCTCAGGGGCTACACCCATTGGGTGCACCTTCGGCGCACCTAATAGATTTATAGTCCCATGAAAACAAAAATGCTGATTTCTAAAGCATGAGATGAGGACCTTTGAATGGATTATTTCTAAAATCCACTCAAAGCTCGGGGGCTACACCCATTGGGTGCACCAATAGATTTATAGTCCCATGAAAACAAAAATGCTGATTTCTAAAGCATGAGATAAAGACCTTTGAATGGATTATTTCTAAAATCCACTCAAAGCTCGGGGGCTACACCCAATGGATGCACCTTCGGTGCACCCATCGGCAAAACAGAAATCAGGCCCCATCACAAACCCATAAGCCGGACCAATAATCTTTGGGCCGATTACTTCAAAATCAACTCAAAGATTGGGGGCTTGTGGGGGACAGATATCCCCTGGGTCCACTAGAAGGCGAGAAGGCCTCACACAGGGCCACGGGCCAGTTACCCCACAAGGCCATCCCTTCGTGGCCCGGGCTAGAACTACTAGTGGAATGGGCCGACCGGAGAAGACAACAGACTCGAGCCCAAACAATCTGTCGACTTGTGTGCTATCCACAGAAACCACTCGACTTTCCCATGCATGGCGTCCTAGAATATCGGGGTGGATTAGGGATGAGTCGGTAAGATTTTCGGAAGATTAGTTCAGTCAGTTCGCTATTATTTAGGAGACATATGATCCTCATGTACGTATGGAGTGCCCCATGGTCGTGTATATAAGGCCCAGGGGGTACCCTATCATTTCCATCGACCATCTACCTATCTCATCGACTTTTCTCCATTCAGGAGACCTCGCTTGTAAGCCACCACATATAGATCCATCATAGGAAGTAGGGTATTACGCCTCTCTAAGCGGCCCAAACCTGTAGAAAATCGCTTGTCCCTCTCTCGTGTGTCTAGCACGAACCATTGAGTTACAATCAACAGCACTGTCCTACCCAAAAGCACTGCAAGGGGTAACCCTAGGTGTGTGATCGGACTCTAAACACCGACAACACATGAGCCCCCATCGTAAGTGAGCTCATGCACATTATTCCCCACATTTGTTAAATGGTGATCGTATGGGAGCTCACCCTTGCTATAATCACACAAGGTGAAGAGCAAGTACCATTGGAGGAAGACTACTACGACGAGTTTGATGAGATCTAGGCATCGTCTCCTAGACAACTATGGTGTCGTGGAGATAGTATATTAGTATGTTTTATTCTACTACCTGTTATTTTGTAAGACATTCTCGTTATGCAATAAAGATTATGACATTCGTCTATATACACTAAGTCATTGTATGTGTGGATCTTATTCTGGCGCACATATGAGATGCATCTGGATTTGCCCTTAAATCCAGGCGTGACATCATATAATGTTCAATGTTGTGGATTTTTAGATATGTAAGATCGAGGATACCATTCTAGACATGCTGAGAGCTCGCAGACAGTTACCTTATGTACACTACCTAAGTTATATATTTATGCAGCTGATTACAGACTTGAGGTTGAGCGGCAAGAGGACAATGAAATCTAAGCAATCAAACAGTAGCTACCAGATCTAGATGATTCCTAAGATGATTTGATAAACAAGGACTACTTACTACCATCATCGCCTCTAGTGACCCCTCCTAGAGCAATGTCGAGACCAGTGGTGTCGGGGACCATAATTAGGGGTACCCTCAAGACGCCTAATTCTCAGCTGGTAACCCCCATCAGCATAAAGCTGCAGAGGCCCGATGGGTGCGATTAAGTCAGGGATCAGTCCATACGAGCGACTCGATCACGCCTCACCCGAGCCTAGCCTCGGGCAAGGGCAGCCGACCCCGAGGGGTTTCCGTCTCGCCCGAGGCCCCCTTTTAACGGCGGACACATCTCCGGCTCGCCCGAGGCCTTGCCTTCGCTAAGAAGCAACCCTGACTAAATCGCCGCGCCGACCGACCGAGTCGCAAGAGCATTTAACGCAAAGGTAGCCTGACACCTTTATCCTGACGCGCGCCCCCCGGCAGAGCCGAAGTGACCGCCGTCACTTCGCCGCTCCACTGACCGGTCTGACAGAAGGACAGCGCCGCCTGCGCCACTCCGACTGCAGTGCCACTTGACAGAGTGAGACTGACAGGCAGTCAGGCCTTGCCAAAGGCGCCATAGGAAGCTCCGCCCGACTCAGGGCTCGGACTCGGGCTAGGCCCCGGAAGACGGCGAACTTCGCTCCGCCCGACCCAGGGCTCGGACTCGGGCTAGGCCTCGGAAGACGGCGAACTCCGCTCCGCCCGACCCAGGGCTCGGACTCGGGCTAGGCCCCGGAAGACGACGAACTCCGCTCCGCCCAACCCAGGGCTCGGACTCGGGCTAGGCCCCGGAAGACGGCGAACTCCGCTCTGCCTGACCCAGGGCTCGGACTCGGGCTAAGGCCCCGGAAGACGGCGAACTCCGCTCCGCCCGACCCAGGGCTCGGACTCGGGCTAAGGCCCCGGAAGACGGCGAACTCCGCTCCGCCCGACCCAGGGCTCGGACTCGGGCTAAGGCCCCAGAAAACGGCGAACTCCGCTCCGCCCGACCCAGGGCTCGGACTCGGGCTAGGCCCCAGAAGACGGCGAACTCCGCTTCGCCCGACCCCAGGGGTCGGACTCCGCCCTGGCCTCTGCCGAACGACCTCCGCCTCGCCCGACCCAGGAGCTCGGGCTCGGCCTCGGCCATGAAAGACAGACTCGACCTCGGCTTCGGAGGAGCCTCCACGTCGCCCGACCTAGGGCACAAGCCCGCCACATCAACAGGAAGCGCCATCATCACCCTACCCCGAGCCGACCCGGGCCGCAGAGAACAAGACCGGTGTCCCATCTGGCTAGCTCCGCCAGATAGGCAATGATGGCGCCCCGCTAGCCCCGTGACGATGGCGGCTCTCAGCTCCCTTACGGAAGCAGGGGGACGTCAGCAAGGACCCAACCGCTCCGACAGCTGTCCCTCCGCCAGGCTCCGTTGCTCCTCCGACAGCCACGACACCACACCAGCTGGGTGCCAAGATCTCTCCGGCTGCCACATTGGCATGTACTTAGGGCGCTAGCTCTCCCCCGCTAGACACGTAGCACTCTGCTACACCCCCATTGTACACCTGGATCCTCTCCTTACGCCTATAAAAGGAAGGACCAGGGCCTTCTTAGAGAAGGTTGGCCGCGCGGGGACGAGGACGGGGCAGGCGCTCTCTTGGGGCCGCTCGCTTCCCTCACCCGCGTGGACGCTTGTAACCCCCTACTGCAAGCGCACCCGACCTGGGCGCGGGACGAACACGAAGGCCGCGGGATTTCCACCTCTCTCACGCCCGTCTCCGGCCACCTCGCTTCCCCCCTTCGCGCTCGCCCACGCGCTCGACCCATCTGGGCTGGGGCACGCGGCACACTCACTCGTCGGCTTAGGGACCCCCCGGTCTCGAAACGCCGATAGTTGGCGCGCCAGGTAGGGGCACGCTGCGTGTTGACGAGCAGTTTCCCGTCAAGCTCCAGATGGGCAGTCTCCAACGACCTCTCCAACCCGGGACGGTGCTCCGTTTCGGGAGTCTCGAGTTCATGTCTCTCGACGGCAGCTAATGTAACACCCCTGGTGTTTATATTCCGCTCGACAACGAGTATGGATTTAAGTACGTAATATCAGTGAATGAAACAGATGTTAAAATTTAATCGTCTTCGTTTATCGCGATTTTAATATCGCGTCTGTTTCATCTGTCGCGAGTGCGACATCATTTTTATTTTTGTATCTATCCGGGCTCTTCCGAAATTTTCGTGGTGTCCGGAACATAGCTGTTTCGAAAATCGGTGCGTCCGGTGATTATTTAAAATTCATCGCCCGCACGGATGCGAAATCGGAGGCTCGATTTATTCTTGCGATTTTTTTTATCCCGAGCAAATTAGTTGGAACTTGACGACTAAAATGTTCAGGGTAAAATAATGTGAATCGCGTGAAATCTTGCGCACGAATATGATTCAGTTCACCCTTCAGCACGCTGTTTTGACGACAAAATCGCGTGTTCCTCGGCAGATATGGTTGCAACTAATATTAGTCGAATCACGCAGATTAAAAATACCGAAGCCGAAGTCCGTTTAATCCAGTCTATTTCTTTTCGCTTCGGTCTAAATCGTCAAAACTGAATTAATAGTACGAATTTATCCGAGTTCAAAGAATTCGCCCAATTAAATCATGTCCAAATACTGTTATCAATCTCGTTTAATTCGACCTAGTTTATATCGCTAAAAGAAAATTGAGATCCGATTATCATACCAATTGCCGCAACTATGGAATTAAACGTTTAGACCACAGATAAAATTTATCGGGTTTTGAATCGAATCAAACCGTGTCACAAATACTATCGACCCTTTGATTATCGCTAAATACCAGGATCCAAAAATATCTTCGATTTCCGTTAAAAAAAAAGAGAAACGGAAAGAAAATAAAAATAAGGATTTCTATCCCCAGGTATCGCATTCTTCGACTCCTTATCCTGAGGTGAGAACACATATAATTCCATGGAAAATTTCTTCATCACTATACGTGACTAGAAGCCTGATCCAGGGTTATTTCTTTCTTATCCCCGCCGCTGTTCCTTTTCCTTATCTGGTCTGAAGCTGTTGGATATTTTACGTGCCCATCTTCTGCGTCCGATGTCGAAACTTCCTGCTCTGCACGTTCCCGGCCTCAGCTTGCCTCTGCGCTGGCATCCCTGTGTCTCCGTGGAGCTTCCCCGCCGTCCCCTTCCTCCGATTTTTTTCCTGCACCGATCGTTCCTTATCCTCACGTCGCTCTTCCTCAGATTTCAGCCACCGCCGATTCCGGATATTTCGTCGCCATTGCATACAGCCTGGAGCTTTATCCGGTGGCCAAGCCTTTATCATCTCCCTGCTGCAGTTCGCTCTCCCTCCTATGGAGTCTTGTCGACGCTCACCCATGGCCAGAGCTCCACTGCAGCTCGCATCCGGCTCGGCAAGCTGCTCCATTCCTCCTCTGCCGCGGCCGATGCTGGTGCTTCTCTGCTGGACCGCGTCCCCCATGGCTGCTCGGCGCGCGCTTGTTTCCTCTGTCCGGCGCCCTCTCCAGCCAGCTCTGCTCGCCCAAGCCCCTGTCTTTTTCTTCAGCCGCGTCCTGCGCCGTGCTCCTGTACTGCTCCTTGCCAGCAGCGAGCTCCTCTGCGCGTGGGTTCTCCTGCGTCCGGCCGGGCGCGCGAGGCTTCTTTGCTCGCTAGCGCTCCTCCCTGCTCGCTCCAGCTCGGCTCCCTATGCGCGCAGCTCGCGGGGCTCCCATGGCGCTCGACCCTGCTACAGCTCGCGCCCTGCTCCCTGGTGCCGGAGCTTCTTCCTTCCCCTGCGCTCGCCGGCGTTCGGCTCTGCGCGACTCTGCCCCAGCCCAGAGCTCTCCCTACCGAGTCCCTTCGCGTTCGTCGAAGCTTCCTGGCTCGACTCTGCCAGTTCGCGTCCTGCTCGCCGGTCAAATTCTTTGCGTCGCGCGCATAACATTTCGTTATTCCTGCGCGTGCTGCCGCGAAGCTCCCTGTTCAGTCTCCTCTGTCGTGTTGCCGAGCTCCCTTGTCGTGGCTTTCTGCTTCCTCGTCATGCACGCAACGTTTCGTCGTCCCTCGTCGTGCCGAGTTTTCCTCTGCACGCAGCCGCATCCCACTGTTTGGCTACGGCTCAACTGTCACGCTCGGTCCTGCCCATTTCGTCATGCGTGGATTTCATCCGTGTCATCGCCGTCGGGTTCCCTCGCCAAGTCCAGCACCCTGTTGACACGCCGTCATCTCTTGGTCGCGCCGTGTTGTTTCCATGTGCGCGTCAAACTCCCGTACCGAGTCCTGTTTCCTGTTCGCCAGCGCGCCCTCTCGGCTCGCTCGGCTTTAATTCCCAATCGCGTCATAGATTCCGCCGGTTAACGTCGTTCGTCATCGCGTCGCGAGTACAGCTCTATATACGTCACTCTCCTGATCGTCGTCGATCCGTGTGTCAGCAAGGAATCTTAAGAGTCGGGTGAAGACGAAGCTAGCAGCATGGTATTTTCCAAGTACTCGACGCAAGAGCTAAACCAGAATCCTTGCCGTGTTCGCGGATAGCGCGTCAGATTTAGAATGGTAAGCCGATTTAAAATTTTCGTTAGCTTAATTATTGAAGTAGTTCGATGAATGTGATATGCTTATTTTCATGATTTTGAAGCAGTCGTGTCACGGTAGGATTAAATACATGTGAAGTACAATGGAGTTAATAATGCGAAAGATAGATTAATTTAGGTAATATTCGGGCGAGCTGATGTTGAAAGAAATAAGTTTAGTATTCCTATTAGCTAGTTAATAGAATTTTCTAGTGTCGTTATGTCAATTTGATTAATTGATATGGTCGATGCCCTGCATAATTAGTTAGTTTATTCTAGTCATGATATCCTTTGTTAATGATCAATTAAATACCCTAGATAAATACCTAGCATTACCGAAATGAGTGAAAGTGAATAATATCGATAAGTTTGTCTCTGTTAGGATTCAATCCAGCTAAGTTAAAAATAATGTAGATAATGAGTTGTGTCTAGGCTAATTATGTTTAATGTGTATAATTTGTTGTTTTGTGATGTTTGCGATAGGTTCGAGAAGCGTAATTATTGCGCTTAATTGTACGTCGATAATTAGTGTCTCCGTAAGAATTTGTACAACGCCTCGCCGCTAGGTGTTCGCTATCGCGTAGCCCTATTTAGGTGTATGATATTCTTGTCGATATGCATTCATGTGCATAATGCATTCCATTCAGGTACGTTAATTAATCGCGCGATGCGGAAGACGACCCAAGTCGACCCCAAGCGTGGGCTACTCCGCATGGTAAAGCTGAAGGACGAACGCAAGGGTGGATGACCTGAACGAGTGCCAAGCCAAAGGATGATCGTCAAGTGGACGTCGTCTAACAAACACTAACGTAGTGTTTATTCCAGGCAAGCCCCGGTGCATGCAACCCCTTCCTTGTGTTTTTAAATAATTTTTACACACTTTAAGTCTAGTGAATGTGCATTAGGTTTATAGGAGTTGCTTGGAAACCCTTTGATGCATTGCCTACCTTGATCTCCATACCTATATAGATACTTCTGGTGAAGTATCAAAATTATGATTTACAAAAAATTGCTTAGCCCTGCTTTTAAGCAGATAGAGTTTGCCCTTTGCACTTATGCCTAGCTCCGGTTTATCCTGAGGAAGGAAGACCTCTACCTGCAAGAATATTTTTATTGGGAGCATGGTGGGATCTTACTGCAAAGTTCCCTATAATGCTCGTTTCATCCTAAGGAACACAAACAATCCTAAGGATGGAAGTACTTAAATCGGGACTTCGGCTAGGAACAGGTGATGCTCCGCCCAGGTTAATTAAGGATTGGATGCGTATGTAGGCCTGTTGATCAAGGACTATCTTAACTAGCCACATGCCCTGGAAATGGGACAGGGTAAGCTTGAACCCGGCTATTCCATACGTGAAAAGACAACCGCGCACTGGGCGTGGGAGATGGTGGGAGTAGCGTGTACCCTCCTGGCTAGAGGCTGGATGGAGGAGTACTGTGCTCCCGGGTAGCGCGGACCGGTTCACGTTGTGGAGGATCTGTGGGAACGGTTGACATATGCAAGGGTTAAGTGCTACATATGTCGTGTGGTTAGAGATCCTCAGCTGAGTAAATCGATTCGGATCGCCGTTATATCCCCGGAGAGTGGAGACTTGATCTCCGACCTGCAACCTAAGTCAGGATGTAAACATTATGAGTAAAAATGATGTTGTATTGATGAAATGGTGAAATTAGACTAGGTGCAAATGGAGTCTATTAATATTTAATCTGGCATTAAAATATTGAAAGTAAGGACTCACTTTAGTAAGCTTTTTCTGCAAAAGTATCTAAGTTGATTCTTGCTAAAAGCCTCTCCTTGATTCCCAAATCCAGCATATCCTTGAGAGTCTTTTCTTTAGTCGGGTAAGTCTTGCTGAGTAATTCCATACTCAGGGTTTTATTCCCTGTTGTTTTTCAGGTTTAGTTTTGTGCTGCTGATGATGGTGTTTAAGTGCCGGTGGGCTCGGCCTTCTTATAAGTCTAAGTAACCCTTCTATACTTCTTAATGAGGATGGTCCCTTGAGCTAGCATATATTTCAAACTTATACTTTTGCAATCACTCCGATAAAATAATATAAAATTTTTATAACCTGTAAAATTTGGTAACAAGATTTCCGCTGCAAAAATGGTGTGTGTGTGATTTGTGTTACTTAATCCCGCGGTTCTGGTTGTAAGTGGTTTATCCGATGTCCTTGGGGCAATCAGATGGATCCTGTTAAGTTATTTAGTGCACATGCATAGCCGTCTGAGGTCTTTGAGACAAGGACAGGTGCATGTGGGCCCAATAACTTAGGAGGTTCTGCCACAGCTGGTATCGGAGCAGGATTAAGTATATACTGTCACATACGTATTTTTAAAACAAAAGTTTTGGTTTTGCAAAACCTATTTTCAACTAAACACATTGTTTGGTTTTGAAAAACAGTTTTGAAAAACTATAATGCTAGCGACATCCTCTGTTAAGCCCTAAATTAAGGACTATCAGGTGGCTTATTTGAAAACCATAACCCATAACCGGGTGGGTGTTGCATACATGTGTAATGTTATTTTGAGGCCATTCGGTTTTGAATGGATTGTCGCTCAAGGTAAGGTGAGATGTGAGAGCATGACTGAACAACCGTCGGTCTAGGGGAGTGCTTAATTGTAGCGCTTGATTATATACATGTTACACATATGTATATATGAAGGCTGCAATGTGGAGTAATTACTTTTCCGGGAATTCAGTACCCCATGGATGTGTATGGGTATACAGACATGGGAATACTGAGAAGTGTAATGTACTTGTAACGACGCACCTACGCTCAGGTAAGAAGGTGAGTTACCATAATGAGTTGCCCTATGGTTAAAGTGTGGCAACGGCGCCTATGCGTGGCTCGGCGCTTAATGAAGAGCTGGCCTCCATATAGCAATATATGGAGTATAAACTGTGATAAACTGTCATGTGTGAACTGCATCATGGGAATTGGGTTGTGATGGATTTCTCTGCAGGTACACTAACCTCGAAATCGTATGTGTAGCTGACGACTAGCAAAATACCGTGAGAGTCGTAAGTATGCCACCGATATAGAACGTTATTGGCACATTATGTTGGCAAAAACTTGTGAGGACGTGTAGGACGAACATGCATCCTGATTGTTGCATTATGTTTGTTACCTATACACCCAAAATGCTTCTCTCATCTTTATTCCAGTAACCATTGATTGTAGATAATATGGTGTAATGCTGAATTATGAACTTCGATGAAATAGGTGTCCTCCATTCTTTAGGTGACCTTTTAGGGTACTTTATGTTTGCTCTTGTACTTGATGTGCCAATAGAAGGTTAGTGACTTGTTTGCCTAAATCGAAAATTAGGCCATGTTCTTATTTGGTGAACCGAGACCCAAATTTGAATTTACCATTATCCCTCCATAACTAAACTCATGCAAATGAAGGTTTAGATAATCTCTTTATTAGACCTACGATGTACTCGGACTTCAAACAAGAATCTTAAGTCATATTTCCATCTTAGATCATGCCCTTCTTCGATTGGTACAAGTTGATGTCCCTTACCCAGTTGCCTGTTCTTAAGGATCGCCATGTTGCCTTATCAACCGAACCTAGGATAGACATGTCCTATTCCTTTCTTGAAGTTTGTTGCCTTTGGTTTCATCATATCTATCGAAGGCATACCAACTTAACCTTGTGATTGTTTCCCCTCCGTATCTAATCGGATACTAATTCTTGACCTTGTAATCTCTACGATGGGCATAGAAATATGCTTGAGGCTGAATTAACAGTCTCCCATCGTACTCCTTTCATTAAATTTAGGTTATGGCCACGCCTTGTTCATTTCATCGGGACATAATCTATTTGGCTCTCTACTTGTAACCATTTTTACAGGTGGAGTATCTCCTTGTATATTGTCACCCTTGTTCAATTCATTTGTATCGCGCGAGATTTCTTATTGGTTACGTCTAGTAATGGCATTATGGCTAAAACCTGTGGTGTCGTGACGAAACCGAGGGCCTTCTGTGTGTGCGCACACACGGTTGTGCTGCTCGGCACGCGCTGGTATCATGGCTAGTAGTTGTAATCCATTATGAGACTATGTCAATGCGTTATCTTGGCACAATCTATTTTTGCTACGTGAGATTTATTATTGGTGCCAGTTTTGTAATGGTGTCATGGTTAAGGACTTATGGTGCCGCTGCGAAACTGAGAGCCCCTTGTGAATGTACACGCAAGGTTATGCTGCTTGGCGCATGCTGGTATCGATGTCTCTAGTCATGATCCATTGTGGAACTATACTGATGTGTGATCTTTCGTGGAGTCCTCCCTTGAAACAGTTTCTATGTTGTTTGTCAAGTGATCAAGCAACATCTATCATCTCTGTTGAAATCAAAAGGGCATACTCCTTTCATGTGTGGTTTCTTTTCCTTGACTCTAATAGTGACTTCACACATGCACATTCCCTTTGCATCCTTTGTGTAAAGGTGAAGCCTTGGAGCTTTTTAGTGTTGGAAAATAGCTATTTAGCTCTCAAAATGGAGATTGGATTTCCCCTGCTGCTGAAATGCAGGAGTTTGTTCATTCACTCTCCTATTTAATCCATGCATTCCCGAACCAAGTCTGTTCATCCTGCGTGAAGATACGGATGAACCACATGACGAAATGGATTTCTACCCAAATGCATGACCTTTTGCTAGCAAATGTGAACTCTCAACCCTTGGCTTACCGATGGTACTGAGAGGACTTGCTCAATGCCAAAAGTAGTTTCACAAGTTGATTTTTCTAACATGTAACTGCATTATGAACAAAGGTCGAGTTTAGAGATTGTTTTATCGAGTTGTCTAAACCCTCTTTGGTTCAACCCACCCTAAAGAAAGTACTTACAAGAATCAAGAGTAAGTCAGCCAGTAACCCCTAATCATCATTCTAGTCACGCCTCGATCGACTCACATGTGCTTTTCCAGCGTATGTGATCATGTCGAGTCATGCCTAGTGCTTGATAAAATGAATTGGTTGCTAAGTCAACATCAATGGATCTCTTCGTTGATATTTTCCGAGTCTTTATTATTTTTCTTGGACTTGGATTTTCTGGCTAGCCACGGGTCAATTGTGGTGTTGTTCGACATCCGCACTCGTCACGTGTGCTATTAGCTTATCGTAACCACTTGTTGGTAAATCTCTTTCTATGTGTTTTACCCAAGATGGTGCCTCTGATTCTGGTTGGGTAAAGACGTGCATTAGTCGCTCGCTCAACAGACTCAGATAGTGCAGTGTCATCAGAAAAAGCAAACTGCACACATGAAACCTTATGTGTTTCTCTAGCAGACATCGTCTCTATTGATGGACATCTTTAGATTAGCTTGTAGCGATACATGCTATGTCCACTAGAGAAACGACATCCTGAGGCACTCGCCTTCGCTCCGGGCTGTCTTAGGGTTATCACTGATATGAATATGGTTTACATGCTTCTCTACCCTTAGAACTCTTTTGCTCCGAATCTCGGGACGAGATTCTTTTAAGGGGGGAGGGCTGTAACACCCCTGGTGTTTATATTCCGCTCGACAACGAGTATGGATTTAAGTACGTAATATCAGTGAATGAAACAGATGTTAAAATTTAATCGTCTTCGTTTATCGCGATTTTAATATCGCGTCTGTTTCATCTGTCGCGAGTGCGACATCATTTTTATTTTTGTATCTATCCGGGCTCTTCCGAAATTTTCGTGGTGTTCGGAACATAGCTGTTTCGAAAATCGGTGCGTCCGGTGATTATTTAAAATTCATCGCCCGCACGGATGCGAAATCGGAGGCTCGATTTATTCTTGCGATTTTTTTTATCCCGAGCAAATTAGTTGGAACTTGACGACTAAAATGTTCAGGGTAAAATAATGTGAATCGCGTGAAATCTTGCGCACGAATATGATTCAGTTCACCCTTCAGCACGCTGTTTTGACGACAAAATCGCGTGTTCCTCGGCAGATATGGTTGCGACTAATATTAGTCGAATCACGCAGATTAAAAATACCGAAGCCGAAGTCCGTTTAATCCAGTCTATTGCTTTTCGCTTCGGTCTAAATCGTCAAAACTGAATTAATAGTACGAATTTATCCGAGTTCAAAGAATTCGCCCAATTAAATCATGTCCAAATACTGTTATCAATCTCGTTTAATTCGACCCAGTTTATATCGCTAAAAGAAAATTGAGATCCGATTATCATACCAATTGCCGCAACTATGGAATTAAACGTTTAGACCACAGATAAAATTTATCGGGTTTTGAATCGAATCAAACCGTGTCACAAATACTATCGACCCTTTGATTATCGCTAAATACCGGGATCCAAAAATATCTTCGATTTCCGTTAAAAAAAAGAGAAACGGAAAGAAAATAAAAATAAGGATTTCTATCCCCAGGTATCGCAATCTTCGACTCCTTATCCTGAGGTGAGAACACATATAATTCCATGGAAAATTTCTTCATCACTATACGTGACTAGAAGCCTGATCCAGGGTTATTTCTTTCTTATCCCCGCCGCTGTTCCTTTTCCTTATCTGGTCTGAAGCTGTTGGATATTTTACGTGCCCATCTTCTGCGTCCAATGTCGAAACTTCCTGCTCTGCACGTTCCCGGCCTCAGCTTTCCTCTGCGCTGGCATCCCTGTGTCTCCGTGGAGCTTCCCCGCCGTCCCCTTCCTCCGATTTTTTTTCCTGCACCGATCGTTCCTTATCCTCACGTCGCTCTTCCTCAGATTTCAGCCACCGCCGATTCCAGATATTTCGTCGCCATCGCATACAGCCTGGAGCTTTATCCGGTGGCCAAGCCTTTATCATCTCCCTGCTGCAGTTCGCTCTCCCTCCTATGGAGTCTTGTCGACGCTCACCCATGGCCGGAGCTCCACTGCAGCTCGCATCCGGCTCGGCAAGCTGCTCCATTCCTCCTCTGCCGCGGCCGATACTGGTGCTTCTCTGCTGGACCGCGTCCCCCATGGCTGCTCGGCGCGCGCTTGTTTCCTCTGTCCGGCGCCCTCTCCAGCCAGCTCTGCTCGCCCAAGCTCCTGTCTTTTTCTTCAGCCGCGTCCTGCGCCGTGCTCCTGTACTGCTCCTTGCCAGCAGCGAGCTCCTCTGCGCGTGGGTTCTCCTGCGTCCAGCCGGGCACGCGATGCTTCTTTGCTCGCTAGCGCTCCTCCCTGCTCGCTCCAGCTCAGCTCCCTATGCGCGCAGCTCGCGGAGCTCCCATGGCGCTCGACCCTGCTACAGCTCGCGCCCTGCTCCCTGGTGCCGGAGCTTCTTCCTTCCCCTGCGCTCGCCGGCGTTCGGCTCTGCGCGACTCTGCCCCAGCCCAGAGCTCTCCCTACCGAGTCCCTTCGCGTTCGTCGAAGCTTCCTGGCTCGACTCTGCCAGTTCGCGTCATGCTCGCCGGTCAAATTCTTTGCGTCGCGCGCATAACATTTCGTTATTCCTGCGCGTGCTGCCGCGAAGCTCCCTGTTCAGTCTCCTCTGTCGTGTTGCCGAGCTCCCTTGTCGTGGCTTTCTGCTTCCTCGTCATGCACGCAACGTTTCGTCGTCCCTCGTCGTGCCGAGTTTTCCTCTGCACGCAGCCGCATCCCACTGTTTGGCTACGGCTCAACTGTCACGCTCGGTCCTGCCCATTTCGTCGTGCGTGGATTTCATCCGTGTCATCGCCGTCGGGTTCCCTCGCCAAGTCCAGCACCCTGTTGACACGCCGTCATCTCTTGGTCGCGCCGTGTTGTTTCCATGTGCGCGTCAAACTCCCGTACCGAGTCCTGTTTCCTGTTCGCCAGCGCGCCCTCTCGGCTCGCTCGGCTTTAATTCCCAATCGCGTCATAGATTCCGCCGGTTAACGTCGTTCGTCGTCGCGTCGCGAGTACAGCTCTATATACGTCACCCTCCTGATCGTCGTCGATCCGTGTGTCAGCAAGGAATCTTAAGAGTCGGGTGAAGACGAAGCTAGCAGCATGGTATTTTCCAAGTACTCGACGCAAGAGCTAAACCAGAATCCTTGCCGTGTTCGCGGATAGCGCGTCAGATTTAGAATGGTAAGCCGATTTAAAATTTTCGTTAGCTTAATTATTGAAGTAGTTCGATGAATGTGATATGCTTATTTTCATGATTTTGAAGCAGTCGTGTCACGGTAGGATTAAATACATGTGAAGTACAATGGAGTTAATAATGCGAAAGATAGATTAATTTAGGTAATATTCGGGCGAGCTGATGTTGAAAGAAATAAGTTTAGTATTCCTATTAGCTAGTTAATAGAATTTTCTAGTGTCGTTATGTCAATTTGATTAATTGATATGGTCGATGCCCTGCATAATTAGTTAGTTTATTCTAGTCATGATATCCTTTGTTAATGATCAATTAAATACCCTAGATAAATACCTAGCATTACCGAAATGAGTGAAAGTGAATAATATCGATAAGTTTGTCTCTGTTAGGATTCAATCCAGCTAAGTTAAAAATAATGTAGATAATGAGTTGTGTCTAGGCTAATTATGTTTAATGTGTATAATTTGTTGTTTTGTGATGTTTGCGATAGGTTCGAGAAGCGTAATTATTGCGCTTAATTGTACGTCGATAATTAGTGTCTCCGTAAGAATTTGTACAACGCCTCGCCGCTAGGTGTTCGCTATCGCGTAGCCCTATTTAGGTGTATGATATTCTTGTCGATATGCATTCATGTGCATAATGCATTCCATTCAGGTACGTTAATTAATCGCGCGATGCGGAAGACGACCCAAGTCGACCCCAAGCGTGGGCTACTCCGCATGGTAAAGCTGAAGGACGAACGCAAGGGTGGATGACCTGAACGAGTGCCAAGCCAAAGGATGATCGTCAAGTGGACGTCGTCTAACAAACACTAACGTAGTGTTTATTCCAGGCAAGCCCCGGTGCATGCAACCCCTTCCTTGTGTTTTTAAATAATTTTTACACACTTTAAGTCTAGTGAATGTGCATTAGGTTTATAGGAGTTGCTTGGAAACCCTTTGATGCATTGCCTACCTTGATCTCCATACCTATATAGATACTTCTGGTGAAGTATCAAAATTATGATTTACAAAAAATTGCTTAGCCCTGCTTTTAAGCAGATAGAGTTTGCCCTTTGCACTTATGCCTAGCTCCGGTTTATCCTGAGGAAGGAAGACCTCTACCTGCAAGAATATTTTTATTGGGAGCATGGTGGGATCTTACTGCAAAGTTCCCTATAATGCTCGTTTCATCCTAAGGAACACAAACAATCCTAAGGATGGAAGTACTTAAATCGGGACTTCGGCTAGGAACAGGTGATGCTCCGCCCAGGTTAATTAAGGATTGGATGCGTATGTAGGCCTGTTGATCAAGGACTATCTTAACTAGCCACATGCCCTGGAAATGGGACAGGGTAAGCTTGAACCCGGCTATTCCATACGTGAAAAGACAACCGCGCACTGGGCGTGGGAGATGGTGGGAGTAGCGTGTACCCTCCTGGCTAGAGGCTGGATGGAGGAGTACTGTGCTCCCGGGTAGCGCGGACCGGTTCACGTTGTGGAGGATCTGTGGGAACGGTTGACATATGCAAGGGTTAAGTGCTACATATGTCGTGTGGTTAGAGATCCTCAGCTGAGTAAATCGATTCGGATCGCCGTTATATCCCCGGAGAGTGGAGACTTGATCTCCGACCTGCAACCTAAGTCAGGATGTAAACATTATGAGTAAAAATGATGTTGTATTGATGAAATGGTGAAATTAGACTAGGTGCAAATAGAGTCTATTAATATTTAATCTGGCATTAAAATATTGAAAGTAAGGACTCACTTTAGTAAGCTTTTTCTGCAAAAGTATCTAAGTTGATTCTTGCTAAAAGCCTCTCCTTGATTCCCAAATCCAGCATATCCTTGAGAGTCTTTTCTTTAGTCGGGTAAGTCTTGCTGACTAATTCCATACTCAGGGTTTTATTCTCTGTTGTTTTTCAGGTTTAGTTTTGTGCTGCTGCTGATGGTGTTTAAGTGCCGGTGGGCTCGGCCTTCTTATAAGTCTAAGTAACCCTTCTATACTTCTTAATGAGGATGGTCCCTTGAGCTAGCATATATTTCAAACTTATACTTTTGCAATCACTCCGATAAAATAATATAAAATTTTTATAACCTGTAAAATTTGGTAACAAGATTTCCGCTGCAAAAATGGTGTGTGTGTGATTTGTGTTACTTAATCCCGCGGTTCTGGTTGTAAGTGGTTTATCCGATGTCCTTGGGGCAATCAGATGGATCCTGTTAAGTTATTTAGTGCACATGCATAGCCGTCTGAGGTCTTTGAGACAAGGACAGGTGCATGTGGGCCCAATAACTTAGGAGGTTCTGCCACAGCTACGACATGATACTCCTTCCACCGCCGCGCAACGACGACAATGGCGGCCGACAGCCCGCCCGCCGGCGGCGGAATCGACGACGTCTTCCCCGCGTGGTGGAAGAACAACATTCGAGCTCGCCCCGTCCTCTCCCCCGCCATCGGAGGAGGAGGCGGGGCAACCAAGGCCGAGCGGGAGGCCGCGCTCCGTCGGCTGTCGAGCGAATCGTCGTCCCCAGCGCCCCAACGGAGGGCGCGTCGGGCGTCGACCTCGCGTTTGAGACGAAGGCGAGCGCCGTCCCCCTGCGACACGCCAATCCCGAGCAAGTGGACGACGCCAGCACGCTCGCAGAGGGCCTGCAGGACGTCGCCCTCGTACCCAAGACGACGGCGCAATCAGTCCCCGACGTGACTATGTCGCTCCTCGTCGACCAAAAGGTACCGACTGATTCCCATCCTACGTCATTTCGACTCGGCCTCAACCCGCCTTGCGACCTCGCTTTGGCGGGCGCTCACGTTGAGGCGAGTGCAACCCCTCTGGGGTTTCGTATGCGGTCGCCTTGGGACCGATTGACGGACGTCTCGACCTACGGGCCCTCTGGGTCCGAGGAAGATGACGATCCCAGCGTCTATTGGGATTTCTCTGGATTTGGCAACCCCAGTGCCATGCGGGACTTTATGACCGCATGTGACTACTGCCTCTCCGACTGTTCCGACGGCAGCCGCAGCCTTGACGACAAGGACTGCGGCCCAAGCCGCGAATGTTTCCACGTCGAGCTAGGGGATCCCTCCGAAGGCAACCATCTCGGCATGCCGGAGGACGGTGATCTCCCTAGGCCGGTGCCTCGCGCCGACATCCCGCGGGAGCTAGCTATGGTCCCCGTTCCGGCGGGGGGTCACGACCCACAGCTCGAGCAAGTCCGCGGGGCGCAGGCCAGGCTCGACGAGGGAGCAGGAGCGCTCGAGTCGATCCGCCGGGACGTCGGGCAGGTATGGGCGGGCCAACCCCCGGCCGGAGAAATACGTCACCTGCCCCAGGGTTTCCAGCACCGCGTCGCCAACGATGTCAGGGACAGGCCACCACCCGCATCCAGCGAGGTCGGTCAGAACCTGGCAGCCGCAGCGATGCTCCTCCGCGCGATGCCAGAACCATCAACCACCGAGGGTCGGCGAATCCAGGGAGAGCTCAAGAATCCCCTGGATGGCGCTGCGGCCCGGCGGGCCGAGAGCTCTGCCTCCCGAAGGCAGGGGTACCCCTCGGAACCTCATGCCGCGACTTCCCGATTCATGCGGGAAGCCTCGGTCTACACCGGGCGCACGCGCAACACCGCGCCTGCGGCCCCGGGCCACCTCGGCAACGAGCACCATCGTCGCGACCGTCGGGCCCACCTCGACGAAAGGGTGCACCGAGGCTACCACCCCAGGCGTGGGGGACGCTACGACAGCAGGGAGGATCGGAGTCCCTCGCCCGAACCACCCGGTCCGCAGGCCTTCAGCCGGGCCATCCGGCGGGCGCCGTTTCCGGCCCGGTTCCGACCCCCGACAACCATCACAAAGTACTCGGGGGAAACGAGGCCGGAATTGTGGCTCGCAGACTACCGCCTGGCCTGCCAACTGGGTGGAACGGACGACGACAACCTCATCATCCGCAACCTCCCCATGTTCCTCTCCGACACTGCTCGCGCCTGGTTGGAGCACCTGCCTCCGGGGCAGATCTCCAACTGGGATGATTTGGTCCAAGCCTTCGCCGGCAATTTCCAGGGCACGTACGTGCGCCCCGGGAATTCCTGGGACCTCCGAAGCTGCCGATAGCAGCCGGGAGAGTCTCTGCGGGACTACATCCGGCGATTCTCGAAGCAGCGCACCGAGCTGCCCAACATCACCGACTCAGATGTCATCGGCGCGTTCCTTGCCGGCACCACCTGCCGTGACCTGGTGAGCAAGTTGGGTCGCAAGACCCCCACCAGGGCAAGCGAGCTGATGGACATCGCCACCAAGTTCGCCTCTGGCCAGGAGGCGGTCGAGGCCATCTTCCGAAAGGACAAGCAGCCCAGGGCCGCCCGTCGGAAGAGGCTCCCGAGGCGTCTACTCCGCGCGGCGCCAAGAAGAAAGGCAAGAAGAAGTCGCAAGCGAAACGCGACGCCGCCGACGCGGACCTTATCGCCGCCGCCGAGTGCAAGAACCCTCGGAAGCCCCCCGGAGGTGCTAACCTCTTCGACAAGATGCTCAAGGAGCCGTGCCCCTACCATCAGGGGCCCGTCAAGCACACCCTCGAGGAGTGCGTCATGCTTCGGCGCCACTTCCACAAGGCCGGGCCACCCGCAGAGGGTGGCAGGGCCCGCGACGACGACAAAAAGGAAGATCACCAAGCAAGAGAGTTCCCTGAGGTCCGCGACTGCTTCATGATCTATGGAGGGCATGCGGCGAATGCCTCGGCTCGGCATCGCAAGCAAGAGCGTCGAGAGGTCTGCTCGGTGAAGGTGGCGGCGCCAGTCTACCTAGACTGGTCCGACAAGCCCATCACCTTCGACCAAGCTGACCACCCCGGCCACGTGCCGAGCCCGGGGAAATACCCGCTCGTCGTCGACCCCATCATCGGTGACGTCAGGCTCACCAAGGTCCTGATGGATGGGGGCAGCTGCCTCAACATCATCTACGCCGAGACCCTCAGGCTCCTGCGCGTCGATCTGTCCTCCGTCCGAGCAGGCGCTGCGCCCTTCCACGGGATCATTCCTAGGAAGCGCGTCCAGCCCCTCGGATGGCTCGACCTTCCTGTCTGCTTCGGAACGCCCTCCAACTTTCGAAGGGAGATTTTGACGTTCGAGGTGGTCGGGTTCCGAGGAACCTACCACGCGGTATTGGGGAGGCCATGCTACGCGAAGTTCATGGTCGTCCCCAACTACACCTACCTGAAGCTCAAGATGCCGGGCCCCAACGGGGTCATCACCGTCGGCCCCACGTACAAACACGCGTTCGAATGCGACGTGGAGTGCGTGGAGTACGCCGAGGCCCTCGCCGAGTCCGAGGCCCTCATCGCCGACCTGGAGAACCTCTCCAAAGAGGTGCCAGACGTGAAGCGACAGGCCGGCAACTTCGAGCCAGCGGAGACGGTTAAGGCTGTCCCTCTCGACCCCAGTGGCGACACCTCCAAGCAGATCTGGATCGGTTCCGGGCTCGACCCCAAATAGGAAGCAGTGCTCGTCGACTTTCTCCGCGCAAACGCCGACGTCTTTGCGTGGAGTCCCTCGGACATGCCCGGCATACCGAGGGATGTCGCCGAGCACTCGCTGGATATTCGGGCCGGAGCCCGACCGGTCAGGCAGCCTCTGCGCCGATTCGACGAGGAGAAGCGCAGAGTGATAGGCGAGGAGATCCACAAGCTAATGGCAGCAGGGTTCATCAAAGAGGTATTCCATCCCGAATGGCTTGCCAACCCTGTGCTTGTGAGAAAGAAAGGGGGGAAATGGCGGATGTGTGTAGACTACACTGGTCTCAACAAAGCATGTCCGAAGGTTCCCTACCCTCTACCTCGCATCGATCAAATCGTGGATTCCACTGCTGGGTGCGAAACCCTGTCTTTCCTCGATGCCTACTCAGGGTGTCATCAAATCAAGATGAAAGAGTTCGACCAGCTCGCGACTTCTTTCATCACGCCCTTCGGCATGTACTGCTATGTCACCATGCCGTTCGGTTTGAGGAACGCGGGTGCGACGTACCAGCGGTGCATGAACCATGTGTTCGGCGAACACATCGGTCGTACGGTCGAGGCCTACGTCGATGACATCGTAGTCAAGACAAGGAAAGCCTCCGACCTCCTCTCCGACCTTGAAGTGACATTCCGGTGTCTCAAGGCAAAGGACGTCAAGCTCAATCCCGAGAAGTGTGTCTTCGGGGTGCCCCGAGGCATGCTCCTGGGGTTCATCGTCTCCGAGCGGGGCATCAAAGCCAACCCGGAGAAGATCGCAGCCATCACCAGCATGGGGCCCATCAAGGACTTAAAAGGTGTACAGAGGGTCATGGGATGTCTCGCGGCCTTGAGCCGTTTCATCTCACGCCTCGGCGAAAGAGGCCTGCCTCTGTACCGCCTCTTAAGGAAGGCCGAGTGCTTCACTTGGACCCCTGAGGCCGAGGAAGCTCTCGGGAACCTGAAGGCGCTCCTCACTAAGGCGCCTATCTTGGTACCCCCAGCTGATGGAGAAGCTCTTTTGGTCTACGTCGCCGCGACCACTCAGGTGGTTAGCGCCGCGATTGTGGTCGAAAGGCAAGAAGAGGGGCATGCATTGCCCGTTCAGAGGCCAGTTTACTTCGTCAGCGAGGTGCTGTCCGAAACCAAGATCCGCTACCCACAAGTTCAGAAGCTACTGTATGCAGTGATCCTGACGAGGCGAAAGTTGCGACATTACTTCGAGTCTCATCAGGTAACTGTGGTGTCATCCTTCCCCCTGGGGGAGATCATTCAGTGCCGAGAGGCCTCGGGCAGGATCGCAAAGTGGGCGGTGGAAATCATGGGCGAGACAATCTCGTTCGCCCCTCGGAAGGCCATCAAGTCACAGGTATTGGCGGACTTCATAGCCGAATGGGTCGACACCCAGCTGCCGACGGCTCTGATCCAACCGGAGCTCTGGACCATGTTTTTCGACGGGTCGCTGATGAAGACGGGAGCCGGTGCGGGCCTGCTCTTCATCTCGCCCCTCGGGAAACACCTACGCTACGTGCTGCGCCTCCATTTCCCGGCGTCCAACAATGTGGCTGAGTACGAAGCTCTGATCAACGGATTGCGAATCGCCATCGAGCTAGGGGTCCGACGCCTCGACGCTCGCGGCGACTCGCAGCTCGTCATTGACCAAGTCATGAAGAACTCCCACTGCCGCGACCCGAAGATGGAGGCCTACTGCGATGAGGTTCGGCGCCTGGAAGACAAGTTCTACGGGCTCGAGCTTAACCACATCGCCCGGCGCTACAACGAGACTGCGGACGAGCTGGCAAAAATAGCCTCGGGGCGAACGACGGTTCCCCCGGACATCTTCTCCCGGGATCTGCACCAACCCTCCGTCAAGATCAACGACACGCCCGAGTCCGAGGTACCCTCGGCCCAGCCCGAGGCGTCCTCGGTTCAGCCAGAGGTACCCTCGGCCCCTGAGGGCGAGGCGCTGCGCATCGAGGAGGAGCGGAGCGGGGTCACGCCTGATCGAGATTGGCAGACCCCGTACCTGCAATATCTCCGCCAAGGAGAGCTACCCCTCGACCAAGCCGAGGCTCGGCGGGTAGCGCGACGCGCCAAGTCGTTCGTCTTGCTGGGCGATGAGGAGGAGCTCTACCACCGCAGCCCCTCGGGCATCCTCCAGTGATGCATCTCCATCGCCGAAGGTCAGGAACTCCTGCAAGAGATACACTCGGGGGCTTGCGGCCATCATGCAGCGCCTCGAGCCCTCGTCGGGAACGCTTTCCGGCAAGGCTTCTACTGGCCGACGGCGGTGGCTGATGCCACTAGAATTGTTCGCACCTGCGAAGGGTGTCAATTCTATGCGAAGCAGACCCACCTGCCCGCTCAGGCTCTGCAGACGATACCCATCACCTGGCCCTTCGCTGTGTGGGGTCTGGACCTCGTCGGCCCTCTGCAGAAGGCGCCCGGGGGCTACACGCACCTGCTGGTCGCCGTCGACAAATTCTCCAAGTGGATCGAGGTTCGACCCCTGAACAGCATCAGGTCCGAGCAGGCAGTGGCGTTCTTCACCAACATCATCCATCGCTTCGGGGTCCCAAACTCCATCATCACCGACAACGGCACCCAGTTCACCGGCAGAAAATTCTTGGATTTTTGCGAGGATCACCACATCCGGGTGGACTGGGCTGCCGTAGCTCATCCCATGTCGAATGGGCAAGTAGAGCGTGCCAACGGCATGATTCTACAAGGGCTCAAGCCTCGGATTTACAACAACCTCAACAAGTTCGGCAAGCGATGGATGAAGGAACTCCCCTCGGTGGTCTGGAGCCTGAGGACAACGCCGAGCCGAGCCACGGGTTTCACGCCGTTCTTCCTGGTCTACGGGGCCGAGGCCGTCTTGCCCACTGACCTGGAATACGGCTCCCCGAGGACGAGGGCCTACGACGATCAAAGCAACCAAGCTAGCCGAGAAGACTCGCTGGACCAGCTGGAAGAGGCTAGGGACAGGGCCTTACTACACTCGGCGCGGTATCAGCCGTCCCTGCGACGCTACCACGCCCGAGGGGTCCGACCCCGAGACCTCCAGGTGGGCGACCTGGTGCTTCGGCTGCGGCAAGACGCCCGAGGGAGGCACAAGCTCACGCCCCCCTGGGAGGGGCCATTCGTCATCGCCAAAGTTCTGAAGCCCGGAACGTACAAGCTGGCCAACAGTCAAGGCGAGGTCTACGGCAACGCTTGGAACATCCAACAGCTACGTCGCTTCTACCCTTAAGATGTTTCCAAGTTGTTCATATACCTCGCACCCACGCAAAGTTTAGTCAACAAGGAAGGGTCGGCCTCGCCTCGGCAAAGCCCGACCCTCCCTCGGGGGCTAAAAGGGGGAAACCCCCTCTGCGTCAAAATTTTCCTCAAAAAAAATCTCTTTTACCAGAATATCTTTCGCGCTTTTTGACTACTTCAAAAAGTGGGTCCTGGAAACGACGGAGTACACGTAAGCAGCCAAGGCTGACCGAGCCGAGGGACTCCTACGCCTCCGGGATACGGATACCTCACTCATCACCTTCTGCGATAAGTAACTCGCGCTCGGATAAAGTAGCTCCACGGATCGAACAAGTCTTTACGTTCGGAAGCCCTTCTGCCGAAGCGATCCTTCGAGCCTTCTCGACCGAGTCGGTGACAGGGCCTCATGGACGGGTGAAAGTACGCGTAAGCGGCAAGGCCGACCGAGCCGAGGGACTCCCACGCCTCCGGGATACGGATACCTCACTCATCACCTTCCGCGAGAAGCAACTCTCGCTCGCACAAACATCCCTGTTACCGACAAAAAGTCCAGATACTCGAAACAAGAGGAAAAGAGACGCAGCTTTACAACGCAGCGAGGGTGTGTGTTCTGGCCTCGACGGCCGCACAAGGCACACGCTACAAGACAATCTGATCCTGCAGGTTCGGGTCTTGACGCTGGAAGGGGGCAGCAACACCCTCGGCATCGACGGCACCTTCGGCGAGGCCCGACCTAGCCTCGGACGGCGACGCGGTCCGAGGTTCTCCGCTCTGAAGGACGACGTCATCACCACGCCCGGGCAATCGCTCCCAGGGACTTCTCCGGGAATCCGGCCCGAGCAGGCGGCTCAGCCGGTCACCCCTGGGGCCTCGGCCAACCATCTTTCGAGGGCGCCAGCCCGGTCCGAAGCCTCGGCTAATCAACTCCGACGTCGATCCCGCCAACGGATAACCCGGCTAGGCTCCGGCCAACCAGGTTTCATTTTCGAGCCGACTCCACCTCTGTTCATACTGATATCGCTACCCCTGGCCTCAGCTCGTCGAAGAGCAGCTAAGGGGTCTCTTTAACTAAGCTAGAGGAACCTCGGACAGCAAGGCCGACCGAGCCGAGGGACTCCTACGCCTCCGGGATACGGATACCTCACTCGTCACCTTGACACGGGGCGACTCATGCTTGGTGAAGCGGTTCAGATAATCAGCAGACGAGTCTTAGTGCTCAAAAATGAGGAAAAAACACGGCTCCGTGCCGAAGTTACATACATGTTCAGGCCTCGACAGCCGCAATGAACAAAAAACCCTGGCATTCGAAGTGCCATTACAAACGGAACTCCGGTTCCCCCTCCGCAGGTACGAACAACCCCACTCGATAGGGGCGGGCCTGCGGGGCTACAGAAGACTGACGGGCAGCTCGCCGCCGCCCGCTCTGACTACGACGACAACGGCCCCCACTCCGGATGGCCGAACTGCAGCGGCGCAGGCCTCAGGGTAGGCACTGCTGCAGTCTTGCCCTCACCCACGCCGACGCTCGAGGGGCGAGGACAAGTACAAAGAGCCGGAGGCCCGAAGCGCGGATGGTGGCGGTGATCCCGTCGGCGACGGGGACTTCTCGAGCCGCCTCCGCCTCGGCACCGACGGCAGGAGCCATCAGCCCTCCGGCAGATCCCCACTCAAATCCTCCCAGATGAGTGGGGCACCGGCCTCCGCGTGAAGGCGCCGTCCCGGTGCAAAGGCAGGACCACCCCAGAACACGAACGCCGCCCTAGCAGCGCGCGGCATCTAGGGTGGTCCTCCCGTGTACACGGCGCAGCAGCCGCCCCCTGCAGAAGGGGCCGCCGGGAGCCAAGCCGACGAACCCGACACGCTGGAGGTGACGACGCCTGCCGTCAACCCGCCTCGTGTTGTCGAAGTCCGGGCCGCCCGCAGGGCCAGTGAGCGCCCTCTCCCTCGAACCCGTGCGGGAGGTAGAGCGCCGGCTCAGCCCGGCACCCACCCCAGCGAGGATGATAAACATCCTTGAAGCTGAGGGTGGGACCAAGATCGCAGCCTGGCTTGCTCCTCCCCACCTAGGAGCTGGTGGTCACCGTCTCGGGTGACCACCAGCGGAGGGGAGCAACCAGGCTGCATGATGAAAATCCTTGAAGCCGAACGATGGCTGAGAGGTACCAACTCCCACGGAATTGTGTTCCTCCAACGGCGAGGCAAAAAGACGGCGGGTTCCCCCCATCCGGGGGCTTGGAAGGTGGAAAGACACGGTGCATAAGGGAGGAAGAAGACATGGTCGCCTTCCGAAAGGGGTCGCCCACCTTTTAAAGGCAACTCTCCCTGCTTGCGCCCCCAACCGTCACGGGCTGAGTCTTCTCCAACACGCTCCAAAGCCCTCCCCTGCGGCGCGGGGGCTGGGTCCCGCATGTCATGCAGACCGGCTCCGAGCAGAAGAAGCCAAACCGCCGCGCGTGGTGCACGCAACCGCCCAGCGGTTACAAGTGACCCTCCACTTTTGCCCAGACCAACGGGCGAAAGGGGCGGGCAGCCATGCAGGCGGCATGCAACCGCGCCAAGTGGACGCGCTTCTCTGACTCCCGACACGCCAGCATGGAGGCCCAGGCCCACGCGTCGCGCGACCGGCGCGCCGGATGCTGCATGCAAGCAACTGTACCGCCAGTGCCACCACCGCGCCTCCTCGATTGCGGAACCAATACCGCGACTCGAGGTGACCCAGCGCGCGACCCAGCAGCGCCAGCCTGACACGGCGGCCAACGCGGCCAAAGGTGGGCCGGCAGTAATGACGGTGGCAGGCGCGCGGGAGCAGCGGTCACGTCGTCAGCCAAGCTCACGTCCCATCCAGGGGCAGCAAGAGAACCCCCTCTCACGGCGTGAAGACAAAGCGCCCGTGATCCGTTCCTCGAACGGCTCGCGCACGCGCAACGGCCGCCCTGCCAACTACTCGCCCCGTCGCATTAACTCCGCGGCTGGACAGGCGGCGCTTCTGGCAGGAGCAGCGGGCGACGCTTCGCCTTCGCCGAAACAACCGCGCCAAAAAAGGTACGCCGCGTCGTTCGGTTTCATATCCTTTTTCCTTTTTTCCTCTTTCTCTATCTCTTGCGACAGGGACCGGGAAATGGGGATACCCCGAAAGGGATCCTTCCCCGTGAAGAAACTAGGCTCCGAGCCTCCTTACTGATCAGGGGTTCGAAGGCTGGCCCCCCGAAGGGTTCAACAGCCGCCTCAGATCGCGTGGGCCCTACACCCACTACTGGTCAGAGGTTCGAAGGCCGGCCCCCCGAAGGGTTCCACGGCCGCCTCAGGCTACTCGGGCTCCGCGCCCATTACTGATCAGGGGTTCGAAGGCTGGCCCCCGAAGGGTTCACAGTCGCCTCAGACGCCGAGCGAGGGATGAACAGGGGTACGTTCGATACATAACCAAGGCTCGGGCTGCGCTCCCGAGGTACCCTAGGACATTTCCGAGACCAGCGAGAGCAATCTTGTAACGGAATCCCATCGGAGGGAGGCATCGAGCCCTCGGACCCCGTCGCCAGGGGACCGGGTCCGGCAGATCACCCGCAGGTACTTTTGGGCGTGCCTCTGGGCCCCTAGCCGACCCCCAACGAACGGGGCACGGACGTCCACTCGGATTACCCGCTTGCAGCTCACCAGAGACACCATGTTCGGTGCCCATCGAGGGTAACATGGCGCTCTCCCCCCCCTCCTCCTTGCGGAAAGGCGACGTAGGGGCGTATGTAAAAAAGCCGAGTCTGTCCCTGATCGCCCTCTCGCCCTGTGCGGAGGCTCGGGGGCTGCTCTCGCAAACCCGGCTCCGGCCGAACCGTTGACAGCATCAACATACCAGCCCGAGAACTTGGGCCCCGACCGTGCACCCGGGCTACGGCCAGTTCGCATGAGGGAACCACCAGACCAGCCGAAGCATTACGCAAGGCATTAAGACCTCGAAGGAGTGAAACCACTCCTCCGAGGCCTCGGGGGCTACACCCGGCGGGTGCGCTCGCGCGCACCCACCGGAACAAAATGCAACCGAGAAATGCTGGTCCCCTTGCAAAAAAGTGCGACGAAAGCCTCCAAGCGAGTGCTAACACTCCCTTCGAGGCTCGGGGGCTACTGTCGGGGACCATAATTAGGGGTACCCTCAAGATGCCTAATTCTCAGCTGGTAACCCCCATCAGCATAAAGCTGCAGAGGCCTGATGGGTGCGATTAAGTCAGGGATCAGTCCATACGAGTGACTCGATCACGCCTCGCCCGAGCCTAGCCTCGGGCAAGGGCAGCCGACCCCGAGGGGTTTCCGTCTCGCCCGAGGCCCCCTTTTAACGGCGGACACATCTACGGCTTGCCCGAGGCCTTGCCTTCGCTAAGAAGCAACCCTGACTAAATCGCCGCGCCGACCGACCGAGTCGCAGGAGCATTTAACGCAAAGGTAGCCTGACACCTTTATCCTGACGCGCGCCCCCCGGCAGAGCCGAAGTGACCGCCGTCACTTCGCCGCTCCACTGACCGGTCTGACAGAAGGACAGCGCCGCCTGCGCCACTCCGACTGCAGTGCCACTTGACAGAGTGAGACTGACAGGCAGTCAGGCCTTGCCAAAGGCGCCATAGGAAGCTCCGCCCGTGTAACACCCTGAATTTGGGGGTATAAAATTTCTTTGCTCATATTCACAAATTCAGGTGTTACTTCTCTTTTCTCATCCTTCCCCAATCTTCTCTTTCTCATTTCTATAGGAGAAAAGTGGTTATTTTATTTATAATTATAGTTCATTAGCTCAAACTCCAAGGGAGTATGAGTTGTTGCATCATGTTGAACCCTGGATTTCACTTTTGTTTGGTGCATAATTCTTAAAAAGTCTAATTTGAATTTGTGGCTTATTTGAATTTGAATCAAATAGAGAAAATAAAAAGAAAAGAGAAAACAAATACCAGAATAAAAGAAAAAGGAAAAGAAGCCCGCTTTCCCCGCCCCCTCGGCCTTTCGGCCCATCTGGCCCATCCCCGCGCGTGCGCCTTCCTTCCCCCCTTCTCTCTCTGCCCTGGCGGGCCCGCCCGTCAGCGCGACCGCCTTCCCCGCGCCCGCGTCCGCTTTCCTCTCTCTCTCTGCTCGTGGGCCCGAGCTGTCAGCTCCTCCGTCTCCGCGTAACCGCCGCCCGAGCTACGCGCTGCCGCGGTCTCCGCGCCCACGTCGCGCGTGGAGCTCGCAACCGCCCCGCCCCCGGCCACTTGAGCCCAGAACCCCACTCGCCCTCTCCCCCTCCCTCATTTGCGCACCAACAGACCCCTCCCTCACCTTCCCCTCGCTGCGCGCACGCCAGAGCGCCTTCGCCGCGAACCGCCGCCGTCCCGAGCTCGTTTCCCCGTCGCCGTTGGAGCTCCGCCATGCCCTCAGCCACGGTGAGCTCCGCCTCGACGTCCGCAACCCGGGACGCGCTCCAATTTCCCCTTCCCCTCCCTATTTCCCTCTGCCCGCGCTCACCCGCCGTCCTCCGTGCAGCCGCGGAGATCCGCCACCGCCGACCCGGGCCGTCGTCGCGCCATTGCCGCCACCAAGGAGTCCCCGGAGTCCGTCTTGAGGTAAGGAACCTCCCCTGCCCTCTCCCTTCCTCTCTATTGCTCTCTGCTGCGCTTAATTCCTCGTCGGAGTTGATTAGCGCCGCCGCCGAGTCGCTTCGCCGTGAACCGCCCCCCTCCGGTGCCCCTGCCCCGACCTAGCCCCCACCGGACGATTCCCCGCGCCCTCCCCAACCTTCCCGGCCGCTTAGGTCACCCCAAAGACCCGCAGAGCGCCCGCGCCCCTCGTCTCCGGCGAGTCCTCCGCCGTGGAGACGAGCGCCGCCGCCTCTGCTAGCCGTAGGAGAGGCAAAGGCCGGCCACCCAATCCCCGCCGTCCATCCCAGATCGCACGACCCCGTTTCAATTAGGCCGAGCCCAACCCTAGCCGTTCGCCTGAGATCCAACGGCCCAGAGCCGTTTCCCCCGCGCCCGCTCTGCCCGCTGGCCCTGCCTGTCAGCCCGCCCGTGCCCGCTCTGCCGCCCGGTCCCGCCTGTCAGCCGCTCAGGCCGCCGCGCGCTCGCGCGCCCGCCCGTGGATCTAATCTTGGGCGTTGATCTGAGATCCGACGGCCGTAGAAGCCCGATACCCCTTCGCCCGCGCGTTTTCTTAAAGAGACCCCCGGCTTCCTGAAAATTAACCCGCCGTCCCTGGATTCTCGCAGTTAGGTCCTCGGACCTTTTATTTAATTCAAAATAAGTATTTAGGGTATATTTTTAATCCCTAAACTTGTAAAATTCATAACTTTGTCATATGAACTCCAAATTAGGTGCTTCAAATTGCAAAATGCTCATAGTATTTTTGTCTACCTATTTAACCAATGTTTCCCTGCTGTTTTTATGTCCCAATTAATAGTTGATCATTAACATAAGATTAAGGTTATTGGAACCCCTATTTGAGATAAATAAAGGATAGAAGACTTTAATAAAAGTGGGAGCACCTAAGTTTATGGACTTAAAACCATGTAATGATTTAACCCCACCATTGACTTAAACCTGATTAGTGGATAATGAATCATTTTGTATAGTCCTCTACCCTAGACCTAGGGAATACCAGAGTGCCTATCCCTTTTCTATTATGAACTTGTGATCTCTCTGCTGCATATGTTTGGTATATTATTTTTGTTTGTTATTTCCCAAGTGCATAGTGTGAATGATTACTTTACGTAGACAACGAGCAGTCTGTGTTTCCCGAGGGAGTTGCAGAGGAAGTTCCTGATCAACAGTTTGTTGAAGGCAAGTGTCCTCTGACCCATTATGTCCCATTCACTTTTAATGCACTGTCCTGCATTACTTAATTGAAACCTAAGGATTGAGTAGCTTTCTGTTTACCTTATCCTTGTTTACCTTTTGGGTTATCAAGGTTAGCATTATGCTAACGCTTTACTTTAATCAATGAACATGATGAGATACAATGATGATACTATGGTCTTATTCTGGATATGATGATATACTTATGGCATTTAGGGGACTCGGGTTGTTTCCCGAGTACCTCTCCGTAAGGACCTGTTCGTTGAGAGACCACCCGGGATAACAGTGCAACCATGAGGGTGAAATGGGATGCCCTTAGCTAATTAATTAGAGGAACTAGAGGTGTAGTTGCTTCGCCGTCATGCCATCAATGGGGTCCAGGCATAGTGCTTGCTCTGCCGAGGCTGAGTGCCGAGGTTCTTTCGTTTTGCTTTTGTTAGTCACTCTCCTGCGGGGAGGAGTACTGTGTTTATCAAACTGGAGAAACCTAACGGGCGGCTACGATCTCTAGGGAATCTTTGTAACAGCTACGTAGTGATACCCTGCCAGGCCACCTAGGTAGTGGTCAATGGGAATTAGCTCTCCCCGGGTAGAAAGGGAATCATGACTCATGGGTAAAGTGTGCGACCTCTGCAGAGGGTAGTGAAACTGATATATCAGCCGCGCTCACGGTTAAGAGCAGCCTTGGGATCCTCTTTGATTAGAGATGCATATGACATGAGATACAATGGTTCTATTTATTATTTTGGTTCAATGACGATAATGATGTTCCTCGATGAGGAAATGGTTCATGGGTTTGTTAATGCTAAAATCTGGCTTCTACTAATGATAAATACCTGACCAACTAAAAACAACTGCTTGAGCCTAACCCCACATAAAGCTAGTCCACTTCAGCCAAACGGGACATTTGCTGAGTACGTTGATGTGTACTCATCCTTGCTTTACCACAAAACACCAGGTTGTCCGCATTGTAACCACTGCTCCGGAGAAGGCGAAGTCGTGGAAGGAGACTTCCAGGAGTTCCAAGACTACGACGAATTCTAAGTGTGGGTTGGCGGCAACCCCCAGTCAGCTGCCTGTGAAGGCATTATCTTTACTGCGTTTCGCTAGCACTTTGATTCACCTGTTAAGACGATGACTATGTGGATGTCTATGACTCTGTGATGTAATAAGTTAATACTATTTTAAGTTATTATTCGAGCAATGTGCATTGATGTTCATTTATGTAATCGCTGTGTACGTGAGTCCTGATCCTGGCACGTACATAGTTCGCACTTGGTTTGCCTTCCAAAACCGGGTGTGACATAAGTGGTATCAAAGCCGTGCTGACTGTAGGACCGCTGACCTAGAGTAGCACAGGTCGTACTAAGGACTATTGACCTTCCCCCTCACCTTGACCTCTGATGTTACTTCAAAAGTCGGTCACCTCGACCAACCCTATGTTTTACTACATATATATATACTATATTATACCTTGTTAAAATTTTTATCTTGTTCTGTCTATGGTTTATTCACTTGTCATATTAGTTCTGCTCTTACTCTTATGCTTACGGTGTCTTTTGTAGATGGCTCGTCTTAGACACACTGCACGTAAGTCGGTGATTCCTTTCCTGCCGTCTCGACTTGCGGAGCGTCCTCTGCGCCGCACCGTGTCCGGTCAGTCGAGTCACCTGGAGAGACTGCACCACCGCCTGCGTGAGGAGCAGGAACGCCGGCGCCAGCACAGAGAGCAGCAGGGCTCTTCCTCCCCACCCCAGCAGGAGGTGGTGTCCGTGAGGCCCCGTTCCTCTGTTGCCCAGCTGGAGGCGCCCCCTGCACCACCGCGGGACGCCTCGGCTGTTGGAGGAGCTACCGGAGGAAGTCCTGGAGGAGACCCCAACGACGACGACTCAGACCACAGCACGGAGTCCTCTGAGCCGCAAGAGGCGGAAGGATGGGTCGCCCGACCCATCACCCGTGACGCCGCTCGCGGTTGTCACTTCCACGACGCACTCGACACCTTGCTGCGCCAGGCTTTTGACCGGCACACCTGGTCGATCGAGTATCGTTGTGTAGTCTACCAGCACAGCCGCGGGAGGTACCCGGACCGCTGGGAGGCTACCTGCCTAGTTCGCCGTCCGGAGGATGACCTCCGGGGTGCGGAGGCCGTTTCGGAGCACTATTCCATCTCCGAGAGGGACACTGCAGAGGCGGCTATGCAGGATGCAGCACGACGTGCACTCTCTCAGTACTGTTCTTTGTTCGGTGGCGTGGCCGACGATCTCAACCTTCGGTACTACCCCCGCCGCCCTACTGGCAGCACAAAGAGTGTGGTTGTCTCACCTGTTGGTGAGGCTAACCCTAGGTTGAGCAGCACGGTCAACCTAGTCGCAGTGCTTAACACCGAGCTGGACCACTCTCTGGACGAGCTAAGCAGGGCTCGAACGGAGATTGCGGAGTTGCGTGCTGAGCTGGCAGAGCGCCATCACCAGGAGGGTGGTTCTCCCGCTCCTGTTGGGACTCAGCACCCTTACCGCTCGCCGCCACGTGGTCACCACACTTATGGTTCCCCTGCCTATAAGACCAGGATAGATCTGGATCCTTAGATCGTTAGCGTCGAAGTTTGTAATAATTCTTAAGTCAGATGTCTCAGTCTTAGATAGTTAGTTTAGTTTGCTTATCAGTTGTTTCCAATTAGCTTAGTTTGCTTATCAGTTGCTTGCATGCTTGTTATGATGAACTTGTGCTGGATTTGAATCTTTGTAATGACTGTTGCCAACCTGTGGGTTTCTCCTGCAGTTTGGCCTAGCTATAATGTTAATAAAGTCAGTTATTTAGTTGGGAAGCCATTTACTTCTACTTTCCTTCTTATCTGAGAAGCTGTGTTGAGTCATAATGAGGATCAGTGAAGCTCTTCGTTCACTCAGTGTCATGAAGGATTCTGTTTTCCCTCTTCTTATGCTGGAGGGTTGTAAGATCAATGCTGATGTATGAATGTCTTCCACAGATGTCTGACAACAGGCGCCGATGCAACAGGCGTGCTCAGCAAGAGCAGCAGGACCAGCAGGAGGAACAACAGAGGCAGCCTCCCCCGCCACCCCCGATGTCAGTGGAGCAGATGTTCTTGATGCAGACTCAGGCAGTGCAGGCCATTGGGCAGACTCTGGCAGCCATGCAGCAGGCTCAACAGCAACCCCAACCCCAATTGCAAGTACAGATGCCCCAGATGCCACGGGATAAGCGTGGTGAGTTCATGAGAGGGCACCCTCCTACCTTCACCCATTCTGCCGACCCCATGGATGCAGAAGACTGGCTGCGCGCAGTGGAAAGAGAATTGCGCACCGCCCAATGTAACGACAGGGAGAAGGTTCTGTATGGTCCCCGTCAGCTAAGGGGAGCAGCCCAGTCCTGGTGGGAGTCCTACCTCGCCACACATGCTGACCCCGAAGCCATCACCTGGGAAGAATTCAGCGAGAGTTTCCGCAGGTACCATGTGCCGGAGGGACTGATGATCGTGAAGAAGGAGGAGTTTCTGGCTCTGAAGCAGGGACCCCTGTCTGTTAGTGAATACAGAGACAAGTTTCTGCAGCTATCTCGTTATGCACCTGAGGATGTCAACACTGATGCTAAAAGGCAGTACAGGTTCATGAGAGGTTTGGTGGATCCCCTGCATTACCAGCTGATGAATCACACCTTCCCCACCTTCCAGCACCTGATCGATAGGGCAGTTATGACTGAGAAGAAGCGTAAGGATATGGAAGATCGGAAGCGCAAGATGAGTGGACCCCAGACCGGAGGCATCAGTCGTCCACGTTTCTCAGGCAGTTCATCTCAGCAAGGCAGGCCTGGTCACCCACAAGGATATCAGAATCAGAATCAGCGTCCGCATCAGTAGCAGTTTCAGAGGCAGTACCCACAGCAGCAGCAGTATCGTCAGAACAGCCAGCAAGGAGGTAATCAGTATCAGAAGCAGAACAACCAGGCACCTCGCCTTCCCGCCCCAGCAGCAAACCAGAGCAACCAAGCAGCCCCAGCACAAGGAGGCAGAGGATGTTTCCACTGTGGAGAACAAGGCCACTGGGCGATGCAGTGCCCGAAGAAGGCGGCGCAGCAGCAGACCAACCCCAATGCTCCAACAAGGCAAGGTGTACTGCAGCCGACGGCAGGCAATCGTAACCAAGAGTACAACCGTGGAAAGGTGAACCACTTGGAGGCCGAAGCGATCCAGGATGCACCAGATGTGGCAGTAGGTATGTTCTCAGTCGAATCTCATCCCACGAAAGTGCTATTTGATACTGGTGCAACTCATTCATTTGTCACTGCAACCTGGGTAGAATTGCATAACATCTCAGTAGAGGCAATGATGCCGCCCATGAGGATTAATTCGGTTGGTGGCAAGGTGCAAACAGATAAAATATGCTCAAATATAAGGGTGGAAATAAGGGGGATAGGATTCCCCAGTGACTTAATAGTAATAGACACCCCTGGGATAGATGTCATTCTAGGGATGAATTGGTTAATGAAGTATGAAGCGAATGTTAGCTGTGACAAGAGGACCGTAACATTAAAGTCCCCGTCAGGAGAAGAGGTAGTGGCCGAGCTAAGGATGCCTAAATCAGCGGAGGGTGTCTGTCACCAGATTTCAGTTGATAGTAAGGAGCCCAACCCGCTCGAGGCTATCAAGGTTGTGTCGGACTTTCCGGACGTATTTCCCGAGGAGCTAACGGGCATGCCACCCGAGAGAAAAGTTGAATTTGCCATAGAGCTTATTCCTGGTACCGCTCCCATCTCCAAAAGAGCCTACCGAGTGTCTGGACCAGAATTGGTGGAACTCAAGAAGCAGATAGATGAGATGTTAGAGAAGGGTTACATCAGACCAAGTACCTCGCCTTGGGCCGCTCCGGTGTTGTTTGTAGAGAAGAAAGATGGTACCAAAAGGATGTGCATAGACTACAGGGCCTTGAATGAAGTCACTGTCAAGAACAAGTACCCCCTGCCAAGGATAGAAGATTTGTTCGACCAGCTCAGAGGTGCCAGCGTATTCTCGAAGATAGATCTGAGATCAGGTTACCATCAACTCAGAATCCGACCCTCGGACATACCGAAGACGGCATTCATCACCAAGTACGGGTTATATGAATTCACAGTTATGTCCTTTGGTTTGACAAATGCGCCAGCCTTCTTTATGTACCTGATGAACAGTGTGTTCATGGATTATCTGGACAAGTTTGTGGTAGTGTTTATCGATGATATTCTTATATACTCTCAAAGTGAGGAAGATCATGTAGAGCATTTGAAGATGGTATTGCAAAGACTTCGAGAGCATCAGTTGTATGCCAAGTTGGGCAAATGCGAGTTCTGGATTCATGAAGTCCTGTTTTTGGGTCACATCATAAATCAAGATGGGTTGGCAGTGGATCCAAAGAAAGTAGCAGATATCCTGAACTAGAAAGCACCAAAGGATGTTCGTGGGATCAAGAGCTTCATTGGAATGGCTGGGTATTACAGGCGTTTCATCGAAGGCTTCTCAAAGATTGCTAGACCAATGACAGCGTTACTAGCGAAGAAGGTTGAGTTCAAGTGGACCCAAAAGTGTCAGGAAGCATTTGAAGAACTGAAAAATAGGTTGACTACAGCTCCGGTGTTAGTCCTGCCTGATGTTCACAAGCCATTCTCAGTGTATTGCGATGCTTCTTACACCGGATTGGGATGTGTGCTAATGCAAGAAGGAAGAGTTGTAGCATATTCATCTCGACAGCTGAAGATCCATGAAAAAAATTATCCCACACACGACCTAGAGTTGGCAGCAGTGGTTCACGCTCTAAAGACATGGAGGCATTACTTGTATGGACAGAAGTGCGACATCTACACAGATCATAAAAGTCTGAAGTACATATTCACCCAGTCAGAGTTAAACATGAGACAGCGAAGATGGTTGGAATTGATCAAGGACTACGAGTTGGAGATACATTACCATCCAGGCAAAGCCAATGTGGTTGCAGATGCTCTGAGCAGGAAGAGTCAAGTCAATATGATGGCCACGTACCCAATGCCATATGAGTTAGCCAAGGAGTTCGACAGACTAAGTCTCGGTTTCCTGAACAGTACGCAAGGAGTAACAGTGGAATTAGAGCCCACCCTAGAGCGGGAGATCAAAGAAGGGCAGAAGGATGATGAAAACATCAACAAGATCCGGCAGCTAATCTTAGAAGGAAGAGGCAAAGACTTTCGAGAGGATGAAGAGGGGGTAATATGGTTCAAGGATCGATTGTGTGTCCCCGACCTCAAACCTATTCGGGAGCTGATCCTAAAGGAAGCTCATGAGACAGCCTACTCCATACACCCAGGAAGTGAAAAGATGTACCAAGATTTAAAAAGGAGGTTTTGGTGGTATGGCATGAAAAGAGAAATCGCAGAATATGTCGCCATCTGTGATAGCTGTCAGAGGACCAAAGCAGAGCATCAAAGGCCCGCCGGATTGTTGCAGCCATTGCGGATTCCTCAGTGGAAGTGGGATGAGATCGGGATGGATTTTATAGTTGTCCTACCTCGTACCCGGGCCGGCTATGATTCCATCTGGGTGGTTGTGGACCGATTAACAAAGGTGGCCCATTTCATACCTGTGAAGACCACATATACCGGAGCAACGTTAGCTGAGTTATACATGTCACGAATAGTCTGCCTTCATGGTGTGCCGAAGAAGATAGTGTCAGATCGAGGAACGCAGTTCACCTCTCATTTTTGGCAGCAGCTACAAGAAGCTTTGGGCACCCATTTGAACTTCAGCTCGGCTTATCACCCGCAGACAGACGGTCAGACTGAAAGAACTAATCAGATCCTAGAAGATATGCTGAGAGCCTGTGCATTGCAAGACAAGTCAGGATGGGACAAAAGGTTACCTTATGCAGAATTCTCCTATAACAATAGCTATCAGGCTAGCTTGAAGATGTCACCGTTTCAGGCACTCTATGGACGGAGTTGTAGGACTCCGCTGCATTGGGACCAGCCTGGAGAGAGACAGGTGTTTGGCCCCGACATTTTGCTTGAAGCCGAAGAGAATATCAAAATGGTTCGGGAGAATCTGAAGATAGCACAATCAAGACAGCGAAGCTATGCAGACCGAAGGAGAAGAGAACTGAGTTTCGAAGTGGGGGATTACGTCTATCTGAAGGTGTCACCTATCAGGGGAGTCAGAAGGTTCGGAGTTAAAGGCAAGTTAGCACCCCGGTACGTTGGACCATATCAGATTCAAGCAAAGCGTGGAGAAGTGGCTTACCAACTCAACCTACCAGAAAGTTTGTCGGCAGTGCACAATGTGTTCCACGTGTCACAATTGAAGAAGTGTCTGCGAGTGCCAGAAGAACAGTTGCCAGTGGAGGGTTTGGAAGTCCAGGAGGATCTGACATACATAGAGAAACCAACGCAGATTCTGGAGTTTGCAGACAGAGTCACCCGGAGGAGTGCCATCAGAATGTGCAAAGTCAGATGGGGTCACCACTCCGAGGAAGAAGCAACCTGGGAACGAGAAGATGATCTGAAGGCCAAATACCCTGAACTCTTTGCTGACCAACCCTGAATCTCGGGGCGAGATTCTTTTAAGGGGGATAGGTTTGTAACACCCTGAATTTGGGGGTATAAAATTTCTTTGCTCATATTCACAAATTCAGGTGTTACTTCTCTTTTCTCACCTTCCCCAATCTTCTCTTTCTCATTTCTATAGGAGAAAAGTGGTTATTTTATTTATAATTATAGTTCATTAGCTCAAACTCCAAGGGAGTATGAGTTGTTGCATCATGTTGAACCCTGGATTTCACTTTTGTTTGGTGCATAATTCTTAAAAAGTCTAATTTGAATTTGTGGCTTATTTGAATTTGAATCAAATAGAGAAAATAAAAAGAAAAGAGAAAACAAATACCAGAATAAAAGAAAAAGGAAAAGAAGCCCGCTTTCCCCGCCCCCTCGGCCTTTCGGCCCATCTGGCCCATCCCCGCGCGCGCGCCTTCCTTCCCCCCTTCTCTCTCTGCCCTGGCGGGCCCGCCCGTCAGCGCGACCGCCTTCCCCGCGCCCGCGTCCGCTTTCCTCTCTCTCTCTCTGCTCGTGGGCCCGAGCTGTCAGCTCCTCCGTCTCCGCGTAACCGCCGCCCGAGCTGCGCGCTGCCGCGGTCTCCGCGCCCACGTCGCGCGTGGAGCTCGCAACCGCCCCGCCCCCGGCCACTTGAGCCCAGAACCCCACTCGCCCTCTCCCCCTCCCTCATTTGCGCACCAACAGACCCCTCCCTCACCTTCCCCTCGCTGCGCGCACGCCAGAGCGCCTTCGCCGCGAACCGCCGCCGTCCCGAGCTCGTTTCCCCGTCGCCGTTGGAGCTCCGCCGTGCCCTCAGCCACGGTGAGCTCCGCCCCGACGTCCGCAACCCGGGACGCGCTCCAATTTCCCCTTCCCCTCCCTATTTCCCTCTGCCCGCGCTCACCCGCCATCCTCCATGCAGCCGCAGAGATCCGCCACCGCCGACCCGGGCCGTCGTCGCGCCATTGCCGCCACCGAGGAGTCCCCGGAGTCCGTCTTGAGGTAAGGAACCTCCCCTGCCCTCTCCCTTCCTCTCTATTGCTCTCTGCTGCGCTTAATTCCTCGTCGGAGTTGATTAGCGCCGCCGCCGAGTCGCTTCGCCGTGAACCGCCCCCCTCCGGTGCCCCTGCCCCGACCTAGCCCCCACCGGACGATTCCCCGCGCCCTCCCCAACCTTCCCGGCCGCTTAGGTCACCCCAAAGACCCGTAGAGCGCCCACGCCCCTCGTCTCCGGCGAGTCCTCCACCGTGGAGACGAGCGCCGCCGCCTCTGCTAGCCGTAGGAGAGGCAAAGGCCGGCCACCCAATCCCCGCCGTCCATCCCAGATCGCACGGCCCCGTTTCAATTAGGCCGAGCCCAACCCTAGCTGTTCGCCTGAGATCCAACGGCCTAGAGCTGTTTCCCCCGCGCCCGCTCTGCCCGCTGGCCCCGCCTGTCAGCCCGCCCGTGCCCGCTCTGCCGCCCGGTCCCGCCTGTCAGCCGCTCAGGCCGCCGCGCGCTCGCGCGCCCGCCCGTGGATCTAATCTTGGGCGTTGATTTGAGATCCGACGGCCGTAGAAGCCCGATACCCCTTCGCCCGCGCGTTTTCTTAAAGAGACCCCCGGCTTCCTGAAAATTAACCCGCCGTCCCTGGATTCTCGCAGTTAGGTCCTCAGACCTTTTATTTAATTCAAAATAAGTATTTAGGGTATATTTTTAATCCCTAAACTTGTAAAATTCATAACTTTGTCATATGAACTCCAAATTAGGTGCTTCAAATTGCAAAATGCTCATAGTATTTTTGTCTACCTATTTAACCAATGTTTCCCTGCTGTTTTTATGTCCCAATTAATAGTTGATCATTAACATAAGATTAAGGTTATTGGAACCCCTATTTGAGATAAATAAAGGATAGAAGACTTTAATAAAAGTGGGAGCACCTAAGTTTATGGACTTAAAACCATGTAATGATTTAACCCCACCATTGACTTAAACCTGATTAGTGGATAATGAATCATTTTGTATAGTCCTCTACCCTAGACCTAGGGAATACCAGAGTGCCTATCCCTTTTCTATTATGAACTTGTGATCTCTCTGCTGCATATGTTTGGTATATTATTTTTGTTTGTTATTTCCCAAGTGCATAGTGTGAATGATTACTTTACGTAGACAACGAGCAGTCTGTGTTTCCCGAGGGAGTTGCAGAGGAAGTTCCTGATCAACAGTTTGTTGAAGGCAAGTGTCCTCTGACCCATTATGTCCCATTCACTTTTAATGCACTGTCCTGCATTACTTAATTGAAACCTAAGGATTGAGTAGCTTTCTGTTTACCTTATCCTTGTTTACCTTTTGGGTTATCATGGTTAGCATTATGCTAACGCTTTACTTTAATCAATGAACATGATGAGATACAATGATGATACTATGGTCTTATTCTGGATATGATGATATACTTGTGGCATTTAGGGGACTCGGGTTGTTTCCCGAGTACCTCTCCGTAAGGACCTGTTCGTTGAGAGACCACCCGGGATAACAGTGCAACCATGAGGGTGAAATGGGATGCCCTTAGCTAATTAATTAGAGGAACTAGAGGTGTAGTTGCTTCGCCGTCGTGCCATCAATGGGGTCCAGGCACAGTGCTTGCTCTGCCGAGGCTGAGTGCCGAGGTTCTTTCGTTTTGCTTTTGTTAGTCACTCTCCTGCGGGGAGGAGTACTGTGTTTATCAAACTGGAGAAACCTAACGGGCGGCTACGATCTCTAGGGAATCTTTGTAACAGCTACGTAGTGATACCCTGCCAGGCCACCTAGGTAGTGGTCAATGGGAATTAGCTCTCCCCGGGTAGAAAGGGAATCATGACTCATGGGTAAAGTGTGCGACCTCTGCAGAGGGTAGTGAAACTGATATATCAGCCGCGCTCACGGTTAAGAGCAGCCTTGGGATCCTCTTTGATTAGAGATGCATATGACATGAGATACAATGGTTCTATTTATTATTTTGGTTCAATGACGATAATGATGTTCCTCGATGAGGAAATGGTTCATGGGTTGGTTAATGCTAAAATCTGGCTTCTACTAATGATAAATACCTGACCAACTAAAAACAACTGCTTGAGCCTAACCCCACATAAAGCTAGTCCACTTCAGCCAAACGGGACATTTGCTGAGTACATTGATGTGTACTCATCCTTGCTTTACCACAAAACACCAGGTTGTCCGCATTGTAACCACTGCTCCGGAGAAGGCGAAGTCGTGGAAGGAGACTTCCAGGAGTTCCAAGACTACGACGAATTCTAAGTGTGGGTTGGCGGCAACCCCCAGTCAGCTGCCTGTGAAGGCCTTATCTTTACTGCGTTTCGCTAGCACTTTGATTCACCTGTTAAGACGATGACTATGTGGATGTCTATGACTCTGTGATGTAATAAGTTAATACTCTTTTAAGTTATTATTCGAGCAATGTGCATTGATGTTCATTTATGTAATCGCTGTGTACGTGAGTCCTGATCCTGGCACGTACATAGTTCGCACTTGGTTTGCCTTCCAAAACCGGGTGTGACAGCCCGACTCAGGGCTCGGACTCGGGCTAGGCCCCGGAAGACGGCGAACTCTGCTCCGCTCGACCCAGGGCTCGGACTCGGGCTAGGCCCCGGAAGACGGCGAACTCCGCTCCGCCCGACCCAGGGCTCGGACTCGGGCTAGGCCCTGGAAGACGGCGAACTCCGCTCCACCCGACCCAGGGCTCGGACTCGGGTTAGGCCCCGGAAGACGGCGAACTCCGCTCCGCCCGACCTAGGGCTCGGACTCGGGCTAAGGCCCCGGAAGACGGCGAACTCCGCTCCGCCCGACCCAGGGCTCGGACTCGGGCTAAGGCCCCGGAAGACAGCGAACTCCGCTCCACCCGACCCAAGGCTTGGACTCGGGCTAAGGCCCCAGAAGACGGCGAACTCCGCTCCGCCCGACCCAGGGCTCGGACTCGGGCTAGGCCCCAGAAGACGGCGAACTCCACTTCACCCGACACCAGGGGTCGGACTCCGCCCTGGCCTCTGCCGAACGACCTCCGCCTCGCCCGACCCAGGAGCTCGGGCTCGGCCTCGGCCATGAAAGACAGACTCGACCTCGGCTTCGGAGGAGCCTCCACGTCGCCCGACCTAGGGCACAAGCCCGCCACGTCAACAGGAAGCGCCATCATCACCCTACCCCAAGCCGACCCGGGCCGCAGAGAACAAGACCGGTGTCCCATCTGGCTAGCTCCGCCAGATAGGCAATGATGGCGCCCCGCTAGCCCCGTGATGACGGCGGCTCTCAGCTCCCTTACGGAAGCAGGGGGACGTCAGCAAGGACCCAACCGCTCCGACAGCTGTCCCTCCGCCAGGCTCCGTTGCTCCTCCGACAGCCACGACACCACACCAGCTGGGTGCCAAGATCTCTCCGGCTGCCACATTGGCATGTACTTAGGGCGCTAGCTCTCCCCCGCTAGACACGTAGCACTCTGCTACACCCCCATTGTACACCTAGATCCTCTCCTTACGCCTATAAAAGGAAGGACCAGGGCCTTCTTAGAGAAGGTTGGCCGCGCGAGGATGAGGACGGGGCAGGCGCTCTCTTGGGGCCGCTCGCTTCCCTCACCCGCGTGGACGCTTGTAACCCCCTACTGCAAGCGCACCCGACCTGGGCGCGGGACGAACACGAAGGCCGCGGGATTTCCACCTCTCTCACGCCCGTCTCCGGCCACCTCGCTTCCCCCCTTCGCGCTCGCCCACGCGCTCGACCCATCTGGGCTGGGGCACGCGGCACACTCACTCGTCGGCTTAGGGACCCCCCGGTCTCGAAACGCCGACAAGTGGTTCGAGCTCAACACCTTCTCTAGTACCTCAATCCACTGATCCTGCTATCATTGTTCTCTTCCACCACTTAGTATTGTAGTATTCCCATTTGGCTACCCAACAGGCTCAGCTGGTTATTGAGTAGGCATGTCTAGCAGCAATTCAGCAACAATAGTCTTATATGATGCTCTCCCTCTTTTTTTGAGACTATCTTGGCTCGGTAGGACTTGTTTCAGTAGCATCTCATAATTGATAAGATAGAAAACTGGACTTCCTTTCAACACACTGGTTTGTCTCTGCCCCTAGTTTAGATGACACCTCCTCCACCTTGTCACACCCAGTTTTGGAAGGTAAACCGAATGCGAACCATGTATGTGATAGGCTCAAAAACTCATGTACGTAGCGATTATATAGTTGGACATCATCACACATTGCTCAAAAAGATAGCAGAAATAGTACTTTATTACATCAAGATGTCCAAGACAACAGAGTCATTAACTTAAGTCATAAACATAATCAAAGTATGGGTACGAAACGTAGTATGATATGGCCTTCGTAGGCAACTGACTGGGGTTTGTCACTAAACACAACTAGAACTCATCGAAGTCCTGAAACTCCTGAAAGTCCTCCATGTTGCCTTCATCTTCTCCTGAGCATTGATTGCAATGGGGACAACCTGGGGTTGGGTGGTTTTTAAAGCAAGGGTGAGTACATATCAACGTACTCAGCAAATGTCCCGTTTGGCTAAAGTGGACTAGTTGTATGTGGGGTTAAGCTTAAAGCAATTGCTTTTAGGTTGTCAAGTATTTATTACTAGTAGAAAGCCAAGTTTTAGTAATAAACCCAAGTTATTACCCAAATGGCACTTCTTCCGAGAGAAAATACCAAAAATACCATAAAGATAATCATCATCTTTAAGTATCATCATAAAAGTTAACCAGAGTAATTCTAATCAAAGGACCTCCCAAGGCTGCTCATAACCGCGTGCATGGCTCATATACCAGTTTCTAACACTCTGCAGAGGTTGCACACTTTACCCATGAGTACTAATCACTTCCCAGCTTGGGTTGTACATACCCAATTTTCACTACCGAGGTGAACAACCAAGGATTCACTACGTAGCCTTTACAAAGATTCCCCTGGTGTGTAGTCGCCTGTTAGGTTTCATCAGTCGTACAAACACAGTACTCCTCTCTAAGGTGGGTGACTAACAAAACCAAATTGAATGAACCTCGGCACCCACCCTTAGCAGAGCAAGCACTATGCCCCGACCCCCATTGACGACACAGTGACGAAGCCAATTATACCCCAAGTTCCTCTAATTAATCAGCTAAGGGTGTCCCATTCCACCCTCATGGTTGTACTGTTTTCATAGGTGGTCATCTAGTGAACAGGTCCTTACGGAGAGGTACTCGAGAAACAGCCTGAGTCTCCTAAAGTATCACTTGTTCATCATCATAATCAAGATAGCATCATCATATCATAAATGTTCTCATCATGTTCATTGATTAAAGTAAAGCAATAACATGAAACTAACCATAGCAACCCAAAAGGTAATCAAGGACAAAGTCAATAGAAAGCTAGCGGATCCTTAGGTTGATCATGGTATGCGGGATAGTGAATTATAAATTAAATAGGACATAATGGGTCATAGGACATTTGCCTTCACCAGGTTGTTGCTCAGGGAAGTCTCCTGCAACACACTCGGAAACCTCAGACTGCTCATTGTCTACGCAAAGCAATCATTCATTCAACACATTTGGAAAATGATAAAAAGAACAGTACACCAAACATATGCAACAGAGTGAACACAAGTTCAATAGAAAACTATAAACACAAAAGTGAGATCTAGGTTCTAGGGTAGAGTAATATACCTAGAGGTTTCTGGTTTTCCAACTGCTGTCTATCTCAGTGGATTACATTACTTAACTATATCCATCTTAATGAATTACTTACTTAATTAATGTTACTCTAGAGGTCAAATCATATATTACATAAATTAATTTCACAAAGTTAACCACTTAACTATTCATTAGTGTTTCATTTTTATTTTCCTTTTAATAAATAACCCATCACTTTAAATTAACCTATTGTCTAGTCATAAAATTAAGACATGCAAATAGTGAAAGATTATAATTTAAACAGATAGGGAATAATCTTATGAACATTTTGCAATTTGAACCATCCAATTTGGAGTTCATATGCAAAAGATATGAAATTCACAAGTTTTAGAATTCAAAACACTAAATTAGACCCATTTCTGTGATCAAAATAAAGACCAGGGGCTTCTCTGCAAGAAACCAAGGGCCTGAGCATGAGAAACAAGATTGTGGATTGTATTTCCAAGAAACCGAGGGGCTCTTTAACAAAATAACCAAGTGAAGGGGTACGAAGTGTCCTCGGCCATCCTATCACAGATCGAGAGCCAAGATCAGATCTGAGCGCGAGCGCGCGCACGAACCGGTATCCAACGATCTGGATCGTTGTATCAGGGGTGGGCGGCTGAGATCTAACGTACAGGGGTTAACGACTTTGGGTGGCGCTGATCCTGTCTGCGGCAGCGAGGTCGCCGAAGACAGGGTGGGTGCGGGCTCCAGGGGGTTTGAGGTCGCTGGAGTTGGCCAGGGCCCGATGAACTCACTAGCGGGGCTTCGACCGCGAGAACGAGACCGATGGAACTGTGGAGGGGGCACTTCGGGTGGGTCGGGATAACTTCGGTAAGGAATCCTAGCCACGGGGAGGGTAAATTGGGCGCGCTAAAGTCTGAACTAGCTCCAGCGAGGGAGGGGAATACCACGGACCAAAGCAGGGGCTCAGGACAGGGCTAAATTGGCCAGACGTCGAGTGGGCGCAATGGACCGGTGCGTAGGCGCAACGACTCCGGCGAGCACAAATTAGCTACGACAAGGCAAAATTACGGTAACCGGGGCATAGGAGCGGGTTCCTCACCTTGGGACAACGCTCGGAGAGGAATGGCGCATTGTTTGGTGCCTTGGATGACCCGCAGGGCGGGCGTTGGTCACTGGCCAACTTGGGCGGCAGCGACAGAGCGCGAGAGAGGGCGAGAGTGGCCGAAATGAGGCAGGGGAGAGAGAGCAGGTGCTGGCAGGGCTCAAAAAGGAGTTAGGGCGCGTGGGCAGCGAAGTGGCTAGGGTTCTCGGCGTGCATGCGCGCTGGCCCACGGCGCAGAGGCATGGGCGTGCGTGCAAGGGGAATGGTTCGACGCTGACGGGTGGGGCCCGCTGCGCAGAGAGAGGACGGAGCGCGTGCGCGAAGGAAACCGGTGCCAACAGATCAGCCCCACCGGGTAGAGGGAGAGAGGGAGTTGGGACGCGCGAGCGCGGGCTGGCACTGATAGGCGAGGTCCGCCTGTCAAGGGGAGGGGGGCACGCGAGCCTGGGCCGAACTGGGCTGAATTGGGGTTTTCCTTTTTCATTTGAATTTATAATTCTTTTTCTTTTTATTTTCTCTATGGAATTCAAATCAAATCAAATCACAACTCAAATTCAAATATTTCAAACATGCGTATCAACCAAAAATAAATTTTAAGCTCAGCATGATGCAAACGTTCATATCTCCCCTAAGTTTTAATATTCTAAAGAAAATAATACATCTCTCACATAATTAACCCAAAATTCTATTAAAGAGAATGGAAAAGAAAATCTATATAGGTGAGAAAAAGAGTAGCACCTGAATTTGGTAGGTATTAGAGAAGAAATTTTACGCCCCCAAATTCAGGGTGTTACACACCTCTTCTGGCATTAGTTGTGCCAACTATTCAGTTGAACGCGCCTTAGAGTCAGACTCTTGGTTTACTTGTCTCCCCTCTCCGACCAGTCACCTTAGACTTCTCATCTTAGATAGTTAGAGTTGGGAGTGAGTCGACATGAGTGTCTCTAGTATCTTTAGCTATTACTACTCCCTCTATGGCTATCTCTATCCCCTCACCTCCACAATCAGTTGTGCCCTCAGTGTCATCTTCAGAGTATGCTTCAGTGGTGCCTTTAGTTTTAGCTAGGACTCTAGCTTTTGAGTTAGTGTTAGCTCCATCTTCGATAGAGTAGGGCTCTGACTCTGCTATCGACCTTTCAGTCTTCGAGGTCACGGGCCACATGTATGTCGACACCCTTACAACGCCTACCCCTTAGGATCCCTAGCTTTGGTGTGTTCCTTTTAGTTCTTGACACCAAAGGGGGAGAGAGGAGTTTATGAGAGCTAGGGGAGCTAGTGGATGAGAGCTAGAGATACATTTGGTTCTAATGTGATATATCTTGTGTGATACTCTCATTTGACTCTCAACTTTTGCATATACTTATGCTCTCATGCTTTTGATGACTCGTGTGTGCTTATACATGCTTGATTTACTTTCTTGCACACTTGTCATCATGTCTTGTTCATGATTTGTCAATTCTTATACATTTGAATAAGCTCTATGTCATGTATATGCATTTACTTCCATTTCATCTCTTATACATGACTTATCTTTGTCAATTTTTAATATCACTCCCAATCTTCCAATATTGACAAAACCAAACCTATTTTCTCACATACTCGAGATATGTTGTCATCACCAAAAAGGGAGATTGAAAGCATCTATGCCCCTAAGTTGGTTTTGATGACTAATGGCAACTCATGATTATTGTGACGAACATGTATTTTGAAGCTATATGGTAAATTAGGTCACAATGCAAATGGTCTCAAAAGGTTATAATACCCAAAATAATGGAAAACAATGATACAACCAAGGAGGAGTACTTAAAAGGTCAAGGACCGCTAGTTATAAGTGTCAAAAGGAGTTGTTGGACACTTAGTATACAACTAGGTGAGTGCCCATGCGTTGCAATGGGGACATATAATACCACGGTAACTTATATATATACAAAATATGTGCTATATTGTTATGAGAAAACGTTTCATAATCCATTTGTGATCCTGACCATATATAAATTTTGTTATTTTAATCTAGCTATTTCACCACTAAACTGCAACCATCAGTATCATGCAGACTTCGATATATACCATGATTTCTATGGTCTCATCATTGGAGAGCACGTCCCACGCCTGCTAGAAGAAGTTCCCTCATACATCGTCAGTCGTTAAGCACGCACCACCATACGCGCTTGCTCAAACAAAAAAGCAAGTGTGTGTGTTTGCGAAGAGAATTAAAGGCAGGCCAGCACAAAAGCTACCCTGACGGCGGCGAGGATGACAAACTGATCATTGCTGTTGGTCCTCCTCTGTGTCACCTCCAGCACCGAGATGACGTCACAGTCCATGATATAGTAGTCATCGAACGCGCGCGACATGACGAGTATTGATGACTCTTGGATGGGCTACCAGACGAAGTGCACCTCGGGCTCATCAGCAAGGTAGTACACTTGGCCGTTGCACCACCGGATGGGCTACTCCTCTACATACATCATGTTCGAGGACACTCACACAACGTTAGCAACAATCGTCGTCCCAGCGCACAAGAATTCATGGTCAGTCAGTAGCGACTTACATGGCAGGTTAGGCTTCAGATGGACGATGAGCTGGACGGCGTGATGGCACCGTCGTTGGATGTGTTGCCCAGAACAACCCGAGAGTCGCCGACGTTGGCAACGACCAAGGTCTCCTTGCTTGACGATGGACAACACGGTGCAGCCGCTCTGGACCGCGTCCAAGCGGCGGCTGCGTCGGGGCTTGTCATACACAACGGCTCATGCGGCCACGTAGGACTGCTTCCAGATGTCGAACTGGCAGTCGTCAAGCTTCTTCTTGTCATCGATGAGCGACGCCAACGCGAGCGCCTCCTGCTAGTGCTGTTTGTTCGGGGTTTCCAAGCAAGAAACATGGATTCATCCTTGACGATGGTTTATGAAAATAACTCACAAGTCAGATCCATGGAAAAAATATTATGGAGAATAAATGCCACACATGCAAAAAAAGGAATTTAAGTTGAAAATATTATTCAAACAAAAGAAATTGCATGCAAGACTCTTCTTTAAATACTACTCCTTCCATCCAAAAATATAATTCAAGAATATCGGTGATACTTATCTACTACTATGCATTGTGCAAGGGTAGCAGGTGGGATTGGGTAGAGATGTAGTAGATGTTTTTTCTGTCATAGATATAGACATAAACACACATGTGGTGTAGTGGTAGCTATTTCTTGCATTTGTCTGAGAAGTCACGAGTTCGAATCCTCTTAGGGTCATTTGTGTTTTTAAATTTTAGCTAGACGTGGGCTATACGTGGGAATGAGAATGGGAATGGGCTTTACGGGGAGGAGGGAATGAGAAAGGCAGAACATGAGAATGGACTGTGCGGGGAGAGAATGGGAAAGGCAGAACATGGAATGAGAATGGCAGAACAGGGAATGATGGCAGGACAGACTACTCTTGCAGCCTTAATAAGTAGTAGAGATTAGGACCTTTATTTATTTATAGTCATACTATAAAGGAGTAATAGATGAGTAACTTGACCTAGGCTTGTCTAGTATGGTATCGTGGTGCCATAAAACTAGTGCTATGTAACTCACGTGAGCCCTCAACAGGTTTGGAGTGAAATCCAAATTGAAAAAGACACTTAGGCATAATTTAGGGTGTCTGGGTGCACTAGACCAAGTCTGGTGTGCACCAGACCCTTTCTGCAGTGGCCCTTTCCCTGTGTGCAAATCGACAATTAGCGCACCGGACAGTCTGGCATGTCACCAGACCAATCTCACAGAACACATGTTTCATGCTTAGTGACCTTGTGCACATCAGACTGATCTGACATGCCATCGAACCAGTTACATAGTAAGGTTGTTGTTTGGATCTTGTAGCCGTTGCCGCACTGGAACAGGTCTGGTGTGCATTGTTGGCTCACAAGACCACTAAGCAGTAATGACTAGTGTGTCATAACTAGCCATTGGAGTGGTCACCGCACCTGGTCTAGTGCACACGTAGACTAAATGGAATAATAATGGATAGTTTTAGGTGTCTTCCCTCTTCAACAGCCATATCATTGATTGTGAGAGTTTGAAAGATCGATTGCATAGTGAGGTAATTAGCAAAGTCATAATCCACGATTAGGACCTCATTAGTGCAAGAGAGAGATACCTAGAGCATGCACCACCCATATTAGGCTTGCCATGGTCAAGTAAAAGCCTAGAGATTGTTACTCAGTATGACCTAGATGGTTTGGTGGCGATTTGATCGCAGTGATCACCTCGGTGGACTTGTTAGTGACCTAGCTCGATAGTGTAAACGGTTGTGAGCGATTCTCCGCACTAAAGAGGTAAAGAATCGGCTTGTAGTGAGCACTTAGTTCTTGTGAGGACTAAGGGGGAGAGCTATACCCTTGCACGAGTGCTCCAACGAGGATTAGTGGACAATACCGACTCTTCCATGCTTCGGGGAAAATTGGAGGAGTCTTCAAACCCTTGCTTTAAATTTCACATTTACTTTAAGCATTTATGTTTCTAGTAATTGTCATCATAGTTGTTGTTAACTTACTTTCAGCTCCTTCGAGAAACCAAGAGCAAGGCAACACAAATGAGAAACTTCTCCTTTCTCCCTTTAGTAAACCCCCCTTCTTCGAAGGGATTGACTAAAGGGAGAGAGTAAAGGGGATTGAAATCTTCAAGTGTAATAAACATGTATGTGCACAAATAGATGAGAATTACACAAAGAATTGCGATAAATGTACAACATCATATGACAAGATAATAAATGAAATATACTCAACTTCCTCCTTTTTTATTTATAAATAATTCAATAAATACCTTTAGCTTTACAAACAAAAGCTTGAGGGTAGCATGGTACACCTTCGAAGGATGAGCGATCTCAGTATACTTTGCTCAATCTCGTCCCATAATGCATGGTAGTGTTCCTTTATCTATAGTGGTGGAGTACAACTTCGTATGAAATTATAAGCATGCCCATGAGCCTTATTTACATGATCTATAACACTCATGAGGGCAGAGTTGTCCTTTTTTGTGTCTGCCACGTTGGCCAGGCTTTTGGAATCTTTCTTTCTTCGTCTGCTTCGTATATCGACAACACAATGTCGAAGCCTCTTTACCCAACTTCGTTCGTCTATTAACACCTCGAAGGTAAAGCTTCTCGGCTTCTCTATCGGTTTACATCCTAGCTTGGACGAAGGTTAGCTTCATCATTCTTTGAGTAGCACCTGAAACATGTTTTTAGCATATAATGTAATGCTAAGTACCTTCAACAATAAAGGCTCCCAACAGCAGCCCCTTGTAGGATTAGTTTGTTTTTCATAATGAGATCACACCACAAAATGAATAAGGGAAGCCTTGAGCCGAAGGTCTCGAAAAACACCTTCCTGGAGTTCGTTATAAAAATAACATCGGGATCATTGTCTACCTGGGACCATTTTGCAATGAGTGAAAACCAGTGAGTTCTTGGTTACTACACCCCTTTTTTGTATAAAAGGAACCGAGCCCACGTGACCGCACATGACATTTACTGTTGTTGCGCTCTGGTGCTAATCTTCTCTCTGCCTTCGAAGCTTGTTCTGTACTAGCTCTCACTTCGGAGTTAGTTTTAGTGCCCATTGGAAGCTTCTCTTGTTTTTTAGAAATGTTAGGAGAGAATGTGGTTTCTGATCTCACCTTAGTGCTGGCCTCAGATGTTCCTGAGATGAAGGGTAGGCTTCTGGTGTCGAAAGCGGACTTGTGACTAGGCGTCCAGGTTAGGGGCTAAAGATGTTGTGGTTGACACAGTTGAGGGGTTGGATGATGGCAGTGAAGACATATACATTGAGGAAGATAGCAATGATATCCCACCCACAAAGTCAAGCCATGTGGACTTCAGAAAATCAACAATCAAGGAGGGGCAACTTCAAGTATTGACCAAGTCTCACTATATTAGTGATGCTGGCTTGGCTCGACTTGGTGGCAACCACACCGATGATAAAGGATGACGAAGTTGTCATTTTCCAAAGTTTTCTGAAAGCTAGGCTTCGGTTTCTGTTCATAAAATGGTGGTGGCAGTGCCGAAGAAATTCAACATATACTTGCACCAGCTTACCCCCAAACACCATTATGAGGCCTAGGGTCTTTATCTGGGTTGTACAAAGCCAATACGTAGAGTCGAATGCCGTTTGTTTTTGCTAGATTCATGAACCGCACTACCAGACAAAGACGATTGGAGGCCTTCGCAACAACTTCGAATGTTATAACTTGGCTTAACGAAAGGAAGCGCAGTTCCCTGCTCTTGCATGCTATAGCAAGTGGTCGAATGCCTGTGTGAAGGAATTGTTTTACATGAAGAATGACTTGGAGAAGAGAGAGGATATCAAGGGTATAATTCAAAAGCCTGTTCATCCTAGCTTTGGGTTCAAGAAATCGACTTGTTACATGAACTTCGAGGCCCAAGAGTCCTTGATTGCTTTCAACGCCGTATGCGCTTACATTAGGACAAGGGATCTTATGCAGGAGCACTTGGCATTCAACACATGGCCATTGTTTGCTGAATGGAGTAAACAAGAGTTGTCTAAGGATAGTGCTTCAGAGATAAAGCCTAGACTAGTTAGGTTGAAATTTACATACAAATTTGAAATGGAGTTTGGAGAACCATGCGACGAGTGGTTAGAGTCTGTTGAGGAGAAGTGTTACAAAAGTCTCGAGAATTATAACAAGGAGGACGAAGCTTTGAACATGGCCTTCAGATAAGTGTTAAACCAAGTTTTTGATGCCATCGAGTTTGTTTAACCCGATTATCCTCGGATGACTTGGGATGCGGGAAAGAAGAGGAAAAAATAGTTGAAGGTCACCACCAAACGTCGCAAAATATGCGTTGCAGCAGACAAGCCTAACAAGAAGAAGGATAGCTTTGAGGAACGGGTGGCTCTTATAGAGCCGTTGTTGGTTACACAAGCTTCAGAAGAGCCAAAGGTATGAAGTAGGTTTTTAATCAATCTTTAGCTAAAATGTGCTCTAGCGTGTATCCTATCTAATAAGCTATTTACATCTTTGCAGGCAAATCTTGTAGGTGAGAAAATTGTTATATTGCCTATTCTCAATGAGACTCCTCTAGCTAGAATGGAGGTCGAGCCTAAGGAAATCTTAACTCTAATGCCTCTTCTGCCAGAGTCCTCGAAGAAGGATGAACGAATAACTCAGGTGATAAGTGCCTTCTTCTTTGATGATATAGAAGAGGAGGACGATGAAGCTGAGACCATTATGAAGGTCTAGAGGAGCTACCTGCGGCCGTCTCAGTGTTACCAGCAAAGGAAATCGAAACTACAGTAGCACCTGTGCCACCCAAAGCGGCCGATTTAAAAAGGCGGTGCTCCAAAGCCTGCTCCCACAGATGATAAGGGAAAATGCCATGGAAGCCGAGGAGCTGAAGGTGGCTACAAAATAAAATGTCCTTGTGGGAGAAGACCCTTTAGGGCAAAGGAATACTGAAGGCGAGTGGTACACGATACATCATTCGGGTGGCGAAACGATGACCACATAAGAAGTTGCAGAGACCGGCGCGTTTGCTCAAAAATTAGGGTATCCTTCAAGAGCAACAATTTTTGGCGACTATCTATATTGCTGCCCAGACAATCTAGAGACCGACGTGTGTTGCTACATGATGGACCATGTCGACTTCCTAAAACTCGAAGCTCGGCTATCATTAATGCCCTTCGAAGAATTTTCAGACTGCCTTGCTTACACACACACTTGAAGATATGTTTTTTATCTCTTGTGTTGCTTTGTCTTTGGTGAATCCTATGCGTGTTGATTTATACTTTTGTTTCCCTTGACCTACAGGGACAAATACTGAGGACAAATATCTTAATAGTGCAAATATATCATATTGGAATGTAGTATGATTCCTTACATTACCATATATACCCCTATACTTGCTAGTCATGGCTATAGGGTTTTTCCATTCCCTAACAGCTAGTGTGATCACCTGTCCTGACACCATTATAGATGTGAAAGCTCATCCTCACAAAGGCATCAGGTACACTTGTGCCCTAAGCACATGTTATGGTGAAGGCATGCTTGTAATGTCTTATGTCGTTTTACTGAGATACATGGGTTCAAATATAGTCACCCCTTCCTAAGGCAATTGTCATACATGCTATAGAGGATGGTATCATGGTCTAAGCCCACATGCGCCTAGGACCAAGCCACTTGGCTTAAGGTGATTGATGAACAATGTAGCCCCTAGTACCATACAATATTTCAGGTACTCCATGTGCGTGCGCATGTGGTTATTGGGCTGATGCACATACTGTGTAGTGGTTTTGAGTGCGCCAAAACCTAAGCCATGTGCCAACATACTTAGCATGGCGTGTAATGTCACCCATCACATTTAATGAATTGTGCTTAAGACTTATCCATTAAGCTTTCCATAAGGAATAATGCATAGGTGTCTTGATATGGGGCCCATGTCGTGGGGTCGTACTGCCCCTAGTGGGCCTACCATATCAATAAGACAAGATTAGACTTACCCAACATAAGTCCTCAACCTTCTCGGGCGACCCATAGGCCCAAGAGGGCATTGGTCTTGGTCGTTCCTAGAGTACAAGGTTGAGAACTTTAGGAGCCTGGACCCCGAGCAACTAGGTGCCATGAGTACATAGAGACCAAACTGCCCTAAGCGTTCCTTGTGACTCTAGGACACAAGAGGTATCGATGTTCTACATCATCAAGTTCATAGAGCACGTGTACTAATAGGTGCTTTTCACTAAGGAATAGTGCATAGGTGGCTCATAGAGACTAATGCCTAAGGGCATCAGGGCCTAATGAGATCATACATGCGCCATGGAGTATGTGATGTTCTGAGACTATCTTGTGGGTGCCTTATGTCATGGGGACCTTAGGGACCCACCTCCAAGCCAGTGCTCTGTTGCATAAGGTGTTTTGGGGACTTAGGATATTTTATATCTAGGGGTCCCAGGGCATTTTGGGTTGTGGTTGTCACAACGCATATTAGGCTTGATAGACCATCGAACCATTCAAGGGCTAGGTTAGCTTATATGGATGACTTTGTGTATCGTTACTTAGAGCCAAGGCCTTCTTTTGGTTGGGGTCAGAGAAGGTCCACATGGTTGGGGCCTCGAAAGAATGATCCTTCAAAAGTGGGTCGAGGTGGGATCCTTGAGTGTGTCTTGACAGTAGTCAATGGTATAGCCTTCTTTGGACACTTCAAAGCCCCAGAAATCAATATGAGATCAACCAAAAGAAATCAATTCCATCTGCTTCAACTAGGGGGTGTTTGGATTCCCTGACTTTAGTCCATGTCATGTTTGATTTAGCACGGACTGAACAAATCAAACACACCTTTTTTAAAAAAAAAATCCACATACTTGGTGGTTAGAGGAGGGATCCTTATATAACCTTATATAGGTATGTGCCCGTGCGTTGCCACAAGAGTTAAAATTTAGTACAAAACATAGATACAGAACGGAAAACATCATTATGATATGTAAAACTCGTGTGACAAAATATCACCGTAACACTAATATTATATTGACGATGTAAATATGTAATATCACTATAAATACACTGACTCAAATAGAATGAACTAATATCAAACAAACATTATATTATTGTATAAATTATTTCTAAAGAATCAATATAGGATTTTAAATGATAGATCAGGCATTGTGATTATTCATTGGTAGGTGAAGCAAGGGAGAGGTGGAGGAGAGGAAGAGACCTAAGCGTTTTCGCACATGAAGCACGACGTATGAAGACATGAGTTTACAAGGTTTTCAAGTTCCAAGGAAGTAGCACATGTATCTTTACACTCATTTGTGTTACAGATGAGAGAATGCAAGCACAGTCGGCAATCTTTTATGGTAGTAGTAGTAGCAGATGTTGTTTGTTGTACACAGATATACATAGGATGTCTGATCATTCAGCCAAGACCCCGAAGCAACACGTCATCGTTGCCTAGCACAAATCCTTTGTTGTCATCAAGGAACATGTGGCAGCGTCATAATTACAAAATGTTTCTGACAAGCAAGAGAGCAGCAGCAGTATGATTACTTGACGGAGTAGAGGTTGGTGGCGACAGCCTTGTCGTGCACCCAGCTCTTCCCTTTATTTATGGTCTTGTGCAACACATTGCTGCCACAAGCAGCCCAAGCCTCCTCCTAGAGCAGTGTAGTGCATAGAAATTCATAGAAAACCATACAGACCAAGAGATTGAGAGCTGAATTGCCAAGAGATTTACCTATGAGCGGTAGCCCACGTCAAGGATCCCAAACCATCAGCTCTGCACCTGCACCTCCTCAAAGTCTTTAGTTATCTACACATAGATTGACACATAAGCAATTAGCACTCGTTGCAGCTTCTTCTGTTCTAGCTAGCCACCTACATGACTGTTCCTATACTGAGGAATAGCCCACCATCGTGCAACAGCAACCAAAGTCCACTGTCCGCTCTCCACCCAATGTTCAGAATCTCCATGCCATCACCCTGATGTGGGGTTGCCAAAATGGCTGCACACAGAGACAAAGGTCCATACAAACAGAACAACAAAGGCATGTAGACCAAGGACCACGTAATTGGTGGTTCTACCAGACCTGCCCAAGCTCCCACATCAAATAGAAGTTCCCTTGGCTGGACACAGCCACATAGCGTCCGTCGACCGATCTGTTCACCATGTTGAAAATCCTAGTGCAGTAGCTTGCACCGTTAATGACACTTAAAACTGTTCTTATTATCTGTTCAATGGATTCAACTCGCCATTTACTTGAAATCTTCATTATCTGTTCACTTCCTCTTGCACCTACTTGAAACACTAACCAGGTTGCACATTACACTAACCAAGAAGATGCAATGCACAGTAATAAAGACGCCATCGGTGGTTGAGCACAAATAAAATGTAATATCCTATCGAGCTCCATAGGCACTAATCAGCGGTCGGTAACTTGGTTCTAGTTGCACACATAGAATTGCCACTACTGCCATCTGTAGAGGTACATAATATCAATCAAAACTGTTGGAAGGCTAAATTCGTATGAAATAAAGACCATTAATAGGCTATCGAAACATTTTTGGCTAACAATTATATTTGTATTCCTTTTTTCTATGTTAGCTAATATTTCTAAAACAGATGACAACCTAACCCATCTAAGATCAAGATGGCAATTAGAGGCATATCTTAATCGATAAGTTGAAATATATTTATGAAAAAAATTCTCAGAGCGAATGAATCTAAAAACATAAGAAAGGAAAAGATAATAAAATTCAGTATACTTGGTCTAGAACATGACAAGATTCTAGATCCATCCGAGTCTTTTATGATATTTCTATACAAACAAAGAAGTACCATCAATCTCTTCAAATTGTTCTTGATCACTAAGTATGTGTCCGAACAGATAGCAGAAAAGAACTCACGAACTCTATTGGAGACTCGGAGTGTGCATTTTAGATAAGTCTAACAGGACACTATAAATAACTTTCTCCTTCCAGTTTAAAGGGCAAGAAATCAAGTTCTCTTACAAGCAACCAAAGCTACTTACAATGTGCGCAAACCAAACAAACAGACTGAAAGTGCATCCTACGTATAATTGTGTGTATAACTAAATCCAACCAAACACGAGGCACTTAAAATAAGAAAACATCTTATTACGGAACCAAACTTCATTATTGCTCACATGATTTACTTAGAACAATGTCTCTCCTAATACGTTGGCTGCTTTGAAACCTGACATCAAGCATGGTCAACAAATTTGGTACAATGCAAATGATAAAAGGTTGCTTTAGAGTCATTCAGGTGCTATCAGAGTTAATAAATAGAAATTGCTTAATGCAAGTTAATTTAATGTGTCGTACCATCACAACATCAGCAACAGCCAAAGAACCAGAAATTATGCCATGCAGTAAGCTATTGTGGATGAAGGGAACAAACGTTAACCACATGACCTGCATTTTCAATTCACCAAACAGAGATAGAAGAAGGAAAAATTTGTATCGACACTGTACAGAACAACAGAACCAACTGAATTTGTAAGTTGCCAAATCAAAAACAATCATTTTCACCTAAGGTAGCACGACAAAACTGTCAACTATGATGAAAATCCTCCCACAGCAGCCTGAGGGTTCTAGAGACGTAGTACCAACCTAAGAGCCCATAGGCAGACAGATCGATAAAGGGGAAAATAAGCCGATTAATGAGCACAACAACCAGCATTTTAACACACGCCATGTGGACAACAAGGTTATCGATTTGAGTGGTGGCAGGACCACGTGACCATCTCTTCACAGTCATCATAGACCGGTAACAAGGAAATATTTACTCTTCTTAGAATTTAACCTGAATTGTGAAAAGTTAATTCATTTATACAATAATGGGAGCAGCAGCACATTTCCATTTGTTTACCGGACTGTTAAGGTTGGTCACAATTGCCATGTAGCCGTTCAAACCAGCTGCTATGATGTGATAACATACATGTCCAAGAACCTAAGACAAAACAATTCAATGGAGATTTAATAGCATAGCAATATCCTGAGAAAAAACTGTGGAAGTGAACTAAAACCTACATAGCCATAATCATAATCAAATTAATGTTGAGGATGCAAATCTTACAAGAATTAGCCAATTGTAAGCAATAGCCTAACTGAGACATGATGAAATATCACCACTATGATAATAAAAAACATATGAATCACAATCCTTCAAAGTAGGAACTAACCTTTCCATACATGGCAGTGATGGTAGCTGAAGCCTCCTCAAGATGTGTAAGTTACAAAGCCAAAACCTCTAGACCTCCCAGACTCACGATCAACGATAATCCTAGTTAGACAAGTTGAAGCATAACTGGTCAGCAAAAAGTAGAGCCAATGCAAGTGCAACAATGAACATGGTACCTTCAACGACTTCTCCATATTTGGCAAACTCGACTCTGAGACTGTGATCATCAGTTCCATAAGAAAGCTCTAAAATAATATTTACATCTATCAGGAAATTATAAAGGACAGAAAATTTTGATGAAGGAGATATAAATTATAAACAGGCTAGAACCTCCAACAAAGAGCTTGGATGATGACATACATCTGATTGCTTGGTAGACAGACAGATTTGAACTCGTACCATTCTTGAGGAGACCACCAAGTGCAGCAATGAGCTTGATACCTTCAACGACTTCTCCATATTTGGCAAACTCATCTCTGAGACTGTGATCATCGGTTCCATAAGAGAGCCCTAAAACAATTTTTGCAGCTATCAGGAAATTATAAGGACAGAAAATTTTGACAAAGGAGATACAAATTATAAACTGGCTAGAACCTCCAACGGGGATTCTACGCACTAGGGATACGGTATTCTTCGATGCCAAGACTGTTATTGTTGTCTGTCCTGAATTCGTCAGTATCAGGCTAAACAGAGCCGAAAACACGGAGAAGTGGATCTCATCTAAAACTGAGCATGGCGTTGCATAGAAATGCAGGATTTAGTCATTCAGAGCATGAAGAACATTTTTGCATATATAGTTAAAATGCGACATTGGACTGGAGTATATGTTGGCGGTATAGAATGGATAGGTCATAGACATTCTTGCTGATTTAACCTGATTAAGGAGTAGTATAGATAAGACCCGGAGTCAGTATCTAGCTGCTACCATACGACAAGCAGAGAGGGAGGGAGCGGGGTAGCTGGAGAAAAAAATGCAGGCAGGCAGAGGCAGTGAATGGAATGCAAGTTTATACAGATAGAAAGCAAGAAAGCAAATAGAAACAGAGGAAGGGCAGCGGAGTCACGCACTGATGTTGATCTGGGAGGTGGGTCGGCGCAGGTGCGCGAGCACGAGGCATCTATTGCTGCTCCGGTGGGGGGCGAGGGCGGCAAGCACCCAGCTCAGGTTGGCCTTCCACTCCAGGCTGCCGCTGCCGGTCCCAATCCCCTCGGCGCAGTACACCGACCAATACAAGTTTATTATTTTCTCACTCAAATCCTAGCTGAAGAAACATGAACGAAAGCAAGGAACTTCACAAATCAGCCTCTGCTGGAACACCGCGTCAATAGACACTGTACGGGCAACAACACCAAGAAACGTCGAACACATCGCTGTAGCTAGAGCTACAAGCGAGCAGGATTGGGGGTTCATTTTTGTACCTCATCATGTGGTTCCAGGGAGGTCGGATTGGAGCCGCGGAGGCCGCCGGCGAGGAGACGATGAAGGCAGCGGTGAACACGAGCACTGTCTGGATCTGTGGCAAAACAAAGCACATCAACATCGATTCGCGTGGGTCAACACAACTCAACATCACGATCTGGACCGGGCACAAAGGGATCTCTGAAGCTTACCATACAGAGGAAGTGGTCGCTTACCAGATGGAGGAGGAGGTCGGCGTAGAGCGTCACGCCATGGGTCGCGAAGACCCCGGAATCGCGGGGGAGGGGGTCATCGCGAGCGGCGCGGGGCAGGGGGACAATGGCGATTGTCTCGCGGGCGGGCAGGCAAGGGAGAGGCGGCGGTCGTAGAGGGTGCCAGGGCGCAGCGGAGGCGGATTCCTCAATCTCCTTCCATTTAGAGCCTGGCCGAGGACCGGGATTCTCGATCTCCTTCCATGGACAGCGTGGGCGAAGGACCGAGAGCCAGGACGCGGACGATGATGCCGACCGAGAATCGGGGCGCAGCGGAGGCGATCTCCTTCCATATCGGAGGCGGATTCCTCGATTTGGCGCAGCGGAGATGGCGGGTGGGGATGGCGGCTGGTGCTGGGTGGTGCTTAGGGCGAGCGCGAGATCTGGATGGAGGCAGAACCGTATGTGTGGACGCCTACAAAACTCTCTTAAGGAGTAGTAAGGACTAGTCCTATCTGTTGGTCAATTGTTATGGACGCCATGTCAGCTTCACGTAGCTGGAAAAGGTAGTAGTTAAAAAGCCTTCGTATCAAACGATACGATGTGATTAGCTTGGGAACGGCCCGTTTGTCCCGTGGATGTGATTGCTTGCACCTGCCTTGGCAATAGCACGGCCGATTACTAGCTACAGCTGACTCGGCGGCGGCAGCGTCCACTTGTGACGCGGAGTAGGACGCAGCACAAACCGACCCCGCCCAGCAGACTCCCTCCCACACATCGAGACCACAGACCAGCGGCGGCGACCCAACCAAGCACAAAGCACCGCGCGACAAGACGACAAGGCTCCCGGAAAAGAGAGAAAAAACAGGCGAGAGAAATTCGTTAAAAATCCTCCCGGTCGGCCACTTTTATTACCAGCACTCCAGCAGCAAGTCGTCGCTCCCACCCCACATCACCATCTCCACTCCAAACAAGGGGAAGGCGAGCGACAGACAAACCCACCCCATCGCCCCTCCTCTGTCTCCTCTCTTGCCCACCCGCCCCAATGTCGCCGCCCCTCGAGCCCCACGACTACATCGGCCTCTCCGCCGCGGCCGCGGCCGCGCCGCCGACCCCGACCTCCTCCTCCTCTTCCTCCTCCTCGCCGGCCCCGCGCCTCACCCTTCGCCTCGGCCTGCCGGGCTCCGAGTCCCCCGACCGCGATCGGGACTGCTGCGAGGACGTCGCCGCCACGCTCTCCCTCGGCCCGCTGCCGGCGGCCGCCGCTGTCTCCGCCAAGCGCGCCTTCCCGGACCCCGCCGAGCGCCCCGGCGCTTCCAAGGCTAGCGACGCCAAGCAGCAGGCTTCCCCCGCCGCGCCGCCGGCCGCCAAGTAAGACCCAGCTCTCGATCCGTCGCAGGCGTTACTGTTTTGGCCCGGGGTTGGACCCCGCCGGGGCGGGTGACCGATGCGGTGCGCTCTCGATCCGTGCAGAGCGCAGGTGGTTGGATGGCCGCCCGTGCGCAACTACCGGAAGAATACCCTCGCCGCCGCGACCGCCTCCAGGAGCAAGGCGCCGGCGGAGGAGGCCGCGTCCGGAGCTGGGCCCATGTACGTGAAGGTGAGCATGGATGGCGCGCCCTACCTCAGGAAGGTTGACATCAAGATGTACTCCAGCTACGAGGACCTCTCCCTGGCGCTCGAGAAGATGTTCAGCTGCTTCATCGCTGGTGAGTGGTGTTCGGTTCTATGCCTCTGTTCCATGCTTTTCCCTCTTGTTCACGGACATTTTTCGAAGCTTGTCGATTGGATCCGTTGTGATGTACTAGGATTTAATACTACAAATAAGTAGGAGTTTGAATAATTTTGTCGAATAAAAAAGTTGCTTTCTTGAAACAAAGATTCATAAGACTTGTATGAAGATAGCATTCATACAGCAATGTGTTATGCATGTATAATTATAAACAAACACCAGGCACAATGCAAAACATACGGTCATTTTGTGCACAGCGAGATATTTCTGCTTATCATACCACGAACTCCACCTGACTTGGCTGCACTGCTCTGTCTTTATCATAGTTCCGTGTAGCTCTACTAACGGACAAGTAATTGGGACACACGCACAGTTTTCACGGCCTAACAAATAATGATTAATGTGTGAACAGAAACTAAATGCCATACAAATCACTGAACAGTTTTTTGCATAGTATGTCTTTTTTTCACAAGGATATTTACTTAGCCTGTGATTTTAAAGGTCAAAGTGGTCTGCATAAATCGTCGAGCAAGGACAGGCTGACTAATGGCTCAAAGATGGATGCCCTCAAAGATCAGGAGTATGTCCTTACATATGAGGATAAGGATGCAGACTGGATGCTTGTCGGTGATCTTCCCTGGGAGTAAGTACCTTATATTGTCATATATTACTTTCAATATAACTATAGACCTTGCCCTTAACCCTAGCCTCTGTATGCTTAAATCATAGAGTAGATTACCTTCGGGGTTGGAGGAGCTCACCATTAGGGCGGCTCTTTTGCCTACCGACAGCGAGGAACGGCGGTGGCCTCACAGTCTCACACAGGGGCAGTGAGGTGTGGCGGGAGGCTTCCCTTCACTAACTGCGGAACAGAATAGATCAGATCAGTGTTTTCGTGTGGGGAAGAGTTGGTAACAGCGAACATTGGGTCCCGTACCGGTTGCTCTTCCCCTTTTATATGCACGGTGCGAGCGGGAGCCGCAACCAATAGGTTGTTACGCCCCCTGATCACGGCACATTATGATAGGATAGGATCGACTCGGTCCATAACTGAATCGATTGAGGTCAACCCAACAAAGTTTAGTTTATTTGTTGTTAATGTTATTGGCAATTATTAGCGACATATTATATGACTGATAAGAATACCATTCACATTATTTCTCCACTTGTAAATGCATTACGTTATTACCATCAGTAGCTCGTTGTAGTGTTAATTTTTCCTCAACTAGCTACGGTGACATGCAAATAACAAAAGGATGAAAAAATGCACAATGTACTTATGGTGTAGGTATTGAACATATCTATTCTATATTTTGGTAAACTGATTACCATGTATAAGCTTCATATCAGTACAAGATACCACTCAAGATGCAAGTGCTGACCTTGTTTGTTCCTTTGCAGTTATTTTACCTCTATCTGCCGGAAGCTCAAAATCATGAGGGGCTCTGATGCTGTTGGAATAGGTATGTACAATGTGTGACAATAGATCTTGACATTCGGCATGTATTATGTGCATATGTTACAGCCTTGCAGGACGAATTTATTAATTCCCAAGCACTTATATTTGCAGTTAACTTATACTATGCAGTAGCTATATTTCTCTTTTTTTTTCTTCTGCATGTATTAGCTGCAACTGTATCCTGGCAGCCAACGGATTGTAGCTTGTATGCATAGATCATTTATCGTGGCTGATAACAGAGCATAAACTTAAGTGAACAATAAGATGGTTAAATATTAATCGGAAGAAACAGTTGCTGTTTCGGTGCCTGAATCTGAAACTTCAGTTCGGAAGGTGCCTTTTCTTGTCTGCAACCAAGACCACTCGCTATCGCATTTGGTCCTTCATTTCTGAAATTAGGTGCATTGTTTCATTTTGCTACAATGTTTCTTGTATGATTCTGAACTATGTCCATTTGCATGCAGCTCCACGAACCGTCGAGCAGACAGGTCAGAACAAATAAGCTTTGGCCTTTGCCTGCATCCAAGGAAGACATCTGAGCTAGCTGCGTGAGTATGTTGAAGGCTGAAGCCTGAAATAGTTGCCGGGAATCGTCAAAACCCGTCAAGTGTTTAGTGTAGTTTTCACGTGTCCTTGAGACATGTGCATTTGTATGTTTGTGACGTAATCCGTTAGATCGTGCAATCGTAGGTTGCTGTTCTTGTGCCCTTTGAAGGCCAGACAGATCAGGGAGCTCTCTGCTTCCTTTGTGTGATTGCATTGCAGCATTCCTTGTTATTCTACTCTGAAATCATACATCATGCCACAAGAACAGATGGTTCGTGATGTCAAGAGAGCTGCCCTAATTGTTCCATTGTAACCTCGTAAGGGCTTGTTCGGTTTCATCTCAATCCATGTGGATTGGAGGGGATTGACTGGGTTTGTTCGGTTTCATCTCAATCCATGTGGATTGGAGCGGATTGGCTGGGTTTAAATCCATAGCAAGTCAAAATATCTATTAAAATTTTCTAATCCCCTCTAATCCATGTGGCGTAGGAATAACCGAATAAGCTCTAATTGTGTTCTTCCGCAGGAGAAATTGGTGCTGCACTCAGCTTCCTACCACTGCAACACTAGTACCGCACAGCAACAGCGCATGTTACAGAGGTATGCGTTGGGATCTCTGGGCTCCTGTTCTGCTTCCTTCTGACCATCAAGAGGGGCACTGCTGTCACATAAGAAATCGTAGAACGTGGGGTCCGCTTTTTGGCCTGCTTCATTGGGTCGAGGGTGAACTCCATCATGCGCCCTGCCGATTTCACGCTGTTGCCGCCCACCTTCACGGAGGCTTTAGCCCTGACGCCGCTGGCCGTTGGAGAGCACATCGTTTATTACGGCCTCGCCGCCGACCCAGCTTCCCTCCCTTCCGGTTTCTGGTGTCCACATTGCGTAGCGGCGTGAAGAAGTATCACTAGGGTTGGACATTTTAAAACCGAAAACCGAACCCGAATCCGAACCTGAATAAACCGAATTGTTGGTCTATTCGGGTTTTCGGGTTCAGGTTCGGTTCCTAAATGTGCTATATTTTGGGGTATGGGTTCGGGTTTGGTTCCTAATCTTTAAAACCCAAATAGACCGAATAACCCGAAATATAAAAAATCTCTTAATATGTGATGATATTATTATATGATTTATGAACTTATTAGCCAAAAATAATGATATCAACTTAAGAATAGTATATATATATATATGTATGCTATTAATTAATCAATCAGTGTATACATTTTAACAAAACATACTAGCCTCTCTACTATTCGAGTCTATTCGTTGGACCGAATAGACCGAACCGAAATTGTGAGTCTATTCGGGTTCGGTTCCTAAAATTATTTTGAAAATTTCAGTTCTCATTTTTCAGAACCCGAAATTTCACAAACTCGAATAGACCGAACCGAATTACCCTAATAGACCGAATGGCCAGCCCTAACCACTACCACGTTAGTGCTCTTCTCCCTTAATAGTTTAGGCAATTAACATTGACTTTTAGTCTCTGCCACATCGAATGTTTAGATGCTGGATTGTGTTAGAAAGTATTAAATATAGTATAATTACAAAACTACTAACGTAGATGTGAACTAAATGGTAAGACGAATGTATCAAACTTAATTAGTCTATGATTTGCTCATGTGATGCTACATTAACAGTGTGTTTGGATTGCAGGTTTGGTCGCTTCTGGAGCCATCCGAACCTATATCCGATCCTCCGTTGATATTTGGTTTGCATCATAGAAGGATGTCATCCATCATCACCATGTTTTGTTTGTAAGCCAATATACAGGATCAATCCATTCCATATGAAATCACCGGATGGACCGCTGCTGGATCAAGTCATGCCGAATCAGCCTATCTGTGAAACCAAACGCCCTGTAAGTATTTGCTAATCATAAATTAATTAGACTAAGCTTTGTAATTAGACTTTATCTATGTTTTTAGCTATGTAATTAATTTTGTAATTCGACTATATTTAATAATCATTATATGCATTCAAATATTCCATGTGACATGGACTAAGTTTTAGTCCCTGAAACCAAACACTCCTAAACGAGGCTTACGACTTTAGGGCTATTTGATTCAACTGTAAATTCCCAAAAATCTAAATCTAACTATGAGTTGTGAGAAAGCTCCTGTAAACTGATATTTGTGCTAATGCTAAAAATGTGTTTGGTTGAAACAACTATCAACTGTAGATTCTGTAGGAGCATAATAACTTGGGAACATGGATGACAAAAATCTAGAAAATCTGGCGGCAGAAGGTGATTCTGAATTGAACTAGATGAATATGTAGATTTTCAGGAATCTATTTTGTTGTTGTACTTGTTTGGTTGAGATTCCAGATTTTTAAGAGCGAATCTAGTTCAGAAAGCTGAACCAAACACATACTTAGATTGTGATTCAACCATAGTTGCACATTTAGCACTTAAATCCTCTCCCGCAGTTGCAAGTCCAACCAGGTGGGCGAGCTGATGGGAGGGTCCAAGCATGAAATAAAACAACTGCTGGATCACAATCTAAAGACCTAGAAGACTCGTTTGCACCTAAGACTTGTTTGCATAAACAACTGTTGCCAAGTTCAATACTCCATTAATGAAGATGGTCGCTTTAACAACTGTCTCTGTTAATAAGTTAAATTGCACGATTGTCCCTATTAACCACCTAGGCGGACATGTTAAAACGCCACGCTCGTGTCGGTTAATATCAATGAAGGCAATTCTGCTACTTAGATGATTAGACCACATTCATTAATTGACGATTAATGGAGGTGGTCTCCCTTATGATGCCTGCCTTTGTTAATGGCTTCGTACAAATACAAACTTAACCAAAATATCTTCTTTCTCTACGAGACCATTCTATCATTTTAATTTGTTGGAGTTTGATTTTATAAATCCAAAATTTCACTATTTTGGAAAGCAATTTTGCTTTCCGGTTCCTTAAAGGGCATCAGAGGAGGTTGCTACACGCTCACATATAACTTTATTATGTTCTCTTTTAAAAAGTTTTAGATAATCTAGATCTAAATATAGAACCAGTCTACGATGGAGGAGAGAGAAAACACATCTAGTTTTTATTTGCATGTAATATTGTTATATTTATATCTTTTTCGCTATGTTTGCAAGGTTAATTGGCATGAAAATGTTAGAATGGACGTACCAAATATCAAGGTTATCACCATACCAAGTTTGTTGTTGTTACTCGAAAGCATTCTCTGAGTGTGAACCGGTAGGGAATCATATGTTCTTGTTCTCACTGCAAAAACAAGCTTATCAAAGAAGGTGGTGAGGTGCAATCTCACTTTATCAAGTTGTCGGTGTTTCGGATCTGGGGAACCCTCAACCGGACCGACTAGTGAATTTAGTGCCGCGTGCCCCTGTCCAGATGGGTTGATGCAAGATGGAACACAAATGAAGGGATGGGGCTTATATTATCTTGCACCGGGGGTGCTTGCAGTAGGGGTTACAAGCGTCGCGAGGGAGAGAGAGAGAGAGGATCCGATCCTGAGGTGAGGTGTCTGAGTTAGCCTCCACCGCGTCTCTCCTACTCTGCCTGTCTCTGCTCGCCTCCCGTCCTCTCCGTCCCCTCTCCTCCCTAGAAGGCCCTGGACATCCCCTTTTATAGATGCAAGGAGATAGTCCAGCTATACAATGGGGGTGTAGCTATATGCTAATGTGGCCAGCGGGGAAGTACCTGAGCCCTGTATATATGTTAACGTGGCCGTCAGGGAAGTGCTTGAGCCCTGTAGAAGCGCAGCTGGCGGTGCGGCCCGGGGTCCTGCTGACGTTTCTTTGCCTTCGTATGGGGTTTGAGAACAATCGACGTCATGGACGCATGTAGGGAACCATCATTACCTGTTGCCGGAGTAACTTAGATGGGACACCGGTCTTGTTCCTTCGTAGCCTGAGGCAGCTAGCTAGGGGTAGGGTAATGATGGATCCCCAGTTGCGTAGTTGGTCCGAGGCCGAGGTCGGGCGAGGCGGCGACTCCTCCGAGGCTAAGGCTGAGGTTGGGCGCGGATGTGACTCCTCCCGAGGCCAAGGTCGGACGAGGCAGAGATTTTCCCCCGAGGCCGAGGCTGAGGCTGAGGCCTGGGGTCGGGCGAGGCGGAGACCTTCTCCCGAGGCCGACGCTGAGGCCGGGGCATGAGGTCGGGCGAGGTGGAGACCTTCTCCCGAGGCCGACGCTGAGGCCGAGGCCTGAGGTCGGGCGAGGCGGAGCTCCCTGTTGCGCCCGAGGCTGAACTTGGGGGAGGTCGTGACTTGCTATGGTTAGTCTTACCCTGGTGGTTGGCACAGTAGCCGGAGCGGGGCGAACAGTGTTGTTTTCCTATCAGAACGGTCAGTGAAAGGGCGAAGTGACTGCGGTCACTTCGACCTTGCCGACTGAGGCGCGTGTGTCAGGATAAGGTGTCAGGCGATCCCCACATTAAATGCGCATGCGATACGGTCGGTTGGTAAGGCGATTTGGCCGAGGTCGTTGCACGACAAAGCTTGCCTGAGCTAGACTTCGAGCGAGTCGAGGGTGCGCCTACTGCCTGTGGAGGCCCTCGGATGAGGCGTGAATCCGCCCGGGACTACTATTCCCGCCCGAGGCCGGGCTCGGGCGAGGCGAGATCGCGTCCCTTGGCAGGCGATGCCTTGACTTGATCCGCGCTTATCAGTCTTTGCGGTTTGTTCTGAAGATGTTTTCCAGCCGGTTTAGGAGTATTGGGGGTACCCCCTAATTACGGTACCCGACAGTAGCCCCCGAGCCTCGAAGGGAGTGTAGGTACTCGCTTGGAGGTTCTGCCGGATTTTTGCAAGGGGACCAGCCTTTCTTGGTTATATTTTGTTTCGATGGGTGCGCGCGAGCGCACCTGTCGGGTGTAGCCCTCGAGGCCTCGGAGGAGTGGCTTGACTCCTCTGAGGTCTTAATTCTTCTTGTGATGTGATGCCTCGGTCGGCCTTGTTGTTCCCTCATGCGACCTGGCCGTAGCCCGGGTGCATGGTCAGCCCCCAAGCTTTTAAGCTGGTTTGTCGACGTGGTCGACAATTTGGCTGTAGCTCGGTGCGAGAGCAGCCCTCGAGCCTCTACACGGAGCGAGAGGATGATCGAGGACCGTCTCGACTTTTGTTGTACGCCCCTTCGTCGCCTTTCCGCAAGGAGGAAGGGGTGAAGGCACCATGTTATCCTCGGAGGGCACCGAACACGGTGTTTCCAGTGAGTTGCTAACGGGTGATCCGAGTGGACGCCCGAGCCCCATTCGATGAGGGTCGGCTAGTGGCCTAGAGGCACGCTCCAAAAGTACCTACAGAGGATTTGCTGGATCCGGATCCATTTGATAGGGTCCGAGGGCTCGGTGCCTCCCTCCGATGGGATTCCATTACAAATCATTCCCGCTGGTCTCAGAAATGTCCTAGGGTACCTCGGGAGCGCAGCCCGAGCCTCGACCATGTAACGGATGTACCCAGGGTCATTCCTGACTCTGCATGCTCTGGGGCGGCTGTCGAACCCTTTTGAGGGGCCAGCCTTCGAACCAATGATCAGTAAAGGGCTCAGAGCCCGAGTGCTCTGAGGCGGTTGCCGAACCCCGCAGGGCGCAACCTTCGAACCCCTGATCTATAGGAGGGCTCGGGGCCTGCTTCCTTCGCTGAGAAGGATCCTTTCGGAATATCCCCTTTTCTCGATCCCTGTGGCAAGAGAGAGAGAGAGAGAGGAAAAGAAAAAGGATATGAATTTAAATAATGTGGCACACCTTTTTTGACGCGGTCATCATGACGGAGGTGAAACGGCGCCCGCTTCGCCTGCTAGAGGTGTCGCTTGCCCTGCCAAGGAGTTAATGCGTTGCGACGGGACGGGCGATTCGCGGGACGTCTGTTGCGCGTGCGCGAGTCGTTCGAGGAACGGAACACGGGTGCATCATCTTTATGCCGTGGGAGAGGGCTCCCCTGCTGCTTCAGGAGAGGGTGTGAGCCTGTAGGTGATTGGACCGCTGCTTCCACATGTCCATTGCTGCAATTACTGCCGGCCCGCCTCTGGTCATATCAACTGTCGCGCCTATCCCCGCGGCTGAGTGACCCATGATCGTCGCACTTAATTGGCACTGTTGGGTCACGCGCAGGGCTGCCTCGAGTCGCAGCACTGGTTCTGCAGTCGAGAAGACGCGGCATTGGCGCAGGTGGCGGTGCGGTTTCCTCGCACGTAGTAACCGGCGCGCCGGTTACATGACATGTGGACCCGGGCCTCCATGCTGGACCGCTAGTTGCGACGAAGCTGAAGGGGCGTACAACCGTGATGCGGTTGCACGCTTCTGGCGTGGAGGTAGTTCATTCCTGCGGGAATGGAGCTGGAGTCCTATTTGTAAGGAAATGTAAGAGCAAAATGTAATTGCTCCAAGTACTGAGATATCTGTTGTAGGTCGGGAAAGACGCCGAGGGTGCTGCCGACATCTACGTAGCATAGTTATCCCAAGTACGTGTGTTTGTTTTCCGTGGCTGCTGAGGCCTGAACATTTGGGTATTTACGTGTAAAGCCGTGTTTCTTTCATCTTATTTCGAGCATTAAGACTTGTTCATCGGTAGCAGAATCACTTATCCGAGCGTGAGTTACCTTTCGCGGAAGGTGACGAGTAAGATATCCGTATCCCGGAGGCGTAGGAGTCCCTTGGCTCGGTCGGCCTTGCCGTCCAAGGTCTCTCTTGTCGTTTTTTGGATTCCGCTATCGATGCAGTCGAAAGGCACGAAAGTCGTTTTGGTAGAAAAACTTTTCCGAGGAAAGTTTTGGTGCAGAGGGGGTTCCCCATTTCTGGACCCCGAGGCGACCGCTCGGGTCGGGACCCTTGCGAAGGGCCTGGCCATGGCCGTCGGGTCTGCCCAAGCCATGGTCTTGCAGCAGCGTGCCCGGGCCGAGGGTATGTTTCGCCCGCTTTGTGACTTTGTTTTTGTCTCCATTCTTCACCTCGTGTCTGAAGTACATTGTCTGGCTGTCTGCAGGGTTCGAGACGGCTCTTAACGAGTCCGTCAAGAACTGCAAGGCACTTGCCCCAGGCGGCTGAGCAGAAGGAGGCCGACCGCGTGGCCATGTCCGAGGCCATCTCGGCTTTCTGCCGGGCCTTTGGCCTCGACGACGTCCCCTCGGGTAGCTCCCCCAGAGTCACCTGCGGGCCTTGGGTGGCCATGTGCGCAGCAGACTCCGTGGGGCGCTGCACCATGGCGTTAGGCGGGCCTTCGCCATCCTCGCCTCCCACTACGACGTGGATCTGGAGCGGGTCAGCGAGTGGTACTGCTTACCCGACGAAGAGGAGGCCGCCTTAGCCGAGGTCCAGAGGCTTGACGCGGCTGTCGAGGGCCCAAGCGCGGCGCTGACTTCCTCCTTCGAGGTGGAGGTCCTTCCACCCGTGTCGACGTCTGAGGCCGGGCCAGATTCTGCCGAGGGTGGAAACGACGCCGAGGGTGCTGCTCCTCCCCCTGCCGATACCTGAGCCTGCAGGAACAGTTTGCTCTAAGTATGTGTATGTTTCTCGCGGCCGCTGAGGCCTAAACATTTTTAGCGTCAGAGTATAAAGCTGCGTTTTCTTTCCTCTTGTTTCGAGCATTAGGACTTGTTCGGTAGCAGAGTCGCTTATTCGAGCGTGAGCTACCCTTCGTGGAAGGTGACGAGTGAGACCTACAACACTTATGGCCTTCTATGACGAATAGTCGATGACAATAGAGTAATTCGTCATTAGATAACCTTGTTTATGGTGATTTTCAGAAGATGGCTTAGTATAGTGATGAAAATTTAATCTCTGTCATTAAAACTGTCATAACATACTCTAACATCATGTTTGTGACAATTTTCTTTGACAATAAGAATATATCGTCATAAGTTTCTTAACACAATAATTATGGCAATATTACATGACAATACTCTCACATGTCATAAACAGATGATGTTTTTGTTTTTAAAAATACTATTATTCATGGTAGCACATATGATTTACCATTTAGGGTAGGTCCCATTGCCACATATGATTTCATATTTAACATGTCATACATTGCAATGTGGTTACCACAATAGAATTTTTCATAATAAATAAATAAAATCTCAAACAAAATAAAAAATTTGATATTTTATTATTTTATTTTAATTTGATATTTTATTTATCTTATACCCACATGTTTGTGGTTGACATAAAATAAAAAAACACTAACATGCACTAATAAGAACTAATGGTCTCTAAGCCCAAGTAAGACATATAACTGACCATCATCTATTGGTGGCCCTTTATTTGTTAATAGACGCATGTGATTCTAACAGTATGTAATACAATCAACCACATGCCTCATAGCCAAGTTGATGCCGCCGCCTTCATACAGTCTTGTTGTTGCCATCTCATCCATCCTCTGTCTCATGTAGGGTTTGTTGCGTGCTCGAAAAATTGAGAAAAGGACATTTTAGCCTAAAGTTATAGTTATATAAAGCATTCCTTTAAAAACACTTACACTGTGTCCACCAGTTCATTGTTTTGTACTATAAACTATACTGTTCGTAGTTTAGAGTTTAAATATGGGTATGTGGATAGCTATGCTGCTGAAATTAGGCTTAATACCATGAAAAGTGGAAGCAAATAAAACAGTAGATTGCTTAAATGGTTTATTATTAAAGGCCCACGAAAATAATTTTAAAAAGAAAGACTAGGGATGAAAGTGGTAATCCGAAATGCTAGAATAAATTTAATATTTTAAAATAGATATGTATAAAATTTGATGTTGATCTTTTCTTACGCTATCTAGCACATTGGTACAAATATAAATAAAATATTACATAAAATTTTGTATGTGTTATTTGCTCCCTACAACACAAAAAGTTAAAAAAAATTACCGAATTGGTTTCCGAATCCATACCGAAGTTTATATCTATTATTTGAGAAAATATAGGATGAATTTGATATTTATTTTTTATGAATCTTTACAAGCTGGATGTTGAAAACAAGAATACAAATTTGTATTATAGATTCTATATCCTATTTATTCACAATCAAAGAAAAACGACTAAAAAACTGATTACCGAATAAATACCGTTTCTGACCGTTTTCATCCATACTAAAGACAGTAGAATCATACATTAAGGCCTTGTTTGGGAAATCCATTTTCCAAAGAGATTCCTATTTTACCAAGGAAAATGAACTAATTTCCCTTACGGGGCGTTTGGATTCATTCATTTGGAGGAATTAGAATTTATTTAATAAAGTAACCTATTTAGCTTGGAATTCAAAGTTTATATATACTAGGAGAGTGCCCGTGCGTTGCAACGGGATCGTATAAAACCACGATAAACTATGTACAAATGTGTGTTATACTTTTATAAGTCAGTGCCCGTGCGTTGCAACAGAGACATATAATATCTCGATAACTTATATATGCACATGTGTTATATATACAAAATGTGTCTTATATTGTTATAGTAAGATGCCCGTCCTAACAATACTACGAACCTATAAGCCTGCCTATGATGGAGCCTCGTTGCATTCATAATTCAATCCATCTGAAGCAAGGGCAAGTGATTCTCGACGATCCAACTCAGTGTATTTCAGAAAAGAAGCAGCATGCCAACACTGAAACAAATAATAAAGAAATTTATCATATTTCGTAAATTCAATGTAAAAGCAAACAAAGTAACACCGGTTGGTGCCTAGCTTACCAAGGCTATGTTGAACGCATGCAGTATGCTCCGTGGCTCCCGCACAACTAAATGATTATTTAAAAGATATTCAAGGAACTGGTTGGCCAGAAAGAGTACATTATCCTATAGTTGTGAATAATGAAAAAATAGTTCAGAACCAGAGGATCAGATACTTCCACAAATAATGATATCAGAAGGACACTAAATGCAACAATAGGAGCAGAGAGGGAGGGAAAAAGTTAGCAGGAGGATTATACATACTGGTAGCTTTAACACCGTATTTAGCTTTAACAGCTCACGCTTAAGTTCAGCGTGAAGACTTTTAGGTGTCCTCATGTTTTCCACTCCTTCAGAATGAATTTATTAGAAAAATGTAATATCTACTCCTACAGAACAAAAATACTACTTTCAAATTGTAATTTCATATTGTTTTACCTGTCTCAGGAAGTAGATGAAGGTCAGCACTTGGAGTACTCATTTCATGAAGCAGGTCATGATTATTTACAGAACACAGATGATCATTATCAAAATCAGGATGGCACCCATCTGCCAATCTCTGAAGTTTCTGAAATTGAATTTCCTTAAACTGTAAAGATTAGAAAATGTGGGTTTCAATAGCCAAAAAATAACAAGTGGGGAGTAACGTAAATCAGGTAAAGAGTACGCAATTAGAGAAGAAGAAACATTTATCTGCTTTCAGGCATACCTTCTTTGTTTTTGTGGAGACAGTTGATTGCTTGGATTTAGCAACTTCATCTACAAAAATTAGACACAAATTAGATATGCTAACATATTTGCATGAAATGTGTCGTAAATAGCCAATAGTGGTTATCACATTTCTCTTCCATATGGAATCTAGTGTAGATGTTTAGCAAAAAAATTGTTGCATATATGTCCAACACACTATGTTTTTGGTAAAAATTCCAGATGTTTATTTCTTGTATGCATTTAATTGTGTAAATTTTCTAATCCCATGTGTACTATCAGTTTATTCCCATATGAAACTTCAACTGTTTGTAAGAAATAGACAACCCCTTGATTTTGCTGGTAAACAACAAAAACAATTTGTGGTCTAGTGGATAAGGAGAGGATATCAAGTACCTGTGTGTTTCCCTTTTAGGGGTGTAAATAGTCCCAAGTAGTGACTTGTCCGCATATCCGAGGCGCAGCAGCGCTGCAAGCTCGCCGCAGGACATGGGATAGTCCCAGGGTCGCGACTGATATGAATTGGGCCCACAAGCTCAAACAAAATTCCTCCCATCGAAGTTGCTGGAAAATTCTAAGAAACAGTACAACACCTGCACATGCACGAATATAAAATAAGCACTGGTTTTATGTCAGGATACATATAAAAGACAAGAAACTAAAGTCACCTCAAGACGTCCGGTGAAAGAGTTGTTAATCGATGACACACGATAATATAACAAACAAAGAGAACCAACGATAAAAATTTAATCAATATGAATAATATCAATAGTATTGTGATTACTCGACCAAGGACCTTCACCAATTCCATGTTACATTACAGAAATTGCCAAAATCGCAATACCTGAGCATGGATCATGCTACATAAAGTCCCTCTGCAGCTCCAGGATAATGAACTAACCAATGAAAGCATGTTTTTAGGCAAAGAAACAACAAACAAAAGGTTTCATGAATATAACTTGACCTACTAATGATTGGCCAAGTTGGATTTTGAGCAAAAATGATTTGCATGGACCAGTTCCAATAATTGCAAGCACCTATGACCTGACACAAGCTATAGTTGGCTTGTTTTTTAAATAACATGCACCATAGAAATCCTTATTTCTGAAAATATCAAAATCATCGACATGTTCTTATCTGCCTATCCAGATTCTTTCTATAATATTAGAAGCAAGAATTACATGAAAACGAACAACATATTACACTGACACAGAACTAACCTCAGTGACCTCTTCACCTTTTTTTATTCTTCCTCCTCTTTAGACTCTTTATACTGTTCAGACAAGGATGAAGAATTACATTAAGTATAATTGAAGGAAGCTAAATTACAATAAACTATAGCAATCATTACCCCCAAATGTTCTTGATTTCTCCTTCCATGTATATATGGGGAATGACACAAATTGTGAGCAGTTCTTAACTAAGCTTTCAATTCTTGCAGGGTCAGTAAACTCATACTTGTCATCATCCTAAAGGAACAAGAAGGCAATAAGAATTGTGGTAGAAGGTGGAGATCTTATATAAAGTCTTTTAAGTTTCTTACTCTCAAATAAAGAGTAGTCTGTGTTCCACGTGTGAGCACTTTCTCAGGATAAGTTTGTTCCTTGATAACGTAAGAGCTGTCGTCGGCCTCCGCTTCCCACACATACCTCAAGATATGTGTGGTGAGAGAAGTTGTAAATAAGTACTTAAGATCAGAAACATACCTCAAGATATGTGTGGACGCTTGGTTTGAAAGAAGTCGTAGAACTGAAGCATCAATTGTAATAGTAGTAGTACTTCCTCATCAAACTGTTAAAAATGATATTACATGGTACACAATATAGGTTCCTTGATCTTATTTACTGTAAGAACATCAGTGCAGAAATGCATCATAATGTTGTCTTCAATACATCAAGTCACAAATTTATCATTAATACATGACAATGGTTACATATGCACTAAGATTATGTGTTTCAGTTCATTCACAAAATAGCTGTAGCACAAGAAATAAACCTCGTGTGATACATTAGACAAGGAACCTCCATTCATCAAATGTAGTATCCATATGGCTGCCATATTGACAAGGTTTAACTGGCGCACATGCTCAAATAACAATAACAGCCTACCAAAGAGGGGTGTTGTATGGACATCTCCATATCACCAAATATGGGGATGAGAAAAGGGAAAGATATGGTTGTTTGCTTCAAATCTGTTCATAAAACAGATCAGAAGACATCAATATGTGCAGTTCTTTCCAATCAACAGTTTCTTTTTTCCCTTTATGTAGTGAAGGTCTCTTCAAAAACACCCATACTTAAAACAAAACTGAAAATAAGCTTACTCAAAAAGAATATCAGTTATTGATTGCATTACATCGAGCTACACATACAGGATGATACTCAATGTAGTGTGGTTGTGCCTAACTGAAACTCCCTAGTGCAGAGCTAGCACTTTTTTTTCTACTGGCTCATTAACATCTACCATGATGCTTTCTTTACGCCCATCAGTTCACCCTTGTTTCAGTAGGATGGGCAGGAGGTGGAGCAGCAGGCGCAGAAGATGCACTCGTAGTTGTTTTTGTTAGATTTAGGAAATAGGAAGAAAGCAGATGCTGGATCCGAAGCAGGTTGCTATTGGAGCTAGAGGAAGAAGAAGAAGAAAGCAGGAAGAAGAACAATAAAGTTGTTATTTGTTTTATTTAGGAAGCTGGTTTTATTAAGGAAGTAGTAGCAACCACTCCTCTTTCATTAGGTTATACCAATCACCCATACCAGATACTAAGGAAGCTGTACCTGTACCAATTCCCTGCAAGGCATCTTCAAAACCTAGCAACAAAAACCAATACCAAAGGCCTGCAAACACGTGCAAGACCAATTCATTCAACAACCTCAAGAATCATCTATCATGAAGCGTTTGGTTTAGAGGATATCAAAGATTAGTTGGTATCTTAATAGTATTCCCAGAAAAATTATTCATAGGAAAATAATCATAGTCAAAAGGAGATATCATAAGGTGGTGCTCTAAAGCTGTTTAAGACAAATGGAACCTACCTAGGAGTAAGAAACCTGCAACTACAAGATAAAAGAGAATAAACTGAGGAATAAAAAGGGAACATATACATAAAGCGAACACAAAGATATGGCCTCGTGTACCAAACAAGCTGGACCACATGGTCACGTAGCAGAATCCATGATGGACATTGTTCTTTTGAGTATTCAAGAAGAACATTGTTCTTGCAGTACACTGGCTTACTATTTTGTAGTTATAGTGAACGAAAGAGTTAATTTTTGAAAAAGTAACCACAAAACCTAAAAAGTTACTCCCTTCGGTCACAACAAAAAGATTCATTTTGGATATCTACATGGTCTCCGAAATCATTCTAGTACATAACAAAACTGTAAAAAGTACCTACTGAAAAATGTTCTAAAATCATTCTAGAACGGGTAGGTGTTGTATGCAGGGTCTGAATGTGAGGAGATGCTTGGATACTTGCCTCAAGATCTTGCTAAAGTGTTGGCTCCTCTAGTAGACAAGCAATATATTGAATGCGAGGTGAAATTCTCTTATTTTGCTAGATTGAGCCACTAAATAATAGTACTACTGGTCAACCAGCTGCAAAAAGAAGAAAAAATGGCAGTTCCTTTAAGAGCAGTGCCATGGTGCTTTGCTCTACCTCAGAAAGGAAAAATGAGGCATCTAGTAGACATATTTTTAATATTTTTCATCACTGTAGGTCTTGACACATCTATCTTGACTGGATAACTTACCTTGTTAATGAAGGTTTCTCTGATATTCCGGTGGCCTAGCAGTTACTGTGGAGGATTGTCGGTGTTTCGACCCTGGGGGATCCCTGGACCGACGAGTAAATTGTCGCCGCGTGCCCCAGCCCAGATGGGTCGGCGCGAGGCGGAACGCGAAGGGGGGAAGAAGCCGGAGGGAGACAGGCGTGGGAGGTGGAACCCGCGGCCTTCGTGTTAGCCCCGCGCCCAGGTCGGGTGCGCTTGCAGTAGGGGGTTACAAGCGTCCACGCGGGAGGGAGCGAGCGGCCTTGCGCGAGCGCCGTCCCATCCTTCTCCGCGCGGCCAACCCTCTGTAAGAGGGCCCTGGACCTCCCTTTTATAGGCGTAAGGAGAGGATCCAGGTGTACAAGGGGGGTGTAGCAGTGTGCTAACGTGTCTAGCGGAGGAGAGCTAGCGCCCTAAGTACATGCCATCGTAGCAGCCGGAGAGGTTTTGGCACCCAGTTCGTGTGGTGTCGTGGCTGTCGAAGGAGCGCTGGAGCCTTGTGGAAGGACAGCTGTCGGGGCTGTCGAGTCCTTGCTGATGTCCTCTTGCTTTCGTAAGGGGGCGAAGAGCCGCCGTCGTCATAGAGCATGCGGGGCGCCATCATCACTTGTTTAGCGGAGCAAGCCAGATGGGACGCCGGTCTTGTCCCCCGTAGCCTGAGTCAGCTTGGGGTAGGGTAATGATGGCGCCTCCTGTGACGTGGTCAGTCCGAACCCTAAGTTGGGCGAGGCGGAGGCTCCTTCGAGGTCGAGGTCGAGTCTGTCTCCCAAGGCCGAGGTCGAGTCCGAGCCTCGGGGTTCGGCGAAGCGGAGTTCGTCGTCTTCCGGGGCTGAGCCTGAGTCTGAGCCCTAGGGTCGGGCGAAGCGGAGTTCGTCGTCTTCCGGGGCTGAGCCCGAGTCCGAGCCCTGGGGTCGGGCGAAGCGGAGTTCGTTGTCTTCCGGGGCTGAGCCCGAGTCCGAGCCCTGGGGTCGGGCGAAGCGGAGTTCGTCGTCTTCCGGGGCTGAGCCCAAGTCCGAGCCCTGGGGTCGGGCGAAGCGGAGTTCGTCGTCTTCCGGGGCTGAGCCCGAGTCCGAGCCTTGGGGTCGGGCGAAGCGGAGTTTCCTATGGCGCCTGAGGCCGGACTTGGTTGCCGACAGCCTCACTCTGTCGAGTGGCACAGCAGTCGGGGCGGCGCAGGCGACGCTGTCCCCTTGTCAGGCCGGTCAGTGGAGCGGCGAAGTGACTACGGTCACTTCGGCTCTGTCGACTAGAGGGCACGCGTCAGGATAAAGGTGTCAGACCACCTTTGCATTAAATGCCCCTGTAATTTGGTTGGTTGGCATGGCGACTTGGCCAAGGTTGCTTCTTGGTGAAGACTGGGCCTCGGGCGAGCCGAAGGTGTGTCCGTTGCTGGAGGGGGTCCTCGCGCGAGATGTGAATCCTCCGGGGTCGGCTGCCCTTGCCCGAGGCTGGGCTCGGGCGAGGCGTGATCGCGTCCCTCAAATGGACCGATCCTGGACTTAATCTCATCCATCAGGCCTTTGCAGCTTTGTGCTGATGGGGGTTACCAGCTGAGATTTAGGAGTCTTGAGGGTACCCCTAATTATGGTCCCCGACAGTAGCCCCCGAGCCTCGAAGGGAGTGTTAATACTCGCTTGGAGGCTTTTGTCGCAATTTTTTTCAAGGGGACCAGCCTTTCTCGGTTGCGTTTTGTTCCGGTGGGTGCGCGCGAGCGCACCCGTTGGGTGTAGCCCCCGAGGCCTCGGAGGAGTGGGTTGACTCCTTCGAGGTCTTAATGTATTTCGCAACGCTTCGGCCGGTCTGGTTGTTCCCTCATGCGAGCTGGCCGTAGCCCGGGTGCACGGTCGGGTCCCAAGTTCTCGGGCTGGTATGTTGATGCCGTCAACGGATTGGCCGAAGCCAGGTTTGCGAGAGCAGCCCCCGAGCCTCCGCACAGGGCGAGAGGACGGTCAAGGACAGCCTCGTCTTTTTTATATACGCCCCTGCGTCGCCTTTCCGCAAGGAGGAGGGGGGAAGCGCCATGTTGCCCTTGGAGGGCGCCGAACATGGTGTCTCCAGTGAGCTGCTGACGGGTAATCCGAGTGGACGCCCGTGCCCCATTTGTTAGGGGTCGGCTAGAGGCCCGGAGGCGCGCTCCAAAAGTACCTGCGAGTGATCTGCCGGACCCGGTCCCCTTTTGACGGGGTCCAAGGGCTCGATGCCTCCCTCTGATGGGATTCCGTTACAAGATCGTTCCCGCTGGTCTCGGAAATGTCCTAGGGTACTGTTGGGGGCTTGTTCTCAAATGCTTCGAGTTAAGAACAAGGCAACATAGAAGATGTTAAACATTAAGGTCCTTCGTCCTTCGAAACATTACGCCCCTTTGGGAAATAATGCTTTAGGACGAAGGTCACAAGAGACATACCTTCGTAAATATAATAAATAATGCCGAAGGATTCATATAAAGTGTGAAATATAAATATCAACATAGGATCATTTCTATTTTATTAACATGGAGAAACAGAAATGATTTCAAATTACAAATGTACCTTCGGTCCTGAGAGAAGGTAGAAGTACAAACGTGACGCAAAAGCCAATGCCAAGTCAGCATGAACAGTACGGGAGTACTGTTCATCTATTTATAGACGCGGGACGCAGCCCACGTAAAATTACATCCATGTCCATTACATTTGTTAACGGTTTATGGAAATCTGTCGAGGCCCCCGAAGTCTTTTCATCTTTAAGTCGGTTCCCCCTTATGCCATCGCGCCGAAGCTTCCCTACGCACAGCTTCGGCTGCCCTCGACCCTCGTCTGGTTCAGGCTTCGTCCTGGTCGTGCTCCATATCCATAATTCTGAATCCGAAAATACCTGTTCATATAATCCACTTGGAAAACATTGTGAAATCATGTTTTTGAGGACCTTCGGAGGACGAAGGCCCCCAACAGTAGCCCCTCGCAATATTAATTTGTAAATAATAAATTCAGATTGCGATATGGACGAAGGCCTTGAGCCGAAGGTCCGAAAAAACACCTTCCCTTTGCTAGAATAGCAACATTCACTGACAAGCGGGGCCTTTCAATTTTCAACGCCCTAGGCGTATAAATAAGATCACATCGCGAACTCATTTGGTACGCACACTTGCCTTTTGCTTCGGCCCACTAAAATTTTTAGCTCTTGTTCGTTAAGATTTGCTGGTCTTTTTGATTTCGAAGCTTCGGCCTCGGGAACAATTTTTTAGCGTTCCCGAAGATGTCTGAAGGCAAGAAGATCCCTGCTGAAACGAAGCTGAAGATCCCTGCTGAGACGAAGCTGAGTCTCGAGGAGGAGAAGAATCTGGGGTTCCTGATAGCGATGGCAGAGACCAATACAGAGAAAATCACGAAGGAGATTCTCGAAGGTTTGTCCGAAGATACTGATGACAGCGACAGCTATGATGTGGAAAGTGGTGGGGAAGAGGCCGAAGATCGACCGTGGCGACCAAGCCACACAGTTTTTGGGAAAACGACCATCAAGCAGAGTCACATTGATAATATGAGGGGGCGATATTTCCGAGACATATCTATTGTGAGAGCTGATGCCGGGGAAAAAACTTCTCCCACCCCCGAAGAAGATGAAGTTGTGATTTTCCGAAGCTTCCTCAAGGCTGGACTTCGATTCCCCCTGAGCAACTTTGTTGTTGAGGTACTAAAGATATTTCAAGTCTATCTGCATCAAATCACTCCCGAAGCCATCATAAGAATGGGAGTGTTTGTCTGGGCTGCGAGGAGCCAAGGTTTGGAACCGAACGCTAAAAGCTTCTGCAACATTCATGAGTTATTATACGAGACGAAGCCCTGGGGAAAGGAGCAATACCACAACAACTTTGGGTGCTACAGCTTCGGCGCCCGCTCCGGGTCAAGCTGCCCTGTGCCGACCTTTCGGAAGAGGTGGCCCGGAGCCTGGATGACTGAATGGTTTTATGTAAAGAATGATCTAACAGCTCAAGAGAATGTGAAGAGTATCATTATGCACCCAATCTGGCAACGCTTCGGTCTTCGAAGGCCGAAGGTCGAAATGGACGAAGCCGCCGAAGAATGCCAAAGAGCCTTCGGGGTAGTCTGCTCGTTTATTGGGACAAGGGACTTGGTCCAAGAACACATTGCCTTCAGGGTATGGCCACTTGCAGAAAAGTGGGAAATGCCGAAGGAAACCATCAAAGAGTCCGACGAAGGCGGACTAGTCAGATTAAAGTACACATTCAAATATGCAGATAAATTTGTTGAACCTGATGATGACTGGCTGAAAAGCATTGAAACATTAAGTGATGAATTACTTGGGGCATATTCGAAGGCTGAAAATACTGCACTATCAGCAGCCTTCGGAGGCCGAAAAAAGAAGAGACTCAACCGAGTGTTTGATGCAGTCGGGTTCTTCTACCCTGATTATCGTTATCCCATCCGAAGGCAAAAAAGGAAAAACATAACCTCTGAAAAAGAAGAAGCTGCAACTGCTCCTAGCGAGCCAGAACCGAAAGGAAAAAGGTTGAAGGTCCTCACACACCGACCACGCCATATTGAACCAGCTTCGGTGCCTGAGTTCACCGGAGAAACTTCTTCGGCCGCCGAAGCTGAACAGCCAACCTTGCTGCCAGAAATTGCAGAGATGGCCGAAGCGCTATCCACAGAAAAAATGGAAGAAACGAAAAATCTGACTAAGGAAAAAGCATCAGAAATTTTGAGTCCTGTAGCAAATGTCGAAGCAGGAAAAATCCAAAAGGGTACAATGGTGACCCCAAAAAGGAAGAGAATGGTAAATGTACTAGATGTCTTGGAGACAATTAAGTCTTCAAGCACAACTCCAAAAAAGAGTGTTGAAATTGCTGAAGCTTCTTCTGAAGCTCCGACGCAACAAGCTGAAGCTGAAGCTGGGCCTTCAGAGCCCTTCAAGGAGCAAACTTTGGAAGCCGAAGCAATAAAAATACCAGAACCAATTTTAGTTGAAGAAACTGACACTGCCATCCCCGAAGCGCCTGCCAGCATGTGTGATTACATCATACGACATGCTTCGGGGAAAAAACTATCTGAAGAAGAAACTCATGAAGCTAACCATTATGCAAAGGAGCTAAAATATCCAAAGGGGGCAGTAATATTCAATGGGACAAATGAAGATGATTTCTTATACTGCCTGCCTGACAACAAAGAGCTATCTGTCTGCCGAGAGATGGCCAGGAGTATTGGTTTCCCGAAGCTTGAATCTGGATTAAGCGCCATGACGAAAGAAGATCTCGCAGACAGTCTTGCGTACAACAGCCTGAAGGTACGGGAATTAAACGCTTGAAAAAACCCCCTTATTATTTTTTTACGCAACTCATTCCTTTTTTCTTATATGAATTCTTTTTCGTATAGGGCCTGATCCTAAGCAACGCGCTAAGAGCGCAAAAGAGCGCCGAAGATGAAAGTTATGAAATTGCGTTTAATAATTTACGCTCCGAAGTTATCAAACTGAGAAACGAAGCTTTGGAAAAAGATAAAATTCTGCTTACACTGGTAGATAAAGTGAAAAAAGACGAAGCTGCTTCAAAGGCCCAAACCGAAGCTCAAAAACGCGAGATTAAAGATCTTCAGAAACAGCTGGCTAGAGCTAAAGAGGAGCGCGCGCTTGAGGAAACGAAACGAGAACTTAGTGATTTTATGGTCAGCAAATTGGAATCAAGAGTTAAGGAGCTTCGCACATCTCAGGGGAAATGCTATGTTAAATCTATAGAATGCGTGAATAAAATTAAAACCATCTTTGCTAGCGTCGGCGCCTTTTCCAGCGAAGAGAATTTTTCTCGAGGCAATCCCGAAGATCCGCTGGAATGGATTAGCCACGAAGCAGAGGCCTTCGAAGAGATTCTGAACAGTCGTGGCGACATATGCGCTTTTTCGGGCGCCAGAGGAATTGCTTCTGTCTTAGAGAAGAAAGGTTGCGGGCATATAAAATTTTTAGCTCAGTCCGAAGCTACCTTATCTTCCGAAGATATCAAGGACCCCTCGGCCGAAGCAAGCGTGGTTGGTGGCAAATTTTTTACTGATATCTGGAACGACGGCGGCCGAGGAATGGCGCAAGAGATCATCCAAAGAAGCGAAAAAGGCATTCATGATGCTAGAAAAGTAGCAGAAGCTGCCGAAAGGAGCACGGAGCCCGAAAGACAATTAGGTACCAATTAGTCGTTCTTGTTGCGTTGTAATTTTCATTTTAAACTTTGCTCGCGATTTGTAAAAGTAATGAAGAAGTGTTCTCTTCGCTCAGAAACTGTTGAACCAACTGCCGACCCCCACACAAAAGGGGATGAAGAAATTAAACAGATGGCCGAAACTATCATGGACAAGGTTGTTGACCAACTTCTGAATGAAGCCGCCGAAGCAGTATTAAGAGAAGATTAGATACTATTTGGAAAAAACATTTAAAGTGTAATCTATGCAACACTTTGTACATTTGAATGTAATATACAAGTCTCTTTTCATTATTGAATTCTTTACGATGCATGAAACTTTAAATACATACCATTTTTGAGCCTTCGGCGAAAAAACACCTTCCCTTCTTTTCATGCTTCGTGAAGAAGACATTCTTCGATAAAATTACTCTGATGAATGATATCCATGCTTCGTGAAAACATTCTCCGAAGCTATATTCCGAAGCTATACAACTTTGATATTGATCTGATAAAATTCGCCCACGTTTCGTAAAAATATTCTTCGAAACTGTATTCCGAAGCTATACAATTTCGATGTCACTTTCTCAAAGCATCCTTTCGAAGGTTGAGAGTATCCCCTTCTCTTGCCAAATGCAATATGATGTATGATGCTTATGCTATGCAAAATGATGAGATGATGTTATGTTATGCATGTGTCATTTGTTCCGAAGATACACATAAAATATATTCGTAAGCTCTGCATTCCCTTAGGAACGTCTTTGGAGCTTCTTCGTCTTTTACTTAGACGGTTTCAGCGTTGACTTTTCGCTGTAAGCCTCCCTTAGGAGCTTCTTCGCCTTTTACTTAGGCGGTATCAGCGTTGACTTTTCGCTGTAGGCTCTGCATTCCTTTAGGAACGACTTCTGAGCAGAAAACTTACACTGCGCTCCCTTTGGAACGGCTTTTTGTGACTTCATAAACTTACTCTGCGTTCCTTAGAACGACTTTCTGCTACTCCGAAGGATTTTTGATCCGAAGGTCCTCCTTGGTAACGGAAAAAAGTTTTAGGCTTCAGCAACTTAGGCTTGTGGAGCAAATAGATTTTCCTCGTAGGAAACAACGAAATTATTACATGAAAACTATCAATGTTTTTTGCTTCACAGAAAATAAAACTGAATAGAAAAAACTGCTATCAAAGGTAGGATATGTCAATAAATGTGCTTCGACTCTGGCACAGTGCTGTTGACTGTGCGAGCTTCGGACTGTTCTCTAAAGTCTCTCTGATGTGGAGCGTATTGACTCCCTTCTGGCTGTTGACCTTGCTGCAATGGAGGTGGAGGCGGAAGCTGCTGCCAGGAAGCTTGAGGTTGACTTGCCGAAGCTACAGAAGCTGCAGGGTGGTTGTCTATGTATTGTGGGATATAAGGCGGATGATACGAAGCAGTATGCATGACCTGCTTCGGCTGAGCTTGTTGAGATGCAGCTTCGGCTATTTCCTTTTGCTTCTGGATTGTAACATGGCACGTCCTAGTGGTATGGCCCTTGCCTTCTCCACAGAACAAGCAAAACAGTCTCCTTGGCTGATCTCCGAATCTTCCGCCGAAGCCCCTGGCGCCTCTGCCTCTTGGAGCTGGTGGCCGGAAGGAGGTTTGTTGTTGCCCCGAAGCCTGTGAGGAGCACTGCGGCCTGTTTTGC